>OX424576.1:41058473-41736677 GCA_949152435.1 Gastracanthus pulcherrimus
TGATATTTATACATGTTTAAAATAATTTTGAAATCGTATGTTGAAATGGGGTCGGCGTGATCAGCTTAATAAAAGCACGGTTTCACGTTGTTGTACCGCAAAATACATTCTCATATTTAAATTTAAATTTACAAATATAAACCATATAGCTTTAATAGGTATTTGACGTTATTCTTCGCGTTTTGCTATTTGATCAGAAAGACCCTTCCTGGCGGGTCGTTGTGATCAAAACAACATTTTTTGTTTTAATTAGAAAGTGCAAGATTTTGTAATTTTAATGAATAATAAATTATCAAATTTACAATATAAGTGTTTAAACTTCATCTTAAACCTATAAGCAACAACCAAATGTGAATATATTTTTTTATCTAGTAATTTTTGCTTAAGGTATATATATATATATATATATATATATATATATATATATATATATATATATATATATATATATATATATATATATACCTTAAGCAAAAATTACTAGGTATATAAAATTAGATAAATAGACTACTTTATGGTTTGTTAATCTATGGCTATAGCATTAATTGTAATTGAGCCAAATTTAAAGGATACTATGCAAATAGTATGTACTTTAGCAGGAAGACGAATTACAGCAAAAATGTAAGCAAATGAAAATATCAAAAGAGGATGCCCATGGTTGGCCTATGCCGACCCTACGTAAAATATTGATTAGGGGAACTATAAAACTGAAAGAAATATGAAGGATTTATAAAATCTTAAGCATTTTTAAATTTAAATTTAAAAAAAAAAATTTAAAAAATTTTTAAGCATTTAAAAAAAAATTTTCATCTTTATAAAGTGAAAAACATAAAAAATCATTAATTCTCTTGATTTTTACTATTTAGCGTCTGATAAAATCTTAATTTTTTCACTTATTTTATCGAATTTGGTCGTCTTTTTATAAAATTTCCCTTCACTTCCCCGCATTAAATTTTTTTTTAATGTTCATACTTTGATAAACTCTAACAATAGAGTCGTTTTTATACGTCCCCATGCGTTCCCTGACTTATTACGCATCCGTGGGCATTCTCCAAAATCAATAATTATCAAATTTGATCTGAAATTCTTTCTTTTAGTATAATCGTTTAAAAATGTACAAACTCATTTAGCGACTGCGAAGATATACTAGGGACACTCATCTTATTTAAATCTATCAACAGCTTGACATTTCAATGAAACTCGATGCGCACTCGATAGTCGAGGGCAAAGCGACGCGACGTCGCGTGAGCACAATAAGAGCAGTCGGCACTTTTATTCATCAAATAACTCTAAACGAGAGGCGAGAGACGAGAGAAAGAAAAAAAGTCGTCACTATACAGAATTATAAAGGAACTGGTGCTTCCTGCGAATAATCGGTTGTCGATACTTTTATCGACAATACCGGTTATTGTGCCTTTTGCTCAGTCGTCGTCGCGCGCCGCCGACTAGTTGCCGTTTTGTAACTTGGAACGATGGACGCGAAAAAAGCGGCTTTGAACTTCGAACTGTTATAACTAGTCTCTGTATATATCGATATACAATGCGCAGGACAACTTGCAAGAATAGAAGGCAGGTGAGGGATTCGCGCGAGCGCACAAGAGACAGAAAGAGAGGGAGATAGAGAGACATAGAAAGGGCCGGAACGTCGACGACGAGGAACGACATTGAGCTATGGTTCATTTTTGTACTCTTCGCCGCACGCGTCAGCTATTGTATGTGCGCGCAGCTTCGGCGAGCCGATTATTTCCTCTATATGTTTTTGATCGCTTCCGGATATTAATTTTCCGACAGGGCGTGCTTTTGTTGACTTGGCGCGCTTTATGAATGCGCGCATTTTATACCTTGCCATCGCCTACATATTTCAATGTTTCGCGGGCTGGTTTATCGGGTTGCTGAATTCAATCGTAAACATTCTTGAATACGTGAAAAATGAGAACAAATAAAATCCGATGATGTTTTGATCGTTAAAAATTACAAAGGGAATATTAAATAATTATTCTGTTGTTTGAATTGAAATAGTGATTATAGTTGATTATTATTTTCTGAAAAATGTAAATTTTTAATCTTTTAGGATTTCTAACGCTATAGTACAATTTTTCTAGATTATTTTAGATAAATTCAAAAGATGTACTTTATTTTCTTTAATGTAAATGGATCATTTACAATCAAATTAGAATTTTGAACATTTTTCAAATATTCACGACTATTTTCAAATTCACGACATGCGCATAATAAGTTAATATATTTTATAATTTAATTTTAATATTATTACTAAAAGCGCTTGCAATATTTTCCAAATGGACTTTCTTTACTTTGAATGTGTATGATCTAAATGTTAAAAGATTTTAGAATCGAAGCTTATTTCAAAATACACCTCATTTTAAGTTCAATTTCTCTTTCACAATTGAAAAATGTTTTCGAAATAATTCCACCTGTGCCATAAAAAACTCGAAACCATATATATCTTGAAAATGCCACTAAGTTTAAGACAAAGCTCCGCGTAAGCTCTATCTCTCGAAGCTGAGCAAACGAAACGGGGCCAGATTAACCCCATTCGTTTGTCGCTAATATTAAGGCACATTAAAGCGTCTGCCGGTAACTCGACGCCCCACGTCGAACGTAATTTATGCGCGACCAATTTGCAGGCAGATGCTGCGGGTCCGCTCGGCAAGCCCACTTTCAGTCTGCAGCAGCAGCATCAGCGAATCGCGCGGCTATATATATGCACGCACGCAGAGACAGAGACGAGCGAGACAGACAGTGTGTAGCAGGGAGAAAGGCTTGCAGCGCGCGTCACGTTAACAACGGCGGCCAGATTAGAGGGAACAAAGTGAGGATCGGTTTGCGTTGCGCGTGCAAAGTGCGAGAACAATGCAGTCCGACGACGAGGACGAGATATCCGCTCGTGAGCGAACGCGGTGCACCGCATTAATTATGCTAATGAGCAGTGTCGATAAGCGACCAAGGCCTGCGGCATAGATCGTTAAGAAGAGCTTTTTCTTTAGCTTAGTCTGGAAGAGGTATTTCGTGGCGTTGATCGGCGTTAATCGCGCTTGAGAGCAGTGCATCGTGGAAAGACGTGGATTTTATATAAACCGCTTGTTCGATTCGAAGTTATGTAAAAGCTTTATGCGACTTATTTTTTGTAAAATTGAATTATTGCCTATACTGCTTTTTGTCAATTACCTTCAAAGTCCTAAGTCACTTTCTTGGTTGCACGATGATTCGAATTTATGATAAATGTCGTTTGTTACTGTTACGCGATTGAAAACATTAACATAGATTATTTATTAAAAATGAATAACACACAATCTTAATAAAGAGAGTATGCTTTAATTATTTCCTAATTACTGTTTGTTGATTTTTACACAGAAAAATCTAAAACAGAGTAATAAACAAACAAATCTGATTAGTCATATTTTAAGTTATTACTTTTATAAACAAATGTATGTTTTCAAATGAATAACATATTAGGGTGTCCCTTATTTCACAAACTATTCATATAGTACAATGTGCACTCACTGAGTCGAAACTTTAGCTAAAAAATAAGTATCTAATATAAAATAAAAAAAACCTTTGTGATGGTAAAAAAAGAGTTTTGTTAAAAGCAAGTTAGAAACATGTTTTGAGACATTAAGAGTCAAAATACACTATTTTTAGAAACAGTTTGTATGGATGTGTGTGTGTATGTGTATATGCATGTGTGTGTATGTGTATGTGTATGTGTGTGTGTGTGAAGATTACTCTGAACATTCACGGTCAAAATTAATGTTTCAGGACTCAATGATTTTGTTTTTCTTTAAGGAAAGGGGCTGTAAAAATATAATATTTGTTGTTTTTCGATGTTTTTTTTTGTCTTTTTAGCGGTTTTTCGATTTTTGAGTTTTAGTTTTGCAGTTTTTTTGGTATATTTGAAATAACGTCATCGATTCATTTTTAATGCATTTGAAAGAGCATAAAATTACCTATCTTTTCCGATCCAAAATTTTAAGTAAACTACTTTATTTTTTCTGTTATACACGAAAACGTCGTGTTTTGTTTAAATAGGGATATCTGGGAAATATAACATGGAAAATTTTAAAAAATTTTAGGTGATTGGAATATGAATAAGAATATTTCACAATACTTTCAAGCTTTTATCCTTTACCTCTTTCGAAGAAAAAATAATTTTGTAAAAAGAACGTTTTCTTTTGGCGAAGGATAACTTGAGTAAAACGTCATTATTCCTTCTGAAAATTTCTACAAAGGTAACTTTTTACTATCTCTGATACTGTTAGAAGCCTATATTATAACGACCTTTACATTCCAAGTTATATGAGGTTAGGTTTTTTAAAATTATTTTTTCATTTATATCTCGAGAACGGCGCGGTCATTTTTTGCAAACTGGGGCTTATCTTTTTCGTTTTTTAATGAAGACTAGAGAAGATGATGGCGTGCGCCGAGGTTATCGTCCGAACATTTAATTTTTTTTAAATCAAAATATCGAAATTAGAAATCGAAAATTCGATACACCTTTCTAGATTCGATATCTCGCGCTGGATTTTAATATAAGGGATTCTGAATTGAAAAGATATTTAGAGATTCATCGATCCGTTTTTGTTTTACAATGATTTCTGTATTTTACGATATTCTGAAATCGATAAGGTAAATTATTTTTGTATTTTAGAAATGATATGATTGCTTAATTCTTTTTTTCTTTGTATTTAATGGTCATGTGTCCCCTCCTTTTTTGGGACTCCGATGTGTCACAGTGCATATGTGTTTTTGTATTTTATACACTTGTTGTTGTGTTGTGCGATGTCGGTTGAGCGAAATCCATCAGCTGCTTACTAGCGTTTCAGGTCCGAATTCATAGTCGATACTTAGGCTTAAGTATAGTACATATATATATATATATATATATATATATATATATATATATATATATATATATATATATATATATATATATATATATATATATATATATATATATATATATATATATATATATATATATATATATATATAATTGCAAAATGCATTTACATGTTTTTATGCCGAAAGGAATCAATACAAAAGTCGATAAAACTACAGAATAGTTGTTTTCTCAGGCGTGTCATTACATTAAGCTATCTTAATTGTAGAATCAGATAGCTTCAAGAATAGAATCTTTTTACCTTGATATTTTTGTATCCTGGTAAAAATCCCATAGCTACTTCTTTCCGTAAAACCAATCCGTTATGAGAACATTTTTGAATATAAATTATAAAGGTGAAAAGATCTCTAACTACGTATTATGCTTTGATGCAGGAGTGTCTGAGGTCCGAATTCATAGTCGACACTTAAACTTAAGTAACGACTTTATCCATTCTTTAATATATATATATATATTAAAGAATGGATAAAGTCGTTACTTAAGTTTAAGTGTCGACTATGAATTCGGACCTCAGACACTCCTGCATCAAAGCATAATACGTAGTTAGAGATCTTTTCACCTTTATAATTTATATTCAAAAATGTTCTCATAACGGATTGGTTTTACGGAAAGAAGTAGCTATGGGATTTTTACCAGGATACAAAAATATCAAGGTAAAAAGATTCTATTCTTGAAGCTATCTGATTCTACAATTAAGATAGCTTAATGTAATGACACGCCTGAGAAAACAACTATTCTGTAGTTTTATCGACTTTTGTATTGATTCCTTTCGGCATAAAAACATGTAAATGCATTTTGCAATTTGCAACTTTATCGGGATAAACCGAATGAGTAAATAGGTACCGGCCGGGAAATGTCGTAAATTGAGAGGGAAACTGCAAATCAGAGTTCGAAACGTTCGGCTGTGCTGCGCAGCACTCGTGCAGTGCATTTGGCTGCCACAGCGCAATCATTACTATCAATGGGGTTTGTACGCCAGCGGTTAGCCTTTGCAGTTGAACTTTCCTATATTCAATGAAATAACAAAATTATCATGTAATTATAACTTTAACATTCGAATTTTATTTTATCGTATTTGTACCATTTATAGTATTTCAAACGTTTTTATTATGTTGCCGAGAAATTTACTTTATTTCAATTGAGAAAATTGCGCTGATCAAATTACTAATGATCTGTGCAAAAGGTCATTAATTAAAAAACTGGCAAGGAGAGTATCAGATCTCCGGGAATGGATCTGTGTATAACACTTATAGCATATATATACAATATATATTTATATATAAATGAGTTTTGTACACCTTAAGCATGAATAATATATATATATATATATATATATATATATATATATATATATATATATCAGATATATACAAGATTTTTAACATTGGGTATATTATGAGTAATGCTAATGTTTTTAGCTATATCCCAGATTCTAGGGTCTATTAGCTCAAGCTACGGGTACTGGATTTCATTTCGAGGTATCAGACAACTATTTTTAAAATTTCAGCAAAATTCGTTTCCCGAAGGTCTAACAGTCTGCTTGCAAGATTAAATAATGTACTGTTTCTAAATAATTTAAATATTATTGTAAATTAATTATTCATTGACAAAAATAAATCTGATATTTATGATTTATATTAAAATTATGAATATTTCAAATGTTTCATGATTATACTGCATATACATCATAGTAAAATCTAAAGCAAGGGGTAAAGAGTGTAAGTTGTAAAGTATTGTGTATTATTATACACACTGTAACTACTAAGCCAATTAAATGGTTTTCTTACGTATGTCTTGAGTATTCAAGTTAATTTGCTCGGAAGATGGAGATAATAAGACTAATACTTGTATAAACATTGAGCGAATGCGTAACATAGCAATTTAGTAAAATAATTGTAGTCTTCTACCTAACAAGCAGCACTAAAAAAAGATGAATTGGGCACAATAATTTTCCATAATACGATAACAATCATTATTCATTTTTTTAGAACCTGCCTTCTTTGTTCTATTTATCGTTTGTTTACTACGTTTTACGAATATTACTAATAGTATAGCAACAATGAATGTACAACTTCGTAATCGAATATTGGAAAGTATTTTTCGATCAAAAGCCTTTGAAGGCAAAATCGAATAAGGCAAATATTACGCATTTCTTTCTGGAGCAATGCAATCACACGCGCAATATAGACATCGAAAGCCTTCAGAAAAATAATTCAAAGATATTGGGAATTGGAGCGTATATATAAGGAAACAGCCCCGTTAACGGAATATTATGTAAATGCCACGTCTTCTTCGTCATCTTTGCCACCTGTGTACTCGAGAACTCGATAAATATGCGCATACGTGTATATATGTATTATACACGAGCGGTGAACTGTAAGAGAAGTCGATCTAGCAGTAGCCGGAAGATGAGGCGACAAATACGAAGACAATGCTCCAGAAAGTGAGAAACTCTGGAGAACAAAGGCGCTTAGAACTACGAAGATCTAGGAAGATCTATATGTATATCAGGTTAATCCATTCAAATTTGACTTGAGAGATAACTTAAGCCGCGAAACACGACGTGCATGATTATCTGAACTTGAAATACCTATGCTGCAATATGTCCCTTATTTGGACTAAGATATTGTGTAAAGAAACTTTAAAGAAATAGTTATTACAATTAAATTTGTAAATCACTATGATAATGGATCATGGGATCACGATGGTCAGAGATTTTATTTTTTCATAAGGTACAGTAACCAAACTTTAATAGTTAACAAAAAGTTTCTTACAAATTGAAATTCAACATTACAAAAA
The DNA here is from genome assembly GCA_949152435.1 of Gastracanthus pulcherrimus. Lineage (NCBI taxonomy): Eukaryota > Metazoa > Arthropoda > Insecta > Hymenoptera > Pteromalidae > Gastracanthus > Gastracanthus pulcherrimus. The sequence continues at coordinate 41,066,191 of OX424576.1, forward strand.
TTAAAAATACGGATTTAAAAGAAATTTTTTTTTATTTTATGTTAATTTTTTATCCGACTGCTCTAATCTTATTTGGCACAGTATTGTGATAAAAACATCTTTATTTATGTTGATTAAAAAATATACCGTTTTGGTTTGTCTGCCGGGAACAATTATTCATATAATTTAAAGAAAATTAACTGTTCAAACTTACAGCCACACCCATGAATAACAACAAATGACGAATACGTTTCTTTATGGCGACGTTTCCTTAATCGATCCCTACAGCCCTGCTCTCCCCCATAACGTTAGCTCAGATAATAACGCACATATGGATACCGCTAGCATACGCTATCCGAAAAGCCAACATTGAGTGAATCATCCGAGCATATATCTACAGTCCCGCGCGCTCGGAATCCGCAAGATGCTGCCTTATATACTACCCCGCGCTGCGCAGCGTCTTCCCGCTTGCGAATCCCCCCGGGTGACTTTCTCATATCTTCCTCTTCGATTTGCCGTACCGCCCGCGTGCAGCTCCGCCCTGGCGCATAATCGCGCGCCGCCGTGACAGCTTATGCTGATGCACGTGTGTACGCGGTGATTTACCGAGAGACGTCATTTTTCATTTCTCGCGAAGCTCCGAGCACAGCTGAAAAAGCTTCGCGCTGACAGCGGCATCGGCATCGTTTCCTGGAGTATACGGAGGTATGCGCGTGCGAGCGGAATGCGCCGCAGATGGAAAGATGGCGGTGACGGATTTCTGGAGCTCGGTGTGCGGTGTATTTTCGATGAATTTTAATGGGTCGCTACTTTTGAGATTTGAGCTTCCGAAGATTATGGAGAAATAGGGGACTATGGACTTGGAAGCTGATCATGTTTGTAATAGACGGAATTAAGAGAGGAAAAGTTTGCGGATGAATAACTTTTCGCTGGCATGCATAATTTAATTTCAAACTCTGTAATAACTTCTCTTAAATATTTAAATAGGTTTAATGTTAGTTTAGAGATATGTTACTTCATCCGATGCTAAACTCCTTAATATGTTTATCTATTTTGAATTAGTGGACAATCGTATCAATGACTATATACCGTAACAGACCCAATTCCTAATAATTTTTTTACATAAATAGTTACTTCAAACTTATCTTTACAAAACATTGTTTTAAAATATAAGAAATAATTATTCACTGTCTAAAAAGTGCTGTATTTAAAGTATAATAAAAATTTAAATAAAATTTACTTTTATGAAAACAAGAGCTGATCAGAAATTACTCGTAGTTAATCAAAAACTGTAAGTCCGTGGTGGTAGTGAAATATTACATTTTGAGTTCCAGATGAAACTTTTTTTTCGATGAAAAATAAATGTAGTCAGAAGAAAAATGGAGAAAAGTACGAATAAACTTATCGAAGTATCATGGAAACGTAAATCAAAATTTGCATTTTCTTGTTGGAATCTCAATACAGTAGAAAAGGTATGCGATAGCGTCAGACATTTTATGATTTACAACTACATTTCTTTAATACACTTCAGAAAGGACATTTCTTTTTAAAATCATATTTATGTAAGTATTATTTTGAATGATGTAAGTCTTAAAAGTATAATATTTATGAATGACTTCTACAAATCATCGATTGTTGAAGTGTAAACATATTTTCCGTTAACTATTCTTCAGTTTACTTTGACGTAAATGAATGTAGTTGTAAATTTGTAAGTGAATTACAAAAGATTACTAGAAAATCAATCAAGTACAACAAGACCGTTATATAATCAAATACCTGTATTTTGTAAGTACTAAAGTTTTGTACGTATTTGACTTCAAACTAATAAAATGTATATACATATATGTCAAATAGATTATTTTGTAAACATGCAGGATGGGCTCGAGATAATAGTATATTTTGCATTTTATTTACCTTTTTTTACCTCAAATTTACATGTTCATAAATCTAAACCGGTAAAAAATATATCAAATTTAAGTGTTCCATATCCGCATCAAATTAGAAAATACGTCATTATATAAACTAACTTCCAAAAGATACCGATGAAAAATTGCACACATATACCCGCAAACTGTCAAAAAACCTTGAGATCTCACAGATTAAACTTAACAAGGAGAATACGCATACCTGCCCCCCGACTACGAAACTTCCACCCCTAAAAATTTCCCACCCGACCAGAGAACTTCTACCGCCACACCACGCGCACTCTGGTGCGTCCCCTTTACGACTTCTCGATCGTCCAGGCGCCCTACAAGAAAGAGACGCACGATGCGGGAGTCCCGCGTGGCGTTTGACTTTGCCGCTGCGGTGCGCGCAAGAAGATTAAATCGCTCGCTTCCTGCAGCGCCCGCGCACTCTCGCATGCAGACGCGGAGGCGTTTGATTTATCGTGCGCTCGCGCATAAGAGAATTCACCCCCCCCCCGGGCGATTTATCGGGTCGCGAATTTATTCGCCGAGCCCCGAAATTATATATGGCTCGGTGTACTATACGTTGTCTGTGTTGCCGTGTGTTTTGCTACGCCAGGAGTATATGCGTGGCGCAGGCAGAGAACGCACTGGATGTTATCGGATTCCCGTGTAAAGTTCTGGTTCACTTCCATATATATCTGTTGATTCACTTATACCTCACATATAAACCTAGAATCCCATTCTCTATGTTGTGAGTCAAAAATTGAAAATCTTCAAGTCAATTTAAGTAGATTTTGAGAAAAACAAACAAATGGACACGGATTTTATAATAGTAATAATATTATTAATAATAGTAATAATAATGATGGCGTTAATGATAATGATAATGATCAATTTTTAAGTATACTCATGTAAACAATATAATGCATTCTACTTTACTTATTTGTGTTTGCATTTATGTGCTTCTAAAATGCGCATAATATTTTAATGTACAAATAATTTATAATAATACATTAAGGAGGTTCTATCAGCATCTATATGTCATACAAAACAAACATTTTTCACTACAATTTAATCTCACATAATGATATGAAAGTCAATATATTATAAAATAAGGAGTTTTTGTGAAATTAACAATTTTCTTTTATGGAAATTCTGATATTGTAAAATTAGATATCGTCAACTAGAGAAAAATTTGACAAAACAGTGGAAACTTTTTTTTTGTTATCCAATTTTAATTTTTAAGGTCTCAATTTGCTCCTTGAGAATTTTCAGTGGGACTTACCCATATAAAAATTTATTTATAAAACACCATGTACGAACTTATAAACAATTTTACAGGTTATCCGATGATATACAATTTTTATATGGGTAAGTCCTCCAGAAAATTTTCAAGGAACAAAATGATACCTTTAAAATTGAAATCGGATAACAAACAAAAATCGTCTCCACTGGTTTGTCGAGTCTTTCTTTAGCCAATAACTAGTTCTGCAATAACGGAATTTCAATAAAAAAATTTTTTAGGTAGACTAGGATACCTTGTTATATAATATATTGACTTAAATATCATTAAGGGTGATTAAATTATAATAAAAAATGTTTTTATTTTGAGGTCAATATAACGATAGAACCTCCTTAAGTAATATAAATTACTGTTTTATGAGCAAAATATACAAGAATTCTATATAAAATTAACTTTCTACATTTTATGGTAGAAGTTAATGCGTATAATAATTTTCTAGTGAGTACTACATGAGTTTCATCTTCGTGAGCATTGTACGCGGAAGAAAAATTCACAATTTATAAAAGCGCTTCTTTATTAAGTTTTCCATAGGTAAAGAGAAGCTTTTCTGAGCTACGATAATATCCGCTTTTATTTTAATACTGCAATCGAAGATGTACAACAATTTCCATTACTATGTTTGCATTCATTTTGTACGCACGAATAGTTTATGTGGAGTTTATAAGTAGAGTTTATTATCCAGAAAATTATAATACATAAAAGTATTCCCTACAGAGGTACATAAACAGTACCTATTCATAGGTCCAGATTGCTTTATACGAGATGCTTTACTTATTAACATACTAATATACTATAATACAATAGTACACCGCACGAGTTCCACACACTATTTTTTATCATAAGTGCTCGGAATATGACATATATTGCACGGGGAATTTGTGTACGTTAAATGGTCAAAACACACTACGGGTGTTATTTCGTATAACGCCCGCAATGTGTTATTGACCATTTACCGTACGCAAAATCGTCACGGAATATGTCATTTTTCCAGCACGTATGATGAAAAAATACTAAAATTAACTTACATACTAAAAAAACAAAAAAAAATCATTTTGCTTATATCTTAGGTTACATTGTATCAGATTATTATAATTAGCCTATTCAATAATAGTTTTAACCCAGTTCTTTAGTTTTCTTTTAATTATATCTTTTTTGTTTGATACATATATAGCTGTTTTTGTCATTTATAGTATTTGTGATTCTTGGTAGCAGAATATTTTTGTTTCTTGTTTTGCTTTGAGACTTAATGTACTTATTTTTCAACTCTGTTTAATGATATGCTAAAGATTCTGATTTAAATAGTTGTTTTAAATTTAAAGAATAATTAAGAGTTCTAAACTTGTTTTTGTTGATTATTTTTAGTAATTTATTTTGTATCCGTTGTAATATGTTAAGGTTATTTTTATATGCACCTCTCCATGCAATTATTCCTTAATTTAGTAAACTATGAAAGAAGTATTAACATGAGTGTTTTTGTTTGCATGACTTTTGCAATAGAATACATATATGAGATATTTTGATTTGTTTATAATGGCAATTCATATTAGGTATTCATTTATTTTTCTTATTACTTCTTCTCAGGTTTTTCCTGTAGTTATTACCGATGTATCGTCAGCACATTACATAATTGTATTATTTGGCACGTCTTTTAAAAGATCATTTACATACAATATGAAAAGTATAGTTCATTGAGGAACTCCAATATTAATATTTGTTGTCTATTTGTCAAATAACTCATCATTAATTTAAGAGCATTCCCTCTAATACCATAACGATAAAGTTTATTAAGCAATATTTCACGCTTTATTTGGGGTCCCTCAAGGATCCCACGTTGAGTCAATTTTATTTATAGCATTTATTAAAGATATCTGTTATAATATAAAAAACTGAAATATATTGCTTTATACGAATGACGCGAAATTATTTACTATTAAGTCAGTTGCTGATAGTTTGTCTTCACAATTGGCATTGCATGATTTGGTTTACTGGTCAAATTTAAATGGCTTAGATTTAAATGAGTCAAAGTGTAATGTGATCTCTTTTCATAAAAGTTATTATTTTGAATCATTTGATTACTGTATAGGTTCCCGGTATCTAGATGGAGTTGAATCTATTAAGGATCTCGGTATTATTTTTGACTCAAAGATAACATTTAGTGAACATATTGATCAGGTCAGCGCTAAATCATTCAGCCTTCTGGGGTTTAAAAAAAGAAACACTAACTCATTTACCAAAGCTACTTTCTTGATTCACTTATATAAGAGTCTAATTTTACCTAATTTACTTTATCCATCTGTAATATGGACGTCGTATCATGACTACTTAATAAAAAGATTGGAATCAATTCAACATTACTTTTTAAGACATCCATTTTTCAGATTTTATGTACCAATGACCAAATTTGACCATGATTTTAGTGATGTAGCTTGTAATTTTTTTGGTATTAATACGATTAAATCTAACTTAATCATAATTAAAAGATCCAATTTTTGTTTATATACAGCTGACATCCAAATTTTTTCTCCCAGCATTAGAAAATTTATTTCAAAATTTAGATGCCTGAAAGAAGATAAATGTAATTATGATTTTAGGTTTTATAGTATTATTTATAGGTTACGAAGATCTTGGAATTGACAACAGGTCGATATGTCGAAAATTACTTCTATTGTCATGCTAAAGACCTCTTTGAAACCTATTGTATTAAAATTCTATTAATATTGATATGCTCTCTTGTAAATATTAAGATTATAAATATAAATTTTGTAGAGGGCTTCTGCCTGTTAAATACATAAAATAAAGTAAAGTAGAGTAAAGTAAGGTAAGGTAAGGTAATGCAAGGTAAGGTAAGGTAAGGTAAGGTAAGGTAAGGTGAGATGAGGTGAGGTGAGGTGAGGTGAGGTGAGGTGAGGTGAGGTGAGGTGAGGTGAGGTGAGGTGAGGTGGGGTGAGGTGAGGTTAGGTGAGATGAGGTGAGGTGAGGTGAGGTGAGGTGAGGTAAAGGAAAGGAAAGGAAAGGAAGGGAAAGGAAAGGAAAGAAAAGGAAAGGAAAGCAAAGCAAAGCAAAGCAAAGCATAGCAAAGCATAGCAAAGCAAAGCAAAGCAAAGCGTGCGTATGTGTATGTGTGTGTGTGCGTGCATATGTGTGTGTATATGTGTACGTATGTGCGTGTGTGCGTTTGTGCGTATGTGTGAAAATAGAGACGCTATTGAACTGATCTTTGGTGAAGCTGGACAAAATTTCTTAAAGTTCGATGTGAAGTTGACCTCTGTTATAATGGAGCAAATCAGTTTTCGTATTCACATATATGCAAAAAGTATCCGGTTACCTCACCGCCGGCAGTTTGAAGCAGAAAGATAAGCCTAGAAAGTCAGTAATAACAACAAAGAGCAAGAAAGAAAAGAATTTGGTGGCATGAGGACGATTAAAAAATCATATGTAGTGTAGCTGGCGCACAGTTTAACTGTCTGAAATGTTTAACCTCACTGCAATAGCATCTTTATTGAACAGCAAGTGGAGATAAGACATTTAGGAAGGCGGTTCACAAAATATTTTTTATTTTTCGATGCATTTTTTTAGCGGTTTTTCGATTTTTGAATTTCAGTTTTTCGGATTTAGTACCTTAGAAATAATATCATCGAAGAGTGCTAATGTATTTCAAAGAGCATAAAGTTACCTATCTTTTCCGATCTGAAATTTTCAATAAAATATTTCTCTTTTTGTGAAATATAAGAAAGAAACTTTTTGAAAAAGATTAAGATGATTAGATATATGGTGAAGAATATACTGTAACATTTTTGAGGCTTCATCTTTTTCTTTTGAAGGAAAAAAAATCTTTTTGTGAAAGAAGTGGAGTGGGAAAAAATTGTATCAGGATGGTCGGTGTATTTGTATTAGTCACGGGGTTCCCTGACGGTCACCCCCATCCATGTATTAGCTGCGCCTTACAATGCTTAACTTTGACGATCGCCCGAGTTATGGCTCTGCCACTCTGCTATAGCGCAGGTGCAAGCGTATACGCTAACATATATATATATTATATTTTAGCAAGTGAATAGTTATGAGATTTGCTACCAAAATAGGTAAAATATGTGTGTACCCGGGTAAAAATGTATTTTCTGAAATCCTACATATTAATTACTATACTTAAATTTAAATCCTTAATAAGTGATTCTTACTGTTGCAACGCCGTTACCCTAAGCGGGTCCTGGGCGTAGTCGTCCAGAGCGGACGGGTGGGTGCCTATCACCACTATACAGCGCGTCCTCAGGTTGCGGATAGAGGAACGACCCCTGAGAAAGAGGTTAGCTGCGAATAAAGCGAATAAGCAGTCGCGGACAGCCGATAGGCCCAGGCGTGGGTGTGATGAGCCCGCACTGGCGAACGCATTCATCTAGAAACACTACGCAAGCACCGCAACAACTACAAACACTATACAAAATCTTCTATCTTACTTTCTTCTTCTACCTTACTCTGTAATCTATCTCTTTTACCACACATTTCAAACAAAAAATGGGCCAAAAATCCTGCTGTCGTGGAGGATGCGGGAGCGATGACAACTGCCCTGAGAGGGGATGTGTAGAATGATTCGCCACCTGGTTTTACATGGCAACGAAGCCAGCGAAGGCGCGCTGCCTTGCAGGGGGGCGTTAGGATATGAGAATGAAACCGAGTGTGTCTGACGACGAGTTGACTGTGTCCTCGCCAAAGTCAGAAAGCTCTCATACTTAGTTCTAGGGAGGTATGAGGGTTATCACCCCTAGACGGATGGACTCACCTGCGATCGGAACAGGATCCAAAACGCGCGGGTTTAACTTACTATCATGGCTCAAAGAAAACAAAACCAAACCAAAACGAAAAGAAACTTGAGGGTGGGAACCTGGAATGTACGCAGTCTACACAGAGCAGGCGCGTTCCGGGAAATCATAAATGAAACTGAGAGGTACAATTTAGATTTGGTAGCAATACAAGAAACCCGATGGAAAGATAACGCGATGCTAGGATCCGGTAACTTCACCTTTTTATATGGGGGCGCGAGCGGGCATTCTCTAGGCACCGGATTTCTTGTTAACAAAAGCATCATACATTCCGTTAAAAGTTGCAATTTCGTGAATGACCGACTCTCGTATATCATCATCGACGGAGCGTGGTATAATTACGTGGTTATTAACGTCCACTGTCCCACGGAGGACAAAGAGGAACAAGTCAAAAATCTTTATTATGAAACTTTAGAGCAATTAATCGACCAATTCGCGTCTTACGACACCAAAATAGTAGTGGGGGATTTCAATGCTAAAATAGGGAGAGAGGAAATGTTTAGGCCCACCATAGGCAAAGAAAGTCTGCACGAAACCAGCAATGATAACGGTATTATGGTCATAAATTTCGCAGCCGCAAAAGATCTTATAGTCAAGACCACGTGCTTCAAGCACAAGGATATACACAAGGCAACGTGGACATCGCCGGATGGGGCCACGCACAATCAAATCGATCATTTTCTTATTGATAAGAGGCGCCACACGAATGTACTCGACGTAAGGACCTATAGGGGGGCGGATTGCGACTCAGATCATTATCTCGTAGTGGCCAAATTAAGAGCCAGATTAGTAGCCGGTCAAAATAGTAAGCGAGCGAACAAAGTAGAAACCTTTGATATTGGAAAACTACGAAGCGGGATAGAGCGAATCAAGTACCAAGTAGAAGTTAGCAACCGATTTCAGGCGCTCGAGGAAACGGATGAACAGACGGGAGTAGATGACGATCCGAACAGGTTGTGGGGGGCTATCGAAAAAACTATAAAAGGGGCCGCGAATAAAGTACTGGGTAAGAAAAAAAGGCCGAAGAGCAAACCATGGTTTGACGAAGAGTGCGAACTCTGGTTTGAAAGGCGCAAGAAGGCTAAATTAGATAGTGTACACAATGAAAGCGATAGGGCCGTAGAAGAATACCATGAAATAAGAAAGCAAGTACGTGTGATTTACAGAAACAAGAAGCGCGAGTATCAGAAAAATGAAATTAGAAAAATAGAAACTAATAGTAGGGAAAATAACCCGCGCGAGATGTACAAAGGAATAAACGCTATTAGGAAGGGTTTTCAGAGTAGATCGCAGTTAATGAAGGATAAGGACGGGAACCTCGTGACAAGCGAAAATGAACTATTGAAATTATGGAAAGATTATTTCGATAAGTTATTAAACGTGCATGAAAACTCCGAGGAAATGGGAGACGAAATCCACACTGCTGAACTCCATATGGACGAAACGACCTACAAAGAAGTAGAGGCCGCGATCAAAAAGCTAAAAAACAATAAGGCCGCAGGAAACGATTCTATACCAGCTGAACTACTTAAATATGGAGGCACCGCGCTTACATCTAAAATTTTTTATCTAGTATGTGCTATTTGGAGAAATGAAACAATACCAGAAAATTGGAAAGAATCCATCATCATACCGATCTTCAAAACGGGAGATAAAACAGACTGCAATAACTACCGGGGAATCTCACTTTTAGCTACCTGCTACAAAGTTCTGTCAAACGTAATACAGGCCAGACTCACACCATTCGCGGAAGATATAATAGGAGATTATCAGTGTGGATTCCGGCGCAACAGGTCAACGAGCGATCAAATGTTTACCATAAGACAATTATTAGAGAAAAAGTGGGAATATTGCGAAACTATACACCAGCTATTTGTGGACTTTAAGAAAGCGTACGACTCTGTCAAACGAAGCAAAATGTATGAAATCCTAGTGCTCCTTGGCGTACCAAAAAAACTCGTAAAATTAATTCAAATATGTCTGAACGGAAGCACTGGAAAGGTCCGAGTAGGCGGTAATGTATCCGAATCGTTCATGATACGCGACGGTTTGAAGCAAGGTGACGGGCTTTCAACGGTACTCTTTAACCTGACGCTAGAGCATGTTGTTAGAAAAATGCAGGCTAGCGAGCTAGGCGCAACACTCAACGGAACAACGCAAATTTTAGGCTATGCGGATGACTTGGATATAGTGGGAGATAATGGTGAAACGGTGGCGAGAAATGCGGAAATCCTTATAAATGCGGCTAAAAACACGGGGTTAGAAGTGAGCGAATCGAAAACGAAATATATGATCATGGAGAAACTGGGCATTCGCGAAGCAGAGGGGGATCTCAGAGTCGGAAATTTCACTTTTGAAAAGGTTAGCGAATTCAGATATTTAGGTACAACTATAAATGATCGAAACGAAATTAAAGCCGAGATTAATAAGAGACTTCATTCGGGTAATGCCTGCTTCTACGCTGTGAACAGATTACTTAAGTCAAAGCTACTGTCGAAAAATGTCAAAATAAGGATATATAGGACTATAATAATGCCGGTAATCTTGTATGGGTGCGAAACCTGGGCGCTCACTAAAGCGGAAGAAAATCGTTTTAGGGTATTTGAAAATAAGGTTCTGCGGAAAATATACGGGCCAAAGAAAGATGAGGAAACTGGGGAGTGGAGGAAACTGCACAATGACGAGCTACATAATTTGTACGCGTCACCAAATATTAACAGAATAATAAAATCACGGAGACTAAGATGGGCAGGGCACGTGGCAAGAATGGGCGATGATCGTACAGCAGCGCGCATAATGAAAGGAAAACCGAAAGCAACTCGGCCTCTTGGTAGACCTAGACGCAGATGGGAGGATAACGTAAAATCAGACATAACTGAAATTGGGCGGGAAGGCGCGAAATGGATGGGGTTGGCACAAAATAGGGAAACATGGAAGGCTTGCGTAGATGAGGCGATGAACTTTCGAGTTCGAAATGCCATTTAAAAAAAAAAAAAAATAAATAAATAAGTGATTCTTATATTAATAATTAATATTCAATGATTAATAATGCTTTAGAAATTCTGTAAAGATTATTACCTATAGTTTTGTAATTTTAATAAAATAAAAGTATGTTGGGACAAGCCATCAATGATAAAAAAAGCAGACCTTTTTTGAGATATTAATTAGAAAGAGATATAGTAATTTAAAATTATTGTATTAGATCAAAGAATTTCATATTGGAGCAATTTATACATTTTAAGGGAGCTAAGTGCCAATGAATTGGCAGCGGTTTTTGTATCTATATTATCCACCCCTCCCGCCTTGTCTTTCATACCATTTATTAATTCTTTCATTTCCTCGGCATACGTAGGCTTTATAAACATTGATTTTGTATTCATTGAAGGTAAAGTAATATTATCATTTGTTGTTTTTTCGATTTTCTTACTTAACTTTTCTCCAACTTCATAAATATAATTGTTAAAAGTATCTGCAATTTTATCAGGATTCTCAATTTTATTGCTGTTTTCATCAATTATGTAGTCTAAGTCATTTTTCGTTTTTTCTTTTTTACCTAACTTGTTATTAATAATTTTCCATAGTTCTTTTGGATTTTTGCTTTTTGTTTCAACTAGATTCCTTTCGTATTTTATCTTTGCATCTTTTATGACTTTATCCAATATTTTTTCATACTTTTTGTAATCATATTTTAATTGTTCGTTTTTTGGGTTTAATATATTCATAACAATAATTCCTTTAGACACTTAGCATTAACAAAAGACCTACTATATAAACACCTCATTACTCGCAGTCAACAAAAGACCACATACCAAGCATTCCATTCATACACTTCCAGAAACTTGTCGATGTGAATTTCCGACCTCTCTGCACAATCCCATGTGAAACCGGCTAACCTCGTAGGTATCAATTCCTTGTCTATTGGCTTACGATTAAATATCGGCGTCGAGACGAAAAGCGCAAGACGGGCGAAACGGTCCGTGGTCGTGAGTGGAGCGACGGCGACGGGTTGCGACTCCCACTTCAGGAAGCTCGAGCGAGATTCCGGGACAGCAAGGCAAGTCAGTCGCAGAGATGGGCAAAGTTCCGCGGCGCACATGAACTTTCAGGATGGCGACCAGGAATCCACGCGCGCATGCGCGCTCGATCGTGAGAATTTGCTCGAGCTTGCGTATAGAATGCACTCGCTCAGCCTCGTTCCCTGCGCGTACCTATTTTACACTCGAGTCTAAGTGTTATCACACTCGAACGTACCAAGTTTCGCGGAATTTTCGAATTTATTGCGGCTCGGGCGCGGTGAGCAATTTAATATCGAGAGCAAGGAATGGAGTCTGGCGCTTGATTTAACATTGTGGCATTATAAGTATATTTTTTTCAGATTTTTGCATATTATTGTAGTTGCTTGGGGTACAATTTTATTTACACCAAACTTTAAGTAAGTGAGAAGATCGTTTAATCTCGTAAAAGCTCTGTCCTAAGCTAAAAATACGTAAGTTTCATGTAATTACGGGTTTTTGGTTATAAACAAATGAAGGTTACAGCCATTTTAATTTTATAATATTGCTAGCTTTTGAATTGCAAATTTTTAACTGAAATGGTCTAGTGCGAAAAATAACTTAATTTCTACGGAACAATTGGCCAAGACCAATCTATGAAGCTATAAGATCCAACAATCAATATATAATATTCGATAATAAATTTAACCTTATTTAAGATGCTACTAAACCCTCGTATTATCGGCAAATACGGGAAACTACTTTCTTCATGTATTTTACAATTTTAAGAAAATATCTCTCTGAAAAATTGTTGTTTTTGATAAGGACAACAACGTTTCAGAAAGATATTTACTAAAAGTTGATAATTAAATGAAAAACAGTGGATCCTCGTAATCGTCCGTGGCGGATGGATTTCAGCATTACTTTAATAAATATAGCATTACACGATAGTCAATTATTTTTTTGCTATAGAGTAATTACAAATTGTTTAATTTTGATAATATTTTTTTTTTATTTTAACATTATGCCGATATCTTTTCAAATTCGTGTAGCTCTTAAATATTCATTTGAGCTAAAGCATTTTTTATTGAATTATAGATGACTTTATAACAAAATAATTTATAATATTTGAATAACCTAGTTTTTTCTTGAATCCCTGTTAAAAGAAAGTAAGATAAGGCTTAGTTACAAGAAGTTTTAGAATTCTAAAACTTTGGTGATTCCATTCAAGAAGCTTCAAACTTTAGAAAGTATATGGTGAGCCGTAAAAAGAAACTTTATTAAGAAGAGTTCGGTAGTAAATTAGTAAGGGTTTTAAATTTGTAGACAATAAGTGGCTACTCATCATATAAGATTTTTTATAATCATTTTTCAAACGTTTTAGCCTATAAATGAGATAATCATTTCATCGCAATAAAGTAAATTATTTTTATTTATTGAATTTAATAATTTAGTTTTAATATTTTTTCCATCGTTAATATTTACTCTTGCAAATTAATAAATTTAGTATCTATTCAAGATGATTCAAGATGAAATAAACTGTAGCATTTTTGTTTTCTTGACATCTTATTAAAATTATATTTTATGAAGCTTTTTAAGGTATTTAATAAATGAATAATAGTCCATCCATAAAGATTGCAAACGAATATTATCATTAGCTTAAGAGAACAAAATTGCTGACTGAACTTGGATATTGCTAAATCAATTTTTCTACCCTTAATAAGTAAAATTCGCGTTCACAATTACACATGCCGATGATTATATTATTTCATGTTTTATTCATGAGCAACTGTCTTATTATTGATCAATTAAAAACTTAAGAATAATTGAATCTTTTATTTGTAAAAAGCTGTAAAAAATAATAATTGATATTAAAAAGCTGTCTTATTCTTAATTAATCGTTTAAGATTAATACTATATAAATTGCATGCTATATAGCATTAGAATTATATAAAATTTATAAGGAACATATAAAGAAGTCAGAGATCCATTTTTAAGTTAAATTTCCATTCTAAAGAAATGTATGACCAGTTTCGATCTAAATATCTCGAAACAAGAAGGTACCTTTTTGGACAGTTATAAACATTGTGATTTGAGTTTGAAAATCATATTAGGATTGCCTCCTTCTTATTAACCACTTTTTAAGTCAATTACTCTTCATTAATTTATTAGTTTTTTCTAATAAGCAACTATGTTCACGTCGTATGATGTAAGAGAAAAAAGCGGGCGATATTGAAATTCTTAACCTCAGAAGATGAACCATTTTGACTTGTGCAATAATAATTTATTTGAAAATGTCAATTGAATTAGCATAAAGATATTCTTTTCTAAACATGTGTATGAAGATTCTATTTAAACGGCAAAACTAAACTTTTTAACAGTTGAACGTAAAATATCAACTGCGCGGAGCGCGGTCGGTATTTCTAGTTTATATTTATTACAAAAAAATATTTTAACGCAGGGCGCGAAACTCGATTTTACGTGATTGTTTGGCGTGCACGAAGTACACGATTCTCACATTTCAGCAAGCAGTACACGAAACGAAATGTTTCGCACACTCAGTGCACGAAACAGGTAATTTAGTCCAGTCAAATAAGAGCTGAAATCGACTTGTTAGAGTGTCTGTATTTTTTATATATGTTACCTTCGATCCTCACAAACCTTTGTGTAAAATTGCAGAATCAATATTCAATGTGGTTAACGATAAATCAGTTAAACAATATTTGTCGCTTATAAGCTTGTACAAGCCTTGTCCGCGCATTGTGGGTAAGCATATTAACCCATTTCTTCCCAAGCGACCATTTTATTATTATATTGGTTATTATTTTTTTTTTTTCGACAATTTTTTAGGCAAAAAACCAATCGACTATAAAATGGCCGCTTAGAAAGAAATGGGTTAAGAAGTAAGGGACTGTGTACAAATTATGTACGGGTTCTTTTCCGTACTTTTGACACCCCCCCCCTCTCCCCTACGTAAGGAACTGTAAGATTTTGATGACTCCCCTCCCACGTAAGATCTCTTACGTAAGATTTTCTTATTCGAAGCAACGTACCATATCAAAATAATTTAATTTTTCTGTAACAAAGTATTTTTTAATATTATTGTTTTATGATTCTTCATAAATAAATGAATAACCATCAATAATTAATTTACAAAGAGGTAAGTAAATTGAAACATTTTTGGTAAACTATTTTTATTTAAAAACTTTTTATAAATTTGATTATAAATATTTATTTAACGTTAACGCTACAGTTCTTGGCTATTAAAATCAATTCCATCGCTGAATAATAGTATTTTATTGTATTGTATTGTATCAACTTCGTCTATCCCCTTACGGGTTTAGTACAAGCTTTACACCTTTTTACGGGCAACATCTACTTGTGTGTGAATGCCCTATTTATAAACCCAACTATTTAATAACCCCAGTTGTGCAATGCCGCCGAGCGTAACCCATTTTCTCTGCTTACTAACGTCTCGGACACTTTTGGTAGTGGGTGCATACATCTACATCAAGCACAACCCGACAGTAGAGTTTAATTTCGGATGCACCCATACTACAGCTTTAGGACATCCGAACCATCAATCCCTGCCTTACTGCTGTCAGTTTTCGATGAAGGTACTCATCGACCCTTTTCGAGGATGGTCATTTGCGAATTTTGGGCTATTTCTGGCATTTTATAATGTTTTGTCGGTTTTCTGGGAACGAATTCCATAACAAAATTAAGTTGAAAAAAACTCGAGTTCTCACTGGGATTCGAACCCACGACTCCTAGAACGGCCATGTTTCCGTAGGTAAGCGCCTTACTCACTGAACCAAGGGAATTGGTTCTTCTGAATAATACTATTGTAACATAATGTTTTTATATTTGATCACTCGGTCCCAAGAATTGTATTAATCTAGCACTGAGTAATTTAAAAAACGCGCTTTTTACTTTTGTATTTTAGTTAAGCTGTTTTCTTTTAATACTTTAGAAATAACTAGAAGGGTCATTTAACGGACTTCTATCCTTTATTCGGAAGCTAATGATGTACACTCGCCATTCACTTTTGGTTCTTTCCTGTTAGAGCACTTGTTGGATCGAGTCGATGTTGATGACTCGATAATTGAAATCGAACCTTTCATGAATTTGCTCTTAGCAAAAATTCAAACGTGCACATAAGTGCGTGCTCTACTCACGCTACACATGCGCAGGTCACGCCACTATACTCAGCACGCGGCTATTTAATAATTTAGTACAACAATTTTACATATAATAATCTTACGTAAGAATTTGTTCAGACCCCTCTCCCCCCCCCTCCCCCCTTGTACATAAGTAATCATAAGATTTTTGTAACCCCCCCCCGCCCCCCATCGATCCTTACATAATTTGTACACGGTCTCTAAGTAACTGTGTCAGCAAAGAGAGAACTCGAAAAGATTTAAAAAAAATACTCTAGGAAAAAATCGCATGAAAGTTACAAAGCTGTGACAGCGGCTTTCCCCGTAAAAACACATTCCGTTAACTTTCCTCTTTCGTAGCCACGATGTTTTTATAATTACTCGTAAAAGGAAAATTCGCAAGTTTTCAAACTGTCGCAAGTTCCCCGAGCGACAGTCAACGCGATGCGCGGTTGTCTTAACGTCTTTTCTCTCAAAACGGCAAACTGCTACAAAGGGTACGAAAGTATAGAAAGTCAAAGAAGAAAAAGAGCGGGAGAATTACCATATAATAATGGAAAAGTGCATTGGTGTGTTACATTCTAATCTAGTTATTTAAAAAATTATAATTTTAAAAAGTAGAAGAGTATCTTTGAATATATTAGATTCAGTTTCTTATATGGGCGATTTTCATAAAACTGTTAGTCTTAACGGTTCTTATTATAAATGCCATTAAGAGGGAATGCCTGGGTTAAAACAAAAGAAAACTTTTTACAAATCCGTAAAACTTTTTATATTCAAAAACAATAACTCTGAACATTTTTCCACTATAAATACTTCTTTATATTTTTAATTATATTTGTAAGTAATGGTTAACTTGCCGTCCGGCGTTCTCTATATGTCTGTCTTTGAATATGTATGTCCTAAATGGTTCAATTGTTAATTGAGACACTTCCTGATGAATTACAGCTAGTTTATATCAACGTAGTAAATAATCAGTAAGGAATTACTATAAGACTAAAATGCTAATATAACATAAGTAAAATAATTTTTTTATAACTTTATAAAACCTAAAAACAATTTTACAAGGAAACTGAAAGCGACAAGCACTTTCTAATGTTTCAAATAATATAGATCCTAGGATCATAACACCTTTAAGGCCTCCTAAAACACATTTAAGACCACGTTACTCTAGGTAATATAAAATCTTTAGTTGTGGAAAAGCGTCGTAGCTTTTGCTTTTCAATAATATCAAAAGGTAAAAGTTGTACATGTAATTGTGTTGTTTCAGGATTTTAAGAAAATAGCGAAATCGAAAGATTAAATTATGGTATAGTATAATAAAATACTTTCAGTGAATTATAAGACCTTTAAACATTTTTTTTATTTATTTGAAGTTGAACTACATTTAAAATATTATCCTTCTCGCGCTACTTATCATTGACGGAAAGATTCATTTTGGTAACATAATCTAAAAAACAGGTAATGTAAACATTAACATTAACGCACTTTAATCTAACCATTCGGAATGATACAGTGTTATTACGAATCTGACTAAGTTCTAACATGCTTATCTAATTTTTGAGCAATTATTAACAATCGTTTCTATAAAAAAATAAATCTGATATTGTCTGTCCTCTTTTATCTTGTGCATTCGATCTAATGTGAAATATCACTCACTCAAAAAAAATGTTTAACGTAGCTCGTTTCTATAGATCTCAGTCTATACGAAACCATTTTTTCCAGATTTTTTAAATGGTTTTTAAATAATCCAATTTATCTTCATGTATGGAAAATTTGAGTATTTGCTTGCTAGAAACGTCTCCAAAAGGGCAGGATCAAATTATTAAATCTTTGAATAAAAAAGAAAACAGTTATTAAAAACCAAAATAAATCTTATTGTATATAATAAAAGATTTTGATTCTTGTTGCTTAAGTTTGAAACATTAAGATTCACTGTGATAGACATAATTATTAATATGTATTATTATAGAGGCTAAGTAGCAATGATAAGCAGTAATAGTGCCTGCAGGGCCAAAGCTGTTACATAGTCTTTATGCCGGCTGTAGTTGTACTCGCATCATCACCATAGCTATCATAACTAGTTGCTGGGACTAGCTATTCGAAGCTGTGTAGCCCATAGCCTTGCTCACACAGTCACGCCATATTTCTCTATTGTTTGCAAATTGTATCCAATCCTCCTCATAACATCCTATTTCTCATAGGTCAATTTTAATATTGTCCTCCCACCTTCGTCTCGATCTACCTATGGGTCTTGCGCCTGTCGGCTACAAGCACTAAGTGCTGCTCTTTCATTTCCCATCCTAGCTACATACTCAGCCCACTATAGTAATATTTGGCTTTCCGTATAGCTCGTGTATTTCTTGGTTATGTAAAAGTCTCCATTCTCTAGTAATCTTATCTATTTTGCTACCAAATATCATTCTAAGGACTCTATTCTCAAACACTCTAAATCTATTTTCTTCCCGTTTGGTTAACGGACATGTTTTGCATCCGTATAGAACTACTGGCATTATGATTTTTCTAAGGAACATAAACATTTATAAATCTAATATTTTAGTACTATATCAATTTTTTCTATTCTTACGATATATAAATAAGTATCAAAAATATTTGTAATATTGCACCTCATATTTACTTTATATTAAATTTCTAAAATAACGCTAAATTTTTTAACTGAAAAATCGGAGTGACTCGTTAATTATTGCAAACAATAGTGACTATTGCTGTTGTTAGAGACTGCTTTTTTTCCCGCACTGTATTTGCTCGAGTACGAATTTTCTCGCAACTTTTCGCTACACACGTAGCCTGCTGCAAGTCTAAACTTTCGCTTGAGCGAAAAAGACGTCGCACTTGCGGTGTACATCTACATATATATATTTTTTTTCGCGCTCAGTACCTACTCATAACCTTGTAGGAAAAACATGCAAAATAGCAGCGTAGCGTATACGTAAAAATAAAAAATCGCGAGGTTTTCGCTCGACGAAGCGCGTATTAAAAGTAGCTGTAAAGTCACCCAGCTGAAGAAAATAATCACTGAAGAGAAAAGCCAGTAACAGATACTTGAGTCTACCACGTGCAATCTGGATGGAAATGACGTAGATACGAACGAGCGAAGCGACTGCTGTCAAGTCAGTATACACATTTATCCTCGTGCCCGCACCGGCATCCCTGGACCCTGAGATTATGCTTATTATCTGAGCTCTCGATTCTGTGCAGATTATTTGTCCGTAGAGTAAGTATGAGAGATAGTAGAGAGAGCAGAGGGAGCAGAAAGAGAAAGAGAAAGAGAAATAGAAAGAGAGAGAGAGAGAGAGAGAGAGAGAGAGAGAGAGAGAGAGAGAGAGAGAGAGAGAGAGAGAGAGAGAGAGAGAGAGAGAGAGTTACAGCCTACGACAGACAGAGATTTCTCCTCTGGGATGGTTCGGGATTTGCGGAACGTTTATTTCGCTATATATACAGAGAGGGAGAAGGGTCTTTAATCTACCTCTTTTCTTCCTTCTCCCCCTCGCGTTCGCTTCTCATTGTTATCTTTCTGTTTTGGTAAATGATATTGCGTTTTCGGGATTTTATTAAGGAATGATCATGTTCGTGTGAGTTTATGGTGAGTGATTCCTTCTACGTAGTTTAAGACTCATTTGCCCGTGTTAAGACAGTGTTTATGTGATGATATTATACAATAAATATTTGTTCTGTATGTAAATGAAACAGATACTTATATTGAAATTATTTAAGGTGATTGTACCCAATAATGCTCACCATGGCTATTCTATACTTATTACGTGATTTAGCCAGTAGATATCTGATGCATTACGTATAATATATTAGTAGAAGCTATTTCATAGGAAAATTTTCTGACGGAGGCAAAACGGGAAAAACCTGCAGTGTATTTTGTCTTGCAACCGCTTGAGTGATTCGTCACTATAATTTTGCGTAAATCATTATACTTACTGTGATATTAAAATTTAAAGAAGTTAGTTCAGGTCGACACTGCCCTTGGTGTTACTACGTATCGGCAGCTAGTATTCCAGTAGCACAGTTTATTTTACCATCCGGCTATGTAACTTTTTAGTGTAAGATAAAATGTGTCTACACACTCAAATTACCCAATACATCCCATGTAATAGAAAGTATACACGATTTGTATCGAATAACTACCCTTAGAATTTTTTAAACTGTTTAAGACTAAAAAATATATATACGTCACAAAAGATACTTACACTACAGTGGTCTCTCGTTATAATGCTGGTATTATAACAAGCGGCTACTGTAATTTTCGATGAAAAGTATTTGCCTCCAAATAAATTTCAATAAGATTATGTAATGTAATATTTCGAAAGTATATATTTCAAATAAAACCTGATATTTTACTCTTTATTTATATTCAATATTAGAAATGCCTTTTATTAAATGACATTATAACACGAGATACTATATTGTCTATTTTGTTAAAAAAATTATAAATATATAATAAGTATTTAAATAATTTATGCGTTTTATACGTGACTTATATCCCCAAGAATTTAGGTAGTACTTACTACGATTAACAAACTTGATTGTACCTTTCCAGAATGCCTAAATCTTATTTTCATTAATGAAATATATTACTTTTAACATTTATCAACATCATTTCATTATTTTTAACCCCTTCCGATACAGTCATTTGCTTTTTATTAGTGATTAAATAATGAAAAACAATGGTGGACCATGCCCGACTGCTGTTTATTTTTAAAACTCTATAAAATTGCACTAGATGCATATTATCGAAAAAAAAAATTATGTTACTTTTTATGCTATAGTTTGATATTCAACCGTCCCGAATAAAATTCTTTCAATATATCAACTATGATAAATGCTAAAAGCTTAGGTAGGCCATTGGGTACACTCACCTTATATTGTTCTATAAATGGCAGCATCGATAAGGGAAATGAAATTATGAATACCAAGAGTTATCATTACTCCAAAGATGCTTTGAGAATTGTTGATCTGTTTCTACATAATCATTTTCTCTTCATTATTCTTAGTTAGGTATTGGATAGTAATTACAAATGATATTTTAAGAGAATAATGCTTATCAACAATAATTTAAGTCGAATACGGATTTATCAAATCTATAGATTCACAGTGTATAAAAAACGTTAAATGTAAACAAAAGTTTAATCCTATTATTAAAAAGAAAAGCTTAATAAAAGGCTGACACAATTTTGCTCAATACTAAAAATATATAGATACAGAGCGAGCATAGAAAGACACAAATCTTAATTTAATTTCTTTTGTGTACTAAATGGTGGTGTAATATAGGTTTTGTATTTTGGTTCTAAATATGAAATTTTATACTACCATGAAGATCCCACTAAAGAATAAAGATAAATGAAAATGTTACAAAATAACTATCAGTAATACAATTAATTAGTAAGTATTAGTTAAATACCACGCAAAGTAAATAAATACGCATATGTTTACAGATTAAAAAAGCTAGGCATGTATAAATATGTGAAAATATCTTGATAGATATATATTATGTTGCAAGTAGCTTGTTAAGTATAACACCCTCCTATTTTCCCAGTGGTATACTATCTAATCTGAAGTGCACCGTTTATGTACGAGTCTAAAATGTGACCACTGCACTCAGCATTTTACTGCTGCACATTTGTCTCTATCTTATCTTACGATTGTGAGACACAACTTAAGATTCTGCAAAATGTTATTACAGAAGATATTTTTATTATCGTATTTATAACGTTATATATGTACATAAGAATTTTCTAATGTACATTTTTAGTATTGGACACATAGTCGTTTGTATCAATATTTCAAAAAAATGGAATTACAATTTTCACTTAAGTTTTATTTAAAAATTGTAACAGCTGATTGCTAATTTAAGCTGACTTATATTTGTCACATTTATTGTAATGATACATGTCAAGAATTTAAATAAAGTAGGTAAAACTATATTATCTATGCTTTTAACTTTATTACGGATTCAACTAGAAAACGAGATACATTTACGAAAGCTTTTAGTGGTGGCAGTCAAGCTTCTTCTAAGTTAACGGCCGTGGATTTAGAGGTTGTTTGCATTTATTATTTTGTCAAAGAATCTTTAAATATTTTTTATAATTATCACCCTTTTAAAAATATTACTGATCGATAAAAGAATAAATCACAATAATTTCTGAATACAATAGTAATAGAGCAATATGACTCCAGTGAAAGGCTAAGGCTTCGATGAATAATTATTTTGTATTTATTATTTTTACAAAGAACCTTTAAATATTTTTTATATTTGTCGCTCGTTTAAAAATAAATTGTGTTAATTTACCTTTAAGTACATAATAACAATAATTGCCGTTATATTGCATGGAAATATTGTATCAACATATCCATAATATTATATGTTCGGAAATTAATTAATATACAACATCCTCCTGACCATTATTTTGAATTGATATATATATATATATATATATATATATATATATATATATATATATATATATATATATATATATATATATATATATATATATATATATATATATATATATATATAATTAAACTTCTATACGTTATTAATTACCTAGTCTATTAACAATCACTTACGGAAACTGAATTTTTAACGAACCGAGCTCAAGCAATTACCAAGTATCATCTACGCTGAAGCATTTACTGGGTAAATTCAATTTGTCATGAAAACAAGCCTGCTAATCCTTAACAAGGTCATTTTAATTGAGCGAAAATTTATATCCCTTTCTTAATGCAGCACGGCCTAAGGAATTTAAGATGTTGAGCGTACGCTGACAGAATTAATACGTACATAATTCAGCTGCTGGTAATTGCATTCAATAATTATTATTCTCACATTTTATGCAAACTTGATGATAGAGATTAGTATTAACTTGTATTAAAATAAAGAAAATAATATCATAAGATATACATTTAATGACAAAAAATTATTTATTTATATAAGGGCTGTAGCTATTTTACAAAAAGAATTATATTACATTTATTTACTTAAAATATATTTTTAATCATTTTATTAACTTTACTCGTTAAGGCGCCATTGCAGTATAAATAGATAAATATAGATATAAAATCTATATCATACAAGACTAAAAATTGAATAAATTTAGAATAAAAAATCGCTGCTAACTGCTTTAGCAGAATGCTTTCTCAAAGAGATTGGATGCATAATTCTTTATTGAATATTTACTCTGAAAAAGTTATTTTCTGAATATACAACAATTTTCATTGTAAACTTATATAAAAATAATGCATTGTTTTTATATTAAATTGATGAGACACTGCCCACTACACATCTTTTTTGTGAATAATTTTACATTATATGTACATATATAAAACGTATCTAAAATATAAAATAGAAAAAATACAATTTTTACAAATTGAAAATCGCATTTCATTAACAAAAAAAATTTAGAGTATATGTAAGATACACCAATCGAAAGAAAATTAAGTCAGCTTTACGAATATATGCATTATTTTGACATATTTATCGTATAAAATGACAAAATATGTTTTTTCAATTTTTCGAATTTTCAAAATCCAAACTTGCATTTCTTTAACAAAAATAACTTTTAGGTTTATGTAAGTTACACCAATTAAAACAAAATCAAGTCAGATTTACGAATGTACGTATTATTTTGACATATCTAGCGTATAAAAAGACAGAAATTATTTTTTTCAGTTTTTACAAATTCTCAATATGTAAAATTGCATTTCTTTAACAAAAAGAACGTTAAACTATATGTAATATACATCAAGTAAAAGGAAATTAAGTCATATTTATGATCATTCGCATTAAATTGACATATATAGCGTATAAACTGATAGAAATAATTTTTCAATTTCTACAAATTTAGAAAGTACAAAATCGAATTTATTTTACAAAAAAAAAGTATTTCTAAGATAAACCAAGCGAAAATAAATTATGTCTATTTAATGAATATATACATATTTTTGACATATCTAGCTCATAAAACAATCAAACAATTTTTTTTTAAATTTACAGAAATGTTTTAAACTCTTACATTTTTTTAAATAAGCAATAAGTTTTGACAATTTTGCTTCCAAACTTAATCAGTTCTATGTTGGGTCATATCAGATATACCTGTAAAATTTCAGCCCGAAAAACGGTGGCCTTTAAAAGTTATGATGATCACAAAATTTGATCACATACATGCATACACACACACACTTACACACACATACACACACCCATACACATACATACACACACGCACACGCACACACGCACACACACGTACACACACACATACACACACACATACACACACATACACATACAAACACACACACACCCATTGACTTTATAGATTTAGTAATTAAAAAATGGGTAAGTGCATTTGCGTCCTTATTTTTAAGTGAGATCCTTAAAAAATAATCAGTGAAGCTATTAAATGCATAATATACGAGGTTAACATTCTAAGCAGACAACGATGTTATTTTGTATTGTTCGTAATCAGTGCGATGATAACTTCTTGTAAGACCACTGCGCCCTTGATTCTACGGTAGCAACCAGTTTGTCTAATACAAACCTGAAAACGGACTTATTTATAATTATTATCTTGTGTATGTCGTGTTGTTACCGCTAAGATTAATATTTTATGATCAGGAATGTTGGTGTGATGGAGCTGTCCATATATTATGTAACGATAAATTTATCAGTTTTTAAACCTCCTCCGCAGTATCAATAGGGCCATAACACTCATTCGAACCCTTTCTACCCCTCCTAATCTTACTTAATAATAATTTTTAAAAATAATAGATTAACATAATTAATTTTATAAACAGTCTGCATTGTTATGGCCTAATTTATAAATTTATGATATAAATTAAAAAGTAAGACCTGTACATAACATTCGGTTTCTCGACGAGCTAGCGATGCGTTAAAAATTTTTTTAGTCGTCGAAACTTATTGTTTGAATTTTTAAGTTTGCTTTTGTTTCTCCCACAAACCTTTAATAGATATTCTTCCATTAAATTATTTCTAAATTAAAATACTAATACAAACATTTGTTTTATTTTATTTTACTCTGTGTTTGTTTATTTATTTAATATTTCTATTACTCAAACTATGCGAGATAATTTAATAAATTGTTTACTAACAATCAGTTATAGACGTTATATATATAAATTCCTTAAGGAAATTTTGATTCATATTAACTTACGTATTTTGTTAAAGCTATTATCGGATATTAACATGCATAAGATATTATGATGTACTGTGTAATAGAGCAAATTAAGTATAATATTCAGATTCTTTGATTGAAGTTACTGTAGAACTGGTATCTCATTGAGATGCCAAATCATTTGGTAGCGTTGTTCGAATGATAACGTAAATATATTTTCACGAAAATATGTCAATCTTTACATTTTTGTATAGCTAAATATTATTTTGTTTATTACAATTGAGGACATAAAAAAGCTAGTCTTTTTTCTCATGTACATTTTATATTTAGAAATAACTATGTCTGCTCTATATCATCGTATTTTAAACTAAAAAACTTTGGTTTCATGTAACAATATTTTCAATAATACGTTGTTTTGTAGTAATATTGTTATAGATAGAATCCATTAGTAATAAGAAAATGTTACTGTATAATAAGTTCCTATGCAAAAGGTCTCTAAAACATTCTGTATAGTTCAAATGCGATTACGTTCTCGAGTTTCTTATGTATGTTTTGGCGGTCGTCGGTAGGCGGGGACTGTCGGCGGCGCAAATAGCGGCTCATTCTAGCTCGAAAAAGAATGACGCAGAGACCATATGCACTCTGGCCTTTGTACCGATCGGTAGTTACGAAGCGCGTTACAGTAATAAGGTTAATATGTATTTAATAAATATTCGAATTTATCATAAATTGTGTATAAATTGTTATTAACAAAATCCTTAGTATAATTATGTCCCGAATAAATATACTAATATTTAATTTTCACAGCATGAACGACATTAGCTTCATATACTGCGCTAAAAATGTTGAAAACAAATTTAAATAAATACTGTCGCTATGATCTTCTCTACAAACAAGAACAAGTAGGTAATCCTATTCTTTACGACATGATTCCAACTAAAACAGTGCCAAGTGTACCATAATCCCGCGAACGAAGCGAAAAGTCCACTACAGGGAGAAAGTAGCTACGCCAGCAGAGTAGGAAACTCCCAACGAAATCGCGACGTCGGAAATAAGAAAAATAGGCATTAATTCCCGGAACAACTAAATGAAAAGCCAGGGAAAAAATAATATAAAAACGGGGCGAAAGCTAGGCAGAACCAGCGCGCCGTGCCAAGGTATATTTCGCACTCCGCGGTCTCTCGATGTAAGCCGTGAGCACGCGGGTCCGAGGTATATATAGCCCGCGGAGACTCCCCCCCCTCTCTCTCTCTCTCTCTCTCTCTCTCTCTCACTCGCTCGCTCTCTCTCCGCACTCGAATGCCGCGGCTGGTGCACCCCTGGGGCTTCCCGCCCCCGATTGCCCCACTTACGGCTCGTGTGTTTCCTTATCCGGCGCAGTCTTTTGCCTCCGCGCGGCTGCAGTGCTCGTTGACGTCTTTTTTTCTGCATGCGCGCACTGATCTATCTCGCATCTAGTGGGCTCGCGCCGTGTATAAGCACGCAGCGCAACTCGACGAAAAGGTATTTTTCCGCGCGCTTGCCAACCCAGCGACCGGTGCATTTTGTGCTCGATCTCCTGCTCGTCGGACTGGGGAGCTTTGTTTTTACGAGGATTGAAAAGCTCGCTTGGTTGCGTAATGAGGAAAAGAGACAGAGAGCGAGAGAGAGAGAGAGAGTGGGGGGGGGGTCGTGGTGGCTATAAAGTTTTATGATTTTACACTGGGAGAAAAACGAGGACGCTGTATTGTGTAGGTGTCGCTGATACACTGCGGCAATTCAAGCGCGGTTGAGGTTGAAATGAGCGTTTTTGCAATTTTTTTCGTGGATTCGTAATTGTTCTTTTGTAGATATCTAACAGATGGTATTATTTCGACGGTTCCAATTGAAAAAAAACGTATCTCGTGGGAATAGTTAGAAAAGACGTATCTCGCCGAAATGGTTGAAGAACACGGTACCATCCGGATGATGTCACATTTTAGGGAGGCTCAAACATTTTTAGGGCCTCATTTACACAAGTCTGGGGTAGTTAACGTTTGCACTACTGATTTTTATCACACGGTGAGATACGTGTTTTCACAAAAATATGCTCCGAGATAACTGTTTTCCAACCATTTCTGTTAGATACGTCTTTTCCGACTTTTCCCATGAGATACGTCTTTTTCAATCGGAGCCGTCTATTTATAAATTATTTTTCGTATCTTAAAGGATCATGTTGAATAAGGAGGTAATAAAGAGCGTGATATTTTGGATATTTTTTTCTATAATTTACATAGACTTTGTAAATACAAGCATTTGTACGTAATAGTTTGGGCACTATTGGAACGTGCTTTCTTATGATTAGTGTAAAATAATAATTTATCTATAAAAATAGTTTTAATCATGTGATATTTGGATTTAAATTTAATATTTTTAAAGTATGTTCATTCAGTCCAATGTAATACGTGTAGTTAAGGACGTTCACCAGCTTAAAATCGCCCTATGTATTAACATGTATATAATTGTTACAAAACCCGCATAGTTAAAATGACTTTGTTATATACACTGAGAGAAAAGATTCTTTGCGGCAAAGAATATTTATTAATTGTTAAGTTTTGTGGATTTGAATACGGTCAAATGAATATTTCTTAACGGTTAAACGCATTTTCTTAATACTCGTAGTTAAGAACTGAGTACTTGAGTATCGTCAACTGCTGATCGCCTGACTTTAAGGTTAACTGAATTTTTCATATTTTTAATATGTTTATATGACCGTTACATGTTAGTATAAGTTTTCGCCTGCCACGATTATGTCTACGTATAGGATCTTTTTATATTCTAATGCTTGAAAAGCATCATTATATGCTAGAAAATCTTCAAATAACCTTTCGCACTCGGCATGTTTATCTTACTCGTGCAGACTTTTCTCAAGATCGAGTTCTTAACTATTAAGAATTCAACATTTGCGGCAAGTACGTGAGAATTCGATTTCGCAAGTGCACGATTCATTTGCCACAAGAAATCCTTTCTCTCAGTGTAAAATAAGAGTATTTCGTGTAATGAATAAAAAAAGTTTAAGGGTGTTTGTCAAAAAGTTGAATAATTCTTGTCCCTCCTGTTTTACAATGTAACAAGGCATTATATGAATCTCAAAAAAATACTACTACCACCGGACTCTCGTAAGTAAAAATTTTCAGAATATCAAGTACTTTCTATTCTAAATAAAAAATAAAAAACTATGCAAAATGTCTTGTCCGTCCCATGTCCTAAGCCTTAATTTCATCCGAATATACCAAGAAATTTAGTAATACACTAAATTTTAACCAAAAGAAATTACACAGAGGGTTAATGTAAGTCTTAGTTAAGGGATAACACCACTCTAGAGGCCGAAAAAAAGGCCTAATTTTGACAATTTATTCTGGGATTATGGGAAAAGCAATAGTATTCATATTTAGATGGTTCATTTAACACATATTGATGTATGAAAAAAAAATTTTTTTTTATGATTTTTGTAAAAAATGGCGGCGCTACAGCAGATCTGCGGAAAAAGATTTTTTTGAAGGTGCTCCGCGGGCGCTCCAATTCCTCGAAAACCGTGAGAGCTGAAACAAAATCCAAAAATTTTCTGAAGCTACATACTAATAGCTATCGAAGTACGTAGGATTTTTTTTATTCCAATTTTTGTAGAAACTGTGCACTTCTGAACAAAACGTATGAATTTTCGACTAAAAAAGAGTAGTAAATTGTTAATAAAACAAGTAATTTTAAAAAATATCAAAAAACGGCTACGTACTTCGATGGAGAATATATTTGTGAAGCTACTGTAAAAATTGCAAGTCGATCCATGCAATGGTGTTGAAGCTATGAGTGCGCCCAGTGTGAAAAAACCCGTTTCGAGAAAAACACGTTTAAAGTTTTTGGAGCATTTAAACCCTTGAAATTTTTGTATACCTCTAATCTGTGATGCCTGTACCGTACATTTGGCCATCTCTATTAATGTCTGACTCCTCCTCTTCCTTCCTGGCTGATTTTAAGGACATCCGGGCCTCTCTGGCATCGTCTGTTAGGGATCTCTCGGAAAACTTGATGCGACGCGCATCCGCCTCCACGCAGAAATTATAGCAGTTCGATCAGATTGTCAAGCTCAAGTGTTGCATCAGCTTCATGACACTTGAAAGGCCATCATTGTAGATACCTGCAGCAATATATACTGCGGTATCGAGCACGTGTTTGCCACTAGAGAAAGATTTTGGAGCCATAGACCAGTCGCATTGAAACTTTCGTTGCTATTTTGTGTGAAGCCGCCTAAGCAACGCGTAAGTAGATCGTCACTGCTTAACTCTTTATAAATTGGAAATCGCTTTATAAACTTCTTCAGAGAGAGGTGGTTTATGTACAAAATCTTCTCCAGTAGCTTGAGCCTTTTGCCAAGAGCACCATGAAGTTTCTCCGCGCGGGCATCATTCGTGTCTCGGTTGATCATCAGTAGACAATTTGTGGTTCAGCGTTGCGTAGATTTCATTGCGCATTTTCTTCTCCGAATCATGATTCCTACGAATTGCTAAACCATAATAAATTGCCAACTCGTCTATGAGCTTGCCAGTAAGCTTGCCTTTTCCTCCAAGTCCTTTTATTTGTTTTTTCAAATTACGGGGACGAGAACCCATCCGCTTCTGCACATGATCGATACATCCTTTTTTTTACGGTGAACTTTTCGTAGGGCTCAGAATCTATGATTCCTTTGAAGGTTTTTGAATCTCCGTCGCCCACGTAATTAGCGTACTTCAAATTGTGCAAAGATTCTGAGCGGTGGAACATTTCGATGACGGCGCCCACTTCCATCTTTCCTGCGAAGCCGACGTGGTTCGCTTGGCATTCATCTTTGTGAGTTTGGCTCCACTCCTTGAACTCGATAGTGTCAGTTTTGGTTTTCCAAAATTCGCAAGCTTTGCAATATTTAGATTTCGCCAAAACATCGACTACTTTGCCAGTATACCAGCCGATAAGTGAAACAAACCCTTTAAGAGATGAAAAACCACGCTTCCTCCACGATCCATCACCAGATACAGTAATGCCATTTGGATCGTCAGTTTTTTCTCGTTCTTTTTAGCTGCAGTTTTCATACTGAGCTTACAAACAGCTTCTGCTTCAATGGCAATTTTCTTAACAACTGTATCATAAAACGATTGAAAAATTGGCCGCGGGAGATCCATGAAGGCGCAAAACTTTATAATGCCATTCAATCCTATTCCTAGTAATCGCATGGCAAGAACAATTCTGCGATTAATATCATATCCTTTCTCAATAAATGGACAACTAGGAATAGTAATCTGATCACAGTTTTTACAGGAAATCACAATTTTGAAACCCAAGCCTCGCTTTCCAGTTTCGGTGAACGTTACATTGGATTTGCATTTTTTACATACAAGAGCTTGCGATATCGCGGAGAACACTGCTACAAAATTCAGAATTCGGTAACCTTCATTTACTTAAAAATCATCGAAGTTTACATCTGATAACTTTTTAGCTGATGTACTAACGTTCTCCAGGCTTGGCTTCTCCAGCTCGCAACGGTTTCGCGGCCGTCGGTTTGATATTCTCGGTCTTTTTGCACTACTCCTTCCTCCTTGGCCTGTTTTTTTGTCACAATACACGATTTTTCTCGAACTCATATTGTTTATTCGAAAACTTTTACAATAACAAAACACGTTATTAATATTTGAACGAAAATGTAAGGAAAGGAAATACACACACACACACTTCTATTCAGTGTTAGTATACCCTGGTGGACTTCTGAGGAACCACAATGACCATAAGCAATAGAATTTGGACAGGTAGGAGCACAACATAGTCGATAAATCAGAGCGCGCCGTGGTGGCTGATTCAGCCGTCACGGCGCGCTCCGAGGCGCTGCGGCAAAATCGAGAATTGAACCTCTTACAAATTTTATTTCTGTATAAAACCAATTGGATATGATTTTTAAGGGTCCAAAGTATCGTTTAAGCCAAAAAACGAAAAATCGATTTTTTGAAAATTTTAGACTGGTGTTACCCCTTAATTCAAAAATGATGCTCGACTTTTTAATGCGTGTAATCTGTTTATGTATGGTTGTTTCGAAATATGCCCCATAGATTCGATGTTTTGTCCATCCCAAGGGCTTTATTCAAAGAAGGTTGTATTAAAATATTCACAAATTAAAATGCAACCGATTCCTACTTGTAACTCTGATATACATTGTGTAAAAAAAGTTCACAAATACTTATTTATTAGTATTGTTTTCTACAAATAATTAGTTAATGTTGAACTTCTATTACCGTACCAGTATTATATGTCTTGTCTATCCAGCGAAAAATTCTTTAAAGGAGCATTCAGTTTGAAAAATAAATATTTAAATCGAATTTGTCGTTTAAAGAGACAGAAATTACTTTTCTCTTAATTTCATATGCATCTGGTACATTTAAATAAATAAACTACTTAAAAAATATGTACAGCACAAATGTCTTGTTCGTCCAACGATTACGTGAAATGTACTAAAACAATCGAAAGCTGTAGCATCGAATACGACAAATAGGTAAATAAACAACATTTTAACATATTTAAGCGTAGATCATAATTGATCATATTCTGTAATAAGCGATGAAATTTTTAATTTGTGCTAAACAAGAGATACTTCATGTAAGGTAATATGTATCAAACAATATTAAATGAAAGTTATACTCTATTAATTCATAATTTAAAATAATTGGTTATAAGAAACTTTGAACATTGTATTATTTTTTTAACTACATAAAAGTGTTTTTTGATCTCACCCATTTTAATTTTCTTTATTTATATGATTAATATTATTATATCACATTTTTTATTTTCGGTTTCAAAGACTTTAATTATTTGAAAATCATACTTTTAAAAAGAGCCAACTTTTTGTCAATCACCCTTAAATAAAAAATTGAATGTTGCATGCGTAAATATTGTTCACTAAAAAAAAGTCGCATAAAGTTTTTAAATTTTTTTATTTTTCGTTCATTTTAACGTTTAAGGGCTAATTATGTTCCTTGCAGGATTTCAGCTAGGGTATAATCCATGGGAAAATTTTGGAAATTATGGATGAATTTAGCGATGAAGCACAATTATTTATAGCTGGGTAGAGGAACTCATATAAACAATCGTACTTTATCGCTAAAGTCATCCATAATTTCCAAAATTATCCCGTGGGTACTGTTTGGGTTAAGGCGTGTGAGTAGGAATAGGGATGGTGAATCATACAGAGTTAGTTTTCTTTGTTGTTGTTATTTTCCGCGTTAAGTAAAATGATTTTTCTGAATTTTTATTCTTATATAAATTTTATTTGATACAGCAATAATCGACAGACGAAATAAGACCTTAAGCTACAAAAACGGTAACGGGCGATTAAACAAAAAGTGCGCGCGCAAATGTACGAACCGATCGCGTCGAGTCCTGCTATCGAAGTGAAGTGTCCGCTCGCTCTCTAGCTCAGTCCAAGTCCCTTTCACCCCCTCCCTCTTTATCTTCCACCGCCGACGCAGCGGTCATTTTACGGATCGAGGCCCAGAAGGGCGGACTTTTGCTCCCCACGCCTTGCACTCGTTTACCTAGCTGCCTACCGGCCTCGGATCGGCCTTACGAGGTTTGAACAGCCTCGAGGAACCATTTGCCCTTTTGCGTCCGTGCACGTAAAGGCGACTTGTGCAAAGCGGAGGGTCCAAATCTTAGTTAAAAAATTATGACCTACAATTAAATACCAGTGTCATGCGTCTATCGAGCACACTTGATTTAATATTCGAATATAATATTCGATCAATCATTTATCCGACTATTTCGAACCTCCTCTGCTGCGGAGCTCGCGAACTCTTCTTTCGTCAGCTCAGACTCTCCACTTCCAAGCTTTCCTATTTCAATTCGCTGCGACAGGACTCGAACTCGCGCTATACCTACGTACTTATTTTATATAATTCGCACATGATTCATTCAAAACTTAAACTCTATTAGTCTAGGGTAACATACTTCATTAATTCGGTCGCGGAAAATTAGACGCTATTTAAACAAAACATTATCTTAAATTTACATACAATATTTGTTTATGTTTACGTATAATATTCGTAATTATCCAACTGTAGTATATCGCTTTTACATAATACGCACTTCGACGAATAGATATTGCATACACTCCGATGTTCACTCAGACATTCATTCTCTCACACCTATACGATTACAATCTCCGGAGGTAATAACATTTACCGTTTTTTCTCTTTGAAACGAAAAGACAAGCATTTCGAGAAATCGGCTGCGTGTTTGCACGTTTCACACGTGTGCCCAACCCCCTTTTTTTTACTGTTGATCTCCTGGCACGCTTTTCGAACGGAGAACCTAAATTGAGGGGCGGCCATATGTGACGTTTCGGCAGTCTGTAATCACTTATTGTTATAGCTTTCGCATCCCGACGCACACGTGCTGTCCTAGGAAGAGGAAAGGTCGGTGTACATTATCGTCGAGACGGTTCCCCAATTTTTTTATTACGGTCGGCGCATAGAGGATTAGAAAGCGCGTTTCTTACGTTTCAGATGTTTCCCCGAGATTTTATTACAAAGAGCGGTTTTCCCCGCAAAGGTAACGTACGGGATTCAAAACTTCTCACTGTCCCTAACAGGTACCCTAGCTGAAATTGTGCAAGGTACAAAAGTAGCCTTCAAACGTTTAAATCGACTTAAATATAAAAATGCTTTAAGAACTTTATGTAACTTTTCTTTAGTGCGCAATATTTACGCCTGCAACATTCAATTTTTGGTTTAAAATTCTGTTTTCCATTACATGAAATGCTCTTATTTTATATTAAAATGCCATTTTAACTATGTGCGTTTTGTAACAATTATATAAATGTTAATACATAGAGTAGATTTAAAGCCGGTGAACGTCCTTAAAGTCCCTTAAAAGTTTTACATTATTTGGTTGAAAATTGTCTGCGCAAATGCATGGTAGTACCTAAATTGTAAGCTAAACTAAATGAGATTATTAACCTTAAAAAATGTTTTACATACCTAGCTTTAAAGGAGAATGTCTAGTGAGACCCTAAACATTTATGTTCACTTTCAAGATTTAACACATTCGTGCTCCCTTAAAGAACTTTATGAAATCTCAAACTGTTTGCAGAAATACCATTTCCGTGTAAACTGAAGCGTTCAACTCGCTTCGACCCCGAATCCCCTAGTACCAGCACTCATCAAACCTACCGCAGTGAACAAAGCATATAAGAAAGCAGCTAAGGCGCAGAGAGCAACCTCGCCCCAGAATAGCGCTTATCGCTCTCCTCTCGTCTTTGTTTCTGCCCTTTCCTATAACCCCGATGTTTCGCCGCAATCTCGTTCACCTTTCGCGCCGTATCATCGTCGCTCCGAAGGACCGGGAGTCATTTGTCTTTGCTTGGATCTGTGAGCTATGAGAGCCGTGAGCGCAGCGGCTCCTCTACTATCGGTCTGCCGCAGAAAATCTGGCGACGCGAGCTGCCTAAAGAAAGAGACGCGACATTCGCAGAGGAGAGACAGATGGAAAAGAGTGAGTGAGAGAGAGAGAGAAGGTACGGAATACAGGCGGGATGGATAAAGAGAGGAACGAACGCGAAGCACCACCGGGGAGATAAGGCGACAGGCTGCAGGCAGGGGATGAAGGAAGATTTAGTCGGACGTAAACAAGTAAGCAACGGATATATACGAGGCCCCGAGCCTCGAGATGCTGCGGAAGACGGCACTAGGTATATAGCCGAAACAAAGAGAGTGACGGGAAGACGTTTTCCAGAAAGTAAAGCTCGGGGAGAGAGACGAACGACGCGCTGTATGTACGCGGCTGCAGGATTTCTTCGACTACTGCTCGCAGGGATTTTAATTGTTTTTATTCAAATGCCGACGTCCGACGATCTGAGAATGCGAAATGGAATGCGCACTGGCATGGAAAATGTATATAAGGAATAGCGAGGTGAATTTGATTTTGATGCATTTGGAAAGTATAACGCAGCTTGCGTTTTGCCAGGCTTTAATCGCGAGTTTGAAAGTGTAATAAGGCGGTTGGTATGATTTGAGAAGATTTTCATAATTATAGTTAAATATACAAACCAGGTTATATTCCGATAAAACTAAATTTCAACTTTAATAAAAAAAAAATATTATTCATCAGCCTCGTCAGTATTTGTATAAACAAAATTTAGGCTAAATCGTAAAAACACTATGTCAACATTATTAAAAATACTAGTAAAATAGTTCTTTTAAATATTCTTTTCTCTGTTTTAATGAAAAGAAGGGAAAATGTGCGATCAACAAATATTCAGCAAACCAAATGGTTCACGCATTTACTTTCAATTCACTCTATTACACAAAGTTAAAATGATGATTGAAAAATCAAGGCTCTTCCACATAAAGTAAATTAGTCTATCACAATTTTCTGAAATACCTTACTTTCTCGACATAAGTAGAAAACAACTCACTTGCAACTAATGGAAATTGACATTTTCAGTAAGCGAATTATGTCATTCTTACGTCGACGCAGAAGGAAATTTCTTCTTTTAAATTGAAATCACAAATCACTAAAAAGAGACATCCAAATTCGTTTCAAGGTCGTCACCTAATTACAATCATATACATTCAAAAAGTGCGTACTTCATGGAAAAATCAATCGCATGCAACATTCAACGCGAAGCACTTAAAAACTAAATAACGCTGCACGCGCATTGCGCTCGCCGTAAAAACTTAAAAGGCGGAAGCACCTCGACTGGCATCCTCGCCAAGCAGCGTCGCGAGCGCGCGTCTAAAAGCGCGTCGTGTCGTTAAGTGGCCGCGTGCACGCGGGAGCGGAAGAGGCTGCACGGGCGAGCTCGTGATGGCCCGATGTCGAGCGATAACGCGCGCGCGCGACCCTGATTTTCGCCGGCCGCGCGAGGCGTCGCCGTCTACGCTGTAGGCTGCTCTGCCAAGAAAATTTCGCCTACTCGGGGGGAATCGGTGCGATTAAATTTGTCGTCGCGAGAGAGAGAGAGAGAGAGAGAGAGAGAGAGAGAGAGTGCTCGCGTGAACTGCACTTATTACGCTCGATATCGTGGAGTTACGAGAGAGCTAGTGGGTGTTCGGTAAACTCAGGAATGAGCAGTTGGATTATTATACGTTATTCCAGAGATCGGAGCTTAGTTTCTCCATATTTCGTCGTATAGTGCAGCTACTATGCGAAGAATTCGAGCAGTAACAATAGTATTTTCTAAATGTTGAAAAGAAATTAAATTCTGATATTATTTTTGTGTAAACTAGGTATTAACGAATAAAACTAATATTATTATAGATAATGAGATACATAAAATAAACTAGACAGTTTATGAACAAAAATTTTTACGTGCATCTTTATTATACTAATAAAGTTTTGCAGCAAATGAAAGCAGTTGATTATGCACGTGGCTTATTATATCTAGCTGTTACTACTGAAATACATTATTACGATCAGTGTCAGATTCAGTCAATACTCAAAAGTCATCAGTAATTATTTAAAATATTTTAATTTTAATCTATTGATAATAGAAAACATATTTTATTGTAGAATACTGTTTCTACGAATGTATCCACATTATATTTTTAAAAGAGCATAATTTGGACTTTGTCCAAATATGTACTACAATTTTACTGGTTGAAAACAGACATGTGCAGTTATTTGACTTTATGTACGTTCGTGAATAATTTGTCGATAACACCTATAAGATTATTATCATAATGAGTTATTTTTAATAAAGAAGAATATCGCAAATCCTTTTATAAAAAGGTGATGACCAGATGTGGTGAAGTATTTGAAGAGCCAATAATACATTCAGTCTTCAATGGAGATACATATATTGGCTATTTAGTTAAAGGCGCCAAGTTTGCAGAATTCGAATTAGTTTGAATTTGAAAAATAAGAAGTTAAAACTTGTTTGAATAGATATTTTTATTTATACTTAATAAATAAAATTATCGTTTAAAAAAGTAATTTTGTAGTACATTTTACTATTTTATTTAGAATGGTTTTATGAAATGTCATTATAAAAAAAATGATTATAAAATTAAAAAAATATTTATATAACGAAAACAAGGAATGAATAGAAAAAAAAGAAAAACACGCGTAAGGCGTAGAATCTATACCCTAGTACATTACAATGTTCATTGCCATGTAAAAATATCGATATAAAGTGATATCTACTAGTTAGTTGCATTCAATCTGCAATTTCCTAAAAAACAATTTCTCCATCGGTTTTTCTTATGCTTGTTTAACAAGCTGACTTTTCCTTAGTTGTATAAAGTTTCAAAAACATTTTAATTGGTGAGTCTCTTGAAAACCAGTTCACGCAGCAATCTCATAATCTCTTTGCAGTGTTTCAACCTCGTCGAAAATATCGTGGTTATTATTTGTTTCGAACCGTCTGCTACTGCCGGTTATACCTATAAACCTGACAATTGCCGCATCGCTCGCTTCGCCCGTCTTGCCGTCTCACCCCGTCAATTACTCAGCAACGGAAAAGAGCTGCTCTCGCAGGCTGCCTGGCAAGGACGCGCGCATATTATCCCTCGCTGAAAATTCCGGCGTCATGACAGCGCGTAACAACTTTTAAATCCATCCCCCCCGGCGATTTCGACACGAAAGCAATTTTACACCCCTCAATAGGCGGCAAATCGCCTTATATGGCCGGCTCAACGTTATAGCGTTATACTCGTGGAAAACTCGAGCGTAGCGCGCGCGAGGTTAAAATGCCGATACCCGAACAATCCCATGTCTTTGCACACCCTTCAAAAAGAGAGACAAGCGGGTGGTATAAAGTAAGAGAACGAGGGAGGGAGGGAGGGAGAGCGAGAGAGAGATAGAGAGAGAGAGAGAGAGACGACGACAACGAGTCTTTACTGACGACGCGATATTTTTTGGCGAAGAGGAATGGCTCCGATGGTTACATTGCTATTAATATAATAAAAAGTGGTATTTTATAGCTTTATTATCTGCTGTTATGCATATTCGATAGCTTATTTCATGGGAAGGCAGTTTATCGATTAAACTAAGTATACTTTTCACAGATTTGTGTTTTCGAAGTTAGAATGAATTCTAAATTGGAATAGTTATAATATTATACGCTTATGTACCAATCTTTATTTCTGGGATTAAAATAAACATTATTTTGTATGGATGAAGATAAAAAAGTTGTGTCCCCGCTATTTTTCACAAAATTAAAGCAATATATCGGCCTAACTAAAAGTCTGATTAGGTTTAAAAATAGGAACATTACTTCAGTTGAAATGTTATTAATTAATTTAATTTCGAATAATAAATCAAAAACACCATAGAATGTCACGTGTGACTCGGGTCCCCTGCCCCATTTTCTCTGATATTGTAAAAAAATATTATTACGACTTGTTTTAAGACAGAAGCAGGTAGCAGATCGTTACTACTTATTTTTAACTAATATTAGATATATATATATGAAGTGAAGTTTCTTAAATCTGTCCCTCGATTTTGGCGTCAGTCCCGTCATTTTAAATTCATTTTAAAATATATAAAAATGTGTAAACCGATTATTGACACAGGTTATATTATTTGTTAGTTTAAATATTCCTTTTCATTTAATAATTAATTTTTGAGGTTTCATTGTATATTTTTTTAATAAACCTGAATTATAACTGCATTTCGTACCGCGTGCCTTAATATTAGTGTTATGTGCCTCCTGTGCCAAACTAAACAAATATCGAAAAATTTAATAAAAAAAGTTTCAGTTAAGTCTAAATTAAAAGTAAGAAGTAAATTATTGTGAAAATTTCATGATCTGCCTGTCACGTCATTTTAAATGTTTTGATCAAGTATATTAATAGTGTACGCTCGCACCACCACTGCAGTTTCATCCATGCATTGTCGATGCGCATACTGAAGCAGTCAACACATATAACCAATATAAATTAACCTTAACCTTTTAAAGAATCGTGCTTCTTTGCATTACAAATGTTGTATAAAGATCAAGCTAGATTATTTCCATTTCATTAAAAATATGCATTAGAAATGGATTTGATCGAAGAAATGACACAAAAACAATGAGAAAATAAGTTATTAATAATTATGATGGAGTGATTTTGGCACAATCAACGTCACGTATTACAAGACTTTAAAAATCTTTTAATAGTTTAAAAGTAGTTATTGATCGTCGCTATATGTAGGTTTGCTACAACTATATGATCAATAATACTATTGTTAAAAAATACATTTCTATTAATTTAGCATACTTTTTATTTTTGAAATTTCATGCCTAAGAATGTTCGACTTTTTGACTTTAGCCCTGTAAGTATAATATCATTAAATGTACATTTTTTTCATGTATCATTAACTATTGAACGTTAGTTAGAAATCGGATAATCTGTTAAAGGGAATTATTTTAAAGTCCATTTTTATAACATTATTTTTAATGCCTCAATATACAAAATTGTCATTACTGAATCTAGAAGTTATTTTATTATTAGTTTGTTCGAAATTTTTTTACTTATTTATGATTTAAAAAATTAATATATTAACATGTTTAATCTTTTACACGATAACTTCCATATTATAAATGCATCCATTATGAAATGAAAATTTAATGTTATTATCATTATTTAGCGGCATAAATAATTTAACAATATCTGTAATTATTCGTGCTTAAGGTGTACAAAACTCATTTATATATATATATATATATATATATATATATATATATATATATATATATATATATATATATATATATATATATATATATATATATATATATATATATATATAAAACCTAATTTTGTTTTGTCTTCTTTTCTATTTTCACACATATTTCTTGACGATATTTTCTGTACTCAATTTTATCCTCATTAAATAAAAAATTATTATCGTAATTAACAGGTAATATGGTACTATAATACTATAATAGTGTTAATGTACAATAGTGGGTAACTACGATAGCGGCTTTTTCAATTTACGACACTGTAAGGCAAATCAGAAATCTTGTCCAACTGTACATACACGATTAAATAATGCCTTAAAGATAAACAAACTACTTCAAATCTCCTTCGAGCCAAAATTCTTCTGTTCGCATTAAGATTTCCGATACAGATAAACAACGATCTGCCAAACAAACCACAATCAACAAATCAAACTACAAAAAGCCATCCATAGCCTCCAACTCTATTTGTAAGTGCCCCCCCTCCCCCTCAGTCCCGCGTGCTCACCGATACAAATCTGCAGGAAAGCAGAGTGGAGAGGCAGTCGCGCGCACACCGCGGTTGCCAGCTCGCTAGCACCGTCATCGATCGGATTACAAATGACGCGGGGGCACGTCAGTGGCT
The DNA here is from genome assembly GCA_949152435.1 of Gastracanthus pulcherrimus. Classification (NCBI taxonomy): domain Eukaryota; kingdom Metazoa; phylum Arthropoda; class Insecta; order Hymenoptera; family Pteromalidae; genus Gastracanthus; species Gastracanthus pulcherrimus. Next base: position 41,106,836 of record OX424576.1, read on the forward strand.
CGCATGCTAATGCCTCTAAGCTTGCCTTTAATCCGGAAACTCGTAAGAAAGACCAAGAATGCAGGCAGGGCAGCGGCGTGCCACGCCGATGGCTTTGTGTGCCAGCTGACCCCGCTCTTTATTTACAAACGATCTCGGAGCGGCAAAGCGTACAGGTACACGAGACATTTCGAGTTTGCGCGAGCGAGCGGCCGAATCGCGACCGATATGAATATTAATGAGCGAGCCGAGGAATTTTAACGACTGATTGACGCGGGGGATAAACAGACCCCCCGAGGATCAGATACGTATGTGGAGAGCGAGCCGTGCAACAACAGCAGCAGCAGCAGCAGCTGTAGCGGGTGGGTCGGATGCGATTACGACGGCGATACCGTGCTACTCCGCGGCCGATGTGCGCGATTATCGCGCCTGGCTTAGGGCTGACGGAGTGCTCTGGTTTGACGGTTCGTTTTTACTTTCTTTTTTCGTTGGTTATTGTAATCGCCTAATTTTTAGATTTATCAATGCTCCCGTGACAAGTTTGGTCGACGTTGTGTTCATTTGCTTAGTGAAACGCGGGAGTTAGTGGTTTATTCGAATTTTATGTTTGCTCGAGCCTTTTGAAAAATTATTTGTTGAACGTGTACTGTTTTTATACAGAATAATAAAACATTGAATGTATACGTAGTTCTTTCAATTTCAAAAATGAATTATATTTTTGTATTGTTGCGTTTTTCAATATCAGTATTTATTATTTGATTATGTTATTCAATAAAAGGAAATCTAAAGTTGTGTACAATTTCGAACACTCTACTGAAATTCGATGTATTAATCTAATTGTACGAGCTTTAATATGACTGTTCGAAATCTATATCGTTAGTTCTTTTATATACAGAATTTATTATTGAAGAAATATTGTTTAAAATATTTGTACAGAAAAATGTATCATGAATTCTAAAGAAAGTGATATAGTTATAATAGAAAATGTAGAAGTACGTTTGGATAATCAAGGGAATTCCATGAATATTAATATAACTCGAAAATTATCATTTACTCGACAATTCCACATTTACACATTTGCTATACACGTACACCGATACAAATCCATAAACAAAAAGAAACATTCATAAATATTTACAAGTTCCGCCAACGGAAGCTAGATTTATCAAAGCCGTCGCGCGCGAAGCCCCGTAATAAACCGCTTTCGCGTCGACGAGATTTTTCATTTGCTTCGTCTATAGCGGCCGCCACCGTCGCCAGCGCCCTCGGCACTCCGCGCGCGAGCACCGCGCCGCTTCCTACCTAAGTCACTCCTACTCGCAATTCCCCGGAGTCATTCGTTCCTAATTACGCGGAAGATCATTAATCTCGGTTATATCTTCGGCGGAGCCGCGGTGGCCGGAGGGGCGGAGGGCGCGTTTAATTTCAGAGCCGAAGTCGTACCCCCAGTCCCCTCGTTCCCTTTCATCGGTGCGGCCCTGGCACAGCTCGCAATTAGTCCGAATCTATGGAGGTATATAATGCGGGAGCGTTTTATATCAAGTGTGCCACTTTCTTTTGGAAATTATTCGGAATCTCGGCGCTGTTCGTGGAATCGCGAATAAGATGCGTGAAGCTGCGTGAAGCTGCGTGAAGCTGCGTGGACTCGTATGAATGTATAATTTTTTACCTTTCATGGACGAATTAATCTTATATTGAATCTCGCGGCAGAAATGTGAAATTAATTTTGTAATAACGTTAAATTAAGAAGTTAATGCAAAGTATGTCTTGGATAATGTTAATTGAGCTGTAGAAAATATCCAGTCGTGCCAAGTACATACATTCAGAAGTGTGCGATAATTATACAGTTTAGGTAAAAATTGATTTTAAGTGTATTTACGATTAGGTAGGATAACAAAACACATACCTAATTGTCTTTTTCTTTTAGAAATTTGTTATCTCAAGTTTTTTTTTAAGGGGACAGATACACCATTAAATTTGGAATTAATTGTTAATGCAGTTTAAGATAAAAATTAGTTTTATACTACTATAGCCTCAAAATCACAAATTTTATATGATTTTTCGGCGCTCGTGGTATAATATACGGTTCGAAACTAGTGTTCGAACTCGCTTCGCTCGAGTGAAAAACGTCACATGAGGCAAATAATCTACTTCCGCACCCGTGTTTAAATGTACTATTTCATCATATATAATCTATTTTTTTTGGTGAATTTAAATATTTTAACAATATGCAATGGAATTTTTTTTTACATTTTTTACAATCATTATGGTCCATAGGTCTCTTTGATCGGCTATAATGAAAGCCTGTATATTCCTTCATCTACTGTAAGGCTCTGAGAGCCAATAAGATCGAATTGGGGTTTTTAAGGTTTTATTGTGTTGATAATACATATAATTATGTCGCCAATATGGGGTTTGAAAATTAAAATTATTGACCAATGTTATAGCCTAATAAGGCCAGACCTTAAGATAAAATTTTTTAAAAAATAAAGAATTTAGATTTAATTAAGCTATAATTTTGATGAACGATTTTGTATTTAATTCCCCACATTGGCTGCATAATTTATACATGTATTATAAACATAATAAAACCTTTAAAACCCCAATTCGATCTTATTGTCCCTCAGAATCTTGCGGTAGATGAAGGAATATACAGGCTTTCATTAATAGCTGATCAATGATTTCGTTATATTGATATAATATTCAAATTTCCCGAGAAAAAATATGTAATATATAATGAAAAACTCAGTTTTACCTTAAAACGTATTAACATTTAATTTAAAATTTAAAAGTGTGTATCTGTTCCCTTAATCAGAGAATACAAGTAAAACAGTTTGTTTATGCATCTGAAAATGCTAACCTTATTATAACAGTATAATTCGGTGCTTTCTCAACGAGCAAAAACGTTATCTTAATTAACCTCCAGAATTGTACCAGCTCATTCGGTATGCAGAATGCTCCGTACACGCGTATGATAAATTATGCTACTCACTCTGTCTGGTTATCCTCGAAGGTGAGGCTGCCCTCGTTGTTGAGGTACTGCTTGCCGGGCTTGGCGGTGCCCTCGACTGTCCGATAGGGGATGACGACGCGTCCCCGGGCGCCGCTGTAGCGTATCACCCGCAGTGGGAACTGGCCGATGCTCTCGATGAGCTCGATGTCGCGCTCCGGGAAGCCGAAGATGCCGCTGTGATCGTCGTCGAGGATCATCACCGTCGCCAGACTCGGCGACGCCAGCATCGCCGGTTGCGAACAGTTCGTGAGTCTGCGAAAACATCGAGCAAATCATATCGTTATGGTTTGGACCCATGAGTTTTGACTTTGGTATTGGAACATTTTTTGTATTTAAATGTTTAATGTCGTTCATTCTTATAACTCTGAGATTGTACGATATATGTGAGTACACTTTGCTGTAATGGATTCTTTCTAGAGTATATTAGGGTGTGTCCAGATGGAGGACAAAAATATGGCCTGTCCTCTCCGGTCCGTGTTCCATCGCTGTTTCGCTGTTCCGATTTGAATTTAAACGTTGAAGTGCATCTATATACCTGTACTCTCAATACTCCACTACAAGGAGTACTTTTATCCGAAAATCCAGAGTGACTTTAAACAGTTTTAATGTATCAAATCTCAACGTTTGAATTCAAAATGGAACAGCGAGACAGCGATGGAACACGGACCGGAGAGGACAGACCATATTTTTGTCCTCCATCTGGACACACCCTTAAATATTGACTCTGCGAAGTTATATGCGGATGCGTTTTATATCCCACATACACTTCTATGAGACAAAAATTAAAATGTGCCTAATTTCATAGCGCTAAAATTAAAAAAAATCTTGAAAGAATCTATTACAGCAGAGTGTACTATTAGTAGGTTTGAATGTCGCTGAAGGAGGTTTATAAAAAATATAATTATTTATATGGTGTATATATCTATAGATTTATGGTTTTAGGTTAAAATTGATATTAGAGTAAGGTGTACGAACCAGATTAAAAAATCACTAGATTTGTGGAGATAAAATTTGCTTCCAAAGTTTGTTATTTTTTAGGTTCTTATTGGTCCATAGAGGACTTCGCGCTAATAGTTCCTGATTACCTAGTGACAATTGTAACATTGTTCTATTATAACCATTCCATATATAATAAATGGTATAGAGTATAGTTTGCTAGTAAAATAAGAAAAAGTTAGCTGAAATTACCAATTTCTAAAAAGGAACTTAAAAAAGTATAACTTCGGAAAGTATGCTCCTCTGATTTGCAACTGAATAGGATTAAAAAAAAGAATTAAATCAAATGAAAAGCGCGTAAATTATTAAACATAATCATATATGAGTTCATTATAATTACACTAGCTGCCTTTAACATACATGCCGGCATCTTCCTTATATGGTTCAAAGGTAAGAAAATATAATTGCGTGATAATGCGAGTATATATACTGAACCTACATCAAACTCTATATGTTTTATTTAAAAAAATTCTGAGTTGGATAGGCAAAGCACTGAAGAATCCGGCACGTATGTTAAATCCAGCTAGTGTAATTATAATGAACTCGTATATGTTTATGTTTAATAATTTATGCGTTTTTCATTTGATTTCGTTTTTTTTTTTAATCCTATCAAGTTACAAATCAGAGGAGCATACATGCCGAAGTTTTACCATTTTAAAAAATTTCACTTCTTTTTTTTAATAACTATACGAATTTTATAATTAATTTTAAAATTAAAAACGTTGTCGCGTAATGACTCAAGATCATTATTATTAGTTTGCTATGACAATAGCATTATTGTCATATCAATAGCATTATGAGGAGAAATTTGCACAATTTTTAACGACAATCCCGTAAAAAATTTTTGCGAATTTACGTGTATACATATTTATATAAATGTTTGTTGAATAAAAGTTGTGCATAAGATTGTTTGGATTTAAACATAAAATCACCGCGCATCTGTATACATGTTCAAATGCCGCGCGTCTGTACGGACTAATCAGCACAAAGCTCTACTACAGTGCGTACGGGAGTCTGTGCAAGTCTCGTCAAAACAGCGCCGGCAGCCGCGGAGATACCGCAGCGGAAGCAAAGGCGTAGAGTTCCGGAAGAGCTCTAGCAGACGACAGAATCTCAATATCGTAGTATATTTGTCCTGCCGTGCATACTTTACGCATGGCGCTGGCGCGCCATTTGATCCCGCCAAGCATACTTTCCATATGGCCATTTGCCCATTTGATGTTTACTCAACTATATGTTTTTTAAAAATAATAAATATTTGTTGTTTAATAATTGTTAAAAATAGTGAACATTTGTTAATAGAATCATTTAACATGAACTTTGTCATGGATAATTACAAAATATTTCAGCTAACTAATGTTATGAATGCTTCAAAGAACGTATCCTAAAAGTTTCTTTAAGTTTGATTATTTTGGTATGCTGCAACAACATTTTGAAGATTGAAAACTTAAATAATAACCTTGGTAGAAAATTATCTAGTTTTATCGAGGCCCTCGATTATTCCCATGGCAAACTAGATAGATCTACATAGTTCTAGATTAATTTTCCACCAGGGAAGAAAACAGCAATTGATGAAAAATGTAGCTTTATTTTATAATACGTTAATACAAATTTACAAAACTTTATTGTATTTATAAAAATAAATAAAAGAAACTTTTGAGAGTATAGATCAATTTTAATCTAAAAAAACTAAAAAAGTTAGTATTTTAAACGTTAAATATTAAACATGCCCAGGATTAAAAGCACTTTGCTTTGCAAAGCATTCGTATGACCACTTTACCAACCGATAACTATTAACGAAAGATGCAATTTTCGAATCGAAAATACACTCTACGACAAAAACCAATTTTCTTGCGCTCATATCATGCTACTAATAAACATGACACTATCTTATAACTAGAGGGCTTTAGCAGCGGGATCGTCGCAGTCCCTCAACATCTTTTGATACAATACTGTGGAAGTACATATACTGTAGGAGTTACAGCGCCCCAGAAATACGCATACAGCGAGATCTCGTATAGGTGGTCACATTACCTGCATCCACCTTATATAACAATATAATTGTCTGCTTTCTCAAAGATAATGCTTTGTAAAGATGATGTTTTTGAAATTCGAGATTTTGATGGATTCCATTTTTTAATCATTGGAATCGCATTCCTTATACTATATTCTTCTTATGATTTGAAACTTTCATCGACAATACGACCCACAGTTTTAAGATTTCCAAAGATTTGACTGTATAATGAAGAATAAGTCAATCAAATTACAATCAAAACTCACAAGATAACGTGTTTATCTGCACGTATGTAGATGGATATATTGCGTCTTAATATACTCGGGAATATCTACTTATACGCATAACACTTTTACTTTCGACGTTGTTCTGATATCTTTAGTCATAATCAACCAATTTTTTACTCGATGAAGTAGATAGAAATTTCGATGTAGGTGCTGAACATTTATTAAATTTTGTTATTATTACGATTAGTTTATCATGCAATTATATTCATAATTAATATAATCATGTAGATGAACACATTGGAATAAAAATTAAAGTACATAAAAAAGACTTCTAAATTCGCCAAACTTTTAACCTTGTCCAATCCAACTATGAAATGGCTGTTACGCTGATTGTAGATATAACACATCGTTCATCCGGGTCTTATAAGATTTGTTTGGTCCTGGTACTTTGATCTTTCAATTTTTATATAAGTTGAATCAAAATATTTTTTAGAATCTTTAGAAAATGGCTTATTAAAAAGGCCTTATAATTACGCAAGATCCTTTTCAGTGATGCATTTGAAGCTATGTAGAAAAAAAGTCTTTTCTCGATTATTGCCAAACTTTTACAGTATATTTTTTGAACGGAGAACAAAGATTTAAGCCCTTACAAAATATTGTGTCTTGTTTGATTAACCGGTAATAAAATTTTTAAATCTCGCTACTTTCTAAGTTTTAAAGTATCATTAAAAAACATGAAAATCTAAAAATTTATTACTGGTTAATCAAACAAGGCACAATATTCTGTAAGGGCTTAAAAATATCCGTTATCCGTTCAAAGAATATACTGTAAAATTTTGGTAAGAATCGAGAGAAAGGTTTTTTTTTCTACATATCTTCAAATACATCACTGAAAAAGACCTTGAGTAATTATAAGGCCTTTTTAAGCCATTTTCTAAAAATTCTAAAAATTACTTTGATTCTACTTTTCTGAAAATTGAAAGATCAAAATAATAGGACCAAACTAATCTTGTAAGACCCGGATGAATGATGTGCTACATCTAGAATCAATGCAATAGCAATTTCATAGTTGGATTGTTCAAGGTTAAAAGTTTGGCAGATTTACCCTTATTTTATATAAGAGAGGAATAGCAAAACAATTTTTTGAATGTTATATTTAATGCCTTATGCGTGACCCATATTTAAAAGTCAATTATAATTTGTCAAAGTTAACTTTTTGATATTACAGGCAGAATTTAAACATAATGTCTTTAGCTGGCAACAGTTTTTATTGATTATGTCCACATTATAGAAAAATGAGAAGGAAGATTAAGATCATAAGACCATTTAAGAGTCCAGTGGTTACCAGGTTAAAAAAACAAACTTTTTTTAATTCACGTATCTTTAAACTAATATCGAGGTGTAAAGTCATGATTTCAGATGTTTAAGCTAAAAATACTAATTGATAATATTACCTTTAATTTCGATGCAATCAAACATTTATGCGGCAATATCGTAGTTCAAGAACTAATTTTCATATTCCCGTTAAATATTAGATAATACATATAATATTATTTATATTTATAAAGAGAAGACTGTATCCATACTCCATACGCATTGATTTGGCGACCGTTGTCGTTCTTTTCTTCTAAGAGGTCGTCTTTATTCTAGTACTTACGGCAGGTTTATACATTTCTTTGTGCATCTATAGGTGCCAACGACTTCTAAATATAATTAAATTAATTATGCTGGCAGAAAGCCTACTGTAACAGCTCTCATTATTTTGAGAAAGGATTGAGTTCTATGTGATTTTAAAGTCACACTGTGTCTTAAAGTGTTAAATAACATTGATTTATATAAAATATATATTCAACTTATTATCGTTTAAATTTAAGATTATATGTATATCGACCAAAAGACATTTCTGACACCTATATTTATTCGTCACATTTTAAATGACCACGCGTATATATTATGAAAAATGCAAAGACTAACTTAAGTAGCATATATGTATAGATCTAAAGAATTTCAGAAAATAATTTTCAAAAATGATACAGTGTTGTAATTTTTCCGAATTTTTAGAAAAAACGAGAATTAAGTAAATATTAAGTAAAAAAATTATACCAAGAAAGAGTATGAATATTATTATCGCTGTGTGATACTGTTTATAACATTTCCATAGAATTGCGTTCAAGAGTATATCCGTTTAAACAATTTTCTAAATATTTCTTATTATGAATGCAATACAGCAGAAAAGTTTTAAAGTATTTAAAGTATTCATGTTAAATTATCTTACTATCTTATTTATTTTTCTATAGTATTTTGAATATTTAAGAGCTCTCAAAATTCATATCTATTTCTAATCCAAGCTGATTTTTTCTATAAATGTATAATATGAATATATCTACTAAACATGAGATTGTTAACGTATGAAACGTTAATGATAAGAGCTAATTATGAGAACCAAGTAATATTTGAAGCAGACATTCGTAATACGAATTCATAACGAGCGGACGAGGGCATTTCCTCCTCGTATCACAAACCGACAATTCCATCGTGAACGTAAACACAGTCATGAGGAATAAAACGCCCAAGCGCAAAGGCAAAACGCATAACGACCAATTTCGGTGAGACTCAAATTTTCCGCTAACGAGATGATTTGCGCGCAATTGCACGCACAGCACATGAAAAGTCTTAACTGTGCGGTAATGATTTCCCAGTCGACCTACTTAAGGAGCCCTCTTTTCGAGTCGGATCGGTCCTGCGTTCACGTCGTTATGGCGCTGGACACGAGAGGAAAAAATTAAGCGAAACGACCGCTTCGCTTTTCTCGTGCAGACTTTTTTCCTCTTATCGCCTTCCACTTATTCGTTTATCTTGTAGCTGTGATCGCCGACACAGCGACGACTCACGTCATGCCTTCCTGCATCAATAAAAAAGAGAAGGCTTGGACTTAGAAATAAAAGAAGGTCTAGGTATATATAACGAAACGAGAGCCGGGTTTTGCAGGTCGGAAGAAGATATATAGAGTAAGTGTGGGTATTACTGCGGACTCTCCGATTACTAACGCTAAACCTAACCTATCCGAAAACTCTGCAGTAATACCCACTCGTACCCTAGTGATTTTCATTTCATTTCATTATAAAAACAGAAGCAATTGAAATTACCTTCAATTTTTTATTTCTAGGAAAATTGAAATTATATATTTCATGTCGGTGCTATTATTGGTTGTAATTGTTATTATTTTTAACTAAGTCTGATAAAATGCTTTTATCTACAAAAAATATTTTATTTTAACTTATTATAATAGTTGTATACTTCTCAGCAGTTCTGTAAAGATGTTCACCATGATGTATTCTTATTCAAATTTATATTATATACATAAAAATACAAGGAGTTTCTAAATAATTATGAATTAAAACTATTTTTAAACTATAATTTGATTCATAGAAATAAATATTTAATTTAAAAATAGTGTATTATTTAAAACTATTGATTCTATAAGCAATTTTCAAGCTTCTAAAAGAAAAATCTCACATTTACATTAACATTAATAAATACTTGTAAGAAATAATTAATACCCGAGTAAAAATAACTTATATATAATGATATGTAATTATATGTACAATTTGTCTCTATATAACTATATTTAATTATATATAATTATATATATGTCATTTTTACTCGAATAATAAATTAATGCAAAATTAACATATAATAATTGTTTTTTTAAATTATTGATGTTTTATATATCAGAATACAATAAATTATTAAAAAGAAAGAAATTTGCCTTAACGTGGACTTGAACATAAAACTTATATATGGCAAGCCATTACCTTAACCACTAACCCAACAGTCTTGTTGTAAGAGTAGTATCTATAATACATGATAAGGTTTACAAGTAGTCACCTTATATATAATTATATATCTTCCTATATTATATAGTTGTTTGTAAATCTTATAAGATTTACGCCCTCCTCGCCCCTCCTCGCCTCTCATTTTGCCCTCCTCATTCTCCTCCTCAAAACAAGGTAATATCGTTTCAAAAAATACGTTATTTTGATCTTATTTTTTGCCCTCCTCGCCCCTCCTCGCCCCTCCTCTATGTATCCTCCGCATAGTCCTCCTCCCAGCCCTCCTCCCAGCCCTCCGCATGCCCTCCTCATTTACTCATTTCTATTAATTATGATTTTTTATTTTTGTTACATTCAAATAAAAAACAAAATTAAAATAAATATACATGTTAAAAAATACAATACTTAAAACTAAATATAAATAAATGTAAGCATGAGTTACATATATTTATTTATAAATGAATTAAATAAAACATAAATTTGAATGTATAAAAAAGCTTAATTAACAAAACAAAAAAACGCGCCAATCTATTTACCTCCCGGGTGGTGTGGAAAAATAGAAAACCTTCATAAAAACAAAAAATTTTATGATGCTTTGGGGGTTGGCGAGCGGAGCGAGCAGAGGGTACCCCTCTAGTAGTTATATATAGTTATATATAGTTATATATAATTATATATAAATGAATTTAGACATTTTTTCAAAAGTAAGTAAAATATATATAAGTAGTCAGTAAAAAAATGAAAAGCTAGATATAGTTGTAAGTATTTGGTTATATGTACTCGTATATAAAATGTTATATATAAAAATGTATATCTGTGGGTTCCTGGAGCGATTTTAGTATCCTTACATAGTATATTTTCTAATAATAATGTAAATAATCGGAAAAGTGTGGAAACTATGACCATATCTACTACTTATGATTTTTTTAACATTAGTTTAAATGGAAAATACAAACTTTCAACCGTAATATCTCAATAATATAAAAAGTGGACTTAAGCCGTTTTCCCGGGAGCCCACAGATATATGCTTATATAAAGTTATATGTACTCATATATAATATATAAATTATAACTTTAATTTGACAGGGGCACAAATCAAGTTAAATAAGTTACACGATTTAGATAAACAAAAGCTAAAAGAATTAGCATTCGATCTCAATGTTATAAAAGTATATGCTAGGGTTTTAGTAAGAGGTACAACATATTATACATCTAAATTATATAAACAAATGAAAACTAATTCGTACGCTGTACATGTAGTACTAAGAAACCATGTACTCTGTTCGGCGAAATCAAATTTTATTTTATAGAAAATCAAAGTACATACATGTACCTTCAGTCATTTTGGATTGAACAAACCAGGATTATTATTCAGCGCAAAACCATGGTAAGACTTTCGAATATTTTACCAATCAATAAGAAACGTATACCAATTATTATTAATTATTATTATTTTTAATTGGACTCTGACATGTATTGATAAATCCAGTCATGATTTTGATATTATAGATATTGTAAACTTAAGATACTTTCCATTGTCGCAAATGTTATTAATGTTTTCGACATGTCGCATGATAGGTTAAGGGAGTACTACCGATAGGTAGCTACTCAAAATAAGTGCACTTTTTATTTTTTGTTTCTTCGCGGGATGTACTTAATAACAAAAGTTGCATAAATCAACTTACACCAAATAATGATTATACATTCTCATTAAGCAATTCTATTTATCGTAATTATCAATAAACAGTTTCACGTGGAAGCTGATTTGACTAATTTTTTTATGTTAAGTGTACCTTTTTTTTATTTTCATTTATTTATTACTACGCTCACAGGCTTCAAATCCTTATTTCCAAGCACTCAAATTATTTTTTAGTTTTTTAACTAATAATGTGCCAAATTTGAGCCACTTCTGAACCGTCAGTGTTATGCAATCAAGAGTTGAAGAGAAAGATGTGCGATTTATGAGAATTGAAATGTTTATAACTTTTTTCTCCCGCTCCAAAAGTTTCAGAATTCGCTCTAAATTTCAGAGTTTTCTGAACCGTCAATCTCTTACCAGTAATACTACGTTAAGGTGATGCTAAAGCCACCGGTCACCGACAAATACGAGGAACCACTTTTCTCATTTTATTTTCAATTTCAAGTAAATATCTCTATAAAACGTTATTGTCCCTATAGAAAACAACAACTCTTCAGAGAGATATTTTATCAAAATAAAAAATTGAAAGAAAATAGTGATTCCCCGTATTTGACAACAATAGGGGGGTTTAGCATCACCTTAAGTTTGTTTTTTTGGTTTTGCATTGCAGGATATAAAGAATTTGAAAAACGTTTAGACCATTCAAAATTATACCCTCGAGTGTATGTAAGTACATTAAATAAAATAAACTAAAATTCGATAATAATCTTATATACTCAAATTATGATTTATAGAAACAAAATTTTTACAGCGGCAAGTATACATTTATATAAATTATATATCCTACCGATTCGACACGAATAAATCTTGTTATATAATCTACTTTTTAAAAATGCAGGGTAGGTATAGTTCCAGAGTATTTTTCATTTTCATGGCAGTTTTAAAATTTTTTTAAATGTCATAACCTGATAGGTTAAATTATTTTTTTGAACCTTGGCTTTAGAGGATTGAAAACATTTGAAAAATGTTCGCAACAATGGGAAATGCCCTCAATTGTGCAATAAAAGACTTGCTGTACATATTAAATCTACAAACAATACATAATTTATGTAAAGATTTATTGATTTAACTACATAGTCAAAGGATTAGCTACCCTAATTTATAACATATATTCAAACAAATGAACAGATACCAGTTTCTCACGATATTAATACTAATAGGAATAGAATAATTCATTTATCAAACTAAATAAGAAAAATTTTTACTATTTTGAATGTTTCCAAATAAAAACACAAAACTTTCATGTAGCATAATTTTAAATTAAATAAGAATGTAATTTAGATATCTAAGAAGGCGAGATCTCACCTCCGGGAAACGGATTTCAAAGAGGTTTTCAACGGTGTTTGTAGTACCAAAAATTACACGGAGCACCCGTAGTTCGTTTCAACAGGCCCTTGTTCTCTAGATATAAGCCACTCGACCTCAATGCGTTTTAACAAATGGTACATTTACTTTTAATCGTAATTTTGCAATTATTTATGCTAAAAGACTGAATCAGAAAGAAAATAAAACTAGAAAAGAGTTTTAATTAGAGTTTTCTTTCGTGTAAAAATATTAATTTGTTCAGCCGTGCAACCTCCGCGAAAATCAGTCATTAAAATTCTGCACCTCGCTCATTATTAACTTTTGAGGAAAACTACGAAAAATATATGACAATTGGATGATTTTTAACTTATCGTAAATTAATTTTCATGTATTTTTCATCGCTTTCTTCAAAAGTTAATTATTTGGAATAAATTATTATTTTTTATATTAATATTTTTGTTTTTGGTTTAGTTTTTCAATGAAAATTACACAAAAAATTATGATTCGAAGTAGATGGACACCCTGCTGCAATGCGTTATAATTTTAGTACTATGAAATTGTTCACACATTAACTTTTTATACAATTAACTTAGGCATATCTTAACTTTTGTCTTGTGTAAGTGCTACGGGTATAAAACGCACCCATGTACAACTTCATAGCATTCAAATTTTTAAAATTCTTGAATGAATCTATTGCAGCAGAGTGCTTTTAATTTATTTTTATTAAAAACACATCATTCTGGTTAACTGGTTTAAATTTGAAGAATAAAGAGTCATTGAAGACACTCGCTTCATGTTTAGGTTCACTTAGCAATATAAAAAACTGTGAGCATTACGGAGCCTTTCTTTGGTACTTCACTACGTCTTAACTGGCATTACGAAAGGTTTATATACCTCATAGGATTATCTGTTAGGTCTATTACCCAAAGTCTTTTGATTCCCCGTCATATCCAAAGTTCTTTTTTACCTGTGTAACTTTTCTGCTTTACCTAACCCTTTAGGTCCCAAGTGTGCCTGCAGACACATGCGGTATGGACAATCATTAAATATTGTTATTTGATCAGAAAAGTATCTAGAACCTCATAGTCACTTATAGGGGATCAAGACGAAAATGTCAGTGTATTTTAAAGTCCAAAAGAGGGCATTCGAAAAGATTATGCAATTAGTGATGCCATAACAAAAAAGCAATGCGTATGGAGGAAATCAATCCGTATGGCGCTATAGATTTTTCCTTAAAAATTTGGAGTGAACAATTTTTTGTTAAACCCCTTCGATAGATACTTGTATAATAATACTCAATCTAACTAATTGTCAAAATTTAATTCATATAAGAGCATAAACGGCAGACAGTTGTTTTTTAGATCCATCTCGAAAAATCATGCGCAGAACATTTTTTCTTTTGGATACTATTTGTGTACTTCTTTTAGACCATTTTTAAGTTAATTAACCATTATCTGTTGACGCATTTAAATTGCATAAACTAGAATGTAGGTATATAAATAATAATGAATGCCTCAATTTGTAAATTCCTATGCATAATTTATGACCACATCTTGCCCAGACGATATTAATAATTTTTTCTATCAAATACTTATTCGATACACACAAGGCACTTTTCGCTGTTAGAATTCGAATAAACCAGACCTAATACTCTAATACTGTTGCCAACCTACAATCACCTGAACCCCCTTCACAGTAACCTTTCTCTTTCCGAGCATATAGGTTTCACCTGACTATTGTCATTGGCAACTCTCCTCTTTAAAACAGCGCAGAATAAAGCAATAAAAACAACTAGATCCTCACCTCACGTAAAAGTGCTCGTCCTCCTCGAAGAGCTCGTCGTCGATGACGGACAACTTGATGGTCTTCCTGGTCTCGCCGGGCTCGAACCTGAGCGTGCCCTTGACGCTGACGTAGTCCGAGCCGGCCTCGGCCGTGCCGTCCTCCGTGCAGTAGTCGACACTGCAGGGCTTACTCAGGTCGCCGCCGATCCTCGTCACTCCGACCTCGAACGTGCCCACGTTCTCCATGACGGTGTAGTGTCCGGGCTCGAAGTAGACGCGCGTCGCGTTTATGTTATCGATGTCGATGCTCTCGGCCTCGGCGCGCTGCAGCTCGGCCTTCACCTCGCTCAGGTCGCTCTGGGCCCTCTCGCTGATCTTCCTGCTGAGGTTGCCGGCGCCCACCATCTTCCTCGTCGCCTGGACGCGGTAGAACGCCCGGCTCTTGGGGCCCTTGCCCAGCACCTCCTCGTGCGCCATGACCTCCAGCTGCTCGAGCGACAGTTGCGGGTGCTTCTTCCGCAGCTCCTTCAGCGTCTTGATGTAGTCCCGCCTCGTCTGCTCGAACTCCCGGGACTCGGCCGAGTCCGCGTCCACGTACTTGTCGATCATGCCGTTGGCGTGCTCGTGCTTGATCTCCAGCTCGACGCCGCCGTCCGAGTCGCCTGCCTCGGTCTCCACGATCACGCCGCGCTTGTTCATCCTGTAGCCCTTGTGCAGGTACTTGTAGATGAGCAGTCGGCGATCGGCTACGTAGGCCGTGAGCACCGTGGCCGGGAAGAAGGAGAAGGTGAGCAGTCCCTCCCAGACCTCGAGCACGCCCGGGCTGCTCACCGCGAGGATGATGTAGAGCCAGACGTAGGCGAATATGCTCCAGGTCGCTGTGACGAAGAAGACGCGCAGGTGCTTGATCTTGCGGGTCTCGCCGTTCGGTATGACGAAGACGCAGAGGGCGATGATGACGAAGAGATTGTAGGCCGCGGATCCGACGATCGTGCCGGGGCCGAGCTCGCCCGCCTGGAAGTTCTTGGCGTAGATCTCGATGATCGAGAGCAGGATCTCTGGCGCGCTGCTGCCCAGGGCCATCAGCGTCAGATTGGCCACCGTCTCGTTCCACACTCGCACTATCACGATCTGGGGCTCCTTGCCCGGCCGGCGCACCACCAGCTCCTTCTCCTTGGACGTGATCACCTCGATCGCGGCCATGAAGCGGTCCGAGATTATGGAGACGCCGATGAAGAGGTACAGGAGTATCAGGAAGTAGATGATGCCGCGGAAGACGATGTCGAAGAGCTCAAGGTTATCGATCGGGTACCACATCGGTATCATCAGCCCGGGCTCGCATCTCGACGCGTTGCCCGACATTCTGACGGCTTGTCGTTATTGCCTGCCGCCGCTTTAGCCGCGCGCGAGAAGCACCAGCCGTCCCGCGGGTGATCCTAAGGTACTCGGGCTGTTGTTATTGGCCGGTTTTGAGGCCTCGCGAGACGCGCATGTCGCTGTCACCGCTGTGGTTACTATGATCGCGCCTCCTCGTCGCTCTACACCTCCGCATACTGCTTCCCGCGCAAACCCCTTTCAAATCTTCTCCGGCCAATCCCTTCTTGGGCAGACGATGCGACGATGGCCCATTCGTGACAACACTTTCTCGATATCCTCTGCTACTGGGTTATCGCTCACACACACTGGATTTCAGATATTCGCGCACTTTGTATCATCAGCGATGCCTCGCGAACACTGGCCCTTATTCGCAGGCGGCGACGACTACTCGTGTGCTCGCGCACGGTCACAATAAAAGACTTTGCGCACGAGACAGGGAGATAATAGCGAGAGAGGAATGGGAAAAAAGAGACGAATAGACAACAAGATAGAGACAAAGATAAATAGATAGAGAGAGAAAGAGAGAGAGAGAGAAAGAGAGAGAGAGAGAGAGAGAGAGATGAAAGAGGAAGAGATTAAAGCGAGCGGCAACTGCCTACATTGACATGCTGGGGATGTAAGTATACCCAGGCTACCGTGGGCCGAGGGGCTCGCCGATACCGGGGGCTGCGCGGCTGATCGCTACGACTACTACTGCTCCCATCGCTGCGGGGGGGAGGGGGGGGGAGGCCCGACAATCAAGCGCACCTGAGGAGCACGATCACGAGCACGAGCACGAAGACGACGGGCAGCGGCGAGAGAGCGCGCGCTCACGCGAGGGCGGGCGAGCGGTAGAGCAGCGAACAACCGGAGCCGCGTTCGAGCGAGCACTGAAGGCGCTGGCACTGGGAGCGAACGAACGAGCGCGCCGTCGCGCCGTGCCGTCGAGCCAGCGGCTACGCGGCGACGCGGGAGTGAAGCCCGCTCAGTCTCTCTCTCTCTCTCTCTCTCTCTCTCGCTCTCTCTAGCTAGCGCTCGCTCGCTCTTTCTCGCTCTCTGCTAGATTCCCGCTCTGCGTATAGGGAAGGTGAAGCTCGCGCTCGTGTCCGCATCTCCGTCTCTGTCTGGCTGCTGGCTGGCGTTTGGCTATATCTTGTGGGGCGTCGCGACGCGGGCGTCCCTGCGCGCAGCTCGCCGAGAGACAGAGATGGACGGATAAACACGGAGCGGCGGAGAGAGGAGAGGAGATACCTATACGTGCGCGGCACTCCGCCGAAAAAAACATAAGCCACAGCGTATAGGGAGGTGCATGGAGTGTACTGGGGTGGAGAGAAAGAGAGAGAGATAGAGAGATGGAGTGCATGGGATGAACACCGATGGGATGAACGAGAGATGAATGGGTCATCTAGATATGCAAAATGAAAAATGGGAGAGGAAATGGTGTAGTATAAATACGCGGATAAATTTTCTGACGCCGCTTCGTGTGGTGTTACTGCTGGGAGGGATGAAAATTGGTAAATAATTGTCATTGCGATTTTGCTTTGCATTAAATGTATTTCTTATTCTATTTATTGCGTATGATGCGCCAGCTTGTAAGCATCGTATGGTGTTTTGTGTATAGCATATCGAGAAAGCGAGCTTGATAAAACGATAAGTAAGGAGTACAAATGCATTTTATAAGAGGGAATCTGAAACAGAATCGTTCTAGGGTTGTCGCGAATGTACATAAATAGCTCAGTAAAAAATAAATAAAAAAAGTACGACGTATGCACATTCAACCGATGAAATGCACAAGCGCAAAAATCAGTAGCAAAAGAAAAACGGAAGAACAACTACGGCAACAAAGAAAAAGCTGTTACAGTGTAGTGTAAAAGAGTGAGAGAGAGAGAGAGAGAGAGAGAGTGCGTAAAGCAGGTACACGCGAGAGGAAAAGCGGGGGAGTATACGCGAAGGGCGGCGAGAGTCGAGCGCATGCGCGACTCGGGGGTTGTTTTCACGGGAGTCGCGCCGGCCCGTGCAGCGTGCAGACGCGGCGTTGTGTCTGGCTGTAATGCTGGCGGGCGTAGCTGCCGCGCTGCGCAAGCCGAGGAAGAGCCCGAGCCGTGCCGACTCCTTCTGCTCGCGAGAAGAGAAGCGCAACGGCGGTGACGGCGGCATAGCCGGGCTTTTGGCCGGTGCGCGAGGCGCTTGGAGAGGGTCCAGAAATCGATTCCAAGGGCGAGTGCTCGCAGCTGCAGCGTCAGTCCGACGCGGGCGCGTGCACTCCCGAATCTTTCCGCTGCCGCGAGAAACTGTTTTCTGCTTGTTTGGCAGCTGATGTGGGACGATCTCTCTTTTTGAAAAATAACAGGCTCGATTGTTTGGTTTTAGCTTGGACGTTTTTTTTCTCTTATCAGTATCGACTTTCTCTTGGTTTTATTTTATTTGGATCGCTGTTAGACTTATAAATTATGACAAACGAAAGAATTTTCTGTGGAACAATGTTAGTTTGATCACAAGCCAGTTGAGAAAAATAAAGGCCTATAGACTTGCAAAAGAAGTCTGCAATCCTTGAGAAACGAATTTCGAGGGGGTTTTGAGAGCTGGTTTCTGGTACCTTAATATTGAGCTCACAGCTTGAGTTAACGGGGAAAAACACCTTTAAAACCAAAAACCAAGAATAAATATTTATTTTACATTATGTGACCAATTGGTTGTGTCTATAAAAGGAAAAAATGTTCTGTCCATTAATATTTACTTAATCATTTTTTAACATTGTAAACAATGTAGTTTATTCAATACCACTATTATATAAATAAAAAATGAGATTTTATAATTAATAGTTTTTTTTTTTAGACACATAGGCACCTTTTTGATAAATGGTCTTATCGAAGATCTAAAAAAGCTGATTGAAACTTTGAGAATATATCCTTTACGGTATATTAAACAATAATTCGCTCGTGTTTTCATTAATAGATACTTTAAAGTTTATTTATAATGCAACTAGCGTTACCGTCGCGGCTTAGCCCGCGGAAAATACTCACCGTAAATTATTATTATTCTCAAAAATTCTAAATACAGGATTTTACTGCAAGGGAACTGCCATAATAGCTACATCACTTTTCTTTTAATTTGTACTTCAGATTCGAAATCTAAGATCTTTAAAACCTCGTATTTACACATTTATGGTTTATTTTCTTTTTATTTGCAAGATAAATAGTTCGAAATACACTATTTTGCCGTATAAGAACCACCATGTTGCTGCGTCATTATGTTTTGCTTTCTCAAAGAGAATGCTTTGTGATGGTAAAAAACTTTTTTTTGTTTTTTAACGTATATACATGTCTTATGCCTTGTGGAGTCCGAATACACTAGTCTTAAAAAATGTCTGTATGTATGCACGTGTGTGTGCGTTCGTGCGTGTGCGTGTATGTGCGTGTGTATGCGTGTGTGGGAGTGTGAGTGTGTGTATGTGTGTGTGTCATCATTCGTTCAATCTGCGGTATAACTTTCCAAAACTTTGCACAGACGTTTATCCCACGTAAGTTCAAAGTCTTTGACATGTAGATCATAAACTATTTTATTTTGCTCTCCGATAAATTGACTACCCACAACTATGAACACTAAATGATAAACTTGTATATAGATACAAAAAACTTACATCCATCTAGTGATAAAACCCGGAATTGTAAGGCATATATGTGTTCTAATACCAAATTATTATGAAAAGGAATTTCAATTTCTATTCCATGTATATTACCGACTCTGGAGTATCATTTAGCATCTGTAATAGGTACTTGCCAGCATTGCATTGACGATGGCTCACTGGTATAGTACTGGAGCCGAAACGCTATTATATAATTTTATCATTATTTCTTAAAAAAAAAACTTTATTCTTAACTTTTATTTACATTCAAAATATATCTTCTTTTTGCTCAAACTCTCCTCTCTTTCGGATGTTATTTTCGTATTAATTCTCTTTCGGAGGGTAAAAGACTTATAATACAGTCATCTATCCGAATTGGAGAAAGAGGAATGACAAAAGTCAGTTTGAGTTGTATATGGGTTTATAGCTCGTGGAGTCCATTAGATTTCCTTTAAAATGATTGAATACCTAACGAGCAATCAGTTTGCATTTTATACTTTCTTGCCTATTGTCAAGAAAGTGTAAAATGGAAATTCCGTTTCATAATAAAGATATTCTTGTTGAAATTAAATCACCTAAGAATGATGATGAGGTCGATGCAAAAACTTTACTGAAAACCTCACCTTATCCCATCATACATATTACGGTCAAGTATAGTTGGGTTTATGCCTATTTGCATTGAAGAAATATCATTTTGTAGTGTACGTGTGAGCCAACAATTCATATGAAGTGACGCCCGCACGCAGTGACCTTTACATAAAAGAATACATATTTTTCGTAAATAAACATCGCGGAGTGCAGCGTTTCTCGAAAACCCATCGACTTTCTCTGCGAAACGCGACAAGCGCGGGACCGCGTACGGACATGGCGTCCAATCATAAATAGTAAGAAAAAAGAGACGGTAACACGAGACAAGCCAACGGACTTGTCATACGAATAGGAGCACATGTAGGCCCCCCGCGCGCGCGGGCCTCGTCATAACACTTGTCCCGAAGAAACAATGGCTTTCCGCAGCCGGCGCAGACGGCCAGGGCTTTTCGCGGATTCCTAGCGACACACATAGAAAAAGCGCCCGGGCACAGAAAAACCGACTCCTTAAAAGACCCGAGCGCAATACGCAAGAGGCTCAGTGATCGACGATCGACGGACCGAATCGTATCGGCCGTCTCCGACGTTCTCTCGAAAAATCGACTATCCATTCCCCCGCCTCACGGGGAATTTTGGCTGCACCGCGACGCGCAATCATTCGGCAGTTCGTTCCGTTCGTTCGAGGATTAAGAAAAGGACTTCGTGTGTTTTCATTGTGCTTCCTCCTCATTAAACTTTATTACCCTTTATCCCCATCCTGCCTCATGCCGATCACGCTTGCCGAACTGCAAGCGGCCCTCGCCGAAGCAATCCGTCGAGCGCTGTTGCATACTTTCAGCATATACCTCCGCTGCCCCCCTTCCTCCTTCCCTAATACCTGCATATCCTTCTATACTTCTCCTTGCGTTGATCCTTTTCTGGTAACCCTATTATCATCCTAACTCCCCCGCCTCCCCTCTTCCTTGACGCCACGAGCCCCAACTCTCGTGCCTCCATGAGAAGTTATTGATGTACTAAGAGATTTCATAGTAGATCTAGTGTTTACAATATCAACATGTTATTTTCAACATGTTTTACCTTGACTAAGAGTTTATAATATAATATCTAAGACAATTATTGTGATTTATATTGGGATACAGAATCCCTACAGATATCATGCGGAATTCCGTATTTCAATTCGTGTCGAATTTCAATAGAATCTGTATGGAAACTATCCAGAATTCCATTTTGAAATCCTCACGAAATATGTTGAATATATGTATAGACTGAATCCCCACAAAAACGGTACAACGTCTGTACCTATACAGCATTGAAAGTCGCAATAATCTAAAGTTTCATTGTCATAAATTAAAAAAAAAGTAGCCTATATAAGTATGTGATATTTTACTAAAAGAAATTTCAAAAATCAGTTTTGATAAAGGGAACTCCTATTTACTCACTTTCAATCTTGCAGCCTATTTACAAACCATATTTACTAATAATAAAAATATATAATTTTCTTATATACATTGCCAAGGTAAATCACTCTAGACTCTATACGCACACCTGGATATAGCGTCCAACTGCAGAAACATGTCACGGTCACTTTGTTCGATGAAGTTATATAGTCTTTGATACCATGATTTCGATGACTGTTATTAAGAAAATCGAACTCAAATTTCATTATGCGCTGTGAATTTTCCTCAATGGAATTTAACTTGAGATTGTATTTACCGTCACGGACCCAGTTCCTGATCAGTACCCAGTTCCTGATCATTTGGTTACATTTATTACTATTTTGCCTTTAATGTATACAAAATTAGTTTTAAAAAAATAATTAGTAATAATAAACTATTTCGTAGTCATATAAAAGAACTTTAAAAGTTGCTAGTAAAATACATTTTTAAGATAAAAAATGTTAAAGTTAGACGTTGTTGACAACGTCATGATTTCTTTAAAACTTTGTAATAGATTGTAGAAAAACTTATGTAATTAAGTTATTCAACAGTTTATTCGTATAAATCACTTAAAACATTCATATAAAATATTATTGATATTTGTAAATACGTGTGATTAGAAATAGGGTCCAAATTCTTATCGTTTACCCAATTCCTGATCAGTATTAATAACATGTTTTATGTGTGTTTAAAAATCTTAGAATACACAAATATTTGTAATAACAATTCTATAAGTAGTTTTAATTCATGCGTAAATAATTTATCAGACAAAAGTCGTATAAAACGTGAAAATAAATCACAACACTATGTGCACTTTATAGATTAATAAATGCTCGTGCATGGGTCTACACCATGTAGTCGACATAGCATGAATGACCAAACACTTTTACCTCGCCTAAGTTTCACATTTATAATCACACAACCAAATAATGTTATATTTTAGTATATCTACTGTATTAGTATTGCTTAATAAGTTTTTGTTTATCATATAAAATACTTATGTGTCAATAATATATGTGTTCAGGAATTGGGTCTAGATATGAACAGAAACTACTCCCATACAAATCTTAAGTGATCAGGAATTGCTCCTACAGCTTTTTTCCTTTGAGGCTTTATATTTAACTTTATTTTGATTATTTATGTATTTTTAAAATTTTATATTAAAGATTAAGAGTTATATTTGTTACTAGAAATGTTATTTTCCATGAATACCTCATTTTTACGATTTGACATAACAAATAACGTGACGATGCCCCTTAACTGATCAGGAACTGGGTCCTTGACGGTACATAAGTAATTTACAAACTTACAGAAAAGTTATAAATTAATATTTAATTTAATGTCAATTTAAAATTACTGTAGAATAAAAGAAAAACAATATTTATAACAATAATATTGTAATTTTATCAAAACCATCCTGTAGATGTTTAATTACTATTCCGAAATAGAACAAAATATATCTAAAGAAATAAAACTTCTCTCGTTCCGGTTAAAAATTAAAACTGGATACTTATCTGACTTCGTAATCCATGAATAATTCTAATAGATTTCATTATTTCATCACGTTGATAATTTAATCTGAAGTACAGTTGTATACACGAGTGAGGCAAAAGCCAAATTTGTGTCGACGTAAGCCTCCAAAATAAAATAAATTTAAACACAATTATAAATCAAAATCTATAAAAACTATATAAACAAATAATCGAGGCAATTATTATTCCACAAAAATAAACAATTCCTTTTAAGTGACATATCAAGTCTTTGAATAAGATGTTAAGTATATTCATTTCATGTTTAATGTCTGAGATTCGATAACACCATTTACCGGAGAGCATCAAATATTGTCTAACTTATTTTAAATGCAATAAACATAATTCTTTATCTGCCAAATAAATATATTTGATAATATAATATCTTTTTATGTAGAGCATTAAAGAAAAATTTTATATTATTGATAATTTTAAAAAGTTATACAAAAGCATTTTGTTGTATCACTTGGACTACAAGATAAATATAAAAACATATGATTTTTCTCTCATACTGATTAAATACAAAACTAAGATACTCATCTGGCTTCAAAATCCTTGAATAATTTAAGTAGACTTCATAATCTTTCAACAATTTAGTCTTGAGTACAGATGTACACGAGTAAGGAGAAACCAAAGTTTCGCAGATATCAAGTCTCGTAAGCTTCTGCAACAAAAAAGAAACAAATATTGAAAAATCTAACAGTATTTTTCAAGAGAATAAAATTGTATTTTAGCTACTGTCTTTTTTATCTAGTATACCCTTTCACACACAAATTAGACAAAATCCATATAGTTAATATATTTTAAATAGATTGTGAATTATCAAATGCAAAATAAATTATGTTCAGACCTTATTCTAAATGTTTTGTTAAATAACTAAAAAGATTAACAAACTTATTATTCAAAATCTATCATATTTTTATAAGCAGATAGTTAAAACAATTATTTTTCTACAAAACCGCATTTCTTTCAAATTGTCATATCAAGTCTTACAACAGATTCCAATTCTTTACACGATTAATAAAGATATACCTATGTAACAATTATTTTTCGAACTCGTCAAGACAAGAACTTTAATCAGTTTTTTAACACGAGATTAGAGTAAAAACCCCGTCTCACATGAAGCATGAAGTACGTAGTAAACAAATCGTAGTACGCACATCAATTTCCTTGCCGAAACTCGGTGAATAAACTAATGTAAAATAAGATTCCTATACAAATTAATTTTTAACTATTCAACGCAGTTCTCTATATATACATTTTCTAGAATCCATATATAAATGTTTCGTTTTCATTTATGTAAAATATAGCATAACCTCTCTAGCGCACGATTTGTTTACTACCTACTTCATGATTCATGTCAGACGGTGTTTTTACTCTAATCACGCGTTAAAAACTGATTAAAGTTCTTGTCTTGACGAGTTCGAAAAATAATTGTTACATAGGTATATCTTTATTAATCGTGTAAATAAGTAGAATCTGCTCTAAGACTTGATATGGCAATTTGAATGAAATACGTTTTTGTATAAAAATAATTGTTTTAACTATCTGCTTAAAAAAATATGATAGATTCTGATAATAAGTTTTTTAATATTTTCAGTTATTTAATAAAAGATTTAGAATAAGGTTTGAACATAATTTATTTTGCATTTGATAATTCACATCTATTTAAAAATATATTAACTATATGGATTTTGTCTAATTATTGAGTGAAAAGTCTACTTAAATTATTCAAGAATTTTGAAGCCAGATGAGTATCTTAGTTTTGTATTTAATCAGTATGAGAGAAAAATCATATGTTTTTATATTTATCTTTTAGTCCAAGTGCTACAACAAAATACTTTTGTATAACTTTTTAAAATTATCATTAATATAAAATTTTTCTTTAATGCTCTACATAAAAAGATATTATATTATCAAATATATTTATTTGGCAGATAAAGAATTATGTTTATTGCATTTAAAATAAGTTGGACAATATTTGATGCTCTCCGGTAAATGGTGTTATCGAATCTCAGACATTAAACATGAAATGAATATACTTAACATCTTATTCAAAGACTTGATATGTCACTTAAAAGGAATTGTTTATTTTTGTGGAATAATAATTGCCTCGATTATTTGTTTATATAGTTTTTATAGATTTTGATTTATAATTGTGTTTAAATTTATTTTATTTTGGAGGCTTACACCGACACAAATTTGGCTTTTGCCTCACTCGTGTATACAACTGTACTTCAGATTAAATTATCAACGTGATGAAATAATGAAATCTATTAGAATTATTCATGGATTACGAAGTCAGATAAGTATCCAGTTTTAATTTTTAACCGGAACGAGAGAAGTTTTATTTCTTTAGATATATTTTGTTCTATTTCGGAATAGTAATTAAACATCTACAGGATGGTTTTGATAAAATTACAATATTATTGTTATAAATATTGTTTTTTTTTATTCTACAGTAATTTTAAATTGACATTAAATTAAATATTAATTTATAACTTTTCGTAAGTTAGTAAAATACTTATGTAAATACAATCTCAAGTTAAATTCTATTGAGGAAAATTCACAGCGCATAATGAAATTTGAGTTTGATTTTCAGAATAACGAATAAAGATTTCATCCAGATTTCCGTGCTGATTCCACGTAACGTTTTCGGACCTGTTTCACATGGATTCCCATATGGATCACATATGATTTCCGCATTGATTCCGATACGGATTTCCGGAGATTTCTGTGCAGAATTCATGCGGTTATTTTCAAGAGGAACGTATGTAAATCATTATTACTTTTTAATAACTCCATAAAACTATACTTGTTACTTTCAGTTTGTACACATCTATTTATAACGCCTCTACAGTTTTCAATGCCACCTGACTTTTCATTCGTTTGAACTTCTTTATCAACTTTAGAGCAATCATTTACATTATTCATCACTTGCTCAATAACTAAATCATCAAAATGTCCATCTTTAATTATCTCTAACTTTTTAATATCACCAGCAGTATTTTATTCACTTTCATTGTTGCACTTTTCTTCACAATCACTGGAAACTCATTAGCAGTATCAGTTTCTTCCTCAAATAGGCGCATTAATAAATGTGCTTGTTAACATTTACTTAATGTTATGCTTTGAAGTCTCGAGGGGTATATTGATATCTTAGTTGCAATTACTAAAAAGTTTTATTTAAGTCTAAATACTTATTCTTTTAAATTTCAAGTTTTTATAAACAAATTCATAAGTCCCTTTTTTTATGCCACAGCAGACAATGTAGTGCACAACAATAAAATTGGTATTAGTATAAATTAAAAACAGTATAGTACTTTTGTGTCTGTTGCAACGTCGTTACCCTAAGCGGGTCCTGGGCGTAGTCGTCCAGAGCGGACGGGTGGGTGCCTATCACCACTACATAGCGCGTCCTCAGGTTGCGGATACAGGAACGACCCCTGAGAAAGAGGTTAGCTGCGAATAAAGCGAATAAGCAGTCGCGGACAGCCGATAGGCCCAGGCGTGGGTGTGATGAGCCCGCACTGGCGAACGCATTCATCTAGAAACACTACGCAAGCACCGCAACAACTACAAACACTATACAATATCTCCTATCTTACTTTCTTCTTCTACCTTACTCTGTAATCTATCTCTTTTACCACACAATTCAAACAAAAAATGGGCCAAAAATCCTGCTGTCGTGGAGGATGCGGGAGCGATGACAACTGCCCTGAGAGGGGATGTGTAGAATGATTCGCCACCTGGTCTTATATGGCAACGAAGCCAGCGAAGGCGCGCTGCCTTGCAGGGGGGCGTTAGGATATGAGAATGAAACCGAGTGTGTCTGACGACGAGTTGACTATGTCCTCGCCAAAGTCAGAAAGCTCTCATACTTAGTTCTAGGGAGGTATGAGGGTTATCACCCCTAGACCGATGGACTCACCTGCGACCGGAACAGGATCCAAAACGCGCGGGTTTAACTTACTATCATGGCTCAAAGAAAACAAAACCAAACCAAAACGAAAAGAAACTTAAGGGTGGGAACCTGGAATGTACGCAGTCTACACAGAGCAGGCGCGTTCCGGGAAATCATAAATGAAACTGAGAGGTACAATTTAGATTTGGTAGCAATACAAGAAACCCGATGGAAAGATAACTCGATGCTAGGATCCGGTAACTTCACCTTTTTATATGGGGGCGCGAGCGGGCATTCTCTAGGCACCGGATTTCTTGTTAACAAAAGCATCATACATTCCGTTAAAAGTTGCAATTTCGTGAATGACCGACTCTCGTATATCATCATCGAAGGAGCGTGGTATAATTACGTGGTTATTAACGTCCACTGTCCCACGGAGGACAAAGAGGAAGAAGTCAAAAATCTTTATTATGAAACTTTAGAGCAATTAATCGACCAATTCGCGTCTTACGACACCAAAATAGTAGTGGGGGATTTCAATGCTAAAATAGGGAGAGAGGAAATGTTTAGGCCCACCATAGGCAAAGAAAGTCTGCACGAAACCAGCAATGATAACGGTATTATGGTCATAAATTTCGCAGCCGCAAAAGATCATATAGTCAAGACCACGTGCTTCAAGCACAAGGATATACACAAGGGAACGTGGACATCGCCGGATGGGGCCACGCACAATCAAATCGATCATTTTCTTATTGATAAGAGGCGCCACACGAATGTACTCGACGTAAGGACCTATAGGGGGGCGGATTGCGACTCAGATCATTATCTAGTAGTGGCCAAATTAAGAGCCAGATTAGTAGCCGGTCAAAATAGTAAGCGAGCGAACAAAGTAGAAACCTTTGATATTGGAAAACTACGAAGCGGGATAGAGCGAATCAAGTACCAAGTAGAAGTTAGCAACCGATTTCAGGCGCTCGAGGAAACGGATGAACAGACGGGAGTAGATGGCGATCCGAACAGCTTGTGGGGGGCTACCGAAAAAACTATAAAAGGGGCCGCGAACAAAGTACTGGGTAAGAAAAAAAGGCCGAAGAGCAAACCATGGTTTGACGAAGAGTGCGAACTCTGGTTTGAAAGGCGCAAGAAGGCTAAATTAGATAGTGTACACAATGAAAGCGGTAGGGCCGTAGAAGAATACCATGAAATAAGAAAGTAAGTACGTGTGATTTACAGAAACAAGAAGCGCGAGTATCAGAAAAATGAAATTAGAAAAATAGAAACTAATAGTAGGGAAAATAACCCGCGCGAGATGTACAAAGGAATAAACGCTATTAGGAAGGGTTTTCAGAGTAGATCGCAGTTAATGAAAGATAAGGACGGGAACCTCGTGACAAGCGAAAATGAACTATTGAAATTATGGAAAGATTATTTCGATAAGTTATTAAACGTGCATGAAAACTCCGAGGAAATGGGAGACGAAATCCACACTACTGAACTCCATATGGACGAAACGACCTACAAAGAAGTAGAGGCCGTGATCAAAAAGCTAAAAAACAATAAGGCCACAGGAAACGATTCTATACCAGCTGAACTACTTAAATATGGAGGCACCGCGCTTACATCTAAAATTTTTTATCTAGTATGTGCTATTTGGAGAAATGAAACAATACCAGAAAATTGGAAAGAAGCCATCATCATACCGATCTTTAAAACGGGAGATAAAACAGACTGCAATAACTACCGGGGAATCTCACTTTTAGCTACCTGCTACAAAGTTCTGTCAAACGTAATACAGGCCAGACTCACACCATTCGCGGAAGATATAATAGGAGATTATCAGTGTGGATTCCGGCGCAACAGGTCAACGAGCGATCAAATGTTTACCATAAGACAATTATTAGAGAAAAGTGGGAATATTGCGAAACTATACACCAGCTATTTGTGGACTTTAAGAAAGCGTACGACTCTGTCAAACGAAGCAAAATGTATGAAATCCTAGTGCTCCTTGGCGTACCAAAAAAACTCGTAAAATTAATTCAAATATGTCTGAACGGAAGCACTGGAAAGGTCCGAGTAGGCGGTAATGTATCCGAATCGTTCATGATACGCGACGGTTTGAAGCAAGGTGACGGACTTTCAACGGTACTCTTTAACCTGACGCTAGAGCATGTTGTTAGAAAAATGCAGGCTAGCGAGCTAGGCGCAACACTCAAGGGAACAACGCAAATTTTAGGCTATGCGGATGACTTGGATATAGTGGGAGATAATGGTGAAACGGTGGCGAGAAATGCGGAAATCCTTATAAATGCGGCTAAAAACACGGGGTTAGAAGTGAGCGAATCGAAAACGAAATATATGATCATGGAGAAACTGGGCATTCGCGAAGCAGAGGGGGATCTCAGAGTCGGAAATTTCACTTTTGAAAAGGTTAGCGAATTCAGATATTTAGGTACAACTATAAATGATCGAAACGAAATTAAAGCCGAGATTAATAAGAGACTTCATTCGGGTAATGCCTGCTTCTACGCTGTGAACAGATTACTTAAGTCAAAGCTACTGTCGAAAAATGTAAAAATAAGGACATATAGGACTATAATAATGCCGGTAATCTTGTATGGGTGCGAAACCTGGGGGCTCACTAAAGCGGAAGAAAATCGTTTTAGGGTATTTGAAAATAAGGTTCTGCGGAAAATATACGGGCCAAAGAAAGATGAGGAAACTGGGGAGTGGAGGAAACTGCACAATGACGAGCTACATAATTTGTACGCGTCACCAAATATTAACAGAATAATAAAATCACGGAGACTAAGATGGGCAGGGCACGTGGCAAGAATGGGCGATGATCGTACAGCAGCGCGCATAATGAAAGGAAAACCGAAAGCAACGCGACCTCTTGGTAGACCTAGACGCAGATGGGAGGATAACATAAAATCAGACGTAACTGAAATTGGGCGGGAAGGCGCGAAATGGATGGGGTTGGCACAAAATAGGGAAACGTGGAAGGCTTGCGTATATGAGGCGATAAACTTTCGAGTTCGAAATGCCATTTAAAAAAAAAAAAAAATAGTACTTTTGTGTAGTCTTAAATATTAATTAAATAACTTATTTCGCATCTTATTGAATACATTTGTAAAAATTTGTAGAAATATTCATGCAAAATATCGTGCAAAATCAAAAGCTAGATTAATTTATGTTTTCTTTATATTTTGATAGTTATGATTAAATGCATAACTTTATTAGATATTCACTTCTACGTATTTTTTTACTTAATTGGTAAAAATATAATCATTTATGTGTTCAATTATGCTGTGCCATGTTGCCGATAAGCAGGTTATTTCTTATTATAATAATGTATGATATATATGTAAACTACTTTTTTAAATTTAAGGTAGAAATCAACAGTAGTTAAGTCCAAGATATACATACATCATTTTTACTTTATTTAGGGTGACAAATATTTAATTACATGTAACTTTATCAAATGTAAATTTTATTTGTAAACGGCTGTAAAAATACTTTCACCATTTTTTGAGCGAAGAAATAATAATATGATACAATAACTTTTCAGAATACATTAAGGGGACAGGCCTGGGTTAAATCCAAAAAAATATTTTTTTTATGAGTCCAGAAAACTTTTTATGTTTAAAAGCAATCATTCTGAAAATCTTTATGATATTAATACACAATAATATCTTAAATTTTACAGTTGTAAAATCTCAAAATCTTGATTCTCACGTCACTATAAATAATTATTTTCAATACCATATTTATTAAAGAAACTTTGTTCCTCACACAATTCTAGGTGACATGATAAATGAAAAAAAAAACTTTTCGACAATTATTCGACTCCTTTTGACATGTATTACAAAAATAGCGGAGTACTTTAGCGTTAAATTTTTTTTTATTATTTTTTTATGGAGATCCAATCGATCATTTGACAATTTTTTAAAATATTTTTTAAAAAGTTGATTGGATATATGAAAATGAAAAATGAAAAAAAAAATTAACGAAAATGTGTTCTACTCATTTTGTAATACATATCAAAAGAAGTCGAATAGATGTCGAAAAAAAATTTTCGTTCATCATGTCACATGGAATCTTGTGAGGAACAAAGTTCTTTTAATAAATATGGTATTGAAAATAGTGATTTATTGTGACGTGTAGGATCAAGATTTTGAGGTCTTACAATGGTAAAATTTAAGATATTATTAAATGTTGATAGCATAAAAGTTTTCGAAATGAATGCTTTTAAACATAAAAAGTTATCTGAACTGATAAAATCCAGGCCTGCCCCCTTAAATATATTAGAGAACTTTATGGTCACTTTAACTTGTTTAAAACCAATCAAAGTACCTAAAATGAAGGTGCACCACTATATGCACTGCGCCACATTGTACAGCTTGCTCCTATGCTATCTTTTTTTGAACATTTTATTCTTAGCTTCTGTAACAATAGTAATATTTTCCTTAACAAATTTACTACTGATTGTACTACTGATATAATCACTAGGTTTAAAATGTAAAACACAAATAATTGTATTACTTGAGACGCACTTAACGTTTGTTGCTTCAATCCATTTTGCAAGTATATTTTCCTCCTTTGGAAAACGATGTTAAGGAATGCCAGATTCAGCTAATGTTGAACATTCTTTTACAGCACACCCTCTCGTCTCTCAGAAACCTTTTTTTTTCTATTTCTAATTTAATTTTATTATACATTTTAAAGTATAATAAAAAGTTCAACTTTGAAAATCATTTTCTGTTTATGTTTATTTGGGGTTATGCAAGCATTATTTTCTTATAACTTTGAGCAGTTTCGAATCTAGTCACCATGTGGGGACTACTTTGCTTGGAAATTCGAATAAATCGGACTGAAAATATTTTTGAAGGCCTTTTTCATCATATACTTTCATATAAAAAATTAGCGTAATTTTCGTGAACCCCTACACACTTTCTTGGTAACCCAATGGGTCACCCCTACAGAGATGAATGTAAACCTGAAATTTTGTGTTTTTCAGGTTACATTTGATCGCTGAAAGACTTGCGCTTTAAATTTCGGTCTCCCATTTCGTCACCTAAATTTCATCCTAAGTTTGCATCAAGCGTAACGTTTGATCCAAATATCCTGAAAGATACAGCAATCACTTAAATGATATGTCTCAATGTTAGCTTTCTTTTGGACACATATAGATTTGTCCGTAATGTATAATACCTTACGTAAATGTCGTCAGCTTTTAATAGTATGTCGTTTACTTTAGATAAAGAAAGTAAGCTAAAAAAAAATTCATTCATGTTATAAATCCAATGTACAGAGCCAAACTAAGTACTTTGCGTTCTAGGATGTTTGAACTGTTTTTCCTGAAAGGTAAATCTTAAAAGGTGCAAATAGATAAATACATTTTAATATAGGTGTGAATTTAATATTAAGTTTTCTTGATACCGTATTTTCACTATTCGCACGTAACCTCTAGACTCAAACAACGATTGAATTTTAATAAACTAGGGCTTAAATTGTTTGTTTTGGATGTCGTTTTGGACTGATGCTATTTAGATTATTTTAAATTAACTTTTTCATGTGAGTATTGCAGTGTAGTGTGAAAAATCATGAATTTTAATTTTGTATACGACTCGTAAATTACTTCCAGGTCTTGAAAGATATCCTTAAACTTATAAGTCAATTTTCTAACTAGCATCAGTCCAAAATAGCACTAAAATTATAATATAATTTACTAATTATTATAGATGTGACCACAGGGCATGAGGGTGTTATTCCACCAGCTGAGCTCTCGGTCTCTCTTGCTCATTGGTTAGCAGGGCAGCTTTGTGCGCCCACCGATGCACACATCTACACCTGCGGCCACTGATGTGCGTTGGGTTGCCGTGTTCAAGGAACCACCTATTTTACCACGAGCGACAGTATTTTCGAAGAAGACGATGGAAACTGACGATGGAAAGTGTCCTTCATGAAGACTAGAAAGGAAGAGGATTTTGAAGTAAAGACCAAACTTGGAGGTCAAACATGCCCATAACGATGACAGGCTGCTGAAACTTAAATCTAGCCATACATCGTTAAATAAAAAATGTGCGGCTATGGCTGAGAATGAGCAAGTATACGAGAAACGTGTACATAGTCTTATAATAATAATAACAAAAACGTTTTTGATAGTAGTAAAATAGTAAATAATATTGTAAATAACATAAATAATAATGATAGTAACAACAATCATGTTGAATGTACGACGTCATATTCACTGTAATGGTGAGCGTGCTGCCCCGACGGGTATTGTTTCGCCGGTGGAGCCGATGCTCGATGCGTTCGTCGACATTGAACTCGAGGATCTAGCCTCAAAAAAGATAGTTACTTGGGTCAGAGTAAACGTGGTTATTCAATGTATGGGTTGGGTTGTGCGACTTCGCTAAATAGGCATTTTGGTATGTTTCGGCAATTTAACTTGTGACTGCACGCCCCTTCTGTCATCTTTTCGGTGTGGCTGATAAGGAGAGTACACGAAGCCCGCGTCACGGATTTTCATGAAACTTTGTAGATCGTCTTTTAATACCATAAAATGAAGCCCAATGCCCATAGTTTTATCAAATGGGCCTTTGTACAGTATTTGATTTATGGAAAAAATTACAATTATAAGAAAAAATTTATTTAAAACAAAAATTTCATTTTTTTTTAAATTATTTATGGTGATGTAGATACCACCTCCATTTCTCCACCGTCTTCCACCCCCATTTCTACTCTCCATCCAAATGCTTGCCTGGATAAGCCGTAAACTTGTCAATACGGAAAATTTTTATCATTCCCATGCGACTCCAGCTTACAAAAGACACGCAAACATTCACGCATATATTTTCTAAAACAAGGGTTTTTTATTACAAATGCCCCAAATCATAATTCTAACATGTTTTTATGATAACTTTTTTTTACTATCACAAAGCTTCTTTTTATTATTCTCGTTTTTCTATACGTTAAAAAATGTACGATTTCAATAAGAAGACGTAATTAATGTCTTTTTAAATACCGTTATATGCTTGAGAAAATCAAAAAATTGCTTAAAAATTACTTAAAAATTTGCCATTTTGAAAATGTAATTGGCGATAAAATACTGATTTTGGTGAAGAGTCCTGAGGTATATATGTTCGGAGGTACAAAATATAGAAAAATACGTACGGATTTTTTGCCTTAATTCAAAATAAAAAAAACTACACCTGTTAGACCAAACAGGACCATGAAAAATCAATTTTTTAGTTCTTTTTTTTTAATAATTATAGGGTTGACCTTGAAAACTTTTGTAATTTTTAAAAAGTTTACGTATTTTTCTTGCTTATACAATGAGGGAACACTATACATGATTTCAAGTTGATCGATCGAAAGCTTCATCGCCAATCCCCCTTTGAATCTGAAAGATATTCGAATTCTTATTTCTGAGATAATCAAGGTTTTATTAAACAGAAGTAAAAAATTATATTTGCAGGTTTCAATTTTTTTGGCAGTTCAATTTCGATTTACTGAAGTTTTATAACTGTTATTTAACCTTTTTAGGTTCTTCCCCCTTGGGCATCTTGTTTTGAATAGGTTTAATAGCTATATTGCTCTCTGGTGGAAATAAGAACTGAACAATATCGATTTTCAACAAAATTTTGTAAATTCTTAAAGTGTCGTATAATTTAAAAAAAATGTTTGTGCTAGTTTAGGGGCATATTGTTATACTTATCTGTATATACTATGATACTATATGAAAATTGAAAAAATGATTTTTCTTAGCATTTTCGACGATTTTTCGGGTTAACGGCATCTTTAAAGCTATTTTAGCGGAAGAAAAATAAAAATATTTATTTCAATAGTTTACATGCAGTCATAAACCTATTTATACATATATCTACCCACATACAGATCCAGCCATTAATACACCCACTCACCCATTAACATACATCTATTCACCCACATACTAACCCACACATTAAAATATAAAATGCGGACGGATGGACACTTCAACGCTTAATATAATAGAAGATTTGAAGTGTATATAATTTCCTTTGAACCGATTAACACTGCAAAATAACAAGTTTTCTTTAAAACTGATTTACCATTGGATACAGAGCGATTAGATTCATTTTCTGCCGATAGATTTCGCTAGTTGTAACAATAACATTTTCAAGCACGTCTAAGTATAGGATAATTTTCAATAGTATAATAGGCAATATAGTGTTTCTCAATAATGTATATTTTTGTTTTTATTTACGGGGTCACAGCACCCTGCGGCTTTCGAAAAATTGAAATTGTTTTTTCTCTTTCTAACATTACTTTATACCTATAAACATAAAATGACACACAGAAAAAATCTGAACTGCATATTTTTTTTTAGTTTTGAGCCACTCAAGTATAGCGCGTCAATGAACTGAAATCGACGAAAAAAACTTTAAACCCCTTTTTCTCGAAACGACATTTTGGAAATCGGTGGCGTTTTTAGTGCCTACAATTTTTAATCGATCGCTTAGAAATTTTCACAGTATCTTTATAAATGTATTCTCTAGGGAAATACGTAGGATTTTTTAGATACGTAAAATATTTTCTTTTACAATCGTTTGAAGTTGGAAAATTTATACACAAATATACACTTTATTTCCAAATACGTGCCATTTTCGCAAAATGGACGTTAGATAAGGTGCATTATAACGCCGCCATTTTGTATGAAAAAAAAACAAAAGAA
Source organism: Gastracanthus pulcherrimus (assembly GCA_949152435.1). Classification (NCBI taxonomy): domain Eukaryota; kingdom Metazoa; phylum Arthropoda; class Insecta; order Hymenoptera; family Pteromalidae; genus Gastracanthus; species Gastracanthus pulcherrimus. The sequence continues at coordinate 41,142,840 of OX424576.1, forward strand.
ATTTGAAACTTTTGCAATATATGTAGAATAAATCGCTCATATTAGAACTACAATATATATTTTTATTTCTATGTAAAAATTCCTTAAAGTTGCGCCTTGAATTTAACCTTTCAGGGTGGTGTCACCTCTTAAATATTATTTAAATATGATTCAAAGTGTAGTTATAAAAATTGTAAACTCTAGGCAAATGTTTAATGTCAGTATTAAGAGGAATCCGTATCCTCCGTCCCTGTCTAATCACGTTTTTTCTATTTATTCAAATTGTAGTTTGTTAATTGAAAAACTAAAAGTTGGCCCCAATTGGTATTAAAATAAGGAATATTTTGAGACCTTAAAAAGTATCTAACATTATTTCCTTTTCGAGAAAACTTCGGAACGCGAAAATTGAGGTTAGCTTTTCCGTTTCGAAGTTTTCTCGAAAAGGAAATAATGTTAGATACTTTTTAAGGTCTCAAAATATTCCTTATTTTAATGCCAATTGGGATCAACTTTTAGTTTTTCAATTAACAAACTACAATTTGAATAAATAGCAAAAACGTGATTAGACAAGGATAGAAGATACGGCCTACCTTAACATTATTTGAAACTATAGTTAATTAAATAATGCATCCTATAAATAATAAAATCTTTTTTTCTTAGTAAAAATATCATGTTTAGGTATACAAATTTCAATACTTAACATTCATAATTTAGTTTAGTTAATTAATTTAGTAATTTTAATTTTAGTTTAGTATGTAATTAATCTAGTTTAGTTTGTAAGTATTTTAATAGATCTATATAGTTTTAAGATTACCAGCTTAGGTACAGGTACCAATGTGTACTTCTATAGGATATTTGATCTAATTTATCTGGTTAAAGAAATAAATAAATAAAATTAATAAATAGATACGAATATATACTATTTATTATTATCATAAGTAAACAATTATACAAATTTAAATTAAGAAATCTAGAAAAATGCTTAAAAAATGTATGCATTATGACAATTAATATTTACCTGGCCAAATAAAAGAATATTGCATATTATTATATAGAATTATTCGAATAGATATTATCATCCCCACTTATAACAGCAATCGAAGCATCGTATACCTATATTTTCAAGCAAAACTAAATCGTATATGCAGAAAAAAAATTTCGCATAAAAATAGTAAGCGCTCCGGGGGCTGCATCTACTATTTGGACCGGTGCCCGTATGGCAATCGCATCACCCCTATATTTTAGCCCGAAAAACTTTTGCAGAAGAGCTAGGCAGAAAAAGAAAGAAAGAGGGAGAAAGTGAAGCCGATCGGGATCATCTTACAGAAATCTACGAGGCAGCACGTGGCGCACACCAGGCAGGACACCTCCTGCTTCTAAGTGGAAAGCATCGCTCGCTCTTTTCTTTTCTTTTCTCCCTTTTACTTGCGCTGACCCTTCGTCAATACCACTGCAGGGTCTGCGTACAGACAAGCGAAACCCTCGACTGGTTACGTCACGCTGCTTACCTTGAGAAGAGATACAACTGAGGAAATAACACGCGCTTCGCGATAATGGATGCTAGGTTGTGGAAATAAGTACGACTATCAGATGATATTGAACGTGTTATTTTCTAATAAATTTATATCGCTTTGTTATAATATTGGAGATAAATTATGAATTATAGATAACGCATGTGAAAGTAATGGGACGAGAATTAAGGAAATGTAATGAGTAAATTGAGCATTTATTTTAAATATTATTGTGGTTATAATGTAAAGTAAATTTTATGGTATACACTTGTATTCATTTTATATTGTTTAATATGATATGCTTATAAATTCTCTGTCTATAAGTAATTTTTTTTTTTTTTTTTTATTATTATTTAACGTCGCCATGTTTGTGCTTCCATGTGGTGCTAATCGACGACGGGGGTCTGCGGTGTGTTTGTAAACAAAGCACATGTAATTTTTACAGAGGTGCTTGTATCAATCGGCAGAGACTAGGATTCGAACCCGGGTCACCGGCGTGGGAATCCGACACTCTACCGACTGAGCCGCCGCAGGCCCGTCTATAAGTAATTAAAAGTCTAATTCATTCAAATAAATAGAGTAAAATTATATGGTTTTTATTAGCGATATAATTGTTATGTTATAATAATAAGACTGAATCTATGGTCGAGCAATTTCAGTAGCACTGTGTTCATAGATGATGAAAATATGATATTAAAGTCTTTACACTATACTACAACTTACTGTCGTTGTTAAAATTATTTTCTATATGTATAAATTTAGAATTGTATTACCAGGTAATTTCTGTAAAGATATAATTTTAATGCTAAGTATGAGATTACTTTTGATATCCAAAATGTCTAAAGATGGAGCACCCTTCAATGATAAATCTTCGATGTTAGAAATTAGATTAAAATTTAAGTACAATTTAGAAAGAATATACTGTATTTTCCACGATGGTAGTGACGCAAATCTATTACCGTCACGGACCCAGTTCCTGATCAGTTAAGGGGCATCGTCACGTTATTTGTTATGTCAAATCGTAAAAATGAGGTATTCATGGAAAATAACATTTCTAGTAACAAATATAACTCTTAATCTTTAATATAAAATTTTAAAAATACATAAATAATCAAAATAAAGTTAAATATAAAGCCTCAAAGGAAAAAAGCTGTAGGAGCAATTCCTGATCACTTAAGATTTGTATGGGAGTAGTTTCTGTTCATATCAAGACCCAATTCCTGAACACATATATTATTGACACATAAGTATTTTATATGATAAACAAAAACTTATTAAGCAATACTAATACAGTAGATATACTAAATATATAACATTTTTCGTTTGTGTGATTATAAATGTGAAACTTAGGCGAGGTAAAAGTGTTTGGTCATTCATGCTACTCGTATGTCGACTACATGGTATAGACCCATGCACGAGCATTTATTAATCTATAAAGTGCACATAGTGTTGTGATTTATTTTCACGTTTTATACGACTTTTGTCTGATAAATTAAACTACTTATAGAATTGTGTTTTTATAAATATTTGTGTATTTTAAGATTTTTAAACACACATATTATATATTATTAATTCTGATCAGAAATTGGGTAAACGATAAAAATATGGACCCTATTTCTAATCACACGTTTTATCAAATAAACATAATATTTTATATGAATGTTTTAGGTGATTCATACAAATAAACTGTTAAATAAATTAATTACATAAGTTTTTCTACAATCCGTTACAAAATTTGAAAGAAATGATGTAAATTTATTTGCATGCTCACTTGTTGCCAACTAGAGTAAGATGGTATCAATCATGACGTTGCCGACAACATCCAACTTTAACATTTTTTATCTTAAAAATGTATTTTACTAGTGACTTTTAAAGTTTCTATATATGACTGTGAAATAGTTTACTATTACTAATTATTTTTTTAAAACAAATGTTGTATACATTAAAGTCAAAATAAAAATAAATGTAATCAAATGATCAGAAACTGAGTCCGTGACGGTACTTTTACGCAAAGAAATCATTTTGATATTAGGCATAATATAAAGTGACTCAAAAGATCCAAAAATTGTTTTATTGTGCATATCATTAAATATTAATGTAGTTAAATTTTGTAAAAAATATAAATTGGGTATTGTTACCAGATTATGGCAGCTTAAATCTAATTTTGTTAACAATGATATATAAGAAAAAGTTTTCGCTCGCATATATATAACGTTATTGTCCGAAATATCTAATTCTAATAAATTTCCACAATCCTTAAAAGTGCCTTCTTTGACCTCTTTTATTGTGCAGTTGGAGATATATAATTCAACCAAATTATCTAAAGCTTGCAAACATAATGTGTTATCATACCAATAATTATTACCCACGCTTACAAAATGGTTATGATTTAGATTTAAAAGCATGATGTTCCTCAAGTTTTGACTCATTACATTTAAGTTTGTATTTTCATAACCAAATTCGTCATGGTAAGAGGAATATTATTGAAAACACTGTTCATCGGAAAACGATTTACTTATAGATCCAAATGATTTAGTTTCGGAAAATTGTAATTACAATTAATTGATAAACTATCCATGTTAAGGTGATACTAAACCCCCTGTCATCGTCAAATACGGGGATCCACTTATGTCATTCAATTTTCAATTTTGAGAAAATATCTCTCTGGAAAGTTATTGTTTTTGATTATGACAATAACGTTTCATAAAGATATTTGTTAAAAATTGAAAATTAAATGAGAAAAGTGGTTCCTCGTATTTGTCGGTGACAGGTGGCTTTAGCATCACCTTAATTTTCCATAAAGACAGATATTTTAATTCTGGAAAGCTGTGTAATTGATTCAATTTAAGTTCACGTGAATTTGTTTTTTCTTGATCTTTATTATATGGTGATCTTTATGGTTGTATGATAATGCTGATACCGACGATTTGTTCGTTGCTCGTAAGAATTATCAATATCTTCTTAAGAGTCATCATCAATGTACGAATATTATTATTACTGTATTAATGGGTGGCATGCATGTTGAGTTTTCACAATTATAGTCAAATATGAGAATTTTTAAATTCAAATGTCCGCCAAATGAAAAAAGTTAATCTAAATTAAGTGTTTTTTTCGATTAGTCTAAATATTCCAATTTAGGTAGGCTATTAAAAGCCCTTTTTGTGAAATTAGTTATACTGTTGTGTTGTAATGCTAAATTTTTAACATAAGAACTTGAGATAAAATTAGAACCTATGTGATTTAATCCCATACTAGAAAGTTTTAAAAAGGTACAGTGATGTCTGTACTTTAATTTCAAGTAATAGAGTGGTTTATAATTTTACCAATATTAGCACTATTTATTAGCCTACATAAAAAAATTAATATAATAATTTAGATATTTGTTTTTTATATTTCAATGTAACGATGTCACAATGTTTCACAGCATAGTAAGAATGACTTCTACTGTTCAAACTTATAATAAATATATAGAATTTATCGCTGACTTAACGATATGTGTTATATATTTTCAATTATTTATTGTGCCTTATCATGAATTTAAAAACAAATATTGATAGTACCAAAATAATGAAGACAGCAATTTATACAGATTAAAGTTCAATAAATAAATCAATGTTCGAGATGTATGATAACCTGATTTTTGCTTTCACGAAGAGAAAACATTGTTTTGTAAAAACTTTCTTTACCATTTATTTACGTTAAAACATGCTCTATGACTTGGGGAGTTTGAACAAGCTATTTCCAAATACATATGCATACGTGTACGTGTGTGTATTTATGTGGCCCTCGATATCTGAAGTAATCAATCATCCCATTAAATCTTTCAGAGCTCATTTTGTTTCTTTTTGTTTACACAATGGGGGCACAGATATAATTTTTCTAAATTTTCGGATTCGTTGGCGTTTTTAAGCGGTATTTCAATTTTTGGATTTTAGTTTATCGAGTTTTTGGTATGTTAATAATATTATCATTAATAATAGTATAAATACATTAGAAAGAGCATCAAATTACCTATCTTTACCGATCCGAAATTTTTTATATGATGATTCCCTTTGTTTGTTATAAACAAAAACGTGTATTTTTTTAACTGTTTTATATATCGAAAGCGTATGATGGAAATTAATTGAAAAATTTTTAGATGATCAATAACATAGAGTACAATTATTATTATTATTTCTAAAACTTTTTATCGCTTTTTTCTTGAGTATTACGCTGTTATTTCTGGTCAATTAAAGCTAATTTATTTACTTTTTCTGACGATTTGAAACGAAAAAGAAATTTTTAAGATTCATCAATTCGTTTCCATTATTACGATACTTTCTAACCGACTTCAAAAAGGTGGAAATTCTATATTCGATGCGTATGTTTTTTGCTTTCTCAAAGAGGAAGCTTTATGAAAAAAAGTTTTGCTAAAAACATATTAGAAACAACTGTATTGATGCGCGCGCGTGTGCGTGTGTGTGTATGTATGTGGACGTGTATCAGCATTACTCTGCATATACACGGTGAAACTTAATATTTCAGAGCTCATTCTTTTTGTCATTCTTTAATAATGTTAATAATGTTAAAAATATTATGATTAATTTAGTGTAATTTTTAGAACTCTTACAGATTGCCGTGTTAGAAAATTATCTGGTTTTACTGGAGTTTCTAGCTTATGCGACTCAAAGTACCGATTTAAGCAGAAAATGTAGACAAAACTACATAATTTTCTAGGGTTATAATTCTACCAAACTAAGTTTAAAAATCGTTGTGTGTGTGTTTTTATGTGCAAGCCATGTAATTAGATAAAAATAAATCAAGCAATCTTTTGTATTTAATTAAAATCATATTTATTACATTACATATTTGTAAGCACGCAACTATATTAAATCGCAATTATTACATCGGAGTAAATTTGTATACACATATAGGTTTTTATGGTAAGAACAAACAAAATTACAATTTAAGAACTAAATCCTCGCCCAAATGTTTCAAGGAGCTAAGTTTGATACTGGCTATTGCATTGTGCTCAAGCTCTAAAAGCTCTAATGATTTAGCTTCATTTAATACTAAATCATCTATATTTAAAATTTTATTCCAATTTAGATGTAGACTTTGAAGATTAATTTGCCATTGCCAAGATGGTAAAGATACAATTTCATTGTTACTCAAGTCGAGTATACGTAATTTTGGTAAATTGTTTAAAAACCTCGATGGTATAGTTATTAATTTATTTTGACACAGTGAAAGTACTTCAAGCTTAGGCATTTGTGTAAATTCCTCCAAATATGATTGAAAAATCGACTTGTTTCTCATTTCGTCCATTATTAATGTTTGTAGGTTCTGCAACATGCTAGTTTCGGGTAAGATTGATAGTGAATTACGGCTTATGTTCAAACTTGATAGAGAAGATATGGAATTAAATGTTCCATCTGGAATTTCTTCAAATTTGTTGTTTGATATATCTAAGTAAGTTAAGTTTCCAAGATCCTTGAATGCATCGGTTTCAATTTTCTTGATAGAACAACCAGAAATAATCAGTGACTTCAAATTACTCAGACCAAGTAGACATAAAGTGTTTTCATAACAATAATGACTACTAAGTGTTTCAAAGTGATTAAAGTTTAATTGAAGAAGTGTTACATGTTGCAATTGAAAACGTTTTATTGTAGTTAATCCAACTCTTTCCAATATAAGTTTAGTAACGGTGGATGGTATACTTGCAAATAAAATTTCCGATGACTCGGGTAAGTAATTTTCTGAAAGATCCAAATAGTCCAACTTTGGAAGATGAGTTTTCAAATCCGATGATACATAATTCACATAAATATTTCGAAGAGAAAGGTAATCTATGTTAGGATAATCATACGGTATTTTAAGTTTTGAATATTTTGTTATACATCCATTATAATTATCATAAATTTTATCGTATGAACATTGAGATCTATAATAAGGATCTTCTCGAATAAAATAAAAATTACTATCTAGAATAAGCGACTTCAATGAAGAAATTTTTCCAAATGAAAATAGTGTTTCTGTCGTCAAATTATTATTCGATAAGTCTAAATATTCCAGATTCGGTAGGCTTTCGAATGTATTTTCATAGAATTTTTGTATGCCATTGTGTCGTAGTTTTAAATTTTTAATGTACGAATTAGAAATAAAGTTTTTATTAATAATATTTAGACCCATACTTGAAAAGTCTAACACTACATCACAACTTGTAACACTTTCATTTTTCACATTCAGAACAATATTACTTTCGGTTGCCGGTCTAGATAGTCCAGCTTTAACTAAACAAAAGTATGTAACTAGTATAAGTATTCCATAGAATAAATATTTCTCCATGCTTGCAACAAATACACTATTTTATTTTAGAAAACTAATACCATACGTTTGTACGTAATTTATTTTTTAATTTAAACTGAGAAGATAGTGAGATGATATGCTTTATGTATGAAGTGCCAAAGAAAACTACTAACACATTTGATTTCTCCAGCATTTATACTGATTAATATAATTGCGAAACATATTTTATAGTCGCCAGTAATCTAAATATAGTCTAATCTTATAAAAAATGTAACTACTTTACGAACGTAGCAGAATAGCAATTAAGAAGCATTATCTATTTGATGAACAGTCAGTTACACAAATAAAATTTTCATTCTTAGGCACTTAAATCAATTAATATTTTTGAGTATTAACATTTTAAAATAAACGATGCAACATTTTAAATTAAGCTTAAATAGTAGTTAAATAAGTACACTAATATATAATTATATATTATAAGTATGTAATTATCTTAATTAATTTACAATTGACTACATCGATACTTATTATAAATCTAGAATAACATCAGTGTTTGGTAAATTTTTCAATGAATTAACTTTTATTCTTGATATGGAATTATTTTTAAGAACTAGCAGTTCTAATGATCTGGCTTCCTTTATAAACAAATCGTCTAAATTCTCAATCCTGTTTGAACTTAAACAAAGTTGACGTAGAGACTTTTGAGTATCCCACGTTGGCAAAGTTGAAATTTGATTATTACTTAAATCAATTTCTTCTAATGCAGGTAAACTATTAAATAATATTGTCGAAATATTCATCAATTTATTATTACGCATGGATAGATACTTAAGTTTAGGTAAATATGAGAATGTATGCAATGATTGAAGCATTTCTTTTATTTTCATTTCGTCTAACATTAAACTGGTCAAATTTTGTAAGTTTTCCAAGTTTGGCATGATGTATAGCGAGTTCCCACTTAACTGTAAGCTGGTTAATGATGGTAAATAGTTAAATGTTTCATCTGGCATTTTTGAAAAATAGTTATTTGAAACATCCAACTCCAATAAATTTTTCATATTTTTAAAAGCTTTTTCTTCTATATATGTAACTGAACAGTTAGAAATAAATAATACTTTTAAATTATCCATATTTTCCAAACAAAATGTATTATCGTAACATTTATGACTGCCGAGCCTTGTAAATCGATTGTGGTTAACATTTAATTGTTCAATGGTATTGAGGTTTTCAGTTCTCACTATATTTAATCCAACATTTTCCAAAACAAGATTTGTTACAGTAGAAGATATATTTTTCAGCAAAATGTTCAAAGCTGTATTTGAAAAGATATTCTCTGATAAATCAAGATGATTTAACTTAGGAAAATGATCAATCCAATCAATAGACAAATCTTCAATATGAACATTACGAAGAGAAAGATGTTTTAATTCCAGAAAAACATGAGGAACATTAAGTTGCGTTCGTTTATTTGTTAAGTTTTGCATTTTATCACCAATTTCAATATCACTGTCAGATTCGTTTCCTATCCTACTCATTTCAGTAATATAATCGACAGCATGGTTGTTGTGATCCAAAATAAGAACTTTCAAACTTAATTGTCCACCATAAGAAAATAACTTGTTTAATTTCAAACGATTTCTTGATAAATCTAAGTACTCCAAATAAGGCTGATTATCAAAAATTTGTTTTTCAAAATCTTTTATGTTGTTATTATGTAATATTAAATTTCTTACACAATTAGTATTTATAAAATTTACTCTTAGATATTTCAGACCTGTATCAGATAGGTCTAAAGTTATGTCGCAATTATTTGAGTTTTCATTTTTGTATGCAACGATATTTATTCGAGCACTAGCCGTTAAGAGACGTGAACAGATAAGTGCAATAAGTCGTAGAAAAAACACTGTATTCATTATTATTTTTATGAAATTAGTTCAAGATTTAAAAATAATAATCAACTTTAGTTGAATTCTAATTTATAAAATATTTAATCTAGCCAATACAATAATTATAGCATAACAACACTGTGCACACTATGAAAGTAAGAAAACTTTTGATCGCTGCTTTGTCAATTGAGTATTTATATCGTCTGTGTTTGCACCCACAGCAACCTAAGAATGACATTTCATTAATATTAACATGCATAAATTGAGCATTTATATAATTCTATGGACTCATGATATCAGCAGTTGCTGATATATTAACGTACAAAAAACTAGAGTTTCCATTCAAAGTTCACCTCTTACCTAATGTTAAATTTGTAAACACACGACAAAAAATTGGAGAAATTTCGATATATGTTTATTAAGACAAACTTATTACATAAAGCTTAAGTTTACATAGTACTATTTTACAATAATAGTAATAATATTTTACAGTAATAAATACACTAAATAAATACTTCTAATAAATTAACAGCAATTACTTGTTTTTAAAATAACTAAACTTGTGCCAAAAATCAGATTTAGCTTCTGTATTAAAGTGCCATGATATATTCAGCCTAGAAAAATCTATTATATTTGAGTTACAACTAAAACTACAACTATCCAAGTAAACTTGAGCATATGGGCAGTAAGCTTGAATTTCGCCTTCATCGCTTTTCGTAAACCTATTATTTTGTAAATACAGCTGAGTGAGAGATATCGAGCTAGTGAGCGACAACTGATGAACGTACATAAACCTGTTGCTCCTCAGATCCAGATGCTTCAAGTTCGTTAGTCCTCGCATCCATCCACTCGGCAGACTCTGAAGTTCGTTGTTCGACAGGTCCAGTTCTTGTAACCAGGTGAGATCAGCAAAGGTATTGCACTGTATGCTTCGAATGTGATTACCCCCCAGAAACAGCGTCTGGAGCGTGGTAACGGAACTAAAAGATTCTCTCCTTATCTCCGTCAATTTATTGTTGCGCAACGAGAGCGCTTTCAGATACCAGTTTCCGTTTAAATTCGGCACGCTTGTCAAGAGGTTGTTATCCAAATAGAGTTGTGCAAGCGCGCGCATCGAGGCGAAAGTCGCCTGATTAATCGTCTCGATGCTGTTGCCCGACAAGTTCAAGCTCGCCAAGCTGTAAGAATCACGGAAGGCACAGGCCTCTATCTTTGTGATCTTGTTCTCGGTCAGAGAAAGTATCTCGAGCTTAGTTGTACCAAGCAGCTTGAGTGAATTTTCCTCGCAATTCTTGTAGCAAATGGATTTAATTATGTTGCTATCTGCTTTAAGTGTCTTTAAGTTCTGCGTAATGGCAGTGCTTATGCTAAAAATGTGATTGCGTTCCACGTAAAGGTGAGCCAAAGTTGAGGGGACATCACGGACGAATGCACAGTTATCGATTTCGTTGTCTGATAAATACAGAGATACAAGATTGGGGAATGATTGCCTCAGTGAGAAGTTCAAACGTCGAATGTGATTCTTGCGTATGTAAAGATGCTGCAATTGCGGAAAGCATCCAGCTTTACTTATTTCTCTGTACAAACTATCACCTGGCATTTGGTTTTCTTCGATGACTAAGGTTTTAAGATTTTGAACACAACCACCGTAGTTGAAAAAGTCGCAAAATGCTATTCTGTTCCTGGACAAATCTAAGTACTGCATACTGGGTACTAAATCGAAGGAACCGGGTGTTATGCGAAAGATTCCATTTTCTCGAAGATTAATAGCCACTACATTATTGCTTTCTATGAAGCCTGGATAAGGATTTGGTGCCCACTGAAGATTCAGTTTTGGTAGATTCAAAACGTAGCCATTGTTATTATAGTACTTGTGAAATTCAGATGTAAAATTTGATTGAAATGTTGAGTTGAATTCTACATCTATTGAGTTCTGAATATTTCGTAACGGAAATTGAATAGGTGCTTTCAGTTCGTTAACTATTCGGGCATTAGTAATACTGGTGCACAATATTAAGCAGATGATGAACCGAAACATTTTAGAATCTGAAATACAATAATAATATATTTTTAATGGTATACTTTAAGTTTTGATTTCTATAATATTTTTAAGAAAATCATTTAATTTTAAATTACATTCTCTTGATTATACTCCGATAAATTTGTGAAATATAAAAAAACTTAGTCTTGCAATATGAATATAATACATAAATTTTAAATTAATACTCACATTGTGTATGCAGCAGACAGTTAATTTATTACTAATTAATACGTTGTAAAAATCGATGGAAGAAAAGATTGAAAATACGAGACTATTTTTAAGATACTTCGCATATAAATTCTAAATCTCGACTGTGACATAAAGCTATTATGGTCAGTTTATATATAATTTCTCAGGGACAAACATTAGATTTCCCCATGCGCGTCAATACAATTTGATTCATTTTGGGTTTTCAAGTACAAGTGTCTTGACGAAATGGTTTGTCACGGGCACTGTTATCAATGTGATATAAATTTGACGCAGTCAAGGGCAAAAACAAAAACTTATCTGAAGATAATAGTAAAGTTTTTTTACTACGGCACAATTCGTTAACGTCTCCACTATTGAATAACGGTAATGCGTTTTTTTTTCTTTACAAATATTTATTTATTTTACTATATTCGTAAATCGATTATTTAAGATGAAATTAAGCCTGTAATCTTGCTTTCTTCGAATTTAAAAAAAAAGCATGTTAGAAACATGTTACAGAATATTTAAAAATTTAAAATACAGCTGATTTCAAGCGCCTTTAAAAAGATGGACACTGAGTTAAGTATACTAAACTGTATCTACAAAAAACGATAAACTTATATACATAATTTTCCTTATCGATTTTAGATTATCGTAAAGTAGAAAAATTGTTATAAAACAAAAACAAATCCATGAATTTTTGAATTTCGAAACATCATCAAAAAGGAAGCTTTGTGATAGTACTTAATATAAAGTTATGCTAAAATCATTATAGAAATATGTTTTAAAGAAATGTTTGTATGGATATGCGTGTGCGTGTGCGTGTGCTTGTGTGTGTGACCTGTATGTGTGTGTACGCGTGCGTGTGTGTATATGTGTGTGTGAGTATGTATGTATACCTGTGTATGTATGTGTATAGTTGCATATAGTCGTTGATCTCAATGGTAATATCATTGATTTAATAAATGTAAGACATTCAGTTATATCGAAAAAATATTCAGTATGACTTTTATATAACTTTTTTGGTGAGAATAAGCGTTATTTAGGTTAATGATTAGTAGAAGCCAAAACGCAATTTTAATTAATTTATTAAAACAAAGAATTTTATACTGAAACAATTTATTGGATTTGTTAATAACTTTGGACTAGATTAATATTTTTATACGAAACAAACCTTAAAGTAAAGATCGTTTTGGTTACTATTAAATACCTTTGGACAATTTTTTATTGTATGAACTTGAAGGGTTATGATCATAACTAGAGGTACAACTTCTTAATGAAATAATGTTTAATTGGAATATAATAGCTGATATCTTAAGAAAAAGGACCCACCCTAGTGTGACAAATCTATTAAATCCTATTAATTCCTTTTTCCAAATATGAAAAGATCCTATTTACGAATAGGATGTATATGCAATTTTTGTATTGGTGAATAGCATTTAATAGATTTCTCACACTAGGGCATGTTCACACAAACTATGGGAACTAGGTTTCATTTCTAATGTCGCAAGCCACATTCCTGACACTCTCCTTGTAAGTGCCAATTAATTGACAGTCGTTCTTTTCGATTAAATTAGAACTTTAGTGATTCATTTGTTCATCTTTATTCAATAATTATTCTATAATAATTTTTTTATTTTTGTTATTTAAAAATCGGTAATTTAATGTATGAAAATATGCTGGCTTGTAATATTTTTGCATCTTTTTTTGTACTATAACTAATTTACTAAATTTGTTTTTAATCATTCTTTTTCTATAATCGTTCAATAATCATTTCTTAATTATTGTTATTTAAAAATCGGTAATTTAATTATGAACATAAGCTAGCTTCTAATGTTTTTGCGTCATTTTTGTATAATTGATTTACTAAACTTGTTTATCAAAAATTTTAATATAGCTACCTTCTAATCAAAGAACTTTTAAATTAGCTATCATCATTATTTTATTATACACAAACACGATCGTATAAATAGGATATACAAACAACACTTGTCTGGGTTAAACCCCAAAAAACTTCTGTAAAATCATTGGCACTTAACTTCCTACATGAAATTATTAAATCTAACAGCTATTGCTTATTAAAAACTAAATTATTTAAAAAATGTATCGTATTGATAAAATTTAAAATGCCATGGTTATTTTGCAAGATATAACGTATTTAAAAAAACAGTATTTTTTCCCTGTATAATGAATTAAGAACATTAGATAATAGATTTAATTTATTTTGACTCTATCGGCCTCTACGAGCACATTTCTCTCTAATGGAGAGGTGATGAAAATATTATCTCTTTCATCTCCACATTTAATTTTATATTTGTTTTAAGAAACGTTATTTTCGCAAATTAAATTTCGTAGATATACTTTGTAATTTAAAGCATTTCCCTCTTATTGATTACATTTGCCTTCTCAAAAAGTTCTACTATGGAGATGGAAGAGATGATATTTTCATCACCTCTCCATTAGAAAGAATGAGATAGGTACACAATTATAAGAGAAATGTGCTCGTAGAGACCGATGGAGTCAAAATAAATTAAATCTGATACGAGCGATAAATTCATCATTTTATTTAATATTAGATAATAATTATTATCACAGCGATTGTTTCTCTATGCGTAATTTATTAAAATTACACGTCGAATTACTGAATATTCGTCTCGATAACCTGATCATCTGAAAATCTTCAAAGATTGTCCATCATTCGTTTCCAAAATTAATTGTTCAAACAAAAAATGATGTTTCATTATTTAACAAGCGAAAGGAAATAGCTGATAAAAAATTTGGGTCAGAAAATATAGGTAATTATATGTTTGTAATTATAGGTAATTATAGGTAATTATAGGTAGTTGTAGGTAATTATATCTCCTTTAAATGTATTTACACGGAATCGATCATATTCAACACAGAAACACCGCTAAAAAATAAAAACGCATAAAAAACAAAGAAATTTAATTTTGAGCCGCCTTCTTTAAAAACAAAAAAATGAGCTCCGAAACATTAATTTTTACTGATCATATCATTTTTGTTTAACTTTCGTATTTTTATGAAAAATTGAAAATAAAAGAATTTAAAATTTTAAAGAAAAACTAAATTTAAATCATAATGAAAAATAGAGCAGAAAGCGTCCTCTTTAAAAAAGGATATTTTTAATAATTATAAACCCAACGCGCCTATAACAGTATCTCTAAGGAAACGTGCATAAATGTAATTTTAACTAAATGGGTACTTTTAATAATAAATTATCTTTTGATAAACCATAAATGATAAGTTAGCACCCATTTTTTGAGATTTTAATTAACAAGAAATATATACAAATTAAAATTAATTTATTACAACAATAAATTTTATAATAGAACAATTAATTTAGTTTGAGGAAACTAAGTGCCAATGAATTGGCAGCGGTTCTTTTTCCGGCGATACTATATGCACAACAGAAATCATTAAATTCCTCAGGCTAAAGGATTTCGCACGACTATTGTGTTAGTTATTTTTTAAAATGAGTTATACTTCCAACATTTGCTAGTGTATATAATAGTGCCTGGTCGTGGTCTGCTACGTCGTCATGCGTGACATGTAATATAGGTTAGTGGTATGTAAATCGCGTATCAAATATTGTTTATTTAACGTTATTATTGAATATATTTTAATCATCGAAATTATTTGTTATTTGCACATTTTCTTATGTAACCCGGGTAACGGTTCAAGTGCAAATATGTCATACGTAAATAAATATAATTAATTTGTACGGTATTGTGTTTATTTACATTTGTACGACAATATTTTCCTGAAGAACATAAGATTTTCGTTATTCACACGACATTTTAAAGTAAAAAGAAAATCTGTCGTGCATTTAAAATCGGCCTTTTATAGATTGTAATTAATATAATCAATGGGGCTAGGTCTTTTCGCTGAAAAAGCTTTTCGCTGAATAAACTTTTCGCTGAAAAACTTTTTGCTGAATAGTTGAACTGGCAACGTCGCAAAACAATAAATATATATATATAAATATATATATATATATATATATATATATATATATATATATATATATATATATATATATATATATATATATATATATATATATATATATATGTAACGTATATATATATATATATATATATATATATATATATATATATATATATATATACGTTACAGATTTGGAACACTTAATGTCTCCGTGCCTCTTATTGTTTGAGTGTATTTACGTATTACTCGCAGAGGGTCTTTAGGAGCTTATAGTTGCCGATGACGAGGTCTAGGTAGTGCACTCCGTATTTTTTAGTGTCTAGATGTACGTACTGGATGGAGTAGCCATCTATGTGGTTATGGTGGTCGATTACGAGGTCTAGGTAGTGCGCTGCGTACTTTTTAGTGTCTAGATGTAGGTACTGTACGGAGGAGTGGTCTAGGTGATTATGGTGACCGATGACGAGGTATAGACACTAAAAACTACGGAGCGCACTATCTAGACCTCATCATCGGCCACCATAACTACCTAGACGCCCCCTCAGTACAGTAGCTACATATAGACACATAACAACTTAGACGCTTACTTCATCCAGTACGTAGAACACTAAAAATTGCGGAGCGCACTACCTAGACTTTGTCATCGGCAATCATAATCTTCTAAAGACCCTCTGCGATTAATACGTACACTCAAGCAATACAAAGCTCAAAGGCAATAAGTGTTCCAAATCTGTAACATATATATATATTTATTTGCGACCTTGCCAGCTCAGCTATTCAACGAAAAGTTTTTCAGCGAAAAGTTTATTCAACGAAAAGTTTTTTCAGCGAAAAGACCTAGATCCCAATGAATCAATTTGTATAAAATATATTTGAAAGAGCTTGAAATTACCTATTTTTTGCGACTACAAATATTTTATAAGATTTTATTCCCTTCTTTTGTTATATTCGAAAATGTCATTTTTAAACGGTTATATCTCGGAAATATATAGCGGAAATTAATTGAAAAACGTTTTAGGTATAGTAACACTGAGAGGAACATTCACTAAAAATTTTAAGCTTAAATACTTTTCTTTTTCAGAGAAAAAATAAATCATTTGGTAACTATAATCGATTTTCTATATCGTATTATAAAAAGAGTAAAACTGCAGCAACCGATCTGAAATTTTTCAGCAAGGTAGCTTTTTACTATCTCTTGGTAAAATTGTAGATTCGATGGTTAAATAAACTTATGAGACCCGATAAAACCGTGTGAGTTCATAATCCGGTTGTTACGGACTCACATAATAGTCTCATAAGAAAATTAAACAACTAAAACTGTAATAATTTATGTTTATCGATTAATTTATCGAGCAATTCAATAAATTAAGTTATTCTGTGATTTAATTTATGTCTACGTTTATTCAAATCTCCTCGCGTGAGTTGCCACATCGAGCGGTAACATTTTGGTGTCAGATACCCGGGACACATTTAGTCACATTTAGTGTGTCAATTTTGTGAACCGACTTTTCACGGAGGAGAGAAGTCATTGTGTTAGTGAAGTTTTCTCAATCCCGGAGAGGGGTGTATCCGGCACTAAATCAAGACAATTGAATCCTGAACAACAGATAACTTTGACGCGTCGGAGAAGTTAAAATTAAAGTACAAATTAAGTAATTTGTGACTGGAATGTTTGTTTGATGTTAATACGAATACTCGTTTCTTAAAAATTATTTGAACGTCTATCTTTGATAAAGAAGCAATCATCATAAGTAATTTGTATTTTACAAAGTACAAATTAGGCAATTTGTACTTTTGAAAAGTATAAAACCAGAAATTTGTAGTTTACTTTTTATTGGAATTAAATCTTATTTTAGAGTTTGGGTTTTGTTTACGTATAAGTATTTTTATAATTATAAATAATAATTCACTACTCCGTCCGTAAAAATCAAGACGGGAAATTTGAATTCTTCGTTGACTTTCAGACCCATTAAGTCAGCTATTTTGAAATTTGGTGAATTAAATACTCCTTTATTGTTAGTATAACTAGAACATCGCAACTTTAAAAATGTCTAACGTATCTACACTTTTTGTTAATTACATGTAGATTTCGATTTTAATTTACTTATATAATTAAAGACCGCCTTCTCTCAATGTAGACATACCCTAAAATATATTCTGTGGATTAATCAGATGAAAATTATCATAATAGATGATAAACATTTCACCGCGATCTGCGGACTAACTCTACAAAAATGTTCATTCGGCATCGCAGCTGTAATGCGGTAGCATTACTCTAATAATATTGAAAATGGTTTTATGTTGGTAACTATGCAATGAGAGAGTTTATGTTGATAAAATATCTATGTGTATATATACAAAAAAAACAGTTTGATAATTCTAGATATTGAAGTTTGCATGTCTGTATATAAACATACATCAAATTTGAATGATGATTGTGTTAGTCGAGGAATCCCCTATATAATCGCTTAAAAATGTATTTACTGATATGCATGAATGACACATTAATGTTAATGTCTGCAAAAATGTAAGCTCTATTTAACGTATGATTGACGAGATGCCGTATGTACGATCATTTAATGGGGGAAAACGAGGTACCGGCTTCAAACTCATATACTGTACATGACTGCGTCGTGTGCATGCAATACCAATTAAAATCTTTTAAATATATTCTAGAAAGATTTACCCATTGTCGACCAAAAGCCGTTTAGCTTACAATTACCATTCGATATGAATAATTCACTAGAAATATCGAAATAACGAAACTGAGTTGCTGCCTTTAGGACTGCAAGCAGCTTTTTTAGACTTTCCTCTTTTTACAGGAATAGGTATGGCTTTATATAAAACGAATATTCAGTAAAAATATTTTTCTTAATTAACACAAAAACGCTGAATATGTAAGCTATGGGACTTCACGGCGAAGGGGCTTTTTAAATCAAGGGGTGGGGGCGGAGTGAGGGGAGGGAGATAGGCCAAGAGGCTGCATATATAGCTATATCAGGCTAGCTGTGCAAATTCACGGCCAGCTCGTATCGGGCCAGCCTGGATTTTTCTGGTCCACCCAGCACTGTTATCTTTAGTCACCTATGCATATTCTTATTTTATAATTTCATCAAGAGCTTTTATTAACCCTAAATTTATGCATATTAATAATATATAAAATTAATGTAAGGTTAATTAAAAGAAAAATATAGACCACATATAAAATTTATTGTGAAAGTTTATTTGTGGTAGTAAAACAAGAAAAAGTTAGTTTTTAAGCATTCGACACGCTTTTTCTTAGATTTGATGTATGCAAAAGTTTATAATGATATATTACCATAGCTATAGTATATCAGGTTGTGTTATTTATTGTAATAATTGTTATAAATTGTCTATATTACTTTAATATGTCATATACTTGAGCGTACTCATTTAATACTCTAGAAAATTCAGGGTATCAACCTCTTCGTACTCATATCTAACAGCAAAGAAATTAAAAGAGGTAGAACTCTAAAATTTGTTGTGTTATTTTCTTTTGGTTACGAAGGCAAGAAAAAGTTGGTTTCTAAACCTTCGACAGGCTCTTTCTGTGATTTGAAGAGTAGAGGCTTACAATGACATAGTATCATAGCTATAGTTAGCGATAAGCTAGCACCTTCTGTTGGGGATATCAAGCACACTATTTTCCCGTTATACGGCAAAGCCCTCTATTGGTAATTTCAATTTCGCGCCCCTGGTTAACATTTTATGCATGCGTTATATAAAGACTATTTTTTGTACTTAAACTGAGCACCCCCATATTCAGACTTTTACCCCCTCGCCCTCTTGCTTTCTAACTCCGAATTTAACAACTTTCATAACCACTAACGCCCTTACACTGGCTGCTACTATTTTCTCAACTACCGCCTTGCCTCTCCTAAGCCCTGGTTTAACTCCCAAATCTTGGATCGCTATTCTATTACTACTTTCTGCCGCATGTGAAGTAATCACTAGAACCTTGCACTTAGCCTCTTCAGCAAAAACTTTGTAACCTCGTCTCTCTACCCCTGTGGTGAAGATGCCGAGTATCTCAATCATCGTTTCTGGGCCTGCTCACGCTTCAATTCCCAACGCTTTCACATTTCCCGCTCTTACGTTAAACTAAAATTTCCTCCCCCCCCCCCTCTTCATTTCTTCATCCATTGTATACAAACCTCGTAATGATATAATCGAAATCTTCCTTCGTTTTATATCTGAATGAGATCTCCGCATCTAACTTCCGCCGCTCTACTCTCTCACCTTCTTCGGTCCGCACCCCTGTTAACACTCCTCAAGTTTCTCGATTTCTTTCTCCACGGCACATTTCCCGCACAGGAGACCGGGGTTCATCCCTATTAATACATACGCCAAGTACCTTTCTGTATTTTTGCGAGGTCGACGTGAATTTTCAATGTAATTCTGTTCATTCGATGCTGCAGAATTAAAATGTCTTTGTGTTCGACATTGCGCATTACAATTGTCAAATATGTTCTAGGAAAACGGGCTATTGCATTGCAGCTGGAATAAGCTGTTGCAAATTTTGTCTATGTCAACGAACAGATTCTTGTAAAAATCAAAATAATAAAATTGTCATCGATTAAAAGTGTATACCTAGGCTGTGAATATGTATATTTCTGTTTGTACTACATTTTTAAATATAAACTAAATAAAATACTAATTGTTTTATAAATTAAAATAAAAAAGGCTTCAGGAAACTGAAACAAATTAATTTACTTTTGGTGGTAAAAATATGAGTCATATAGAAAAAATGCTAGACCGCAAATTTGTCCGCATAAGGATTGTAATTAACTTTCAATTTAAACTTTTTTCTCTAAATGCAATATTTATTAATATATCGTCAAAAAACCATATATTTACAGTTATTATTGTTAATAACAAATAATCCTGTGACATGGGAGATCGAACACATAGAAATTCTAATTCTGCATCATCGAATGAACAGAATTATATTGAAAATTCACGTCGACCTCGCAAAAATAGGGGTGTCCCCCGGACCTGAGGGGAGGGCCTCCGAGACGCTCCTTTTCTTTTTTCTTTCATTTCAGGTCGTGGGCTTTACGGAGTTCGGAGTCTTCTCACATTCAACTCGCCCGCTTTTTCCTTCTTATGCGCAGCATGCCAACCGCTAGTTGATGGCAGTACAGACCTCTGGTGCCACTAACCACAATTAGAATAGAAACTGAGCGCCCTCTGTCGAGATTATAGAGCGTGTGTATACGAATAAAGGAGTACGCGCTCGAGCGGAAAACTTAATTTTCTCCAAGATGACATACGTGGAACTCGAACTAATATTGTAAGCTAAAAGTGATTTCTAGAGTTTTAAATGAGTACGCTTGAGTATAAAATGATATTTTTTTTATAAAACAGACAATTAATAACAATTATTACAATGAATATCACAATTCTAGACACACGGTGTAACAAATGAAAAACAGTATATTTCGTACGGTTTTCGGTTTCGTTTTGATGCTGTGTTATACATACCAATAATGTATATTGGTATATGTTATTTTATATGACTATATATCGTCATATATATTGGCATACATAATTATATAGTGCCGTATATAATTATATATTGTAATTAATAATCATGAAAACTTAAGTATAGTTACGTATTAATTGAACGACCGACAAATTATATATAATTACACATAAATATATATGATCGTATATAACCACTTATGACTATGTATCGTCATATATGATTATATATAATTAGGTATACAGTTATACATAATTATATATAATTATGTATGACTCATTTGTACCCAGGTGTAACTATACTAAATTTAAATATTTCGCAAAAATCCTATCTGGTTTCTTGGAATATATTAAAATAAAATACTGTGAAAATTTCAAGTTGATTCGTTAAAAATTGACAGAACTAGAGTCGACGCCAACTTGTAAAATATCGTTTCGAGAAAAACGCGCTTAAAGTTTTCAAAAACTTATTTTCTGACTACAATTTTAAAATCAAAAAAATTGCACATTTTTTTTAGAACTATTAAGTGGGCGATTATCACGAAACTGTTAGTTTTGACGGCGTCACGTATAAATGCTTTTGAGAAGCAAAATAACAAAAATCTTGCGATTGTATATGACAAATATAATACTTTTACATAATATTAAATGACATTAGTTATGAAAATCAGCAGAATTCATTCATAAATAGATAAATATGCACAAAGTATCAGCACTGTGGAATAATTTTTTTTAAAAATGGCAATGAATTTGAGATATACAAACCTATATGTAAGATTTAAGTAATTCGAAAATTATTCTTCTCAAAATATATGTAAATGCAAACATTTTGTAACCAATCAGAATAATTAAATATTTAATTTAATTTATTTAAAAAAAGAGTTAAAAGTGTCACAAAATGTCAGCTCAGTGGCATCAAATTTCCATGTATATCTGTCGATAACATTTTTTTTTGTACATGAATTGGACGTATGACATCTATATATACTTACAAAACCTATAAAATACACCCTTAAATGGATATAGGTTCATCATTAACAAAGTATGGTGCCACGGAGCTGACCAAAAACTAACAGTTTCGTGATAATCGCTCAAGTATCATTTACCAAAAAGAATTTGATTTCATGAAAGTACTGGAGTGGCCTAACTCGTTAAAGTTTTCAAGTTATAGAGGTTTAAAAAAGATTTTTAATTACGCAATAGAACACGCTTCCTAAATATCAAAATTTGGGTAAGTTATATACCAGGTGGTTCACTAGATATGATGGGATCCATACACATGGGAGTAGTATATTTAGATTCACTAAGTAACATATGTTTCTACACTAAAAAATCTAAAACAAATTTTATCGATATAATTTCTCTTTGAGAAAGCAAAAAATGTAGAAAAAGGTTAAATGGGGCAAAAAATGTATAAAAGCGAATGGATTTCGTTTATCAGAAGGTCCAACGTTTTTCAATATTTCAATTTAGACTTTAGAATTTTACATGTAGAATAACTTTTTTGTAAGTTCAAAAGTTCATACCATTGAAAGTTTTAATTACAATAAAACCAAAATTCTAAGAATATATGATTATACAAGCCATGCTAATAATAATTATAGGAATTCATAAGAATGTCCAAAAGTAAGACAAAAAATACTTTTGGTCTATTTCTGTTCAATTTAAAATAGTTTTAAGTTTCTGATATTATAATATTCTACAATATTGATTTCGTAATTATGAAAATTTCAATTTTTACCGTTCTGAATTACGAACTATCGGTATTAGACTTTTTCAGGTCTGACGTTACACTAATAAGATGGCAATAAAGCTGGGGGTACAACAACTCGTTGCCAGGTTACCAGCTCTCGCCAGCCAATGAAACATCAAGAAAGCTTGGGGAACAGCAAAAATTATGTCAGACGTGAAAATACCTTATAATACTACATTTGAATACTGATCATTTTTATTTTGGATTTGAAATTGTGAATATAGATACCGGGGGACAATAGATATTCTAATAAACGAAAACCATCTGTAAAAAAGTTGTAAATATGTGAAATATAGCTTAGTAAACGTAATAAAGAGCAAGAACAAAAAAATGTAAAAAAAATATAAAATAATTGTAAAACACTTTATTTACACTTTTTTTCAGTTTTTGATATTTTTGTAAAGTGAAAATTTTTCATTATATTTTGGAATTAATAGTCTTTAGAGTTATTTATATTTATAATATATAATAAGAAAAACGATAAACATAATAATTCTATACATTTTTTAATATAAAGAATTATTAAACAGTAGAATAACTAACGCCACTAAATGTACGGTATACTCATGTATAAACTTTTAGAACTGTACAATTTAATTTTTGTGCGCATTTATAATAATATTCTCTAGAGTATTTTATATAAACTTAACAAACTAAAGAAATATATAAATATAATAAATAACAACTCATTCAAACATTGAAAAGAATACAAAGCGGTAAAATGATATAAAAGTCTCATAAATTATTAATCCATCTGCTATAAGTCTCGTTTCTCGCTCTGGCTTCGTCGTCATCGCATCTTGCGTAACAATCCACTCTGCCGTGCACTCGATCGCTGCAGTCGTGCTGCAAATGTATCACGACATTCGGCGAGAGTTTCGAAACGATCGAGCCGCTGATATGCGTGACCGGATTATTCTGCATGTAAATCGTGCTCAAGAACGGCGCCGCACCCAACGACATCTGCTCCAGACATTTGAATCGATTTCCACGCACATCCAAAGTGCGAAGATTCCACTGCCACTTGAGCCAATCGCTAGGTATGAAGTCCAATCCATTGTTGGACAGATCCAATTCTGTTAAGGACTCTAGATCCTCGAAGGAGCCGGCTTCAATGCTCTTGATTTCGTTGCCACCCAGGCGTAAGCACTTGAGTGCTCTGAAGTTCTTGAAGTTCTCACGTCTTATCGTCTGGAGTTTGTTGTGTCTCAAGGACAGGCTTGTCAGCTGATTGTTGTTGCACAAATTAGGCACGGTTCTCAAATGATTGTCGTCGAGGTTCAGCTCTCTCAGTGAGGTCAGACGCTCGAACGTCTCGCGTTTCACTTCTTCCAGAGAATTCTGCGCGAGGTTCAATGTCATGAGGCCCGCGGAATCTTGAAAAGCACAAGATTCGATATCCATAATCTTATTCTGGGAGATCGTCAAAGTAGTCAGCTTGTGAACGCCCTCCAATCTAAGAGACGTCTCCTGACAGTGGCGATAGCAAATTGATCGAATAATGTTTCCGTCCAAGTGAAGGGAGTCTAGATCCTTCGTAATCTTGCAATCTAATCCACTTATGAGATTGCGTTCAAGGTAGAGATGAGTCAACGTGGAGGGCAAGTCATGAATAAACGTGTTGGTATCCAGATTATTGTCCGAGAGGAATAGATGAGTGAGAATCGGGAACGATCTTTTCAAAGAAAAATTTAGAGTGCGTATGGAGTTCTTGCGCAGATAAAGATAACGCAATGCTGGGAAACAGTCGGCCTTACCGATAACCTTATCGATGTTATCGATGGGCGGCCGATTTTCCTCGATGATGAGCGTTGCCAGGCTTGGATGGGAAGTGCCGAAGTTGAAGAAATCGCAAAATTGAATGCGATTCCTCGACAAATCCAGATAGTTAAGGCGAGGCAGCTGATCGAACGATCCGGGCACTATCTGGTAGATCTCGTTGGAGGCGAGGTTGATACAAGTGGCCAGGGAACTATCGATGAAGCCGGGATAGGGATTGGGCGGCGACTGCATACCCATATTCGGTAGATTCAAAACGACGCGTTGATCGGACACGTGCTCGCATTTGCCGACCGTCAGGTTGTGCTCGCTTGCCGCGAAAGTATTCATATTTATCGACTGTTGGATGCCCCGTAGCGGGAAGTGGATGGCACCCGGCTCGAAGTAGTGATGAGCCATGGAAAGCTCGGCAAGAAATATGGGAAAGATCGCTAGCGACATCACCGAGCTCGCCATGGTACAATCTGCGGGTTTTAAATAAAGAAAGTTAATAAAATATATTCTTTACCTTTCAAAAATTTATTTTAATTATATCAAGTAAAAGGGTAGTATAATAGCTACAATTGAGGAGCCAGAAGCAATTGTGGTACTAGCACTTTTATTGTGATTTTTATCTCAAATAATAATAATGTTCAGACGAAGAAACAAAAATATAATGTTGACTAAATAAGCGAGTTTAAGAACATTATAATATTTTTTGTTTCTTCATTCGAACATTATTATTTGAGATGAAAATAATTTTTCAAATACTAGTATCATTTCTGCATCCAGCCCTTCAATTGATTCTCAATCTATTTTTCGTTTGTTATAGAACTCTAAACTATGCTTGAAAAATCCTGTTAGAAACTAAACCAAATAAGTTAAACGAAAAGGCGAAAATTCAAAATAGCATTTTAATTAATATTAATAGGCATTTAAAGTGCCCCAGCCGGAAAATCATACCATGCAATTATCAACTTTAACGTTCATTTAAATACCTGAAAGCGTATCTGAAAAACGGTATTAGCAATGCTTTCTATAAATTTTTGTCAAGAAGGCGACTGACAAATACATTTTTGATTAGTCGATGCTTTTTTATTAGCGATTTTTCGATTTTTGGGTTTTAGTTTTTCCGGTTTTTTATAGATTAAAATTAAAATAATTAATTCGGATAAAATTCATTTGAAAGAGCTTAAAATTATCTATCTTTTCCAAACCTAAATTTTTGATACGGTAATTCCCTTCTTTTATCATGCCCAGATCATGAGGACTTCTATTTTTCAAGATATAGATATATATTAAGTATTAATAAAAAATCGAACAAATTAATAATTATAACTAATATTTTAAATTAGTGTTCATTTCATATTGAAACAGTCGATTAGTTTGGAGGAAGCTACGTGCCAATGAATTGGCAGCGGTATTTTAATGAAAATAATAAAAGTAATTATTTATATCAATGGAATCATTTTAAAAAATATCTACTTATTGTTAACTAAAAGAATAATTCATAATGATCGTTATAAAATCTATATCGTTTTATATTATTATAATGTATATGTATTGTAATTATAATATATATACCAATCAACTTAGATCAAATTATTATGTTATCCCAACTAAATATTTCTTATTATCGAAAAGAATTGTTTACTTACATGTAGCTTCGATGATTGTCTACTTGGATAATCATATGTGGAATGCATTCATCTATGAAAATTTTGATGCTTTTATGTAGAGCCGATTCGGCAGAACTGCTTTCATTAATGCATAAACATCTGATACATATTTTTAAATTGATTAAAAAAGTAAGCCGCGAAAGTAGCAAGGCTGTCTATTTCTTGATAGTGAAGGACATGTCAAAGTATCATTGATGAATCAATTCATAGTTATATATATTACAATATTAAATAATCTCGAATATCTATTAAAATCATACTTAAAAATTTGTTTATTATAGTTTCAATTATAGTATAATTCATAAAATACTTTATATTTTATTTAGTTATTTAGAAAAATGTATGAAAATTATACAAAATATATTATGCAGAAAAATACAGCAGATCACAATCAAAATAATAATGTTACTAAATAAATATATAGTCTAACTTTTTAAGTCGTAAATTTTTCCTTTGTATATTTAATTTTGCGATCGTATATAAATATACATAATATATGTCAAGTAAAACTGACTTATAAGCAAAATTAACATTTACACTGTGACTTTGACCTAAAAATCTTTCGATATGATATCAAATTAGAAACCATTAAAGCTTAGGTTATCAGGGATCATGGCTATAATACAACGTAATTATTGTTGTACGTCTTATTAAATTTAATTGTCCAAACATAAACAATATATAATGTATATTTTTATTTCAATGTATCGTAATATATAAAGTTTGTTCATTTATTACATACATAATATTTAATTTTAGTATAAATCAATTTATAATATAATATAATACATGTGTAAATAATATTACCAATTACGTGATACAAAATAATGATTTTTCAACTTTACAATAATAGCGAATAATGACCTATAATACACGGGTGCATAATACAATTAAGTTATCATTGGCCTACTAATTATAACATAATCTTTTATGATAAAGCTAAACATAGTTGATGAATATCATTTAATGCATATTACTTAATATTAACTTATAATATTTCATTGATTTCATCACAATCGCATTTACATATATCAGCATTCGACGCAATTTGCTGCAAACTCTTCGACTGATCGTCAACATCGAAAAATACAAGTGTAACATTAGGAATATTTCTAAAAGCGTTATACAAAGAACTTGTATTAAATTTAGTAATAGAATTATTCTGTAAATACACACGTTCCAATTTTCCGTAAATTCTCACACCGCCAAGCTTAAGATCGTCCAATTTGTTCAACAGATTGCCAGTAACATGCAAAACTCTTAAATTCGTCAACGGTGTTAACCACTTGTATGGGAAATTTGTTAATCTATTATTCGAAAGGTCGAGAAACTCTAACAAAATTTGTTTTGAAAATGCACCTGCCTGTATGCTGTCAATTTTATTGCTACTCAAGTCAATAAATCTCAATTTATCAAGATCAGCGAACGACTCATTAATCACCGATTCCAATTGATTATTAGCCAGCGACAGGTACTCCAGTGACTCAGGTCCGTAGAAATCCGGCATCTCGCTCAGAAGATTGTCTTTAAGCGACAGATTTCGCAACATTGCCACTCTCTCGAAGGTGTTTTTTCTGATACTGTCGATACGATTATACGACAAATCCAAATCCAGAAGATTCTCAGTATCGTCGAATGCGTCAGGTTCGATGCTGGTCAATCCATTCCTCGCCAGCGAGAGTCGGCGTAACCTAGTAGCTCCCTCGAGCACGAGAGCCGAATCCCGACAGTAAGACTTGCCGCAGAGTCTCTTGATCTGATTGCCGTCGAGTCGCAAATCTCGAGTCAAGGTCAATACGCTAGCGTTCAGGCTCTGAACACCGTTCTCAGCAAGATCCAGGATTTGCAGACTCGCAGGCGCGTTCTCGAGAAAGGACAACTCAGAGTCCGAAAGATTGTTCGATGACAGGTATAGATGCGTAAGTTTCGGAGCGAATGCGAGAGATATGTTTCTTAGGCCATTGCCACGTAGATACAGGTGTATCAAACGTGGAAATTTATTTACGAACTCGAGAGTTGTACCTTCGACTGCTGATGATGGAGACGCGTTTTCATCAAGGATTAAAGTTCGCAGATTGGAGTGGCCAGTTAGTTGAGAAAAGTTTGCAAGGTCCAGCTTGTTTCGAGCCAGATTTAAATATAATAAATTGGGCATAAGGTGGAAGGCATTGGGAGAAATGTAGGCGATTTCGTTGTCCTCAAGGCTGAGACAACTCACGTTTGCATTGTTGGCGAAATACGAGTCGATGCGCTGCAGTCCGACGTTCTGGAAATTCAGCGATAAACTGCCGTGCATATCCTCGCAGTTGCCGCCGCTCGCTACGTGCGATTGACCTCTCGACTTTTCTGGTGCTGTCACGGTCACAGGAGTGTTGTAGGCGTATGCCAGCAGTGTTCTCGTAAAAAGTAGAATGGTGGAAATCCGGAGTATTTGGAAAACCATGATTTTTCGTAACCTGAAAATTTACATAAAAATATGAGGATTTCGAAAAATATTTTGCACATTGAAAATAATGGACAATTTAAAATTGTAACGTTGATACCAATTATAAACTAAATGAGTATATAATCAAGTGTAATAATTTTTCAAAAATGATGAACTATAACTCTGTAAAAGTGCCTTGCTTTTATATACTTAATGAAAATTTATTTGTATAGAAATGGTATGGCAAAATCGAAAATGCATCCATATTACTTTTATATAGATGACTGTGTGTCAAGCTAACCAACTAACTAATATTTAATGATATTCATTATATTTACACTAAGAAAACTATATTGTAACTCACGCAATGAATATCGTAAAAATTTACGTAAGTATCGATATTGTAATTATTCAGCGTCAGATACGACGTGATATCGTAAAATTAGCAATTTGAAATATTAATTCCTACATTAAAAATATAATTTTAAATAGTTTAATGTCTCTTAATAGGCAAAATATTATGTGCAGATCCCATGCTAATAATTTTACAACATTGGATCGAAAAGAATTTGATGTACGATATATTAATTGAAAAATTTACGATATCATAATTTTACGATATGAAATTTACGATATTATTTTCTCAGTATATAAATAATGAAATCTATTATTTAGTTTCTAATTGATAAAATTGTTTAAATTTTAAATTCTATAATGAATAAAAGTCGCTCAAGACTGAAATCATATATCATATAGTCTAGGCATCCAGCAGGGTTTCGTAGCATTTTGTATGTCCACGACTTGAAATTTATTTTATTAGATTCTTTAGATGATTTTAAATAAAAAATGTTCTTACAAATTTTGTTGATAACCACTTAGTTTTTGAGTAAAAAATCGTCAAAGTTTTCAAAATTGCGTTTTTGGCCATTACTTACTCAAAATATAAGAGGATTAAAAAAAAACTTGTAAGAACACTAGCTTTAAAATATTCCAAAGAAGGTAAAAAACGTTTTTTGAATCAAAAATTCTTTTTTTTATTTTTTCAACATTTTTTCAAAATTTTCAAATCATTTTAAAGTTTTTAAATATTTCAAACATGCGTTTTTTGACTAAAAAAATTTTTTGAAGTTTTTGAAGCTAGTGTTCCTACAAGTTTTTTTGTAGAACCCTTATATTTTGAGTAAAAAATTGCCAAAAACGCGTCTTTTAAAACTTTGACGATATTTTACTCAATAACTAGGCAGGTTTCAAAAAAATTTTTAGAACATGTTTTATTTAAAATCGTTTAAAGAATCTAAAAAAAATTTAGATCAAGAAAGAGATTTTTTAATTATGTTAACAAATTATTGTTAATAACAATTAACCTGACCATTTGCAGACTCTCTAACCAAGAAATTCGTGTTCAGGAGGTCAAAAGACATAAAGTAAGCATGGTTTGAGTAGTGGACATAATAGTATATTATGACACTGTTGTGGGAGATGGTTTTCTACCTTGCTCGAGGGTTTTCGCACGAGCGAAGCGAGTGAGAAAATCGAGCAAGGTAGAAAAACACCTCCCACAACAGTCTCATACGATATTTTATAGCACAACAACCTCAAAATCGACAATAAAGTTGGCATTTTGAGGTTAGTGTGCTATAAAAGATATTACGAAACCCTGCTGGGCGCCTAGACTACACTCTTATGTGTCTAAATGGGATTCCGTATCCGCACTACGCATCCATGCGATTTCAGCATAAGGAACTCAGTCTGAGTTAAATCTTCAAAATAATCATGCATTTGTAAGGCTTCACTAGTACATACTTATCCTTTAAAGCTAAGCATTCAAGAATATAACGCGTCAAATGTATTTTAAAATTCATTAACGTCAATTATCAATCATATGTATGTAGGTGCCCCATAAATTCATTGAGTCATAAAATTAAAGTTTTAGCGTCAACGTTCAGCGGACAACCGAATACAGAGTCAATAAAAATTGCCATTAAAACGACCTAAATACACACACGCACACACGCACGCAAGCACGCACGCACGTACGCACGCACACACACACACACACACACGTACATACACACGTAGACACACATATACGCAAATACACACTCATAGGTACAGACATTTTCAAAAACTAGTGTATTTTTATTTCTAATTTCTAAAAACATGTTTCTATAATTATTTTAGCATAACTTTCTTTTGCCACCACAAAACTTCCTCTATGAGAAGAAACGTGTAAAAAAAATGTAAGAAACTATAAAAATGTGTTGCAAAATGTATAAAAGTTTATGAATTCGGACCTATGTTTGCATGATTTTACACGTTTTTTCATTTATTTACATTTTTTCTCAAGTTAAAGAAAAGTTGCAGTTTTGCCATTTCATTTAAAATATTTCTTGTAACAATACAGTAACCAACTTTAATGTAAACAAAAATTACTAACACTGTGCAAAATAATGATATCGTGCTTTAAATTATTCTGGTAAAAATTATTTCTAAAAAAAATTGTTAAAAAAAAAATAAAAGGTAATAAGGTATAAGAAGATGTAAAAAAGACTGTAAAAAATTGTTAAAAATTAAGATAGCGTAAATAATAGTCCAAATTCAGCCACATTTACACAGTTTTATACACTTTTTAAAATTTGGTATCACTTTTTATAATTTTTCACACTTTTTTACACTTCTTATCACTGTATATAATTTTTCACAACATTTTTTAAAGAAATGTGTAATAAAGTAAAATAGTTTATAAAAATACATTTAGATTATTTTATAAGTTCTCAATCAATTGATCCGTAAAGTAAATTATTAAAACTTTATTGCTATATTGTTTTAATCGAAATTTAAAATATATTTATTAATTGACTTTATACAATTTATTTTTTTATTTATTTATTTATTCACTTACGTATTTAATTATCTAGTTCTATATAGGAATAGTTTCCGTTTTACTTTGATAAATATTATATTAAATAGTATAATATATAGGTGATTTTCGTATAACTGCTACTTTTCGTGTTTCTGGTTTAATAAAAGGTTTACAAATTAACTGTTACATACCTAAATTTAGAATATATTTTACTTAGATACAACTCAAGTCTTGTACTAAACATAATTACTTTGTACAAAATATTACATGCCATGAGCTGACCGACTGTCCTAATAAATAGCCACGCAACTGACATAAAAATTGCTATTTCTTTGAATACTTTAATATAAATATCAATCAAATTTATACAATATTTTGACCTTTGTAATAATTCTTAAAAATTTAGTCTATCACTAGACAGTATTATATAAGCATCTACAGAAGTAAAATTTTGACGACATTAAAAAATCCCAGTTAATTTAAAATCACCCATATAAATTTATTAATCTAAAATTAAAAAACGAATTCTGAAATATCACTCTAATTATAGCTTATTTAAAGAAAATAAGAAATTTACATACCTTATCATATGCGTATGAAGCGTATCCAGTAGGAAAAAAATTCAGACTGAATGCTCAGGTGCAGCAACTTTATTCATATATAGGTAGTTCAATTCACGTTCATTCAATAACCTAGCATTTGTATTAGAATGCGGCGTTGGATATTTAATGTCGACCTAGCAAATACAGTCTTGCTTATGTCATATATATATATATATATATATATATATATATATATATATATATATATATATATATATATATATATATATATATATATATATATATATATATATACATATATATAATACG
The DNA here is from genome assembly GCA_949152435.1 of Gastracanthus pulcherrimus. NCBI lineage: Eukaryota > Metazoa > Arthropoda > Insecta > Hymenoptera > Pteromalidae > Gastracanthus > Gastracanthus pulcherrimus. The sequence continues at coordinate 41,175,561 of OX424576.1, forward strand.
ACGAAATTATTCGAAATTTATTAAATTTTATTAACACAATTAATGCTTATTAAAAATGCATCATAACTATATATAGTTATTAAAATATTTTTATATTAACACGTTAAGGGCGGTTAATATATACAATAGTACATTGTATACTAAGGGCGAGAAATGGGCCTTTTTTGACCGAGTGTGAGTCAAACACACCAGGACAAAAAGGCCCTCTATTCCATGCAGGTGCACACTATATTTTTTGTAACATATGTATTGATTTTCACAAACTATTGGGGAAACGAGCAGGCGTAAAGTAAGACGAGTGAGTACTTTACGCCTGCTAGTCGCAAAACGGACAATTTAGGCCTGATTTTGAAGGCAAAAAACGTGAAAATCGTGCATGTGTTAAAAAAGATTTTTCTATTTTACATAATTTAAAGAAAACATAAAAAATTTAAAATTTTGTTTTTGTATGTTTATAGTTTTTCTAAAATCATAGCCAATAAGAAAATATCTCGCTAATTTTTTTGAGAAACTTTTTGAAAAAATTTCTGGGAAAATACGAGTTTAGTAAATGAACGTGAATAAACGTATGTCAAAATTTGGAGAACATTCAGACTTTTAAGTTTTGGTATTGATAAAACTTCTTATATTTTGCTCTATTGTACATTTTCAATAATTATATAAAAACATTCTAACATGAATAGTGTTATATTTAAAAAATACGTAATTTCTCTTTTGCTATTAAATAACTGTAAAACACGAAAAAATATAAATGATATCAAGTTCAAATTAAACGGTTTTTCTTATCGTTATGTAAATGGAAACTGTATAGTTCTAACTGCATGCGGTAAGTAAGAAGGAGCTACATGAAAGGATAAATAATCTTCATGTTTGATCAAAGTGTCTTATGTATATTATAATGGCATAAGATTTATTAAAACTAACACATTCATATACCAAATTTATTTTTACAAATAATTATACTAAATTCTCATTATTTCGCAAAATTTGATTGTATATTATTTGATAGGACGCATCGTAAAGTTTATCATTTACATAGCACATAATTATTGGTAAAACATTTCAAATCTGAATGCTTATTAACATGAAAGATTAACGAAATGCTTTCTGCAATGATACAAAGTTAACCATAATATTGGTGAGAGTATTTATTTTCGTCTTTTATACATTTATCGACTAATTCAAAATTTTCTTCCAAACTAATGGTTACATTCTCTGGCACGCTCAGTAGCGTTTGGGCTTGAAAGATTTGTATTTGATTTGATAGATATAAATTTTTTAATATTGAAAACTCGCTTAAAGCTAAATTACCAAATTCTATGAAATTATTCCCTGCGAGGTCCAATTTTTCTAAGCTTCTCATTGGTACCATCCAATTTGTTGGTAATACAGATAATTTATTGTTAGATAACGTAAGTATTTTTAACTTTATTAGACCTGCGAAACCTTCTTGATCAATATAAGAAATTTCATTGTCATGTAAATATAATAATTCTAATTGCGATATTTTAGCAAAAGTTCCACGTACAATACTTTTCATGTTATTACAATTTAACATTAGTACTTCTATTTTGGTTTCATTGCTTATCATGGGAAACATCGTAATAATGTTTTTTTCCAAAATTAAAGTTTGCAAATTAACTAATTTATCAAACGTGCCACTTTGTACGATTTCTATTTCATTGTTCGAAAAATTAAGAAATCTCAAATCTTGCATACTGTCTAATGCATTTCCTTCAATATACTTAATATTATTAGTGGATAAATCTAAATACAAAAGAGAAGTAATATCAATAAATGTTGAATAAGATATATCACTTATGAGATTTGAAGGTAGAGATAAATATTTTAAACTTACTAAATTTTCAAAATGGAGTTCTTGTAATAAATTACTATAAGATTCTGCAATAAAAAGTCGTTTTAAAAATGGTAAATTTCTTAATGTTATTGTTCTTAAATTATGACCTGAAAGATCTAAATATTCCAGCATCTCTAGAAGCCAATCAAAATTATCATGTTCAAGTACGTTTCCCGAAAGATTCAGATGCGTTAATGAAGGAAAAGTATCTTTTGACCTAACCTGAATATCATACAAATTACTATCTCTTAAAAAAAGTTTTCGAAGTTTTGGATAAACTCCTTCGATATTTATTGAACAAACTCTATTGATTCTATCTAGTAGAAGTATTTCTAATTCTTCAAAACTGTTATAGAAAATATTATTTAAATTAAAAGAATTATAAATTATTTGTAAATACTTTAAATTAGGTAAATTATCAAAAGCATTAAACTCTACATTATTAATTCTATTATCTTGAAGGTCTAAACATTTTATTAGGGGACTTGACAAAAAATTAATCTTGATTTCATCTATTCTCAGATCGTGGAAGTTAATTTGAATACTTGAATCGGCATAAATAACTTCATAATCGGTGTTTTCTTCTTTGTCTTCGATTTCCGGATCTACTTGATTTCCTTTGGATTGCATTGCCGCTGCTGTCAGCAGAACAATGAGTATCGGTGACATGATGACTGATGTATTCCCTTGTTTCCTTTATACAAATAATATTTTAACTAATGTTATATATTATATGTAGTTTCCTGATGTGTAATGATAGATGAAAAAATTACAATATTCTTTGCTCTTCAAAATAACGAAAAATCTTGATTTAAGATAACTGTTTCTTTCAAAGAGGTAAACATGTATCAAGTACTGTATTTTTATGTTAAATAATTGCTAAGCTATTTTAATACAGACTTTTGTACGATGAAAGAATTAGAAAATATTTCTATATTAGATATATTATACTGCATTTATTTTGAAATTTAAAAACACATTATTATATAGGAGACTTTAAATTTGATTCTTAATAATCGACCAACTACAACACATAAATCACAATTATTTTCCTTTTTGCAAAAGCTTTTAATTCTTTAAAAGTTTAACATTAAAATATTATAATTTTTAAATATTTGTATAAATTTTGATAATTTTCTAAGATAAAAGTCTGGACTGACTCACTCGCGCACTGTTACTACCTGCTGTCTGCTCACCAGCCTATTAGATTTTAACAGCCAACACCGCTCTGCTGCACCAGTCAATCATACTGAAGCTCTGGTTGCAGCGTAACAGTGCGCGATAACCCAACTACAACAGTTGGGCTGGTTTCACGCTGCGAGATTGAAAAGTGTGCAATTTCTTTTTGTAATTAAATATAGTGTATAAGGGTAAACATAAAAAAATGTACCAATCTTAGATGTTGGGTTTCAGAAAACAACCGCTGCTAACTGTTTTAACAGATTACTTTCTTAAAGAGCTCAAATAAATATACGAGATAAAATTTCGATGATCGCTTCTAACAGCAAATTGTAGACGAGATTTTTAGAGTGTCTCATACACTCTTTAACAAAAAATCTACTATATTTATTAGAACAACAGAAACAACTACTCAGCAGGCAAATACCCCTCCTAGCATTGAATTAAACTGTTAATTCATAAAATATGTAAATGTAATTAGTATTAAAAATTCAAATATTTTTCGTATCTATCCTGCAAGTTTGTCGTAAACTTGTTAAACGGATAAAACATGTTACGTATTTAGAGTGTTTCATATACTCTTTAATAAAAAATCTACTATATTCATTTGAACAACAGAAACAACTACTCTGCGGGCAAATACCCCTCCCAGCATTGAATTAAACTATTAATTCATAAAATATGTAGATATATTTTAACATCAAAATACCAAACATTTTTTGTATTTATCCTGCAAATTGAAGTTTTTTCCCCCTTTTTTATAGCAATAAAGGGAAAACCATTTTAAAGTAGGTTTCTGATAAACCTATTACATCGTATTATTAGTTTTTCACTGTATTTATATGTAAGGCTCATTCTTACAGAGAAGAGTCTACCTGGCAGTCTCTATTATAGACGCACGTATATTTAAAAAAATAAATAATACAAAAAATGTTTGGTTTTTTATGTTAAAATATATCTACATATTTTATGAATTAACAGTTTAATTCAATGCTGGGAGGGGTATTTGCCCGCAGAGTAGTTGTTTCTGTTGTTCAAATGAATATAGTAGATTTTTTATTAAAGAGTATATGAAACACTCTAAATAAGTAACATGTTTTATCCGTTTAACAAGTTTACGAGAAACTTGCTGGATAAATACGAAAAATATTTGAATTTTTAATACTAATTACAGTTACATATTTTATGAATATAACAGTTTAATTCAATTCTGAGAGGGGTATTTGCCCGCAGAGTAGTTGTTTCTGTTGTTCTAATAAATATAGTAGATTTTTTGTTAAAGAGTGTATGAAACACTCTAAAAATCTCATCTACAATTTGCTGTTAGAAGCAATCATCGAAATTTTATCAAAGATAGACGTTCAAAACATTTTTAAGAAACGAGTGTTCGTATTAACATCATACAAACATGCCAATCATTAACTAGCCACACAGCTTGAGCAAGTGGATTTTTATTGACAATTTTAGAAGAAAATTGTCTACATAAACGAATGTTATATTTACTGATAATTTATAAGAAAATTACAATAACCGGAACAAATGAATTTTTTATTGACAATTATAAAAGAAAATTGTGTACATTATCGTATTTTATATTTATTGTTAAATTTATAAGAAATAACAAAATTAACAAACATTTCATAAATTATTTATATTATACAAATAAGGCCTAAAAAAAATAAAAAAAATTTAAACTTTGGCATTAGATAAATTTTCACGATTACTATACAATCAGCCGTTCCCATCCTCCTCTTATCTATTCATCCTTTTTCCCTTTTTGTTATTATTGGTACAAGATAAAAAGAATACATTGCATTTAATTAAAATTGATTTAAAATCTCCTCTTTTGTATTATAATATTGTAAAGAAGGATGTCTTAACAATAACCATTATATATCATAATATAAATAAATACCTTCTTACCTTCCATTCCTTCCATTCAAAATGGAAATACCTTCCATTTATATAAATTATTTTAATGCATATTACACGCTTAGAATTCTACTATTATTTTGTACTACAGCATCTTATTTGCATGGTAAAGTTAACCCTTTAATATAACCTCTAGAACTATAGTAAACAAGTGGAACTATTCATATTATAATATATAACAAATTTTTATTATATTTTAATTTTATTATTTAATAATGATAATACTAGATATTGTAATTAAAAATAAAATCATACAACTTTAATAATTCAGAACATACTTATATCCAAAATTAATTGTTTAAATTAAAATATTATCCATAAAGTGGCTGTCTTATAGTCGCTGGAAAAGCGAAGAGGAACGAAAGGGCGCACACATGTGCGAAAGAGAATGGAGGGGTTTTATGGGCCTTTTTATTTTTGTTTTGCTGCCGCGAGCGGGCGACGAAGTCTTCGCCCTGACCATTCGTAGAGTGTTAGTGCGTGTAGCAGGTCGTTCGGCTCCGAAAGTCCAAAATTTTACAAAAGTCACCATATCGATTTGACAGTTTGTCTTTATTTTCAAGTCAAATTTAATAATTTGGTTTTTAATATGATTTTTGTTTGAATCTATCATTCTATTGTAATTATAAATTTTGCAGAAGAAAAATGTGGTGTTTGTGTTACATTGATTCTACAAAACGTTACAGGTATGAAAAAAGTAATTAAATTTGGTTGTTTTCTTTGATATACTGTTAAAATTTTTTTAATTTATTTTTTTAAATATACGTGCGTCTATGATAGAGACTGCCTGATCATACTGATGAGGCCTACAGACAGTCTTGAGGCCGAAACGCTTTTTAGTCTTTACATTTATAATATTAAAGGACCTATGTATTTCTTGCTTTGAAGAGGTAGACTCTTCTCTGTACGAATGAGCCTTACATATAAATACAGTGAAAAACTAATAATACGATGTAATAGGTTTATCAGAAACCTACTTTAAAATGGTTTTCCCTTTATTGCTATAAAAAAGGGGGAAAAAACTTCAATTTGCAGGATAAATACAAAAAATATTTGCTTTTTTGATGTTAAAATATATCTACATATTTTATGAATTAACAGTTTAATTCAATGCTGGGAGGGGTATTTGCACGCAGAGTAATTGTTTCTGTTGTTCAAATGAATATAGTAGATTTTTTATTAAAGAGTATATGAAACACTCTAAATACGTAACATGTTTTATCCGTTTAACAAGTTTACGAGAAACTTGCAGGATAAATACGAAAAATATATGAATTTTTAATACTAATTACATTTACATATTTTATGAATTAACAGTTTAATTCAATGCTGGGAGGGGTATTTGCCCACTGAGTAGTTGTTTCTGTTGTTCTAATAAATATAGTAGATTTTTTGTTAAAGAGTGTATGAGACACAAAATCTCGTCTACAATTTGCTGTTAGAAGCAATCATCGAAATTTTATCAAAGATAGACGTTCAAATCATTTTTAAGAAACAAGTGTTCGTATTAACATCATACAAACATCCCAGTCATTATATGAGATAAACTTAAAGTATTCCAAATCTTATTTCTTTCACCAAAGTTGCTTCAAGGTGGAGCTATACCCAAAAACCAAATTCTACAAGTTTCCGAACCAACACTCTGAATTATAAGTATGTTAAATATAAGTATACCAGAAAGTCATTTTTTGATTAATATAATTAGGTTTTATTAACAGATAACCATATCAAATGGAAAAAATAGGATAAAATAGACGCTTTTCATAGCGTGCCACGGGCATCTAATTTTGTCAAAGGCTTCTGTATCACATTTTTTTAGATTTCTGATAAAGAAAGTTAAAAACTTTGTAGAGTTTACAATTTTTTGTACAGTTACAGATTCTTCTTTATTTTGTTATCAAGAAAAACAAAAAACATTTCAAAAAAACGTAAAAATGTACTACTTTTAGACCTTTTTTTTAACTGATTGATGCTGTTATTTTTCAAATATGAATTTTATGAATAAAGTAAACTGTACAAAAATTTGTAATCATGATAGTAATAGATATTACGTACTGAACTATCTTATCACAAAAATTAAACCTAGAGCATCATGTACATGAAAACCTGTATTTTGAGAAAAATGCATTTAAAGTATTGATTTCATATGATAAATAATATTAATTAATTTATTAAAATCATTATACATTTTTTTAATTTTAGAGTTATAATATCTATGAGATCTTAAAATATTCATTTAAGTATAAACTATAATAAAACACAATAAAAACCGCTGCCAATTCATTGGCACTTAGCTTCCTCAAACCTTATTAAATGTTCCAATAAAAAATACATTTTTTCTATTTAATTCTGTCTTCAAAAGTCAAAACGACTAGTCCATTTTTTTAATTGCCGAGATACATACATTTAAACTTTTAAATTGCCAATTAACCCTATGCAAAAGTATAGCATAGATAATGAAAAATATTTAAATTGTATATAAAAGGCATGCAAGAAAACGGCTGACAAATAATATTTTTGATTGGTCGGTGCTTTTTTTGTTTTATTAGCATTTTTCGATTTTTAGGTTTTAGATTTCCAGGTTTTTTATAGGTTAAAATTAATATAATCAATTCGGATAAAATTCATTCGTAAGAGCTTATAAGTATCTATCTTTTCCAAACCTAAATTTTTGAAAAGGTAAATTCCCTTCTTTTGTCATGCCCAGATCATGAGGACTTTTATTTTTCAAGATACTTAATGTTACATTTCTTTTCAAAAGTGATAATTTTGTTCGAAAATTCAATTTTAACTATAAAAATGATATTTACTTACATATTCTACTTCTCCTCAGGAAGAACAACATTATTGAGACCAAGATTCATTTTCAATGAAGTTATTTCAGTAATAATTTATTATTGCTGAACTAAATGCTGAATATGTATATTTATAACATTACACATCCCGGGTAAAAATGGTTCAGACATGATCAGGCATTGCCATGTATGGAGCATAATGCATTATCATGCATGAGATTTGACCGGGGATATTCAAGCATAGGCATGTGAGTTCATGAGTTAACAGGTATTATGTTGCATGTAGTATTAAATATTTATTTTAAAATAGCATAAAAACGTAAATTATTGCTAAAAAATAATGTACAGTCATATTGAGCTTCAATAATAATATTATCTTAAAAATAAGCAAAAAAAAGAAATTTTATCCAAGGGTAGAATCGAACTCAAACCGCCAGCGTTCTAGCCTGACGGCTTTAACCGGGTGAGCTATCAAGCTCGTTGTATATATATATACATATATCAATAATTATTTTTAGCTTATAAGTAGTAGCGTATGTTCGATTCAAACTCGTAAAATTTCGAAGTCCACGCAAATACTAAATAGAGCTGTAAAATCTCAAATTGTGTGTGTGTATGTAACACACGTCTGACGTCTGCGTATGTGTATGTGTGTGTCAGTGTGTGTGTCAGTGTGTGTGTGTGTGTGTGTATCTGTGTGTGTATGTATGTGTGTGTGTGTGTGTGTGTGCGTGTGTGATGTATGTATGGATGCGAATCAATATTACTCTGAATATACTGGGTGAAAATTAATGTTTCGGGGCTCATTTATTTTGTTTTTTTAAGGAAAGAGGGTAAAAATTATTTTTTGTTTTTCGATGCGTTTTTTTTTCTATACCTCTGAAATAATATCATCGATCGAGTAATAATGCATTTGGCAGAGCATAAATTTACCTATCTTTTCCGATCCGAAATTTTGACTAAGCTATTTTCTTTATTTAGTTATTCACGAAATCGTCATTTTTTTCAAACAATTATATATGTGAAATATAACAAGGAAAATTTTTTTTAAAAATTGAGTAGATTAGGAATATGGAGAAGAATATTCTATACAGTTTTTAGGCTTCATTTTTTGCTTTCTCAAAGAGAAAGCTGTATGACAATGAAATTTTTTATCAGAGATTTTGATGAATTTTTATTTTTTCAAGATTTCTGAGTCAGAAAAACATGTTTTTAAAAAATGTCTGTATGTATGTAAGTAACAAAAAAATTGTGGAACAATAACTCTTCAAGGGAAGCATATTATGAGCTGAAGATTTGCAGACATATGAAGTATTGCTCAACTTAGAACTGATTAGATTTTGGAGCTGTTTGGATAATAACAAATACAAATTTCATAAAATAAAAGTAACTTAAAAAAAAATTTTTATACGTTAAGTATGTTGACAATATATATGTTTTCATATACTACACGTAATTTCCTTTTAATTAATATATCTAGCAATTATTTAAACTTTTTTTTTATTAAAAATATGTACGTTTTCTTAAAATAGATATATTTTTCTTCCAATTTATATATCTAGCAATTACCTGAACGCTATTTTAGTGGAAGAAATAAAATTAAATTTTGAATACGTATTTTTCAAAAATCGGTAACAATAAAATATACTGCTAAAGATGAGTAGTGTATTATTTTTTAATGAATAATATTAAATAAAATATGACTATAAGAAAGGATGAGGGCCTATAAGGACCGACATCGGCCCCCATCAAAACTTTAGTAAAACTCAAACATTTCAAGAAAAAGCCATGTGATCTCACAGTGCTGTTGCGGATCAGTACGGTATTCTTTCTAAATATTTTTCTCATTACTTGAAAGGTTTTACATAGTAGAATGAGCAAGTATGGGTGGAATTCTGTTTAAAAGCCAACGAAAATCAACCTCGCGCGATGCATTATTCTCCGGGTATTTAAATCATATTGAGTGCTCTATCGCAGTTTTCCTGACTTTGTACTGGACTTTTCTATAATTTTGGAGCTTGTTACAGTGACCTACATAGCTTTTAGTTCGAAATTTTTTGTTTTACGAATAGGGTGGTGGGGACCAATTTCGGCCTTATAGACCCTCATTCTTTTCGTGTACAGATATGGTGAAAATTATTTTAATCAAGTTTTAAAATTATCTCATACTGGCAATACTTAAACGCTTGAGTCTAATGAGTTAACTTTAGCTTTACTTTATTTAATGCGAATTTCCATTATTAAATTCTCAAACTCGATTTATTAGGATCTCTCTTTGAGAAAGCATTGTGCTAAAGCAATGAGCAACGGTTTTTCTTTTGAAGGGAAAAAGATCTTTTTGTAAGAAATATCGATTTTTAGTCGACTACGAATACTGGAGTAAATTGGTAGCATTTGATAAAAAATTTTCCAAAAAAGTAGCTTTTTACTATCTATACTTTACTTACGATTTTCTAAAATCAATAAGGTAAATAATTTGTGTATATTATGCAGCCTCTTGGCATAGTAAGTGTCTATGTAAAGATTATTACCTGTAGTTTTGTAATTTTAGTAAAAAAATGTCTTCGGACAGACATCATCATTTATCAATGATAAAAAGGCAGACCTATTTTGAGATATTAATTAAAAAGAGATATAGTACTTTCAAATTAATTTATTGATCAAAGAATTTCATACTGGAATAATTTATAAATTTTGAGGAAGCTAAGTGCCAATGAATTGCCAGCGGTTTTTTTAATTGACAATAAATTTTGCACCACTATAAAATTGTTGATTAAATTTATTTTTATGTATATAAAAATGCATACTACTTTTACAAATAATTCTGTTTTGTAATTTTGTAATTTTATTTGAATTTATAAACAACGTATTTATTTACTTAATACGAAAAAGTCATACAAATGAAAAACACTATAAAACCAAAATGAATCGATAAATCTTAAAAGTTATTTTTAATTTAAAATATTCATAAAAACTTAGCTTTGATTAACTAAAAATGACCGCGTGATACCAAAGAAAAACCAATCAAAACTTTTCGTAAAAAACTGAATATCATAAGTAGGAGAAAAACGTATAAAACAAAAACGAATCCATAAATCTTAAAAATTCTTTTTGATTTCAAATCTTCATCAAAAAAAGAAACAAAAATAATTTTTATTAGTTAAAAATTACCGCATAATACCCAAGATATAAGCAATCAAAATTTTTTTTTAATAAATCATAAAAAATGTAAAATTGTTATAATACAAAAACGAGTTGATGAATCTCAATGTTTATTTTATTTCAAATCTTCATCAAAAGACGAAAAAAATATGCGTTACTGATAAAGATGACCATGTAATACCTAAGAAATAAGCATTCAAAAATTTGATGAAAAAAAATATAACCTCAAATATCTTGAAAAATAAAAATCCTCATGATCTGGGCTAAGAACTCAGGGAAGAGATAGTTAAAAGCTACCATTCTGTAAATTTTTAAAAGGAATAATGCCATTTTATTAAAGTTATCGTACGGCATAAAAAATTGATTATTTTTACAAAATGATTTTTTTTCGAAAAAAGAAAAGGATAAAGCTTTGAAAGAATAACAAATTTTCACCGGCTTTTATCGTATATTATTCGAATTATGTATGTTATAAATAAAATGTTTTCGCGTAGTATAAGAAATGAAAAACGACCAAAATCTAATCGCTTCCAGTTCTAAAATGAAGGAATTTATGTGTAATTTATTGTGTAAATAATTCGCTTCCCAAAAATCATTCTTAAGTCAAAAATTCTTGAAAAACCCTAATTTTTAATTTCTTAAATTTTCAATATAAATATAAAAAAATTAATCGACCAATTTCACTGAAACTTTCAAGCGTACACTGGGCAATGGATAAATACACATAAATTCACACACACGTATATACGCACACACGCACACAGACATTCGTATACAGACATTTTCTGAAAATTAAGTATTCTAATTCCTAAAATCTCAAAACGTGTTTCTATAATGAGTTTAGCATAATTTTCTTTTATCATTACAAAGCTTCCTCTATGAAGCAATACTTAATAAATAACTAAAACGAGTGTTTTTTTCATTTTTATTGATATCGATGGTTATTTAAAAGAAAAATGATGTGCACCCACGCGGAGCCTCGCGGAGATACGGGAATTTGTGACGAAGGCACCTTAAAGTATGTATAATAAAATGCAGTTATAAATCGACTTTACTTAAAAAATACAAATGAAATCTTCTTTATTTTATATCTACTAAATCTGATTTTGATGATGAACCACTAAATTTTGCTTAGCTTATATTATTTAATTTCAATCGAAAATTTAGAAGATTGCTGTTAACTTCTTGTATATGTAAAAAAATTATGAGCCTCATCTTCAACTTTCACAAATTATAAAAAATAAAATTTTCAAATATCGTCATTTAATTCATAGCAAAATTAAATCACTCTTTTAATCCATAATAAATCTTAAAATACTTACGTGTTTTATGTAAACTTCAATCGTCTTCACAAAATTCAAATATTATACTAACGCCTTATTCTACGTGGTGCGATTCCTTATATAGGCAGGAAAGCTAACTGATAACTTGAGCATAAAGTGTTCTTTGTACAAAAACGCCAAACTACAGTATATTTATCAAAGGATAAAATCTTTGTAGATGTTTTAACCACTCACTTGTAGCTTTGAAACATAACATCACTGCAATATCTAAAGTGATTAAAAACTTGTATATTTAAATGTAACGATTGTTAAAAACGCATTTAAAAGTGCTTTCATGGGTGTCAATATACTTCAATAGCAATTTTTTGCTATATATTAGTTAAAAAGTGAATACATAACGTTGTTTAAAGTGCAGTGAAATCTCTCTTTAGGGACACTTGTAGAGACACCTCTATGCAGTGGATATTTCAAAATACATCGGCAAAATTATGTTATTTAGTTTTTATGAGAGTAAATGCGGATATTGATGGACAGTTGGCTATTTATGAGATGTACTGTAAAGTGCGGTGTCTTGGGCTACTGTATTAAAATTAATTTTTAATTTAAATAGTTCCGTTCAATAGTTCAAAGTAACATATTTTCGATCAAAACCAATTCGCGTATTCTGAGTATAACTTAATGAGATCGTCAACATTTACTTTAGAGAATGTGAAAGGCTCCATGCACATTGCTTAAACCATGAAAAATATTTAAAACGGTTTTCCGGTAGCAAATAATAACGGAATCTTTTGTAATTTTAACCAGACAATGTTTATTTATACATTTTCAAAAAAGTTTGTTTAATCTCGAATAATTGTTGAAAATAGAACAGTCGATAAGGGAGCGTTTAAAAACTACGCAACGCCTCAAGAGGTGGGTGGGGGTCCTCAAAAATATGATATTTCGTGACGTTAGGGGTAGGGGAAGTTGCAGATGAACGTGACGTAACGCTATTGTACGATTTTTTTTCGGAAGAAAAATAGCAAATAGCGTTCGATAGGAAACTGCGACATTTGGCTTATATCGCCCTTTTTTTTCCAAATATTTATCGCATATATATGATGAATGTAGTTTATATTATGTCTAAAAAAGGTTTAGATGATATATCGACAATTCATACACTAAAAGGGAAAATACAGAATGAAAAAAACCGCTGCTAATTCATTGGCACTTAGATCCTCAAATTTAATAATTCGTTCTACACGTACACACACACACACATGCACACGTGCATTGCTCTTACCTGCATACTCTTACCAATTTTAAGATGTATATAGGGTTCTTATAAGTATCTGTGATTTTTTTTCAGTTTTTTTTACCAAGTATGTTCGAGTTACAGTGGGTCAAAGAAGGTAATTTTATCATTTTTTTTCATTTTGGAGAAGTTTTGAATGATTTTTAGCTCAATAGGAGTGCATCTTACGCAAAAATTGAATGTGTACTTTTTTATGCAAATTTTCTGAATTTTTCAAATAAATATTTTCAAGGTCATATGACCCATCATTACATGGATTTAGTCCATTTAAAAACTCAAAAGTTGAAAAAAAAGAGTTTGATCACACGGTCGACTACCAAAAAATTCATGGAGATGCCTTTTTTAGTACATAAGTACGTGCATAACTTCCAGAATGATAATTAAGCTGTATTTCTTGCTAAAAATATAAATAACAGTCAAATTATGATAAATTAATAAAATGCCTATTTAGCACCTATAATAATCGATTCGACTACATGGATCATAACTAAAATAATTATGAAGGTAGCTTATATTAGTACAAAGAAACTGATATAGTCTCAATACCGTAATAAAACTGCATATCTTGCTAAAAATAGAGATAATGGTCAAATTATCCTAAATAATTATTAAAGTGTACGCTGCATTTTTTCAAATAGTGTATTTTGATTCCTTACATCTCATAACACGTTCCTAAGAAGTTTAGAACAAAACTTTTTCATCTATATCGCAAAGCTTTCTCTTTGAAAAAGCAACATTAAGGTAAAAGCTATTTTGAAGAAAAAATGCAATAAAGTACTATACGTCAACTGCGCCATAGAAGACCCTACAGATTCTGTTTAGTGGATGAATAAGAATGATGTGGAAGATATCTCAGATTTCACCAACAATAGGGAACTTGCATGGGTCGTAATTAAATTGTTATTTTAATTTTATTCTAAAGTTCATGAAAAATAATAAAATTCCTGAAACAGCTTGTAACTTATGCGATAACTTTTATAATAATAATATATTAAAGTTGGGCTGAAATTCGGTGTTAGTTTAAATTCCTGTCACGTGACTTTTTCATGATGATATGGATATATCGCCGTTTAGGGCCTCCATCGACAGTTATTCAAATTATTATATGTATTTTAAAGAGTCAGACTCACCGATAGAGGCACTGAACGGCGATACATCTAAGTAATCATGAAAAAGTCACGTGACAGGAACTTAAATATCCACAAATTCCAACGTAACTTTAATATATTACTAGCAACAATACCTCGGTCGCTAACGCTCCCTTGCTTAATTTTAAATATCCTTCCATCCATCCATCCATCCATCCACCTAGCCCACAGCGAGACTGTCAAAGATACGACAAATCTGAAATTTTTGGACGGTTTGAGTTTAATATAGTAAATTATTATCAAAATTATCGTATAAGAAAATAAACTGTCTTAGGAATTTAATTATTTTTTCATGATCTTTTGAATAAAATTAAAATCTAAATTCGTGCATGTTCCCTATTACGAGGTACCATTTGTAAGGTACTGTAGAGAGAGAGATAGAGAGAGAGAGGAGGTAAGAGAGAATGATTCGTCTGTACACATCTAAAGACAAGAGGTATGAAGACCTGAGCTCGAGAGAGGGAACAGGAGTAATGCTCAGGAAAATTACCTTTACGAAAAATTATCGGCAAGAGACACTCGCTCTCCGGTCGTCAAGGACGCCGGGCGATCCAAATATAGTGTGATCACCAATAGATCATTTCTCTCTCTCTCTCTCGATATATATATCAATAAGATATATCGTCGTACGAATTATCGCAGCAGGTGGTGTCTCACCCTCTGGAGGTTCATCGATTCCTTTCGCCATTTCGACCACCGAATCGACTTTCTCTGCTGTCATCGCTTGGCGACAAACCATCAGATATCGTCCAAGAAACCAAGGAGCGCCGACTCATCAATCGCAGTATCGACACGACTACATCTATTAGAAGACGGGGCCCCGATTTTTGCAAGCTGAGGACTTCGGCCGCAGGGTGAACAGTTTGCATCCATGAATGCTTGAGCGCAAGGTATGAATGTTTTGCGGCGCAAGATTGTAATCTATTACACGATATGTTTTTTGTTATATGGTTAAAGTAGGATAAATTAACAGGTATATATTTAGAAGTAGGGACCCACGCCCATTCAATAATTTATAGAATTTTATTTGTTTTTATCGTTATAATAAACAAGCAGATTTAATATAAAGATTGCATTTCTGATATAAATTTATCCATCCAACCTTTACACATTTCTTTTGTTTTAATTGCAATTTTCAGTAAATTGTTATCTCAATCAAAAACAATAGCTTTCCAGAGAGATATTTTCTCAAAGTTGAAAATTAAATGAAAATAGTAATTCTCCGTATTTTCCAGTAACACGGGGCGGGCTTAACATCATCTTAAAATTATCTCTATGGAAAGTTGTTTTCGATTCAGACAACAACGTTCCAGATAGATATTTACTCAAAACTGAAATTTAGACGAAAAAAAGTAGGTCCTCGTAATTGTGCGTCAACGGTGGGTTTACCACCTCACAATATATACATTCTAGTTATTCGAAACATATACCAGAAATAATAGTAAGTATCTCCTAGCACAACAGAATATTTCTATTAATTTCATAAATGTAGATTAGTTCAAATATCTCATTAACATACCTATAAACGTTTAATTTCCTCGTGTTGCGTCACGTTGAAGGGTGGGAGGGTTAACAAAATATGATGGTGTGTCGTGAGGGGGGGGGGGGGAGACAAATATCGTGAAAAACACTGTTCCGTAGCTAATACAGATCCCTGTCAAAAATACATTCGATTTTTTAACAAAACTAATTAATACAAGCGCTTTGTACTTGTATATAAACATTATCTAGTTAAATTTTCAAAAGATTCTGAATCCAGATAATAACAGAATCTCTTGAAAAATTAACTGGATAATATTTATGGGCCAATCCGCCAAACTTTTGACTTTTGAGAGTTTAAAAAAAATTTCTTTTGTTGAGGCACATGTTGAACAAAATATTTTCTCTTTTCTTATATAACAAATAACTGAAAAAAGCTTGCGCCCGATTTATGTGTAACTAAATATACATAGGTTTTTTGTGTCGTTGATTACGAATATGAAGTCAAGTTTCCAAAAAATCCAATAGGCGTACAAAAATATTTTCGTTTGCCATATTGGATCGCCAATGTTGTATTTTGGAAATCTGACTTCATATTCGTAATCAGCCGTCCAAAACAACCCTGTCTATGAATTATTACAAAATATTTTATATTATTTTGGAATAATACAATTTGCTTGAAAAAATTGTTATTTTTAGAATTTTCTATTTAAATGCACTGCATAGCTTGAAAAATGCTTGATATCGCTCAACCTACTTTTTGTATCAAAAAAGCTCTATGGAGTCAAGTGTCCATTTAACGAATTTTTTATATAATTCTACTATTAAAGAGCACCGATTACGCGTGATTAGAAGATATTAGCAGTCTATACCAACATGTGCCAACAAAAATTTAATTTTTTTATACGAGTTACGTTTTAAATGTTAATATTTGATATTGTATAAAATTTTTTGTACAAGTGGCACACTCATTTACTGGGTTTTAATGTACTTATTACACTAAGTAGAACAAAATATTTCTCTACAGATTATTAAAGTTGTTCGTTGAAAAAATTACAGAGAAAAGGCTATCAAAATTTCATTTTTCAGAAAATACAATTACGCTATTTAAACTTGTTCAGCACTTGCTCTTCTGAATGCTGTATTATGCACAGAATGAAAATAATCCTGCTCATTACCCGTATGGAATAAACTCTCAAGTTGAGTGTTATTTCGTACCCTCAACCGAATTTTTATATTGTACAAGTCTAATAACCCTCCAAATTTTATTTGAGGATACGAAATAACACTCAACTTGAGAGTTTTTTCCATACGGGTACGCAGCAGAAACTATCGTTTTTGAGAGGTTTTAAACTATTTCGTTATTTAAACTTTTTTATATGAGCAGAATGATTTGGAAAAGCATTGACATGTAAACAAGTGTGTAATTTGAAAAACCCTACTCCAAAGCTAGACAATATTTAACGTTTAAAGCCTTAAACTTAAGAGTACCATAAAAGTCAAAAGTTTGGCGGATTTGCCCTTATACAAATACGAAGGGCATAGTAAGCCGTTCTTTTTAAATCGAATTTTTTTACGGGGATTTGTATTATTGACTTATATATCTTAAACAATTATTCGAGATTAAACAAACTTTTTTGAAAAAAGTGACAGGTGGCTTACTGTCTTCCGAATTTGCATAAGCACTGTCTGGTAAAAATTTAAAAAGATTCAGCCATTTATTAACTGAATATCTAAAATACGCTGAAGAAAAAAGACGCAGAAAGAAATCTTTAACCTCCCTGGAAGATATCAAGATTATGCTAAATTCTCTAGAACATAAAAAAAACATCTCAACATTTCTCACAGTAATCAAAATAATGTATCAACTGTAATTGATACCATTGTATTTTGTAAATTTTGATATTATTTCTATGGTATCAAAAATCCCAAAAAAACTAAAACTAAAAAATCGAAAAACCGCTAAAAAACCAAAACGCATTGAAAATAAAAATAAAAATTTATTGAGCCGCCGTCCTTAAAGAAAAACAAAAATTATGTACACACGTAAGATGTTTTATAACATCTTTTAACTGGCAAAAATAAACTATTTTTATCAACTAATTTTTTAATGATTTGGGTATTTATACAGAAATAGATCTTTGTTCGCAAAATATAAACATAAGTAAGAAATTAAATTTAAAATTGAACGTAATATTTGTTTAAATATACACCTATATAGCATACTTCATATATATATACAGCTGTTTAATTTTGATTTGCTTAGCGAATATGTCAAGAATAAACGTATAGTTAAAAGATAAAACCGCAACAAAATAATACAGCCCTTTAATTTGAGTTTTACTCCGTAAAAAACAACGTACACTCGATGTGGGAAATTTCTGGTCGAATGCGTTTGAAATCCTCCAATGAGCTTAACGAAAACGTGCGTTGGATCCAATGAGACCCAATGAAATTGCAGTATTTCAAAAGAATTCAAACGTATTCGACCAGAAATTTTCCACGTCAAGTGTACAAGTTATTGGAGAAAATTCATTTTTGCGATAAAAATAAGTGGTTTTTAAAAAACTTCCTGCGCAAACCTATTTGATAAATTCAAGAATGTTATTCAATTGTAAATGGACAAAAATTAATATTATTAAACTGTAAAAATTAAATTCATGACCTGAAATAATTAAATCCTTTATTGAACTTTAAAAATTTATAAAATAAATTATACGCGTTTTAACACTAACAATTAGTGAATAATATATTTTACATCAGAATACCGCAATACAAAATATTACCTTTTTTTCATAATACTTTAATTATATTTCCTGCAAGTTTAAAAAATATCCATGGACGTGTTTAAAGTTTCCATTAGGTATGCTATCGATAATGTAAATCAGGTCTCAAAATGTTCATAAAACTATAAATATAAAAGATATGTAGTAAAAAGTTTTACGACTTTTTTATCGTTTTCGTCATCATTTTGAAGCACCTTCGAGTTTGACTATATTAGGTATAATGTGCTGTGTCGTGTCATGTGTCGTGTCCGAGTGATTGTCCGTAGGTATTTCATGGAGTTTCAAATAGCGGAGTAGACACAAGTCGCATAAGTCTAAACGTATAAAAGCCATACTGCGTATTTGATTCTTTAGTTAAATCGTTATTACATGAGTATACAAATCTAATCTGATCGGTTGACTGGAATGCCGGGAAAATTCGGATCGAACCTACGCACACAACACTACTCACGACGCAGCATATTCGGAAGCCAGATCCTTCAAAGGTTAGCGTACAAACACGGCCAACGATGATGGTGGCGAGCGACACGAATCTTCAATTGTTTGTTGACATGTTCATAGCGTTACATATAGCGCGGTGAACTTATCATTTTTTCCGAATTTTTCATTTTACCCCTTATTTCGTGGTCCACCATGGCGCGTCTAAAAATGTTATAAACATAAAAAATGAGCTCCGAAACATTCATTTTTACCGTGTATATTCAGAGTAAAGTTCATCCGCATCCATATATACGCACACACAGACACACACATACACGCATACATTTTCTAAAAATAGTGTGTCTTGATTCCCAGTATCTCAAAACATGTTTCTAACATGTTTTAAGGTGATGCTAAATCCTCTTGTTATCATTAATATACGGGGAACCACTTTTTTCATTCAGTTCTTAATTTTGACAAAATATCTCTATGGAAAGTTGTTGTTTTTTAGAAGAACAATAACGTTTCATAGAGATATTTACTCAAAATTGAAAATAAAATAAGAAAAGTGATTCCTCGTGTTTGTCGATGTCTAGTGGCTTTAACATCACCTTAAGCAAAACTTTTCTTTTACCATCACAAAGCTTCCTCTATGAGGAAGCAAAAGAAAATTAATATAACATTACTTTTTGACTGATCAAAAGGTAATAAAAATCTGTAATTTACTTCTTACCCCGAAAATAGCGATTTCTAAAAATGTTGGCGTATAACGATATATGTACATATTTACTATTTGTCCATAACTTTGTTTAAACCCGATCAAATTAAATTTAACAGAAAGAAAAATAAAATTAAAACAGAAAGCTAAGACAGTCTATTCCAATCATGATAATAAATCAAAAATATACACAATTGCCAACAGATTTGAAAAAAAAAAACTAATTTCATGTATTTTATATCTTATAAATTAGCCCAAAAATTAAAATAAATCATTCAATAGTATTTTTTTTTTTTTATCTTTTTACTTTCCAACCTGTATACCCTTTCGGGTTTTTACAGGATACCTCCACCACCTATGGTGGAGGTATTTTTGATCTTAACACCCCACCTTCCCCACGCCGATCTCGCATTTGCCCAAGTTACCGACATGGCAGATTACTACCTATGCCGATAACCTGTGACGGAGGAAAAACCCGTAGGAAAAAACCTCCGCCAGGACCAGTGCGCAGTCTGCGTTCCTTTCCGGCAGGAAACAGAGAGAAAAACTCCTCGATCTGCTCCCACCGGGAATCGAACCCAGGCCGCTCAGACGAGCGTATCTCCGCTAGCTAAGGCGTGCGCCTCAACCAACTGAGATACGCAGGCCCTTAATCATTCAACAGTATTTATTAACATTAAATAAGGTTAAAAAACCAAGGATATAGTAATAAAATGTATTTGATGAAACATTAGATACTAGTTTACAAATCTTTGTGTATTAAAAAAATTGTTCAACTGACTGTACAATATAACAAGTATGTTATAGCCGATTTACAGATCATATTTTACACGACCTAAACTAATATTATAATACATATTTTAATCTTATTTATTTATATATATATATATATTTACAAAATTGTAATCATGAATGATGTATTTATGGACTACAATTAATAAAAACGTATATTAGACATTGGAAGTTACTGTACTGACGACGTCACTTAGAAAAATGTATCAAATTACCATTGTTTTTGTTCTTGGTTTAATAGAAAATTTTCATTGTACTTCTATTATCTAACTAAACATGTTAGTTGTCTTCAGGATGAGTTGCTAAAATTTTTCATAGCCAAATTTGTGGTCTGAAGAACTTTACGCGACAATCTCATGGCTCCTGAAGCTGGATCTCTGCCAAAATATTTTACTTGTATTTCTTGACCGACTTCGAAGTCAAGTGCACTGGGATGATTAACTTTTTTTTGGTCTAATTGAGAATTGTGAAGAAGCGCTGGAGGCATAGTAGGATAAAGTGTTACCATTACACCTATATCTCTTATTTCAACAATTTTCCCAGTATAAATTCCTCCAAATTCCAACACAGGTTCACGTTCTTGTTTAGTCAACTGATTGATTATGCCTTTTGCTTCTTCCATGGCTGTTTCATTAGGCGCAAATAGCATGAATTTTAAATCATCTTCTTGATTTATCTATACATAAACAAATTTGATTATTAAATCTACACTTTCGTAAATTCTATATAGAGTTTTATTTTGTAAAATTAAAGGAATTTTTTACGGAAAATCATTGTATAAACATTTCTGTGACTAAAATAAACAAATTAATCAATTTTCTGCGTTATGCAAACTGTATTCAAGTACAATATTAATAATACATTTCAGTATAGATTTCAAGAACAATTAATTTCGTAACCCTTTTATTTAAAGCAAATCTTTGATTTCTTAACTTTTCGGGGAAAGCCCTACACAATGAATAAATATAAATTAATAAGCTTTGAATCTTACATGAACTCCTGTTTGAATAAATATTTTTTTAATGTTACTTCCACCAATTCCTAGTAGTTTCCCTCTAAGGTGAGCAGGGACATTAATTGTATCAGTTACTGGCATGTTATCTCTTTTATCAGATCTCGGTTTTGATATGACTGTGCTCATAATCCCTAAAATTTGATTCTTAGCCTCGTTAGCTTGCTCAAGACTTTCCATCACAATTTTTAGTGGAAGGCCTGGAATTTTTATATCAGCCTGTAGAGCTGTAATACCCTTTCTAGTACCAGCTATTTTAAAATCCATGTCTCCTAAATAATCTTCGATTCCCTACATAAAAAAAATCATTTAGATACAATCATTTTAAAAGCTGAATAAGCTATGTATGAGATTTTAAACTAAAAATATTTCGAATTATCAAAATAAACTCACCAATATATCTGTAAGAATTTTATAGTCTTCTATGTGATTACTGTTTTTCTCATAATTTGTTATTAATCCAATTGCAATACCAGCAGCAGGTGCAGTTATGGGAATACCAGCATCCAGCAATGCTAAACTACCACCACATACTGAAGCCATTGATGATGAACCTTAAATAATATACACTTAATATTTATTAAACAAAAATGAAGCTCATATTAAAACAAAAATTCACGAAGCGTTAAAATGATTTGATATTTTTGACATTATAATTTACATATAAATATAAATATTTTCTTTCGAACAAGCCTATAAATATAATAAAAATATTAGCATACCATTTGATTCTAAAACTTCACTTGTCAATCTAATTGTGAATGGATAGTCCTTTGGTAGTACAGCGCGCAATCCTCTTTCAGCTAAGGCTCCATGACCCATTTCTCTTCTTCCCACAGGACCAGTTCGTCCAGTTTCATTAGTGGCATATGGTGGAAATTCATAGTGCAAAAAAAAATTTTTTTCTTTAATACCGCTGGCTAACATTGTTATAGTATCCATTTTCAGGGCACTGTCTGGTGAATCAAGTGTTACTGTACAAAGAACTTGAGTTTGACCTCTTTGGAACAGTGCTGAACCATGAAGGGGTTTGAATAAATCTACCTGACATGTGATGTTTCTGAGATCAGTCAATTTTCGCCCATCACACCTGTAAAAATAGAGAATTTTGATTATTAAAAACAATTAGTACTCAATAACAATTAAATGATTTTATATAATTACAAACAATTAGCACTCTTAAGTGAAGATTATACACGCTCAAAACTGTATTATTATAATTTTACTATCAGAACATAAAGTATTGTATAGCTGTAAGATGGAGAAGCAATCAGAGAAAACTTGTACTTGCCTCGAACCAATATTTATTTTTGTAAAAAGGGCTTTGAAATCCATTTAGTGTATTGAACAATAAATAATTAAATGGTGAGGAAGTAAGAAGAAAAAAATTATTTCCTTTAATAACAAAATTGATTTTACTTTTTTTAATTAGAATCATTTTTTAATTAATTATATTTTCTAAACCTCATTTCAGTTGTAAAAAGTAGATATTTAAAATGATAAGTACACACCTACAGTTATTTTCAAATATTAGAGACCTGAATATTTCCTTACTATGGTCTGAAAAGGCTTCTGAAGTGAGTCCCACATCTAAATCTGAATAATTTGATTTCATGGCTGTTAATACTTCATTACGAAGATTGTTAAGAGCATTATCCCTAGATAATTTGTCATGTTTATAATCTGAAAATATTTCACGTAGCTTTATCTCAGAAAGAGATTTCACGGATTCCACAATTTCTTTTGAAAGTTGAGCTGAAGGTTCTATCGATCTTTTTGGTTTACCAAATTTCTTTTTAAGATTTTGAATACTTTGAACAATAGATTGACATTCCTTTACTCCAACTTTCAAAGCTTTTCTTAAATCTTGCTCTAAAATATTGTCTGCAGATCCTTCAAGCATAACAACTAAATTTTGATGTGCAGCAGTTACAATAAGATTTAAGGAACTCTTCTGTATTTCAAGTCTCGTAGGATTAATTAAAACTTCATTATCGACAAAACCAACTCTTACAGCACCTACTGGTCCATTCCATGGTATATCTGATACAGCCAATGCAGCAGAGGCTCCATTAATGGAAAGTACATCTGGATCATTATTTCCATCTATGGCCAGTATATTACACATTATTTGAGTCTCATAATTATACTTTGATGGAAATAATGGACGCAGTGATCTATCGATTAACCTGCTTGTCAAAATTTCATGTTCAGTAAGACCAAGTTCTCTTCTTAAAAAATTTGTAGGAATGCGACCAGCTGCAGCAGCTTTTTGCCTATAGTCTACAACTAAAGGCAAAAATGAATTTGTCCCAGATGCTTGAGATTTACTGACAGCTGTAACCATAACAGATGTATCTCCTAAAGTTGCAACTGCACAACCATCAGCTAAACGAGCAAATTTTCCCGTTGACAACTTCATGTTTTTTCTAAAGTAATATTAATACAAAAACTTTTAGTATAAAATATAAAAAGTAATAAGTTAATTTAAGTTTTAAATGCTACATCTAAATTACTAAAAAATGAACGAGAATTTTGTCTTTAACAATTAAGGGCATTATGACCCATGCATGGGTAATACATTTCTTCCTCATGATACAGTACAACCCATATATGGGTTTTAATGTTTTTATCAAACTTTTCAATTAAAATGCAAATATAACAAAATTATTTTGGAGATGATTATCTTTGTTCTACATGGTTTTAATTCAAAATTTGTTCTATCGTTCAAATACATTCACTAGAATCTTAATGTAAATGCTATAAGTTGTGTTAGAACCAGAATTAAATTATTGTAATAAACGTTAACGCACTATAAGGAGGAAAACTTATAGGTATATTGTTAGCCCTTAATGTTAAAAAAAGTTTCTAATGAACATACATATTTTTGTAAGGACATTGTGTACATTTGTTGATTTTACTACAGAGATATCAAAGACTTGTACAACAAAATCTATACCCATTAAGAACATTTTAAATATAAAATTAAGTTTTCAAAATTATTCTAGGTTACATAGAACATTGTAAATTTAACTCACCCATTAGACAAGTTAAGAATAACTTCTGCATTTTCATGAGATGTCTTCGAATGCAATTTCGCTTGGGAAACATGATTACCTTGTTGCCTTCTTTTATTACATATTAAAATTAATCTATTTTGTTTTAGTAATCTTATCGTTGCCATGTTCATTTTCTTCTCTCATGCCGGTAGAGAAAGATATATATTTTATTTTTTCTTTCTTTGAAGTTGGCATAATGGTATTTGCCTATAGGTGCGTTCGATTTACACGGTTCCCCGTACCGACCGCCGGTGCCGTCCCCAAATTCTCCCAGATAACAGCACATGCCGGGCACGGTGCCCAGATAACAGCACATGCCGGGCACGGTGCCCAGATAGCAGCCCGTGCCGAGCACGACGTGCTGGCACGGCGTGACGAATTTGTGCCATCACTGTGCAGTCGCGGCGTGCTGTCCGATTCGGTGGCACGTCGTGACCGCCCTGTGCCGTCATCGTGCCGTCACGCAACATCACTTTTTTGAACTTTTAGATTCCAGCAGAATGACGGCACAGCCCAGATAGCATTGAGTCGGCACTGTGTCGGCACGCTGACGGCCCGCGGGCCGCCCGCGGTCCGGCATTGTGACGGATTCCTGCCCCGCTTCTGAGACGGCACGGTGCAGGACCGCGGTCCTGGCACGCGGGCCGTCATAGTGCCGTCATTTTGCCGACGCAATTTGCATGCGCGATTGGTACTGCGGCCCGCGTGCCGGCAACGTGTCAGCACTGTGCGGTGCAATTTGCCGACAATATGCCAGCACGGCGATATATATATATATATATATATATATATATATATATATATATATATATATATATATATATATATATATATATATATATATATATATATATATATATATATATATATATATATATATATATATATATATATTATTTATATTAAATGTATAATTTTATCATAATAAAAATACTGTATTTTATATTTGTAATTTTTTATTTATATACTTTAAATATTTAATTTTTGTACAATAAATTAATAAGTTAATACATAATATATATATGGTTTTGCAGAATAACAACATAAGTCCACTTTTCTGTTTTGAAGATACTAATACTTAAAATTTTTATTTTCCATTTGAACTAATGTAAAAAAAATCATAAATAGTAGATAAGGCTACTTATTTTTACACTTTCTTGATTTTGTGCACTTTTATCTGAAAATATACTATATAAAGATATTAAAATCGCTTAAAACTCAATTTTAAAAAAAATGGACTTGAGTTGTTTTTCCGGGAATCCGCAGCAGATATATACATACAATAATAACATATATATACCATTTATTTACGTAAATATTTAAATTTAATTATAATTTTATACTTTAATTATGATTATTCACATACTCCTACTGAATAATCTCAAGTAAGATTCTCACCTGAGATCTCATACCAAAATCTCATGTTATTATATGTACACTTAATGAAATATTGAAATTCGTTCAGAATGAACTTTTACTACAGTTTTTTTTATTAGTCTTGAAGTTTCTTTCGTCTTTACAATACATCAGGAAAGTATAATACATTTTTGGTCAATTTTTATTTGAAAATTTTTATATATCAAATTTTGAAATTTTAAATCTCACCTGAGATCTTACCAGAGATCTCGTGTGAAATTTTGAGTAAACATTCATGATATTTCGCATGATTATATATATATATATATATATATATATATATATATATATTTATATATCCCTACCAAAAAATCTCAGGTGAAATATCATGCGAAAACCTCATGAATTTTTACTCAAAATCTTACACGAGATCTCTGGTAAGATCTCAGGTGAGATTTAAAATTTAAAAATTTGATATATAAAAATTTTCAAATAAAAAATTGGCCTAAAAATGTATTATACTTTCCTGATGTATTGTAAAGGCGAAAGAAACGTCAAGACTAATAGAGAAACTGTAGTAAAAGTTCATTCTGAACGAATTTCAATATTTCATAATAATATATATTTCACGTAAACCCGTGAAGAAATTTTTTACAAATCGCTGAAAATGTTTTTACTAGTTCAGAATAGTGAAAAAAGCATGTAAATAAAATTTTAGCTCATAAGACCCAAATCTTGCAGAACCGTGACCCTAAAAATAAAGTTTATTTAAATTTTTAGAAAAGTAGAAAAATCAATTCGAGATAGGTGCAATTTGGGTATTTACATATATATATGCATTTTTTTCTGTAAATTTTCTGTACAATATGCTGACATTTTTTTCAGACCCCAATTGTCACGTTTCTGATTGGTTTATAAAAGATATATACTGTTATATGCTATTTAAAAAATTTCGGCAGTTTATTTTAATCTCAAAATTTTGTAGTAATAAGAGCTTCAAAATGAGAGCAGGTAGATCATGGACCGAGCTTTATAACTGACGTTACAGCATTTTGAAAGAAATCTACATACAATTTATATATCTATATGTATGTAGGGTATATCATTTATAAAATAAATCTTCATATATAGATATACAAATTGTATGTAGATTTCCTTCAAAATTCTGTTACTTCGGTTAATAAGCTCGGTCCATGGTCTACCTGGTCTCATTTTGAAGCTCTTATTACTATATAACGGTATATCTTTTATAAATCAATCAGAAACGTGGTAATTAGGGCCTAAAAAAAGTGCTAGCATATTCTATAGAAAATTTACAGAAAAATATACAGAAAAATAATAAAAATGTATATGTGTAAATACCTAAATTGCACCTATCTGGAGCTAAAAATTATTAAAGTTTTCTCTGTTTCTAAGAATTGAAAAAAACTTTATTTTTAATAGGGCCACAGTTCTGCATAGTTAGGGTATTGTAATCTAAATTTTTTTTGCATACATTTTTTAACTATTCTGAACTAGTAAAAACATTTTAAAACGAAATGTAAAAAATTTCTTCCATGGTCGACGTGGAATATATATATATATATATATATATATATATATATATATATATATATATATATATATATATATATATATATATATATATATATATATATATATATATATATATATATATATATATATATATATATATATATATATATGAAGAAATTTTATATATATATAGTCCCTGAAAATATTTACGTAAATAATGGTGCAGGCCGTGTGCAGGTTCCCCTATTGAAAATATCAAGCTAAATCTCAAGCTTCAAATTCAGCGATGAGTTTGAATCCGACTCGATCGAACGTGAAATTCAGCGATGAGGTTGAATCCAGCTTGATCAAACTTGAAATGTAGGTCGATCAGGGTGGATTTTTTGAGTTTGATTTCGAGCTTGAAATCGAGCTGGATTTTAAGTTCGATCAAACCAGATTCAACCTCATCGCTGAATTTCAAGCTTGAAATCCAGCTTCAATTTTTTAACAGGGATTGTCTGAGCTGCAACTCGCAAGAAGCCTCCTACTCATTCTCGTTGCCCCTGCGTCATCGAGAGTTTTGCAGGCATGTCCACGCGCTCGTACGACAACAGCATGACCTTGGGAACCATTCAGCAGATCGCTATCACTTCCAGGCAGGTGCACACCGTTTCTGCGCTCGAAGTGTTATGAACTCTTTTGAAAACAAACAAAAAAATAAGATTTTTATTGCATTATGGGTTGGAAAGTTATAATAGAATGATGAATAAATTACCTTTGCTAGGCCCTCCTTGAAGCTCAGCTTGCAAGTCTGAAAACGATGTCATTTTTGTCGCTCCCAGCCTCAGCTTGTCTACCTCAGTCTTGGGTCAGTCGCTGAATCGGCAGTCTTTATTCCTTGACGTCGTCTCTCAGTACGTGCTGGATCGGTTCTAGAGTTATTTTCTAACGTCTCTCAACGGCATCTGAAAACAATTATTATTTTTATTTTAATAGAAGTAATAATAACACTAAAGAATTCCCAGACGGCAAAACAAATTTCATGAATGTCGCATTCAAAAACTCTTCTTCTTTTTGGACTGGATGGCAGGGGTTCTTGATGTTCTTCTTCTTCTTCTTCTTCTTCATCAGGAGCTCGTCTTCTCCTCGGAGATGGTGGCAGCTGCTCCTCATCTCTTTCTTCGGGCAGTAGCACGTCTCTGCGTATCTCTTCGAGACGCCGTAGACATTGCTTAAGGCTTTTCAGGGCCCTGGTCAAAAATGGAAACATTCATAATTAATATAATAAGTCTAGTGTGACAAGTAAAATAAAATATATAAAACAATATACCTTCACAAGCTGACACAAAACGGGTATCACGTAGTCTTGTGACATTTTTTTTCTTATCTCCAAGCCAAGTAACATTGCACAGAAGCTCTGTGTTGACTGCAAAGTCAGAGTCATCGGTATTTCTACCACCAAGATAAATCAAGTAGTTGACCTAAACATAAAGGATATATTTAAGAAATGAAAAATTTAATAATTATAAAACTAAGTCTTGCGTTCAGGGGTTTGACGGTTCATGGGTTGTAGGTTTCATATGTTTGAAGATTCATGGATTTTAGAGTTTGAGTGTTCATTTAACCTCCGAAGCACTCACCAGACACCTAGAAACAACGCAGCATTAGTAAGGGGAGATTACAGTGATAAACTAAACACTAATCTCACCTGATAATATTGGCAGTGGACGAATGCAGTAGGAAGCTGTATGTAAACATAACCTCTTCGAGGTTAACCGTGCCACTGCTGCTGCCGCAAGTACGCCGTCCTGGGCCTTGCAGCTCTCGTCTTCGTGCCCCTTCGTGGGGACCGTAGCCCAGATACCCCTCCTGCTGCATCCATCGTCGCACTTCCTCGTCCTGGCCACTCGTCCTTCCTCGTCAAAACTAACCTATTTATTAACATAATATAATTATTAGAATAATTATAAATAAAAAAATTTTACATCTCAGCCAGGGTGATCCTCAAGACAATCTCTTCACTCTGAAATGTCCAGATAGTTGCCACAGTTCTCTTGGAAAATCCAAATTGCAGCATGTAAATAATTAATGATAGTAATTATTTACTATGAACTGCAATTGCACGTGCGCGCGCCAGGATGATCCACAAGACGAGCTGCACTTCCTCTCGAACATCCACCACAAACTTGCCACAGTCGAATTATATAATTCAGAATTCCAAATTACACCACAGATAACTACAATAATTAATAACTACAATAATACCGCTATAATTATTAAGAACAATTTCACTTATTGCACGCGTCTGCAATTGAAGATCAAGTCTTCATGAAAGCAGGGAGATTACTGCAATGGCGGGATGCGATATATTACTTCAAACAACAGAAATTATTTCAAGACTTTAAATTTATAATGTAAATCAATTTTAATATTCAATTATAAACAAATATATTTATTATTAATAAAAATATAAATCATAAAATTATACTATTATTTATTTATTTATATTTATTTATTTATTCAATTACACCAATTGAGCCCCATATAAATAAATTAACAAATCATTACTATTATTATCAATTTTATTTGTAATAGAAATAATAACTTAAATATGCAATTAAATTATATTTTTATAATTATATTGATGGCACGTCGTGCTGTCCATAATCCGTCACATTGCGGCCACGATTTTCCCGACACGGCGGGCTTGCACTGTGCCGTCATTCTGCTGGAATCTAAAAGTTCAAAAAAGTGATGTTGCGTGACGGCACGATGACGGCACAGGGCGGTCACGACGTGCCACCGAATCGGACAGCACGCCGCGACTGCACAGTGATGGCACAAATTCGTCACGCCGTGCCAGCACGCCGTGCTCGGCACGGGCTGCTATCTGGGAGTGCAAGCCCGTCGTGTCGGGAAAATCGTGGCAGCAATGTGACGGATTATGGACAGCACGACGTGCCATCAATATAATTATAAAAATATAATTTAATTGCATATTTAAGTTATTATTTCTATTACAAATAAAATTGATAATAATAGTAATGATTTGTTAATTTATTTATATGGGGCTCAATTGATGTAATTGAATAAATAAATAAATATAAATAAATAAATAATAGTATAATTTTATGATTTATATTTTTATTAATAATAAATATATTTGTTTATAATTGAATATTAAAATAGATTTACATTATAAATTTAAAGTCTTGAAATAATTTCGAGCTTTCTGTTGTTTGAAGAAATATATCGCATCCCGCCATTGCAGTAATCTCCCTGCTTTCATGAAGACTTGATCTTCAATTGCAGACGCGCGCAATAAGTGAAATTGTTCTTAATAATTATAGCGGTATTATTGTAGTTATTAATTATTGTAGTTATCTGTGGTGTAATTTGGAATTCTGAATTATATAATTCGACTGTGGCAAGTTTGTGGTGGACGTTCGAGAGGAAGTGCAGCTCGTCTTGAGGATCATCCTGGCGCGCGCACGTGCAATTGCAGTTCATAGTAAATAATTACTATCATTAATTATTTACATGCTGCAATTTGGATTTCCCAAGAGAACTGTGGCAACTTTCTGGACGTTTCAGAGTGAAGAGATTGTCTTGAGGATCACCCTGGCTGAAATGTAAAATTTTTTTATTTATAATTATTCTAATAATTATATTATGTTAATAAATAGGTTAGTTTTGACGAGGAAGGACGAGTGGCCAGGACGAGGAAGTGCGACGATGGATGCAGCAGGAGGGGTATCTGGGCTACGGTCCCCACGAAGGGGCACGAAGACGAGAGCTGCAAGGCCCAGGACGGCGTACTTGCGGCAGCAGCAGTGGCACGGTCAACCTCGAAGAGGTTATGTTTACATACAGCTTCCTACTGCATTCGTCCACTGCCAATATTATCAGGTGAGATTAGTGTTTAGTTTATCACTGTAATCTCCCCTTACTAATGCTGCGTTGTTTCTAGGTGTCTGGTGAGTGCTTCGGAGGTTAAATGAACACTCAAACTCTAAAATCCATGAATCTTCAAACATATGAAACCTACAACCCATGAACCGTCAAACCCCCGAACGCAAGACTTAGTTTTATAATTATTAAATTTTTCATTTCTTAAATATATCGTTTATTTTTAGGTCAACTACTTGATTTATCTTGGTGGTAGAAATACCGATGACTGTTAAGCAATTTTTTTAAAAAATTGCTTTGCAGTCAACACAGAGCTTCTGTGCAATGTTACTTGGCTTGGAGATAAGAAAAAAAATGTCACAAGACTACGTGATACCCGTTTTGTGTCAGCTTGTGAAGGTATATTGTTTTATATATTTTATTTTACTTGTCACACTAAACTTATTATATTAATTATGAATGTTTCCATTTTTTACCAGGGCCCTGAAAAGCCTTAAGCAATGTCTACGGCGTCTCGAAGAGATACGCAGAGACGAGCTACTGCCCAAAGAAAGAGAGAGATGAGGAGCAGCTGCCACCATCTCCGAGGAGAAGACGAGCTCCTGATGAAGAAGAAGAAGAAGAAGAAGAAAATCAAGAACCCCTGCCATCCAGTCCAAAAAGAAGAAGAGTTTTAGAAAAAACTTCAGACGACGAGAGGGAGAGGGATGATCATCAGCATCTGTCCAGTCCAAGGAGCTATGTAGGATTGGATGACCTGAAGGATGAAATACCCGACGAAGATGACGCACCTACAGAAAATTTCGACCATTTACAGCAGAATCCACCTGATAAACTCTGGTAAGTGGCCTCCTGTTAAATATTATCATAGAACATGTAAAAAACCGCTGGCAATTCCTTGGCACTTTGCTTCCTCAAACTTAATTGATTGTTTCAATATGAAATTAATTTTAAATTTACTTATCTTTTTTTAATCAATATCTTAAAAAAGCTGTGTTTTTAGTATTGATGAATTGTCAAAAGATAATTTTTTACTAAAATTACATATTTAGATTAAATTACAGTTTTTCACGCCTTTTATAACTATTGTTATAGATAAGTTATATCTAACATTCCAAAAAACCCTACAATGTGAAAGTAGATTTCGCCCTCGAGTGATTACTGCCCTCGCGAGAAGATTCTTCCCTCGGGTGATTACTGCCCGCGGGAAAAACTGCTACTTTCGTCCCTTGTTGCATAATGTACTATTCTGTCCGGATAAGCGGGTAAAAAAGTTTTTTTACCCGTTGACTACTTTTGTTGCCCGCCAAAAAATTTCTTTTTTGCCCGTTTATTTAAAAACTTATTTTAAAAACGCAAAAATCCATACATGTGTTACAAAAAAATATGGTGTGACACACACACACGCACACGCATACATGCGCACACACTAACTCACTCACACGCACGCACACACACTCACACGCAGGCACATACACACTCACTCACACGCACGCACACACATATACGCGCATACGGACACACACGCATGCACATACACATACACGCGCACACACATGCACGCATGCATGCATGCATACACGCAGCACACATACACGCGCACGCACTCACGCACGCACATTCATACAGACATTTTCTAAAAATAGTGTATGTTGATTCCTATTGTCTCAAAAAATATGTCTTTAGTGATTTTAGCAAAACTTTTTTATTACCATCCCAAAGCTTCCTCTGTGATGAAGCAAAATCAAATGAATTTAAAATAAAATATAAAATATATCAGGGAATCAGAGGACGGAGAAATCGATGGAAGGACCCACTATAACGAATACCCCGCGGAGTATTTGGAGGAGTGCCGACCTGACAGAGGAGGTGCAGAACCTTACCCGGACGATGACACGGAGATCGAAAGCGACGCCGAGAACAACAAGGATCATGACGACCACAGCAACACCATGATGGAGGACAACGGCCAGCCTGAGGATGGGACCGAAGAATTTCCGGACATCTACACATTTATAAAACACCAAGAAAAATACTAGCTTGCTACATATTTCTTTGCGTTTTATAAAGGCGACTTTATTTATGTTTTTACTTTTAGGGAAGTTCATATAAAAAGTACACGTTTATTATATTAGTTTGCATTCTTTTTATATTATCACTTGCTGAAATTAACGTGGACTTTTTATATGAATAGAACGTTTTCTTACATTTTATATTTTATTTATTTGTTCATTTATTTAATAAATTCAATTATCAATTTACTAATCTTTTATTTTTTAATTATATTTTAATTTTTAATTATATTTTAATTTTTAATTACGTATTTAAATTAAAAAAAAATGTAAGGAAGCGTTGGAGGGGCAGAGAATGTTGGTTGTGCCTCACAGAGATAGGCAAGATCGGGGCCCTCTCACACATAAAAAAAAATTCTTTTATTTTTGTTTGAAAAAATAGCAATATTGAGGTAATTTTTACATTACAAGAGAATAATTCTAATAACATTATAATTATTATAATTATTACCCAGACAGCAAAAAATGAATTTTTTCTAAGGATTTTTTTCGAACACTAAGAATACTTATGCATGTAAGTTAGAAAAGGATTCTTAAAGAGTTTGAAAAGAGTTCATAAAGAATTCTATTACTATTAAAATAAAAATAATAATTGTTTTCAGATGCCGTTGAGAGACGTTAGAAAATAACTCTAGAACCGATCCAGCACGTACTGAGAGACGACGTCAAGGAATACAGACTGCCGATTCAGCGACTGACCCAAGACTGAGGTAGACAAGCTGAGGCTGGGAGCGACAAAAATGACATCGTTTTCAGACTTGCAAGCTGAGCTTCAAGGAGGGCCTAGCAAAGGTAATTTATTCATCATTCTATTATAACTTTCCAACCCATAATGCAATAAAAATCTTATTTTTTTCGGTTTTTTCAACAGAGTTCATAACACTTCGAGCGCAGAAACGGTGTGCACCTGCCTGGAAGTGATAGCGATCTGCTGAATGGTTCCCAAGGTCATGCTGTTGTCGTACGAGCGCGTGGACATGCCTGCAAAACTCTCGATGACGCAGGGGCAACGAGAATGATGTTGAGTAGGAGGCTTCTTGCGAGTTGCAGCTCAGGCAATCCCTGTTAAAAAATTGAAGCTAGATTTCAAGCTTGAAATTCAGCGATGAGCTTGAATCTGGTTTGATCGAACTTAAAATCCAGCTCGATTTCAAGCTCGAAATCAAACTCAAAAAATCCACCCTGATCGACCTACATTTCAAGTTTGATCAAGCTGGATTCAACCTCATCGCTGAATTTCAAGTTCGATCGAGCCGGATTCAAACTCATCGCTGAATTTGAAGCTTGAGATTTAGCTTGATATTTTCAATAGGGGAACCTGCACAAGGCCTGCACCATTATTTACGTAAATATTTTCAGGGACTATATATATATCAAATTTCTTCATATATATATATATATATATATATATATATATATATATATATATATATATATTCCACGTCGACCATAGAAGAAATTTTTTACATTTCGTTTTAAAATGTTTTTACTAGTTCAGAATAGTTAAAAAATGTATGCAAAAAAAATTTAGATCACAATACCCTAACTATGCAGAACTGTGGCCCTATTAAAAATAAAGTTTTTTTCAATTCTTAGAAACAGAGAAAACTTTAATAATTTTTAGCTCCAGATAGGTGCAATTTAGGTATTTACACATATACATTTTTATTATTTTTCTGTATATTTTTCTGTAAATTTTCTATAGAATATGCTAGCACTATTTTTAGGCCCTAATTACCACGTTTTTGATTGATTTATAAAAGATATACCGTTATATAGTAATAAGAGCTTCAAAATGAGACCAGGTAGACCATGGACCGAGCTTATTAACCGAAGTAACAGAATTTTGAAGGAAATCTACATACAATTTGTATATCTATATATGAAGATTTCTTTTATAAATGATATACCCTACATACATATAGATATATAAATTGTATGTAGATTTCTTTCAAAATGCTGTAACGTCAGTTATAAAGCTCGGTCCATGATCTACCTGCTCTCATTTTGAAGCTCTTATTACTACAAAATTTTGAGATTAAAATAAACTGCCGAAATTTTTTAAATAGCATATAACGGTATATCTTTTATAAACCAATCAGAAACGTGATAATTGGGGTCTGAAAAAAATGTCAGCATATTGTATAGAAAATTTACAGAAAAAAATGCATATATATATGTAAATACCCAAATTGCACCTATCTCGAATTGAATTTTCTACTTTTCTAAAAATTTAAATAAACTTTATTTTTAGGGTCACGGTTCTGCAAGATTTGGGTCTTATGAGCTAAAATTTTATTTACATGCTTTTTTCACTATTCTGAACTAGTAAAAACATTTTCAGCGAAATGTAAAAAATTTCTTCACGGGTTTACGTGAAATATATATTATTATGAAATATTGAAATTCGTTCAGAATGAACTTTTACTACAGTTTCTCTATTAGTCTTGACGTTTCTTTCGCCTTTACAATACATCAGGAAAGTATAATACATTTTTAGGCCAATTTTTTATTTGAAAATTTTTATATATCAAATTTTTAAATTTTAAATCTGACCTGAGATCTTACCAGAGATCTCGTGTAAGATTTTGAGTAAAAATTCATGAGGTTTTCGCATGATATTTCACCTGAGATTTTTTGGTAGGGATATATAAAAATATATATATATATATAATCATGCGAAATATCATGCGAAAACCTCATGAATGTTTACTCAAAATTTCACACGAGATCTCTGGTAAGATCTCAGGTGAGATTTAAAATTTCAAAATTTGATATATAAAAATTTTCAAATAAAAATTGACCAAAAATGTATTATACTTTCCTGATGTATTGTAAAGACGAAAGAAACTTCAAGACTAATAAAAAAAACTGTAGTAAAAGTTCATTCTGAACGAATTTCAATATTTCATTAAGTGTACATATAATAACATGAGATTTTGGTATGAGATCTCAGGTGAGAATCTTACTTGAGATTATTCAGTAGGAGTATGCGAATAATCATAATTAAAGTATAAAATTATAATTAAATTTAAATATTTACGTAAATAAATGGTATATATATGTTATTATTGTATGTATATA
Organism: Gastracanthus pulcherrimus; assembly: GCA_949152435.1. Lineage (NCBI taxonomy): Eukaryota > Metazoa > Arthropoda > Insecta > Hymenoptera > Pteromalidae > Gastracanthus > Gastracanthus pulcherrimus. The sequence goes on from OX424576.1 coordinate 41,212,417, forward strand.
TCTGCTGCGGATTCCCGGAAAAACAACTCAAGTCCATTTTTTTTAAAATTGAGTTTTAAGCGATTTTAATATCTTTATATAGTATATTTTCAGATAAAAGTGCACAAAATCAAGAAAGTGTAAAAATAAGTAGCCTTATCTACTATTTATGATTTTTTTTACATTAGTTCAAATGGAAAATAAAAATTTTAAGTATTAGTATCTTCAAAACAGAAAAGTGGACTTATGTTGTTATTCTGCAAAACCATATATATATATATATATATATATATATATATATATATATATATATATATATATATATATATATATATATATATATATATATATATATATATATATATATATATATATATATATATATATATATATATATATATATATATATATATATATATATATATATATATATATATATATATATATATATATATATATTATGTATTAACTTATTAATTTATTGTACAAAAATTAAATATTTAAAGTATATAAATAAAAAATTACAAATATAAAATACAGTATTTTTATTATGATAAAATTATACATTTAATATAAATAATATATATATATATATCGCCGTGCTGGCATATTGTCGGCAAATTGCACCGCACAGTGCTGACACGTTGCCGGCACGCGGGCCGCAGTACCAATCAAGCATGCAAATTGCGTCGGCAAAATGACGGCACTATGACGGCCCGCGTGCCAGGACCGCGTTCCTGCACCGTGCCGTCTCAGAAGCGGGGCAGGAATCCGTCACAATGCCGGACCGCGGGCGGCCCGCGGGCCGTCAGCGTGCCGACACAGTGCCGACTCAATGCTATCTGGGATATATTTGGCGCTAGTGTTACCAAAATAACAAGGCGAAAAGTACAGACCACGTTGTTGTAGAATTATGTGCTGTTGCCAAGTTTAACATTTTTACTGATCAAAATGTTCAAATATTTGGCAACAATGTATGAATAAATCGGTTAGCAGACTGAAGTCAATAATAAACAATGGGATAAAAATTTAGAAAAGTTGCCTGTCCACGTTTATTTAAACTGAATAATTAGTTTAATATACCTACTCAAGACTTACGGTAAAGAACGTTTTTGTCATTTTAAATCATTTAAAAATGTTATTATTTGTATATATAACCTTAACTTCGTAGTTTTTGTGACATAATTTGATATAATAATTATGTCATTATAATAATATGTATTCTAAATGTAAAAACCTTTAAGATCTATTTAGTTATTTTATCAAAATTTCAGCAGATTCAACAATTAATTATTTAATTTATCTTTTTTAGTTAATAATGTCACTTCCATGGGCTCGTCTGGTACTGCGAAATATAAGAAAGAGAAATTTTCACACAACTAAATGTTCATCATTATTTCACGAAAGTCCTGATAAAGATGGTTATCTTCAAAAGTCTAATGAAGAAAAACAATGGGAAAAATTATCTACCCGAGAACGTGCAATTATAGAATTAAAACTGTTTACAAATGGGGTTAAACAATGGACTGAAGAATTCAAGGAAAATATAAATAAAGGCCAGAGAATATCAATAGGTGAACATGAAGTAGATATTGTCTGGAGATTTAAAGGTGATCCAAAAGAGTTGCAGGAATGGGCTATAAACACTGATAAGGATCACAATCTTGGATTTTCAACAGCACAGTAAGTGTTTTACAAAGAAAGTTTGAAAGATGTATGTTTTTGATTTGAATTTAAAATTTTGACACATTAACAAGTTCAGTACAGCTAATTTATAAGCAGGTTTTTACAACTTTTTATAAATTTAATTGAAATTCTAAACACTTAATGAAAACATGTATTTAATTAATTTTAAGATTGTAGAGTAAAAAATATTAGTTGCATTAATAGCTTCTTTAATATTTGCATACTATATTGAAGCTGTTAAAAAAATTCAGTTATTATTATGAATATAGATATCAATTTGGAAGCCGCTTAGAAAAGATATTTAGCGTGCCAAAATATTTTAGCTGAATTTAACTTTTCAGCATTGGCGCAAGCTTAAATTTAATTTTTCATTTCAAGTATGTATCATTTTAAGCAGATTCTGAGTCAGTATTTGTTTACACAGAGGCAACAATTTGTCAATTAAAAAAGTATATAAATCAAATTTTTTAATGAATTTTTCTTTATTAGTTGATAATTGAACATTGAAATGTGTTATTTTTTTTTGTTTTCCTTTATGATTATTATATATTCCTTTATAATCCTTATATACTATTAAAGTATCTAGCACTGATTCTTAATTTTGATTAACAAATAATTTTTTTAAACATTTATAGACTAGACCTTACTCCTGAATCAAAAGGATTATTTCATGGATTCTTGGATACAAAAGTACCACCAAATGGAGAAATAAAAAGAACAGGCTATTGCAATTTGAGGATGTTGCCACGTCTCTCTCCATTTAAAAACGTAAAGAAATTTGACTGGCAAATATATACTCACATAGTATTCAGAGTTAGAGGTGATGGTCGAGTATATTCAGTTAATTTACATCTTGAGACAGGTTTTGATGTTACTTCGTATGATACTTATCATTATTTCATTTGGACCAGAGGTGGTCCCTACTGGCAATATGTGAGAATACCATTCTCAAAATTCTTTTTTGCTTATAAAGGTCGATTACAAGCTAAAAATATGATCTTGGCCCAACATCAAGTAGGTGCTGTTAGTTTTACGATAGCTGATAAAGTTACAGGCCCTTTTCGATTTGAAATTGATTATATCGGTGTAGAATATGATCCTTCTCATATAGAAGAAACTGCATATGAACAGTATACGTTTGATCAAAAGTTTTGGTAAAGAATATTGAAGTTCAGAAAGCTTGTAAATTATTAATACTAATAAATTAATATTTTAGATGAAACAAATTTAATAAATATGTACATAGAAACAACGTCTTTTTACAGTTATTTTTTAATTATCTTTTAATGAAGATTGCGTTGATGAGTTATTCTTTTTCGACAGCATTTTATATGTATCTTTTGATACCAAATAGCTGACACCACCAGCAATAGTGGTTATTGCTGTAAGGTAACAAAGTCCTTGTAGAATTGGATGATCCACAAAATGAAATACAGGAGCTGCTAATGTTCCAGCTACCAATATCAACTGAATTCCTGTATTAAATTTGCTAATCATTGTAGGGGCTAGTTGTACAGTAGCATGTGTAGCATCAAAGTATCTTGCTATAGTTTTCTGAAAAATTAATTATTTTTAATTTAATATATGCAAAAAGCTAATTCTTATTTTTTTTTAAATCGTGCAGTTGTCAATATATATATTATAGGAAAAAGAAAACAAGAAGTAAAATAATAGAAGTTTTTAATAAAATGTTAAAATCCAAGCAAATAGTGACACTCAAATATAAAATTTTATTGGAAATTAATATAAAATTTTAAGTTTTTTTTTAAATATTCAGTAAATATTTTACAGTCTAAAATGATGACATTTTATATATATCTAAAAACTCATAAATAATGTACTTGGCCATGCAATTTCTTGACAATTTTTATATTTTAAAATACATCAATAAGTACTATAAACCATTAACTTACTGGTGGTGGCAATGAACGATATCTAATGTATGATGCTGCAGCCACTAAAGCAATATCTCTTGCAACTACCAGGCACGTAAGAGGTACAGGAATTAAACCAACCCATGTTAAAGATAAAAACATTGTGCCAACTAATAACTTGTCTGCAACTGGATCAAGAAAACTACCAAGCTTTGAAGCTTGTGAAGCCCATGTCCGAGCAATCCATCCATCAGCTAAATCAGAAAGACCAGCAATTCCAAGAAGCCATAAAGCTACCTAAAATTAAAAAATTTTGTAACAAAAATATATTCAAGAATTTAACAATGTTACAGATTCAAAAATAAAGAACATAAACTAAATACCTGATAATCTTGTGATACTATTAGATAGCTCAAGCATGGAGTGGTTAATATTCGTGCTATACATAGAAAATTAGGAATAGTCCAGATATTTTCTCTTTCTATGATTTCTTCTACCTTTTGCCTTGTTTTTTGAAAATCTTGAATAAAGCGTGCCTTAATTTCTTTTCTTCTAGCACGACGCTGTCTCTTAAGCTCTTGCTTTCTGTTGTACGTATCATCATTGTTAATGCAGTACAGCCTTGGCTTGAATTGTTTCAGACATCTTTCGAACATGTATCTGTTAAAAGTTCTACATCGTGTCAGTTGTAGTAGTACAGAGTAACTCATAATTAATAAATCCTAAAAGAAATAAATATGTTTTAATATCTTATTCAACCTTAAGTGTGTTTACTAATATTTACCTGAAAAAATGCAAAAATTTAAAAAGATGGCTTTATATATTATATAGTTGGCTTTTATACTTTAAAAAAATTACAAGTAATATTATTAGTTTCTAAAAATTTTATTTTATGCATTCTAAATAATTTATGCGTACGAAATTACTTACGAAAGTAATTACTTATGAAAGTAGTAAACATATAGAAATAAGAGGTTAATTTCACTGTCGGAGGAACTAGTGATTAAAATATATTACGTTAAATCTTACCTGGTCACCTAAAATAATTCGAAAATTTGTACATTACGGGGTGATTAGATAGAATTTGAAGAATTTTGAAAATAAATTTTATTCAATATTTTAAAAGAAGGGTCATCTTATACACATACACGCAGACCTACTGTGCTTGTAAACTATACATAGATAGGTCTGCATGCACCGTATCGTAGTATTCGTAGTCTGGTCCAAACTGTACACAAGTACGAATCATACAGTCACGCGGTTGTCTGCTAGTAGAAACAGACAGCATAGTTCAGCCTTATTTATGCATTTAAAATATTACCATTTCAACTTCTTTTTATTCTACTTGCAATTGTTATTAATTGTTATAAAAATTATTCGATTTCTTGCAATTATTATTAAAAAATATTTTATAATTTCCTTATGAGGTACCGCTTGATCGTCAAGTACCTGGACAAGTACCTATATTCGGATAACATTTCAAATATCCTCTAGCAAAAACTGTGGGTTCCCGGCATAATAAGTCCACTGTTTTGAAAATTGAATTTTGAGCGATTTTGGTATCCTTACTTATTAGGAGAGTGTCGGAGGTTTGGAAATCGATATTTTCTGAAAATGAAAACTAAAAATGAAGTGTAGTGCACTTAGTTTTGTCCAACCCTTATTCTCGAGGTAGCAACTAAAATTGATCATAGCTCTGCGAGTTTTTATGCTAGAAAAAAAGTCCGAAACGTAACTAAAAGTTGACAAACAGAGCTTTAATTTCAGTTTTGTTTTGTACAAAAATATTAATCTGGTCCAAATTCTCGTTTGGAAAAAACGCTCAAGTTGAGTGTTATTTCGAACCCTGAACTGAATTTTTATATTGTACAAGTTGAGAGTTTTTTCCATACGGGTTATAAGTTATTAATTAACTTCCAAAAACGCACCTAAATTCGAGGATGTTAACTTTTTTAAATACAGTGATTTTTCGTGTTATTTTGATATCTTTCTTTAAAAGTTAATAACTTTGGACCAGATTATAATATTTTTGTAAGAAACGAAGCTGAAATTAAAGCTCTTTAAGTCTAGTTTTAGTTACATTTAGGTACTTTTTTCTAACATAAAAACTTGTAGATGAGCTATATTACTAAAATAGCACACACTTGAGATCAATTGGTTGATATCTAGAGAACAAGAGCCCATTGGAAAAATTAAGAGTACTACATTTCATTTCCAGGTGTCAGAAAACACCTCTCATCATCAAATATCGTTTTCCAAACCTCTGCCATTCTCCTATGTAATATCCGTAGATTCCCGGAATAATCATCAGCTTAACTGCATTTTTTCAATACTGAGTGTATTTTATACCCGAAATATAACCACTTATCTATATCCTGGACTGGAATAACTACTTAACTGAACCGTTGTCGAAAATATAATAAAAATTAACTCCAGGAGATAAGCAAGTGATGAATTAAGAGATTTATCACCTGATATGAGGTTTCGATATGATATATTATCTGATTTAATATGTCACCTGCTTTTAATTATCATATGAAATAATAATCTGATTAAGCGGGTCAGCCTGAGTTAAAATGATATAAAATCAATTTTATTCTTATTTGTATATATAGGATATTCGATAGGAAATTTCGTAGAATATACGCTCTTGTAACCCATTTTGCATAATTACTATTATTCTTTTCGAAGTTGTAGGGCAAATAGTGACAACAGATTATATAGCAGGCTTATTAAAAGTACGGTTTATTTCATATATTTGCTCATTAGTCCTTATACTAACCCATTTCAATAACTATACAATTAATACTGAATGGATGTCAATGATTCTAATATAAGCTTATAAAATATAAAATGTAATCATAATTACTCGATCATGAAGTGCTATAATAAAACTTTAAGTTATAACTGCAGGGTCTATACAAATCTGGGAGACAGCTCGTTCGCTTTACAGACTTATTAAAAGAAGAAAAAAATAAATAAATGCGCGTATAAAAATTTGTTGTTAGCCAAGACAGCTAACTTGCAGGTGACAAATAAAACTTGAAAATGGCAGTAAAAACATCATTACTGATAGAACGTCTCCCAATAATATGTGAATTGGTTCGGGAATGATTCAGATATAAAAACAAAATTGTGTAGCAAAGTTTCGTATTTCAGTATAAATATTAATTGCTTCCTCCTAAAAAAAGCTTTGTAATAGTAACAAAAACCGCTGCCAATTCATTGGCACTTAGCTTACTCAAAATGTATAAATTGCTCCAATATGAAATTCATTGATCTAATAACATAATTTTAAATTACTATATCTCATTCTGATTCTGTGGCTTTCCGGAATAACCACTTAAGTCCACTTTTTGTGTTTTTGAGAAAAACAGGTTTTAATGTTTGTACTGATCTGTAAGATCGTAGTTAAAGTGAAACAGTGCAATACTATGCTTGTTTAATGGGTCATAATATACCTTTCTAATCATATTGATAAGAAAATGAATTACATGGTTATGTTTGTAGGAACGAGTAAATACCGTAAGTTAAGTTGTTATTCCGGGAACATGGACTTAAGTTGTTATGCCAGGAAGTGTACTTTTTAGCCGTATTCTATTCTTTCGACACTCTTTATATGTCCGAATGACGTGAACTAGCATTCAAATTTAACTTATGAAGTGTATCTATATGTATACGTAATTTATAGATATGCTTAGCAGGTTAAATTAACTCAATACTAATTCACAGAAACGGAGGGCAGAGAGTGTAGGGGAGAGCGGGGCACGCTTGGCAGGTCAACTTTGATCCAGGCTATGTTAAAAACTAATTGACTTTAAGAAGCTTAAAAATCGTAGCCTACTTATTAACTATCACCGAAATTAATGCCGTACTTTGTAAAAGCATACATGTATAATATTTTTTGTATATTTATCGAAATGAAACCTGCCAAACGTGCCCCGCTTTTTTGACTAGCGGGGTAACATTGGCATGCGGGTGGGGCGAAATTGGCGCGGTATTGCAGAAGAAAGTTCAAAGCTTCAAATTAGAAAATGTGATCAGGATTTGGTTATAGGTAAAAAAACAAAGGTTTTGATATTAGAATTAATTTACTTTTATTAATGTACATCAATTAGAATCAGTCTGATACATTATTCTTATTATTACTATAACATATTTTTATTAAATTTATCACATTTTGTTTCTTTCTTATAAATTAACGTAACTTAAAAATATTTGTAACATTTACAATCTTTTAGTATTTTATAAATGATTTGAAAAATGTTAACAATTTTTTTTAACTTACAGTAATAAAATGCTGAGATCAAAGTAACAAAGTAAAATAAAATATATTTTGCACTGATAACTGCTTTTCTTAAAATAAAAAGTCAGTCGTCACTTAGTTGATAATTAGTTCAGTATTGTAAGACAATGGAATATACTGAATTTGACTATCCGAAAAAATAATTAAAACGATACTCACTCCTGATTTCTTCGAGCTCCGAAACATTTACATGTAAAATGCGTGCCCCGTCTCACCTGCCAAGCGTGCCCCGCTCGGAATATCTTTTTCAATTAAAAAAATCTTTCTTTGCATTTAGTTTAGGTTAATAAAAAAAAAGGAATTAAAAGTTCGAAAATTAAACTTTCAAATTAGACCATATGTAAGTCAGTGTATACATTCTTTCTTAGTTTACCTTGTGATGGAAATATCGATGCGAGCGTCGTATTTTAAGTAAAATATTCAATCTAAGTTATTATTTTTATTTTTAATTTAATTTTAACATATCGGGTATTGAAAAAAAGTTTATCGATTGAGGAATTAAGTAGAGAAAAGATCATTTTAAAATATGAATTTTTAATATGAAAATTTTAGCTGCCAAACTGACCCGGCATGCCAAGCTTGCCCCGCTCTCCCCTACTTCTATTTTAATCAATTTTTTGCAGTTGAATAAGTCCTAATAGTCGAGGTTAATGCTAGTTAAAGCGATCATGCGCGCCATCTGTGTAAAATTTTCTTGTTACGGTTTTCTATTGTTCTAAAGTTTTGAAAAGGAACGTTGCGCTTGAATTGCAATTATCTGAAAATAGCCAAGTACTCTTAGAAGATCCAAGAATAAATACAAAATCACAAGAAATTAGAAGACAACCACCAAGAGCTACTAAGAGAATAATTTCCTCCAATTCTTTTATTAATTACTAAATTTTATTAATTATTTTACTATTAAAGGTATTTAATTAATTTCAGTATTATATTTTTAAAATATTTTTGTTCAGAATTATTATAAATTAATTTCCAAATATCTTATACGTTTTATATTAAATAAAAACTTGTACATGATGTAATACAAAACACGTGTATAAAAGCGTTATATTTTGTAATAATTCATTATTTTGTTATAATTAATTAATAAAACTTACCACATAATAAAACTAGTAATTAAAATGTAATTAATTATTGCCCCTTAAATATATGCTTTTTACAAACCACGACCTAAATTTTGTATTATGTATAATTTACACTCAATTAAGTTTTATAATCACCTTAATAAAATGTTTAGAGTAATCAAACATGGACTTAAGTGGTTATTCCGGGAACAACTTTCAATAACATGGACTTAAGTGGTTATTCCGGGAACAACTTTCAATAACATGGACTTAAGTGGTTATTCAGGGAACAACTTTCAATAAAATGGACTTAAGTGGTTATGCACTGTACTGGTTTCGACCATAGGGTCACATTTCTGACATTTTTTATATTTTTATATATAAATGGTGCATTTGAATATATAAAATCGACATTAAACTCGATTTTCAAATAAATGAACTTAAGTGGTTATTCCGGGAAGCCACGGAATTAATATCTCAAAATAGGTCTGCTTTTATTATCCTGGTACAAATTTTTTCCACTCCACAGACATAACCATGAACAAATGCAGGATGTGATTAGGTAGAATAATATAAAGGTATGAAAAAATAACTACGAGATACTTGCTATACCAAGAGACTGCATAACATACAAAAATAATTTACCTTATCGATTTCAGAGAATCGTAACATAAAAGGGTTTAAATAATAACAAGTCGACGAACCTTTCAATTTCTTTCTAGTTTCGAATCTTCATTAAAAACTGAAAAAAATGAGCCCTGTTTGGTAAAAAATGACCCTGTTCTCGAGATATAAGCGATAAAAAAAATTTCTAAAAAATACATAACCTCAAATATTTTGAATTATAAAGGTCGTTGATATTTGGGCAAAGAACTTGGTCAAGAGATAGTAAAAAGCTACCGTTCTGAAAAGTATCAGATCAAATGATGTCGACATACTCCAGTATTCGCAGCTGGCTAAAAAATATATTTATTTTACAAAAAGGTTCTATCCCATCAAAGGAAAAAGATGGAGAAATTTTACAAAATATTCTTCACCATATTCCTAATAATCTCTATTCTTTTCAAAAATTTTTCTTCTTATATTTTATAGATATAAGAGAAATGACGATTTCGTGAATAACAAAACAAAGAAAATAGCTTATTCAAAATTTCGGATCTAAAAAGATAGGTTATTTTATGCTCCTTCAAATGCATTATTACTCATTTGATGATATTATTTATAAGGTATCAAAAAGCCTGAAAAATAAAACTCAAAAATCGAAAACCCGCTAAAAAACAAAAACGCATCGAAAAACAAAAAAAATATGTTTGAACTAACTTCCTTAAAAAGAAACGAGCAAAATGAGCCCTAAAATATTAATTTTCACCGTGTATATTCAGCGTAAAGTTGAGACACATCCACCACACACGCACACACATCGCACTCAGACACACACATGAACACGCACACATACACTAACATACACATACACACACTTACACACACACACCCACTTACACACACACACACGCGCGCGTCCATACAGACATTTTCTAAAAATAGTTCTAACATGTTTTTGGCAAACTTTCTTTTTATGTCTTGCGTATCCCATGGTAATTTTTTACTAATCAAAGCTAATTTTTTCACTCTTTTTCTGAATATTTGAAATCAAAAAGAATTCTTTAATTTATCGATTCTTTTTGGTTTTATCACGTTTCTTTAAATTTTATATTCATTTTTTGTTAAAAAAATTTTTGATCGCTTTTTTCTTGGGTATCATGCACTTATTTTCTGCCAACAAAAATATTTTATAATTCATTGGTTCGTTTTTGTTTTATAACATTTTTTCATTTTCCCGATATTTTTGTATTATATGAATAAATTCGTTGTTCATAAACTCAAATAAAATTACAAAATTACAAAAAAGAATTATTTATCAAAGTAGTATGCATTTCTTATATGCATAATAGTATATTGTGTATCATGAGCAGTGTTGGACGGTACTTAAAAAAACGGTACTTAAGTATATGTTTTTAAGTTCTTGTACATTAAGTACAGTACTTGAAAAACAAAATACTTAAGTACAATAGTTCTTAAGTAATAATCGTCGGACATGTACCGAGTACTAAAAATATACTTAAGTACTATATTAAAGTACTTGAAGTACTATATTAAAGTACTTGAAGTACTATATTAAAGTACTTGAAGTACTATATTAAAGTACTTGAAGTACTTAGAAAAGTACTTTTTAAAGCACTTCGAATACTTGGAAAAAGTACTTAAGTACTTGTACAGGTAAAAAAGTACTTACGTACTTGAAAAAATTATTTAAATACTTTTTCAAGTACTCGAATTACTTAGTACTTTTTTCGAGTACTTTAAAAAAGTACTTAAGTATTTTTAAAATACTCGGTACTTGTCCGACGATACTTAAGTACTCTTGTACTTATGCTATTTTTTAAGTATACTTGTACTTTTTTTAAGTTATAAGTATACCAATTCGCCCAACAATAACCATGGCGGAGAAGTAAGCTTTTTTTGCCCGCGTGGTGAGGTTTGCAATACGAGTCGAAGGCGACCAAGCACGAGCCGAAGGCGAGTACGTATTGCAAGGTAAATACGAATATTGCAAACACACCGTAGTTTCTGTCAAACATGTATTGATAACGTGTTTTTTTTAAATAAAAATGCCTATGAAGGAGAATTAAATTTGGCCGTTTACGACGCGGTCCAAACACACGCTTGTTAGATTGCAAAATCAGCCTATTAAAGTGTTTAGGCTCACCTAAACATGTATCATCCGGATGGTACTCGTACCCCATGTTTATAGGATACCTCAACTCTCTTAAGGTTTTCAACTTATTTTCAACATTCGACTTTATCTTGGGCGCCCTCGACTTTGACTCATGCTGAATACCTCACCCTCGCTAGAAATAGCTCATTTTCTCTCCTAGTTGCACAATGTACTATTTTTGTCAGATGTTGATTTATTTACTTATTTGTACTTTTCGAGACTTCTGCAAAAATCCATACATGTGTCACTCGTCTTCGGCTCGTACTGAAAACTACACTATCGCTCTAAAAAAGCTTACTTTACGCTCTTGGTACACAATATACTATTTTCGCCCGCTGATTTGGAAGTGGGCGTAAAGGAAATTTATTCCTACTGACCTATTTTTTTCGTCCGCCGGTCAGAAAAAGGCTACTTTAGTCCCGCTATATATGATAAACCGCGTTTTTGTGTAAGTTTGACAAAAAAAGATTAATCAACAATTTAATAGTATTACACAATTTATTATGTATGGACAATTGAAAAAAATGTTACTTGATATGCAAAAACATTTTAAGTTTTTTATACAATTTAAACGATTTTTTATAATCGAAGAGCCGGATGCAATAAGGGGACTAGCGCTCGAAAACGCGTAAAAGTATTGTTCAAGGAGAGACTTTAGAAAATTGATTAAATTTTAATTTTGATAATTGATACACATAGGAAATTATATTGGGCATCATTTTGTATTAAAACAAAATATTTATCTTCTTTGGTTTTCTAATTATTTAAGAAAAACGTAATTTATAGCTTGAGAAAAAATTCAACACATTTTTCTCTTCAATTCGTTGTAACTTCGTGTATTTTTAATATTGTTTATTCAAACTATAACAGAATAATCTTCAACATATTCTACGTATGTTAAAATATTTAAAATAAATTTAAAACCTTTTAGAGTGATATAATAATTTTTTTTAAATATTACTGTCAAAATCTGCCATTGATACAATGAATCACAAAAGTAGTGTTATATAATTACGAATCGTAAAAACTTTCAGCGAGAAAAATGTTCATTATATCTCGAGGAAGTTTATTGGAAAGTTTCAAACCTTGATTGATAATGGTGAAAAAGTATGAGCGATTTACAAATTGCATGCGACTTCGACGCGCTCGACGCAGCTGACGCGTTTTATCAAAAGCGAGTATTATTCTCTCTATTATGCTTATTTCAATATTTTTACTATACAAACAAACAGTTTAATAATTTTTTTTACTAATCTGTGATATCATGTAATTATTTTATACTTACATTAATAATTAAGTACTAAACTATTTATTCGTAAAATAAAAAAATTAAAATAAATATAAAAATATTAAAATCTTTATTATGGAGAGAATAATGGGCGTATTCCGAAATGCGTGCGCTCTGCGCGAAACATATCGGAATGTTCTGAAATGCTTTGGTCTAATTTTTCCAGATTCCCTGAAGCAATATAAACAAGTCTAAATATTCTCGGATGCGAATGTAATGTGAATCTGTAGCGGTGTAAATACCTCTAAATAGTGTCAGGTGCGGATTTAAAATGGGTCTATGGCAATATAAACTCTCCTAAATTCGGTCAAGTGCAACAATATATTTTTAAAACTCATTTTGCATTCGTAACTGATCATATTTAGGCTCATTTACATTGCTACAGAGATATTTGGACAAATTAGAGCAAAACATTTCGGAACGTTCCGAAATATTTGACGCAAAGTGCATGCATTTCGGAATACGCCCAATACTCGAACGCGACAAGACGCACCGAGGTTTGAAACTTTCCAATAAATTTTCTCGACATATAATGAACACTTTACTCGTTGAAAGTTTGAAAGCGATTCGAAATTCTGTAACATAACTTTTGTGATTCATTGTATCAATGGTAGATTTTTACAGTAATATTTTAAAAAATTTACTATATGACTCTAAAATGTTTGAAAATTTTTTAAAATTTTTTCTATCACACGTAGAACACGTTGAAGATTATTTTGTTAAAGTTTGAATAACAAATATTAAAACGATGCAAAGTTACAACGAGTTGAAGAGAAAAATGAATATATTGAATTTTTTCAAGTTAAATATTGCGTTTTATATCTTAAATAATTGGAAAACAAAAGAAGATAAAAATTTTGTTTTAAGGGGTTAGTCCTGTGTAAACGCCTAAATTTTAACTATTTTTGTGCAATTTTTTCAAGTTAAATATTGCGTTTTATATCTTAAATAATTGGAAAACAAAAGAAGATAAAAATTTTGTTTTAAGGGGTTAGTCCTGTGTAAACGCCTAAATTTTAACTATTTTTGTGCAATTTTTTTTACAAGATAATCAGTGTACAGAAAATTTTCTTTTAAGTTTATTTTGTTATGTTTTATTATTTTTTTACGGCCAAAGTGGACATCCGATAAAAAGGCAGGTGGTTGGTCATGGCGATAGCAGCAGTTTGGGTTGCCTGAAATAAAGAATTCGAACAGATTATTGTTCTGTAGGCTTGTCATTCTCACAAGTGGCAGATTTAGACACTTTATTGAAAAATAACAAAATGGCGCCTTTATGGAAAAAAAATTTTAATGCAAAAATATGCCCAATAAAATGTCCTATGTGTATCAATTGTCAAAATTTCAATTTGATCAATGTTCATAATTCTTTCCTTGGATAATACTTTTACGCGTTTTTGAGCGCTAGTCTCCTTATTGCATCCGGCCCTTCAATCTATGATATACTTTTATATAGGTTCAAAAGCCAATTTAAAAATTTAAATTTATATATTTTGACATTTAAACAAATTGAATTGTCGTTTTCTTTTTTTTTGATAAGAATTTTTAATTTTCGTCAATTCGTTTTCGTTTTATGGCGATTTTTATTTTTATGACGAGATACTCCAAAATGAAAATTTAGCCAAGAGGTGTATAGAAATAAAATAGTGGCTCAAAGTTTCCCTTATAAGCGGAATTACTTTGGCCGCTCTATGTTTCATACTTTGGTGAAAGGTACGCTTTTGACATTTTATTCCTAGAGCGTGAATATATAGTATAGATCAAGACTAAACTTTTAGCACTTGTTTAAAAACTTAATAATGAAGTGCCAACTAGAGTAGTGTAAATTTCAGAGTGGTCCAAAGTCAGCCCGCTCTACGGAACTTCATCATAATTTTGAAATCAATTTCTAAAATGAATTAGTATTCATTGCAGAGAAGCATTTGGACCAAGAGGACACAAATTGTCACAAATCTTTGCACAACTTAGTCTCCTAAGTCTTAGATAAAAGTTTCGTAGAAAGCGCTAAATATCCAGAGTTAAACTCCTGCATTGGCCGTGAAGCTCTTAAACCAGAGCCATCGCAGCCAGGAGCGCAGGCGCGCTACCACCACCACCTCCTGCCAACCTATACCTACCCTCGCCGTAACGCGGCTGCCAGAGGAAGGGCGAACGAGAAAAACCGAGCGAGCAACAGAGTGCCGCGTCGCCGCGCACACTGCACCCCCTTGGCCGCGCCACTGCGACCAACCCGTGTATTATTATACACCACGCAGCAGCGGCAGTAGCTGCATGCGCGCGCGTGCAGTGCGAGCTCCGTTCTATACAGTGTCCGCACGCCGCGTGTCTCTCTCTCTCTCTCTCAAACACGCGCGCACACAAGCATATACACACGCGCGCGCGCGTCAGGAAGGTGCGGACGGAGACGGGAAGTCGCAGCGCGACCTGGTGCGACGGATGAGATATGCGCGCAGCGGGCAGCGAGGCCGAGGCCGAGGCGCGCCGCTGCTGAGGGATCCCGGGCACGAGCATGACTCTGGCCGGATCAGACCATTCGCTTGCGGGTAAGTCCATCTTTTCCTTGCGCGCACGCCGCGCAATTTATCGCCGCTGGACTGACCGCTGGTGGCCGTCCAGCTTCGCGGGGACTCGTCGTTCTTTCCTCGGGGATGTAATTCTCTCACGGGCTGCTCGTGGCCTTTTCACGAGTGTCCCGAGACTTCTCGGGAGGGGATGAGCCGACGTACGTGCCGCGGGCCGCCGCGAATTTTCCAGAAGCGCATAGATGGGGTTGCCCGATCGCGCGGCGGGGGGTTGTTGTTTTTGTATACGTGCGTGTTATGCTTTCGCTCGACCTTGGCACTACTGGCTTTTACGAGGGGTACGGCGCTTCTGCGATGGGGGGACGATGGCGACGGCGCGAGGGGGACAGGGCTCTACGGGATTTGTTTGGGGAAGCGAAAGAGGGTCGAGGTTGAGGCGAGCGAGAGCGAGGGGCAATGTAGGCATGGTCGCGGCGGCGGCGGCGGCGGCGGCGGCGGCGCACACGGGCACGTTGACCGTGACGCTGCAAATTAGCCGCGACGGTGGAGAACGTGCCAGCGTATAGCATCGGCAGGGGAGCTCTACCCGCATTGCGCAATACCTCGCGCCGGATGGTATTTTTTACGAATTTTGGAGTTGTTTTTGGAAAAGGGTGGATGGTGCAGCTTTTCTTTCGTTACAGGGATGTTTCAAGCAGTGTTTGCATTGGTTTTTGCGTTTATTTTTGTTTGATTATGAAGAGTAATTACATGGGTCAGACTTGTTATTAAATATTTATGATGGCATATAGAAGCAAATAGAGGTTTATGTTGTTAGCAATTTGCTTCTTTTTGTTTATCATTAGCTAAACATAAAGTTTATGTTGATTCACAAGTTTATATTTTACATAACATTTCCTTTATGGTTATTTTGTTCGATTTTCTAACTTACAATACTTATTTAAAGAACGCAAAAATGTTTATCATCTTAAAGTTATGCGTCAATAATTTATTAGAAACATTCCTTTTTTTATTGCGTTATTTCAAAATTACGTAACAAGAACAAATAAAATATTTAATAAATATATGTATTCAATCAGCAATAATTTCATAATCGATTTTAAGTTTGGTTGCACCTAACATCTTCTGCACGTTCATTCACGGCGAAATTTCGACGCGTCCAGTTAAGGGCTGACTCATTATTGTTCCTATACAAACATTTTTTCAAAACATTCATAACTTTAATTTTTTTAACTTTGTAATTTTATACTAAAATTTACTAGTTTTTAAAGTTCACTCGATTATGTTAATAATATTTTACAATTATTTAATAAGATAAGTAATATAATTCGTAATAAATTGAAGTACGATTACATTCATTTTTATAATGTTACCTTATTTTACTAGTGATATAATTACGTTAAGACACTTAATTGTTACGGTGCTTTCAATATTAATTATACATAATTTATTCAAAAAGAAGAGGAATAAAACATTTATAATGTAGCAATAACAAAATAATAGAAAATCATTCTGTTTGTTCAAAACCATAAATAATCTGTTTTATTTTGAAAATTTTCCAAAGGTTCATTATTATTTCAATATTTGCGTCATACCTTATACTAATCGAGTGATTTGATTGTTATTATTATTAATTAACTATAAATTGATCTAATATTCTAAATAAATTACATATTTTGGACGATCGCAACGTTTTCAAAATGGACTTATTCCAATATTCTTCTGAATTATTCATTTGATAATATATTTATATTTCTGTCTCTGCTTTCTCTAATGCGATTGTGCAATTATGTTTGATAAATTTAAATGAACATTTACTTAATTAAGGAATTGCGTAATGTAATGTCAGTAATAAAACATCACGGATACAACCCCGACACAGTCTCTTCAAAGCTGAAATTATATCACTGATTAAATAATAACTTATTCATTAGGGAATCAAGTACAATTTGAAATTATTACGCAATTCGGGGTAATAATTTACCTCTAATTTTGAATCTGAATTTCGTAAGAGCCATATAATGTAAAGCAATAATGTAATCGCATACCTATTATTTTGGGATTACTTACCCGAGACTAATCCTAACATAATTAAGATATTTTGAAGACTTACATTAAATTAACATAAAAATTGACAATCCATTCAAAATCTTTATGATGCAACTTGTATGATAAACGATACAGCAAAAGTAGGTATTCGAGCATAACGATGATATTTTTTTCTGCCTGTACAGTAGAAACGACAGCGTTTCTGGGTGCCTGTATCGGCTTCGTGGTCCTACTGCTGGTCGTGACATTGTACTTGTCGCGCAAGTGGTACTTCACGCCGCCCGCGACGACAACTACTCTCTTCGGCGGTGTATGCGTGCCACTTTGCGAGTCTAGCAACAGCACCGCGACCCAGAATCTAGGTATCCTCGTTCACCCGGCCATTGTTTCTACATTTTTTTTAAGCCAGAATTCGCGCGGATCTCTTCTTTTTTGTTCGTCAATTGGTCGTGCAGCTAAGTTTGATCGCTCGTTTATTCGGATTTTACTGGTATTTTCTTTCTGAGTTTCTCTATGCTTCTTTTAATTACTTAATGCAATAAGAATTTTACATTGTACAATTTTTTAGATTCATGTTTTAATCTTTTTTAATATAAGCTGCACGTTCATAAAGTTTGGTATAATTAACATAACGACTTCATTTAAATCAACAAGAGTAATATGATAATAACTCTAATATACATAACGTTAAAAGCATTATGAAAGTGCTGGTGAATATTGTGCCGATAATTTTGACGTATAAGACTTCGTTCAAAGATCTATTAAGTACTTTTCAATGAAGGTAAAGTGAAATTTTATAATTGTAAGTAGTTATTTATTTATCTGTCGGTAAAAATCAAGGTGGAAAATAATTTTTAAATGGCTTCCGGACTCGCTTAAGTCGCAAAAGCTTTCAAGAAAATGTAACTTACAAGTTTTAACACATAATTTTGAATTCAAATTTTAATTTGCCTTAAAAAAACACAGAGATTAATTGTTCAAACCATGATTAAAGTAAGAAGTAAAATTATTCTCTTTATTAAAATAGGCAATAGCTACCCTTTTTCGGATCCAGAAACAAGTTCGGATTCGGAAGAGGACGCCTTGCGTCGACTGAATTGCCGAAGCCACCCGCCACCAGACACACTGACGATTCAAGCCGAAGATGGACTGCCGAGCATTCCAGGTTTGTTGAACTTAACCAATTAAATCAATAATTATAATTACATTTATGCAAGCTATAATCTTGTATCTACTATTTAAATAAAAAATCATAATTATAAAATAAAAAAAGGACTTGTTTACATTGAAACTTTAAAGAACGTATACATTTTATATACTATTTTATTTTTACTAAATGATTAAATTCATATTTATATCGCTAAGCAATCATATAAATTCCACAATCATAACTGCATATGTTTTGATAGACACTGGGACAATCAACAATAATAATTGTCTCGAGGAACATCCTGCTGATCAACAGCAGGTAAACAATTGTTTTCCTATTCCAATATAATTAATTGATAACACTTACAGTTGACAAAAATAAATATTAATTCTTAACAATTAATAATGTTACAGTGCATAGTGGAAGTAGGCTCACCTACTGTTATTCTCGATAACAGAGAAAATGAACCACCGACAATCGACGAAAATGTCGCAACAACGCCAACAACCCCGACCGACACAATCACTTCGCTCGCGGTTTCGACTGAAGAGATGGCAAGTCTGGAAGTCGCATTCCTCTATGATGCTCCAATGCGCGAGATGACGGTTTGTAATAACCCTTATCATTATAAATCCTATGTAATAATTTTATGAATATTTTTTATTCTTACTGCTATTATATCTACTAACTTGAGTTATAAACTTTAGCATCATACATCACTATTAATTAAATGACATATTAAATTACATTTTTAATATGTCTCGAACCAAACACTCGAATTATACAATATTCACTATAGAAAAGAAAATAGATTGAAAAAAAGATAAACTGTAATGAATAGATATAGTTTCTAATCTACAAAGAATCAATGATAATAGTTTGATGTCTGACCAAACATTGCGGTTATCTACTTACATGGCGTATAATATTAATAAACCTTATAATAGTCTCTAATTATAATACTTCAAAATTTAAAGAGTAGGAAAAATTTGGGCAGACCGTATACTTCTCTTTCTTGCATTATTTTATCAAGAAATATGTGTTTTATATATATTTTATGTATTTCTTATTTTAATATTTTTATCAAATAAGTAACTTAATTCTTATGACCCGTGTATACAGATCAAGGCAAATTTTATTACATTTATTTACTTCTAAGTTTAGTATTCGTTCATTCATCTGTGTAAACTTGCAAAAGTTAGAGAAAATATTAAAAATATCAAAAAATGAGTTTTGGCCTCCATATTTATATTACATATTTATATTATTTTTATTAAAAGTTCTTTATTCATCATTTCAATCTAATTTGTAAATATCGAGTTGTAACTTGTAAATATACAATAAACTATGCTTTTCTGGATATTATTCTAAAGCAGAAAAATATTATTTTCTTTAATTCAATATAAGGGACTTTTGAATCCTAAATGTGTATTGTTGCTCAAGAAAGGGGGTTCAAAATGTCAAGACAAAATCACTTTATATTAAAATTCTACCAAACTTTTATTTTAAAAATATGTATTTTGCAACTGATAAATATTCAAAAATAATTGTTTTACGTAAATGATAATTAGAAATGCATACAAGATGCATTTGATTTAAAATCGAGGTTGACTTATGCTTCAAATGAACGTTCGATGCTACTATATAATCCTACCGCATATTTTGAATCCAAGACCTTCGAACCGATGTATGCAGTCCTATGACAGTTAAGGGGTTGAATTAAACACTCTAAAAGCATCGATAACACCGTGAAAAAACCCTTGACCCGACAATCCACCACAACTCATCACGCATAAATCAAAATCCAAATTCATACTCGTCCATTCCCCTCGAAAACTTTTAAACCTTCCAATCCACAACAATCCCACAAATCAATTATAAGGTACATATATATATATATATATATAGCTTAAACCCAGCGCCAGTCCACGCGCGTCCCACGATCATCCTCGCTCTCTTTCTTTCGCAGGTCCACGTGCTGCAGGGTCGCAACTACCCGGCGGGCATAGGCGGCAGCCAGGTGCGCCTGGTCCTGCTGCCCTCGAAGAAGCAGCGTCGCAAGACCCGGGTGCGCCAGGGCGGCACACCCCAGTACATGGAGAGCTTCCTCCTGCCGCGCGTCAACCCGGAGGACGTCAACGCCATGGGCATACGCGTGCGGGTCTACCTGTGGGGCGGCCGGATGCGCAGGGAACGGCTACTCGGCGAGGCGCGCGTCTCCTTCGACCGGATCAATCTGCGCCTGGAGACGACGCTCTGGCTCGCCCTTCAGCCGCCACCCTCCTCCTCGGTGAGTTTTTTTATTAATGATGGCTCGGGAGTATAGTATTTTATTGACACCGAGCGATTGCTCGGAAGTAGCGCGTAATGGACAGTGGGTATACATAAAGAAAGGTCGCGGGAGATACGAGGCTGAGGGATGCAATATTCAGAAGGGTGGCCTTTTCGTTTCTCGAGGTGGAGGAAGTGAGGGCTCGTTGAATGTTTGATTAGGGAAGGACGGTATGTAAGATTGGTTTGATTTCAGCGTGAATTCAAGGGAGGGTGTAGGATTATTGCTGCTGTCACTCTCAAGCTCAAGGGCATGTTTTATCGGTTTGGTTTATATGCTATTTATGAGGAACACGTTTTATGCAGCTATTTCGTGGTGTTTTTATCTATTAACTATTAAAAACGATCTTTTGTTTATTAAATGCCATGAATAATGAAAAGCAGTTATAAAAATACTAAAAGGACTGACGAAGCTATTCAATTTAACAATGTACTTTTTTATTTACAACGTCTGTATTTACTTGCCATTTATAAAAGTTTAGTACATATTCCCTCAGAAACAGCAGAAACGGTTAATAAAAGTTCATCAATGATCTAGTGTTAATCTAGTCTAGCATGTTTGCAAAAGTTTTATCTGTTTGCAATGAAATTAAATAATTTACCATTGGAAAAACAATGTTTTTAGAAAATGCCTAAAATAAATTTTTATATTCGTTGTATAATTAATAGGAAAATCAAGTGTAGGTACAGTAAAAAGACGTTTAACTTTCTGTCAAAATTTGAGGACATAAGAAAAGTAAAATAGAAAAGAAAAATGTACAGTATAACATCAATAGGACAATTAATTCATTAAAAAAAAATTCATACAAATTCGACCAAATATTTTTAATACTAAGTGTACATTTAGCAATTTTCTTACATGAGGAATTCCACAAGAAATCTGCACTTAAATGGTTGTAAAAATAATAAAAAGAAATTTGAGACACACCTCTGCAACCATTTTCTTCTCGTCCTGTAGGTCATATATTACATGTCAAAAAATTCCAACATGCAAAACAGACCATATTATTTGTTTAAAGCTATCAGTGATATAACAATTACTTGGTTTTTAAAGGTGCAAACAATCTTTTCACATCGTAGAATACAAAGTAGAGAAGAAAATCTTTAATTTCAGACTTTCCAAGTTTAAAAGGCTAACAATAATATAAAAAGTTATCAGCGATCAAAGGTAGTGAATAAACACGAAAAAATAGCTAAATTTTATAATTTTCCATTTTTGATCATTGTTTCGCGTTTTTTCGTGTTTATTCACTATCTTTAATCGTTGATAAGTTTTTATTTTGTTAATCTTTTTTAACCCGACATGTTTCCAATTAAAGCTTTTTTTCTCTACTTTATATTCTATTACGTGAAAAAATTGTTATCACCCTCACAAGTCAAGTAATTGTTATATCACTGATAACCGTTTTTAATCCATAATTCCCATGTTAAATTCCTATAAGAGAAATTGATGTGTGCCTCAACTTTCTTTTCTTAATTTTTTAACCGTTTAAGTGCAGATTTCTTGTGGAATTCCTCACTTGATCAGATTCAGCTTATATTTTTCCAGAGTGTAGAGTAATAAGTATTCTTATTATTCAACTTCCTAGCTCTCCCTCTAAAAAAGGTGACCATTTAATAAGGCTTTGTAATGCATTATAGTGCACAATATAGTGCGTACTAGAATATCTTTGCATAATACTATATATTTGCGTAATACTAGTACACCCTATAGTCTTTATATTACTATGTGTAAGAAAATATTTTTAAAAACTTAAACAATTTCAACGCACGAACCTATGTTCTATAACGACCCTTATAGTATTGCCAATGTCATAAAAAAGATATAAAAGAAACGTCAAAAAATCTCAATATAGGTCTGATTCTATAATCAGACCTATATTGAGATTTTTTGACGTTTCTTTTATATCTTTTTTATGACATTGGCAATACTATAAGGGTCGTTATAGAATATCTATGGTGTTTTGCGAAAATATTAGATATACTACAAACATAGAGAGAATTCTGATACGATGAAAATTATCATAAATAGAATTGGATGTTTTGAGTTCCCAGTGAATACTATTACCTTGATGCATGGTGAAAATTGCCCTGATCCACGGTAAAATTGTGATGAGTATGCCACGTTTATTATAACTATGTATCTAAGTATTTTGATTTAACTACAATTTTTACGGTAATTTTTATCAGAAAATTATCTCAGCGGATTAACATGGCAAACATAATATTTCCTTATATGATGCAATCATCTACTTAGAAAGGATTTTTCAAAATTCAACCGCTAATGAGGTGAAAAGTAGTAAACTATATATGCTTACTAATTCATCAATATTTCTTATGCCCAAAAGTTACCCATACAAATGTCTAAAAACACAATTTATAAAATTTTCCGTTGATTAATCTCTTAATAAAGCAGCACATCTGAATTTGGGATAAAATAGGTACAGCATCATCCTATTTTCTGTGCATTCATTAGATTTCAAAATATTCACAAAGTGCATCCTAAATATTTAAAAAATGAATTAAAGTATAATTTCATTGTTTTGAAATGATATCCACAAAATTTCGAATATTACAACAAAATAATATTGTGGACAACGCTGCGACGGTTTACGCCAATCATCAATATCCTTAAAAATCAAACGTTGACTCAGAGCATATTATCTTCCGAAATGCAGGTGCAGGACTGGGGCACGACGCCGAGCCTGACGCGCAGCGACTCGACTGGCTCGCAGCAGTCGGTGCAGTCGTACGCGCTGCCGACGACGCCGCCCTACGGCAGCAGCATGAAGGGCGGCAGCATCGCCGAGATCCTCGTCGGTCTGACGTACAACGGCACGACCGGCCGGCTCTCCGTCGAGATAATCAAGGGCTCGCACTTTCGCGGCAGCTGCGGCAACGACACCAAGCCACCCGACACCTACGTCAAGCTGGCCCTGGTCGACAGCAACGGCCACGAGATGGGCCGCTCCAAGACCGGCCTCAGGCGCGCCCAGCCGAATCCTCTCTACAAAGAGACCTTCATATTTCAGGTGAGTCGTCGTCCGGGGAATCGGCGCTCCTATAAATTGGCCGTGCGGAGGAAGGGTGTGTATATTTGGGGTTTTAGCGCTTGTTCTTCAGCGGTGTAGAAAGCGCAATCATTTTTTTTGTAGCTCAATTCATCGAAGAATAGGAAACGAACATTTTTTCATTCTGTGACTTTTTTTATACAAGGGCTTTGTAGAAACTTTCACAAATAACAGTAAAAGCAATGAACTGTACAAATTCCATACGACTAACGAGGAGAGTCATAACTATGGGAAATGAATTTTAATGAGGGTTTGGAAGATGTTCTCTGGTACCTAGGAATGAAGCGTAGGACCCTTAGTTTGTGCCAATGGGCCCTTATATTCGACATATGTGGTATTTTATTTAGAATATACGTTAATTTAGTGAAAAAATATCTCTTCTTATGCTAATAATTATGCATATGGTAACACTAGAAAAAATGGACTGAATGATAATAAAAGTAGGCAAAAAGAGCTTTATTTTAAGCTTTGTTTCTTTAAAAAGAACAATTCTGGTCTAAAGTTATTTGCAATTGAAAATGACGAAGGAAAATGTATGAAAAATCATCTTATTTCAAACAGTTACATTTTCTCAAAAATTCATGTTTTCCCGTCATCATTTTTAATTAATAATAAATTTATGCCAGATTAATATTTTTAAATGAAACAAAGCTTAAAATACAGCTTTTCGCCTATTTTTATTATCACTTGGGTAATTTTGCTTCATAGAAGAAGCTTTGTGATGGTAGAAGTGTGTGTGTGTGGGTGTGTGTGTGTGTGTGTCTATGTGTGTGTGTGCGTGTCTGTGTATGTGTGCGTGTCTGTGTGTGTGTGTGTGTGGGTATGGATCAACATTACTCTGAATATACACTATAAAAATGAATGTTTCGGGGCTCATTTTTCTTTCTTATTCCTTAAAAACTTTTTTTTGTTATTCGATGCGTTTTTATTTTTAGTGGCTTTTCGATTTTTTAGTTTTAGTCTTTTGGTTTTTTAATACCACAGAAATAATATTATCCATTGAGTGATATTGCATTTGATAGAGCATAAAATTACCTATCTTTTCCCACTCGAAATTTTGAATAAGTTAGTTCTCTTGTTTTGTTACTTACGAAATCGTCATTTTTTCTTCAAAACGGTTATATCTGTGAAATATAAGAATGAAAATTCTTGAAAAAGATTGCGATGATTAGGAATATGTATAAGAATATTCCTAATCATTTTTGAACTTTATCTTTTTCTTTTGAAAAGAAAAAAAACTTTTTGTAAAAAAAATAGATTTTTCTTCAGTTGCGAATACTGGAATATATCGGAAGTATGTGATCAGATACTTTTTCGTTTTTGGATTTTTGAGTTTTAGTTTTTCGAGTTTTTTGGTATATTATAAATATTATGATCAATTCAGTGTAAATGCATTAAAAAGAGCATAAAATTACCTATCTTCTACAACCTCAAATTTTAGATAGGCTCTTTCCCTTCCTCTGTTATACATGAAAAAAAATCATATTTAGTTTAAACGGTTATATCTGGGAAATCTATGATGGCAAATCGTTCACAAAATTTTGGAAGATAAGAAATTCAATGAATCTACGTACTAAAATCTCATTACAGTTAATTTAAATATTTAAATAGTTTTAATAAATTACGTACAGAGAAAAAATTGCTGTGATAAGGATTATTACTTATTATTACCTATCGTTCTATAATTTTAGTATAAAATTATCTTTTGTCAAACCATCAATGTTACAAAAGCAGACCGTTTTTGAGGCATTATTTAGAAAGAGATACAGCAATTTAAAATTAATTTATTAGAACAAAGAATTTTATATTGGAACAATTAATTTAGTTTGAGGAAGTTAAGTGTCAATGAATTGGCAGCGATTTTGTCTAGTATTAATCATGCATAGTTATTAACACAAGAAGAGGTACCTTTTTTCACTAAAATATCGTATATTTTAAGTAAAATAGCTCATATCTCGAATATAAGTGCCCATTGGCACACAGTATAGGTCCTAGGCTTCATTTTTAGTAAACCAGAACACATCTCGTACAGCCTCATCAATATTCGTTTCCCAAAGGTATGACACTCTCCTTGTAAGTTTTAATTTGATTTGTGTAATATGTGTGAGACTTTATTTAAATAATGGCCATAAATAACTTTGATTAGGAGCTGTGTTATACTTCGATTTTAAATAAATGCAATTTTATATGACGAATAATACTTGTATTTAGACTTTCTCTATATATGCCTATACATATTTATAATGAATAGTAAATATTCTGTAATCATCACCGAAAAGAGTTCAATTTAATATCTCATTCTATGAGATACGTATATATACAGAGCACAGAACATAGTATATGAACATTTTAAAAAGGGGTATAACTCGACAGTAGATAAAGGTCGAAATCGGTCAGACGTGGAAACTTTCTTTCGCTATATAGAAATATAAATAAGAAATTATAGTATTATTTGAACTTTAATGATTATCCCATTCTTTAATAAATAAAATCACAGATACCACAGGCTCAGTTTTTAATCCGGATCCAATCTTCGGTCACTTTTTTACAATAGATTTATTTAATGTATGTCAATAAACTATTTTTGTTTAAAATAAATAAGCGATTCGCAAGGCATGAAAAGTTCAAATAAAAATGTGTCTTTATAAGAATGATGTTGACTGATAACTGGGTTCGGAACAACTCTTACATAACCGAAAAGTAGGTCCATGACGGTTTACACTAGATAAATAAAAAACCCAGATGTGCGTGACCTAAGTTATAAAAACTTTGAATTATTATAAACGATAAATATAAGTAATCCAACAACAAGAAAGATTAAAAGGAAATTTGGACAGATCGATGGATGCAATTTTAATTACTAACTAACTAATTATACTAATTGATATGAGCACAAACTCTCGGCTTGAATTCCAGGTTGCCTTGTTCCAACTCGGAGACGTGACGCTGTACCTGTCGGTGTACAACAGACGGCGCACGGCGATGGGCAAGAAGGGCCGGGAGATGATCGGCTGGCTGTGCCTGGGCCAGAGCAGCTCGGGCGCGGACGAGCTCCAGCACTGGAACGACATGCGTGCCGCTCGCCAGCCGACCCAGGTCCAGCGCTGGCACTCGCTCCTGCGGCCCTGAACGAGCGCTGCGCGCCCCGCTTGAGGCGCCACAGAACAGTGATCACCCCTCCCCCGTTGATCTTTCAGAGAAAGCAACAGACGGACAGAGAAAGCTGCACACACACACACACACATTCACTCACCAGGACTACGCCAGCTGTATCGCATGCGCGGCCGATTGTACCCGGATCGACTTCGGAAACTGCTGCTCGCGCTCCTCCTGCGCGGGCCGAGAGCAATTCTTCGAGCAAATGTCGATATGCGGGATACGAGATATCGCGTGCGGATGGAGGGAAGGAATATATGCAGCTGAGCGTGCATAGAGTTATATATTTGTAACGCGCGTTCTCCAAGAACGTGCGTGGATCGCGATGCGCGTCTCGTGCACATGTATATGGCGCTCGTGAATTTTTTCTCGCGCGCGCGCGTTTATTATATGCGACAACAGCAAACAAAAAATGCCAATAACTGCCCGAATCGAGACGACGACGATTTAACGACTAACTGCACGACTATTTACGACTAAGACGAGGATGAACCGAAGTCAATATCGGACACCTGAATGAGATTCAGGGCAAATTTCTTTGTAAACTTGGATACCGATTTACGTAAGTCATTTAACGAGCGTCGCGCGCGCGCGCGCTGTACCTCGAGGCGTATGTACTTGTACGTGAGCGAGCGTGAGGAACCCTGGGTAATCATCTCTTTGGGGGGCATTTACCCGACGGTGTAACTTTTTTGTGGCACACGCGCGCACGCAGCCACTGCGTGACACTAAACACGGCGGGGCCCCGATCGCGCGATGACGCGCGCGCTGCGGGCCTTTTTTTGTGAGAATTCCCTTTGATACGCCAAAGAAAAAAAAGAAGAAAAAAAACGATACATTGAATTGTACTCCTCGTCGCGATGAATACGCGAGGGCATTGTATTGAAGCGCAACGTCGTGTGTCATATAGAGCTGCGCAAGAGACACGACTGCGGATCCGAGATTTCGAATGCGTTCGAAATGTTCGAAGACTCATTGTACCTTTAACGATTTGGCTAAGGGTTTATATTTGTAGCGATGATTGTTGCCGACGCGAGTCGGTATACGTCACGCGAATGCGGAGACTGCAGGGCGATTTGTCGGCAATCGAAGTTACACGTAATTATTTGGAAATGTGGAGATCGAGCGAGCTGCATAGCGCTTACGCGGATTTTCGACACTCAAGCATTTTAAAGTACCTTATTGATTGTCATTATTATACTCTCCAAGTAAAATTCGAAGGATTTGAACGCGCGAAGAATCTTTGCAGCTCTATGTCGTGTGCAACGTAGGCTTAATCCGAGCGGATCGGTGCCTAGAGAGCTGACTCACAACAACAAACACGTACACGTGTGTCGAACCCTGGTCTTTAATTTACTTTGTGCCTTTCGTCCCTCGAGCAGATGCGCGCTGTATATTGTTCATCTCGCGTCGAATGTGACTCTTGTATGTGCATTCGGGCATGCTCCGGGTGAGGTCGGAACGGTTTGAGGCGTAGTGGTTCAACGCGCGTTGGCCGCGACTCTTTCTATACGATGATAAACGATGACGAGGAGGATGACAATGGCGACGGCGAAGGAAACAGAAACCATGAAACATGAAATTAATAAGATACGAGAAAACATAGATTTTACATTCAATGACGCACAATAAACTTGCATACGCACCTTGTAAATGCAGTTGTGATTTTAGAAATTGGTATACCTATTATACATCATAATGGTAACTTGTAAGGGAAATATAAAACTTATAAAAGTAAAGAGAAAAAGAAACACAGATAAACAAAGAAACCATTAGGCCCTATGCTACGGATTTAAACGGAAAACTATAGCTGTAGCTAAAATAACAAACTAACATTAAATATTGTATAACGATTATAGTATTTTGAGATTAGTGATGATGGCGAGCAACGAGTACGGTGACTGATGATGATTCAAACGGACAAAAAAAGATGCTGTGAAGACATTTGTTCTTTGATCTTATATTATAGAGTTTCTCAATGCCCGTAGCTTAGTCGTTTAAAAATTAAGATTTTATTCGCGCTATTGAACCACAATCGAACCGTTCCGTCAACGCTTTATGCGAAGCGAGTGTTGCGAGGTAGCTCGACTGGTGGCTCGAGATAAGCTATGTTGTTCGCATGGATTTTTTCCTTAAATTTTTATCTTCATTCTCTTTCTACGTTGGCACGCACATTTATTCGATGCAATTTTCATGGCAAACGAATTCTTAGACTTATCGATGAGACAAAACACGCATTTCGATTTCGTCCATTCTATTTTATGAGCACGAGTTTAGTGCAGAAACGCACATAGTTTTAAATATTTACAACCGATTTACTATTATGCAAAAATAAACATTTTTAATTGCTTTTTGCTATGGCTGTCTGAAATTACAATTAATTTAATCAAGCATTGATTCAAATGTCTAATTTGTATTTGTTGTTTCAAAATTCTTGACTATATATTATTTCAATAAAAATTTTTTTAAAAACTTGACAATTTATACCATGACAAATAAAGAGAAGAGTGAAAGTGCGGTATCTTGAAAATATTTCAATGGATTTGCAATCATAGGTGTACCGCTAGGTAGGTGTATCGCTGGATTTTGTCCACGTTTTATCTACAGCACCCATTCTCGGCAAGCATTCATTGAAGTTTGAACGTCTACTGCACAAAGTAGTTACCTTTAATCAATGTTATTTCATAATATAAAAGAAATTTAAATAATATGTACATCGGTGGTGTTTTATAAAAGCTGTATTCCGATATTATCGAATGAATCAATCTATGAATAGTTGTTACTACTTGCGCAAATAAACACATGCTGATCAAAAAATAAATAGTAGTTTTACTTATCTTTGTCAATAAAATAAATATAAAATTTGTTTATGTACACAATTTTGTAACTTATATTTACTTTTGTACATGATAAATTGTTCAATTGTATAAAAATAATGTTATCCATTCATATGTTAATGTAAATTTAGTATACGTATTTATCTAGAAGTTCTTGCTTTTTACGCAAGAGTAAGGCCTCTTGAATTTCTTTTTGGCTAGGTATATGCATCTGCGACGTCTGCACTTCTTCACCATCAGCTGGAGGTTCTGCTTCTTTATCATCCTTTTTCTTTTTCCATTCTTCAATCAACAGTTCTCGGTAATCCTGTTCATCTTTCTGTTCAAGAGGTAAGAGTATACCATCATCATCATCTCTGTAGCCATAGTAATCTGCATCAATATCTTTCATTAATTCTGCACGAGTTTTTCGAGGAGGTGGTGGTGGTTCTTGTTCAAACAGTTCTCGAACACCAGGCAAATCTTTTGCTGCTCCAAAATATTTATATCCTCTGTTACCAGGTACCTGAAAATATTTTTTTCCATTAGTTATTAGAAAATGAGAATTTAAATAATTAATATGAAAATAATAGTCAAAATTAAATATTAAAAATATAACATTATTTTGCACTTTTTTCAGTCTTGTTATTGTATGTTGTTGTATTCTTACTTTAAAGTTTGACATTAATTTAATGATCATCATTGGGACGAATAAATGCACACAAAATGTATGATTAAGCCTAATTTTACCTAAGCCTTTATCGAGAATTTTATAAATTTTTTCCATAATTCAACTTTAATGTTTTATCATGGAATTTTTAAATTTGGATAATCGATTTCTAATCAATGACCCTTAAAACGCCTGTACACAACTTTTTGGAAAATCATAGAGCGAGGTGTCGTGGGACAACTTCTCTAAAACAAATCTCAGCAGCTCTATAAAATATTTATAACGTTACAATCTTATCAGCTCTATAAATTATTTAAAACTTTATGCTCCAGATATTTTATAGAGCTAATAACATGTATTATAAAGTAGTGGTACAAGATATCTTTAGAAGGACGAATATATTCATTTATCCTAGCATTTTTGTTCATAACATTTGATCTACTTAACTATAAAAAGTCAGTGACTTCACAAATTAAAGCTTAAGTCCTATCCTACATTGAAAAAGCGATTTAAACTCCAAATTCCAATGAAGAATGTTGTAAATTGTATAAAAAATTGGAGAAAAATGACATTTCAGAATAAGAAATTTTGTATTTGTAAGCAACTTTTTTGAGTAGAAATTCTAACACAAGGGGATTAATATTTTGAATAATAAGGAAAAAATTTGTTTTTATTTATTATGAATTATTTTGTAATTCACTCACTTCTCTTCCTTCATGATCCAGCATACGTGGCCCAGTACGAGAGTAATCTGGACCTCCCACGTCTTTAATTTGAACTTCCCAATGTCGCTTTTCTCTGAGTAGCTTGTTGATTTCATCGTTGAGGTCTCTAATCCTAAATTCACCTAAGCCGGCATTCTGTATTTGAGCTACTTTTTTGGCTATTTCTCTGATTATCTGCATTCGCCATTTTTCAGCTTTTCTTAAATCTTTACACTCTGATGCCAAATATGGTCTTCTTTCCTGTTCTTTTTTCATTCCATCATTACAATGTGCAGCTCGCCATCGAGCAAGCGTAGTCCTTTAATAAAAATAGACAGAGTTAAAAAACTTTCTAGGCAGATATTTATAAATAACAATTTTTAACAATATATATGAAAAAGTACTTACATAGCCTTTTCTGCATTTCGCGCCTAAAACAAACAAATAATTTATTTATTTAGATTGTATTGTATCATATGTTATGAATACTTAATAATTTTTCTGTCATAAATACATAAATAAAGCAAGTTTTCAAAATAGATTTAAATTATCTATGAATAGCACTTACCATTTTTAATTATTCTTTTCCTTTAGTTGTCACAGGGAGACTAAACGCAGGAGATCGAACGCAATGCTTTATAAGCAGAGATTTCTACTAATTTGTGACTTAAGCTTTGTTATCAAATTATGACCATTATGACCAAAAGCAACAAAGATCGCCGTTCGTGAAGTTGACTTGGCAGATATTGTAGTCGTTGTAGATGGGCGACTAGATGCCTCGAGTCGAACCTCGACTGGAACGGACTGGAACTGGACTTGATCTCGTCTCGGTCGTGGATTCGTTCGTTAATTCGTAAGAATCGTAAGGGTGTAATGTAATAATACATCACGTGTTATTCGCCATTTATACGCGCAAATATTCAAATAAAATAATACGCATTTATTTAGAAAATATTCAAAAATATATAAGCATTCGATTCTCGAACAGACTCAGACACAAGATAATCAATTTTACAAACTGGGTCTGAAAGGCAAAAAAAACATGCTCACTAAAAAACAAGAACCTCTGTTCTACGCGATATTGGGGGGTCTGAGTTCAAGTGCATTTCCGGGAAGAAAAGCGTGTCGCTTGCACGACAATAACAAGTGGCTGGAAGCAGCCTCTAGACTGTATATACAAAAAGGGACCGGAGGAGGAGTGGAATTCAACAGAGCTATAACGAAATTGTAGACCACGAGTAAAGTCAGTCAGAGTCTAGATGTGCTAAAGGACACACGAGTTTTCCTCTTATTATTTAATGAATAAACCGCTCTCGGTTCACGCGCTACCTAACCTAACTCCAGTTGGCTTATCACAGGACAGATCATATTTTTGTCTTCCATCTGGACACAGTTTTGATTGGATGGCGTATAAGTCGTATACCCCAGGCGTACAAATGTGGAGAGATTCATAACAAAACAGTTCTGCTGTTGCAGTACCACCGGCTACAACATTTACTCGCACATACTCCCTGAGGGTGATTCTCCAATAGGTGTCATCGTGCAGTTGGCCGTGTTGCTGTGTCGTGCACATGTGTCGTTGTGTGCACGGGAAAGAAGAGAGGAGACGCTGCCAACTTATATGCGGTTGACATATAAGCGAGACATATTATGGTTATGTTACTCTTCGTTTCGGAGCAACGAAAAGTGAATTTTGTAGTTGGCAGCGTCCCCCTCTCTTCTTTCCCGTGCACACAACTACATGCACACAGCGACACATGTGCACGACACAGCGACACGGACAACTGCACGATGACACCTGTTGGAGAGTTACCCTAAATACCTCTGTCTCGCTGACGACGTCACTCTTGTTACGTCTAGATCATCGCCTAGCATACACCTTCTCATCGTCAAGCTATATGTATCTTACCATACTGAATCCTACTTATTGACCTACGCTATATAACGAGTATCCTACCTTGTCTACCTCAGACTCCACGATGACACACTCATCCACCCTAATATTTCTCGAATTCCCTTCCGCGACTCTATATCTTTGTCGCCTCCTCCTCGAATACGCATAATTAATTCCTAGTTTAGGCTAAGCATGCGACCCCTGCGAGGTTATAAAAGGCATAGCCCCCCATGGCTCCTCGCCATTTGCCCTCACACTTTCGCCTTCAGCATAAAGCCTTCTGCATTCGATCTTTGAGCCGTAAGCACGTACGCACCAGTTTGTTATTTTGACATTTCACTAGTAAAAGGGACACGCCCTTATACTTAATTTTGTACTTCTTATACAATAAACTTGCTCTTAAACTTATTTGCTCGCGCTTATTTATTCACTATGTCTGTGCTTCTATTCATATCGCCCGCCACCATCGCGAGCACGAGACCAACCGCAGCAAATCTGCAATCCTGTCGTAAATTTGCACTTCCTATTTCTACCACTATCATATTAAATGTCAGTTTTGCTATCCTGCTTTTGCTAATGCCTCGATTCCCAGGTAAATTACGCAAGTATTGACCGAAACTAGAGGCAAACGCAATTTAATTTCATATTAACTTCGCGCCATTTATTGCTTACGCGCGACGTAACAATTGGGACCCACTCTCCGGGATATTTTAATAGCAATTAGCGCAGATAGAAAATTTTTTTTCGAAGTTAAAAAATGGCCAACGTAGAGTCAGAAAAGAAATTAAGAAATGAAGAGGCCACTGATATCATAAAAAAATATGTAACGGCAACTGATCCAAATTTTGCAGCGGGCAACCGCGAAACAAATTTAGGAGAATTATTAGCATTTTTACAACAACGATATCAAATCGCGAGCGAATAGATTCCGGAACGCGCAGATGACGTAAATAATATTTGCGAATTTTTACAATATAACATTGATATATCAAAAGTGCACGACGCGTGTCAGGATGAATTAATGATAGACCGACTTCTAGAGTTAATACACAACAATATTAGTTGCAAAGAATTCATAGAAACTATAGTAGATAGTAAATCAATTAGGAAATTTGAGCGCGAAATACACACACTTTTAAACAAAAACGCCCAAATGACGGATATAACTGCCTATCAATCTATTATTGACTCAACAAATACGATAAACCCACCCAAAACTGATCCTAAATTTCCACTACAAAATAATGACAACACTCAAAAAATTGACATTACAAAAACCTCTCCATTCTTTGCTACTCCAAATGTACACAGCACACCTTATCATACAAACTCAGCAAATGATTATTGTAGACAACCTTACAACACTTTACAATCTTTTCAAAACAACACTCTCACTCCGGCTCGCAATTTATCTATTAAAGATGCAGTCGAAATGATTCCAAAATTTAACGGTTACAACATTCCACTTAGAATTTTTTTGGACGGATGTAGAGAAACGCGATGCATTATACCGCCGTGTAATGAGCCAGATTTAGCGAGATTAATAAAAATGCGCTTGTCCGGACAGGCATCAAAAAGTGTACAGCAAAGAACTTTTCTTAATATGGAGGAAATTATAATGTATTTTGATCGCACATACGGGTCCGCAAAGTGTTTTCACGAATTACTGGGCGAATTAGCAGTAATGAAACAAAAATACGACGCAAAAGTCATTTCATTTTCAAATAGATTAAAATCAGCCGCACAAGAAGCATTCGAAGCCGCGTTACGTGAAAAAAGACATAGACCAGATCTTAAATCCGAATTAGAAAAAGATAGTGTAGCATATTTCATTCGCGGTTTGCTATGGGTTATAAAAGGGCGAATGGGCAAACCCGAGTCTCTAGACGTCGCGATCGACCAAGCAATCGACATAGAGCGCGATTATGCATGCCAAAATACAGACGAACAAATGAGAATACCACAGCTTTCCACACAAACAAAAATTAATGAAAAAGAATCTGCACAAATTAACTTAGTTGATAGCAAAAAAGCAGAAGCGTGTCAAATATGCCATAAATCGGGTCACACGGCGCCAAATTGCTGGTACCGTACCAATGGCGCCGACGCTTCGAAGTCACCAGCCA
Source organism: Gastracanthus pulcherrimus (assembly GCA_949152435.1). Taxonomy (NCBI): domain Eukaryota; kingdom Metazoa; phylum Arthropoda; class Insecta; order Hymenoptera; family Pteromalidae; genus Gastracanthus; species Gastracanthus pulcherrimus. Next base: position 41,247,879 of record OX424576.1, read on the forward strand.
CTCCCCAAAAAAGCACCTGGGCCACGTTCGACCGTGAAAAATCAATACCGACTAACTCACAGGGGCGGCCGCAACGTGTCACGCAACCGTGGAAAACACCTGAAAATAAAAATCAATACTCCAACTATGTTCCCGCTGGCAATGTACCTCAGCCAAACCAAACCCAATATGGCGACACTAAAGCATGTAATTATTGCAAAAAGGCCGGTCATTGGAAGAGCCAATGTAGAAAGCTTGCATATAATAACAAAATGCGAGAAATGCAGCTGGGAAACGAAAACGGGTTCCCGGAGAACGATGCAACCAAGAAAATCCCACAACCCCAGCGTCAAAATTATACGAGAAACAATCAGCAATACAATTAATAAAAAAGATTGTTTTATTAAGCATTAATAATTGTTCACCAACTATTATGCTAAAAACAAATTGCTGTCCGCAACCGTTGTCGCTAATGCTAGACACCGGCGCTGGGCCAGCACTTATGAAAATTTTTAAAAAACCGTGTAATGTTCGAGTCGATGCTAACGAAATTTTAGAACTAACCGGTATAACGAAAAGTAGTATAAACACTTATGGCAAAATTCCAACGCAATTTCATGATTTAATATTTTATTTTCACTTAGTACCAGATGATTTTCCGATTGAGGAAGACGGTCTGCCCAGCCGTGAAATCTTTATTAATTATGATGCAGCCATTAATTATAGAAAACAATATTTTATAATTGATAATTATAAATTGCCTCTAAAACTGCCATCAATTAAAAATAAAAAAGTACATATGTTTTTAACCGCCACTTTTACCGAAAACGCAGAACATCGCGTGCAATTAAAATCCGAACATTTGCCAAATTCAAGCTTAAAACATCGAAATTCGCAAAGTCAAAAATCATATACGCAAATTACTTCCAATTCGAAATCCGAAATCCGATAACCGAAAAACGAAAGTTTTACTTATAAAACCGAGATTCGAAACCCCGAAAATAGTGATCCGAAATTTGAAAATAGTAAATTAAACGCGCAAAATCGAAATCATAATAATTCAAAATTAGAAAATCAATCGAACTCCGAAATTCGAAAACCGAAATCGTGGCAGAAGCAGGAACCGGCCATTTCTAGCAAACTACCTAAAAAATCTACCAAAATTCACATTCCGAAATTAGAAAATAAAAGAGCAAAGAATAATATATATTTTTTTATTTTTTTTTATTTAAGAATAATATTTTTAGCTCTTGTTTCAGAAAAACAAAAACAACGCTGTTAGAAGCAAATGAGAAATCGCTTCTAAAAGCTGACACAAAATCGCTGTTAGAAGCAAATAAATAATTGAAATCAGAAATTAATGACAACGTATTTTTGGAAGGAAGTAAATTTGCATATGATGAAATTAAAAATTGCGATAAGAGTGAACTTGAAAATTAAATTTTAGAACAATTGAATTATTTATTGAAGGTATTAAAGAAAGTCAACAAATAAATAAATTCTTACCCGAACAGTTTAAGAATATTCAAATCATTTGTAAGTATATACTAGTAATACAAAATATGCTAAAATATGAGAAAGTTAATGAAATCCAAAAATTAATTATGCAGCTGAAAAAACTAGTTAAGTACACAGTACAAGTAAAGTCTAAAAGTAACAGCTGCGATTACTCATTTCTTCTTTTAAGAAATACAATTAATGCAGCGAAAAGTCACATAAGAGGTAAGAAAATTATAAAAAATGCAAAGGAAATTAAGAAAAGTAAGTTAATTACCATTTTTGATAAGAATACGAAGGGTAACGACAGTAGAACACACAAGGTGAAAGCGATCTTGCGCCTCGACCATCTGACCAGCGAACAGAGAGTTTCGGTAGAGCGGCTCATAGACCAATATGCGGATAGATTTTATCTAACGGGAGATAAGTTGCCGGTAACAATTGTGCTCGAGCACGAAATCCCCCTCACTAGTAATGAACCCATTCGTATTAAACAATTCCGTCACCCTCCTGTACTAAATCAGGAAATCAATAGGCAAGTATAGGAATTGCTAGATAAAGATATAATCGAGCTCTCGATCAGCTCTTACTCAGCACCGGTATTTTGCGTCTGTATAAAAAGCCCGATTCAATGGGCAATGAACGTTATAGAATGGTGGTAGATTTTAGAAAGCTTAACGCAATCATACCTGATTAGAATCACCCTGTACCCAATATAACTGATATTTTAGACAAACTGGGGGGCGCAAAATTTTTTTTGGTATTCGATTTAGCTTCCGGTTATCATCAAATTTTTATAAAAAAAAAATATAGACACAAAACAGCCTTTCATTGTAATTTGGGCGCATTTCATTTTCGCAGGAGCTCGTTTGGACTTAAAACAAGTGCATCAGTTTTCTCGCTCTTATCACGGCACTAATTGCAGGTATGAAAGGTGTAGTAACATTATTTGATGATATTTGTATATTTTCTGAAACTATCGAAGAATATTGGGAAATAATAGTTGAGCTGCTACAATGATTAATAAAAGCTAACCTGATATTGCAACATTATAAATGCGAATTTTTAAAAGAAGAAATTAATTACCTAGGGCACATTATAAGCAATAATGGCTTGAAGCCCGATTAAAACAAATAGAAGCAGTAACAAAATTTCCAGTGTCCAAAACAGCAAAAAATATTAAACAATTCCTGGGACTCGCTAATTATTATAGACGTTTTATACCTGGTTTTGCAAAAATAGCTAGACCTTTAAACCTTTTGCTAAAGAAAGATCAACCATTTATCTGGGAAAAAAATTCTCAGGAAGCTTTTGAAAATTTGAGAAAATTGAAGAAATGCATTGCTCTATGATTGGTGGACACAAAGGCGTCAATAAAACTTATTAATAGAATTAGACATAAATATAATTGGGAAAATCTTAAGCAGAAAGTACAAAAGTTCATTAAAAAATGCAAGCAATGTCATTTTATTTCATTCGACTGTGCAATGATCCATGCTGTTATCCATGTAATACTGTAAATATTTTTTGTTTTTATACAAAATAAACTGTTATCTATCTATCTAATTATAGTATATTATGGCACTGCTGTGGGAGATGGTTTTCTACCTTGCTCGAGGGTTTTCGCACGAGCGAAGCGAGTGAGAAAATCGAGCAAGGTAGAAAAACACCTCCTACAACAGTCTCATACGATATTTTATAGCACAACAACCTCAAAATCGACAATAAAGTTGGCATTTTGAGGTTAGTGTGCTATAAAAAAAATTAGTTACGAGTCAAAACCAAGCAAAATTTAATTATTACTGATTATCCAGCAATACCGTTTGCTAAAGTAGCTCTTGATGTAGTCGAACCTTCGCCTAAAACTAAAATGGGTAACGAATATATACGTAGTATGCAGGATCAATTCTCAAAGTTTGTAATTTTTGTTCCACTTCCCCATCAGACGGCCATCTCAGTAGCTGACGGATTTATTAAAATATTAGTTTGTATTTTTGGAGCTCCCCAAGCTATATTAACAGATCAAGGGACAAATTTTCTAAGTAAATTAATGACATCCGTAGCCAACAAATTCAAAATCAAGCAAATTAAAACTACCGCATTTCACCCGCAGTCGAACCTCTCTCGAGCGAGCACACGCGCCGTTAAGTGAATTTCGCAAGATGTTATTAATTAATGAATTAGCAATGCTTAACCACAATTCCGGGCGGAACGAATCAACCATTTTCACACCTTACGAGCTCGTGTTTGGGCGTCTAGCGTGGTTACCGTCAAACGATCCCCTCGCAACCGATGACCTCCTACCTGCGTACACCAATTACATGCGAGATCTTATCTCACGCTTGAGCGCCCTAAGTGACATAGCTGCCGAAAGGATCTCCCTAGCTAAGGAGAAAGCGAAGCTATATTACGATTTAAAGGTTAATCACGTATAAATCAAAGTAGGTGATTACGTTTGGTTGCAAAAAGATCCCAAGCCTCATAAATTCGGTGATCCTTATTCCGGTCCCTATCCAGTGTTATATATTTGGGAAAATGAAAATGTAAAAATGCAATTGAAAGAGAATAAAACAAAGGTAGTGTACATCAACCGCCTACGCTTTTCACACATTCAACTAAAATAATATGATCAAATAATAATATATTGAGACGACATATCATATAATGATAAGAGGTAAGAGTGGAACGCGTGTACCGACATACCGGCGCACGTGTTACCATAAGAATTAAGCAAAGAGTTACAAACTCGACCCACAGGTGGCGTCGAGACATATAACACGCAAGTGAGAGCACAAGCTCGGGTATATAAGCAGCCGTGCAGCCGCAGAGCAGTCATTCTCTCTCTAGCGGCTACGCTTATGAGAGCGGGCTAATCTTACCCCGCTCTATATAGCCAAGTCCACCCTAGAATTGAATCAAACTTAACGCAATCCTATGTAGATACATTGAATTAATAATAAACCCTTTAAAATATATAAATTCTAAAACTTCTTTAAACATCTCCTAACACTGCCAAACCGGAGTTTAATACTCGACAAGCTCACCTCTCGAGCCGTGCCTGTCGACGTATTGACTCTCATCCAGGGTGACGTCCGTAGGCTCTTCGACCCTTGGACGCGCACCCTGAAGGTTGCTAGTTTCGGCTACCCGGGTACAGAGTCGTTGGGGCCTTTTTCTCCCCCCTCCCCCACCTCTGAGTCTCCCTCCAGGCAACAACTCGAACAGCTTGCACGCATTGAATCGCGGCACCTGTAAGACTTAGGGGGCTACCCGAAGATTACTTCCGCTTCGGCCGGAGTAATCGGACGTTCTAGAGGATCAAGTGCACTCCGCGCATCTTTTACAGGGCCAACCCTCCGCGATTTCGCATCTCCCATGTCGACACATAGTTTGTCCGTTTCAATATAATTCACTGATTTCAGATAAAATCTACACGCGACCTTCAGAAATAAGCAGTTTATCTCAAAATTTATTTAACTAATTATAATATGTAAATATTTGCTTCAGATACTAGACCAGCAGTAATAGCAATATCCGAGGGTCTTTTTACCATAAATTTTAAAATAAAGTAATATTGTTAATAATTAAAGCATCGCAAAATCAAAGTAAAAGAGAATGACTGAAAATTTTATTCAGCATTTTTACAAATGGATAAAAGAATCTTGAAAACAAATAAAGAACATTTAATCTGACCTAACTCTATTCAGTAGACAATCTTATGCGTGATCATATAAAGATACAAAAGGAGAAAATACAAACAAAATAAGTTAATTAAGCAAAAAAAATAGTGGTATGAATACATATTTAAAAAAAAAACAAATAGTTATATGATCATCAAAATCAATTTATTTTTGCGTATATAGAAATAAATAGAAAATTAATTAATTTCTAAATGTTAATTTCACTTTATAACTTCAGATCAACATCTTATATAACGTGTTTATGACTTAAGTCATTTTGTTAATGATATGACCAATTTTTAAGAAAAGAAAAAATAAATTCATGTTATTATAATGTTTAGAATAACCGTCTCATAGCAATATAACAATGTCAGTTTTGCAGATATATATCAGTCAATATAACGCAGTTTAACAGGCGAAAGTGTAAGTTGTATTAAAATACCAGTAGCATTTTGCAATGCTAAATATCTAGTCAGTAATTGAAAACCAAAACAAATGCAAAGATATACTCTAAGTAAACGTAATCGATTATTGTGATTGACAAACACTACTACCATACAAACGATTAAAAGAAATACTGCGGATTAAATATATTAGCATATCGATTTATATGCGCAAAAATGTTGTATGTAAGGTAAGAACAAAGCTTTAGAATACTTACAGAACTTATAGCATTGTATTATATCATAGTATATTATAGTAGTATTATAGCTATCAATCAATAAATAGACTAGTACCATAAATGTAATAGGTGCAATGAAAGCATTTTTCGTACTGATAATAAATGTAAATTTTAAACGTTGAAGATTTTTAAGTAAATTTGTTAACACATCGAGTAATTCCAATTTTGACCATTTCCACACACATGCAAAAGGGTCCATTTTACGACAACTCACCGTCTCAACAGAAGCCCAAAATAACTATAATATCTCGTTAAATATTAAATAAGTTATAATAATTTTTGTTATAAAATTATGTATCTCAAGGAACTTTGACAAACTATTATAACACCTCGAATGTATAATAAAATATGTAATGTACGAATGAAGTTGTAATAAAGTATTCCAGCAATATCAGTATTGTTAATTTTTCAACAACTTCATTGGTTATTCAAAAATACAAATATGTATTAATATTTAACTAAGCGTGATGAAAGATAGTAGACAAATTGAAATCATGTAATTAATTATATATAAACAAATCTTCGTTAATTTAGCCACAGGTAACCGAGTGCTATTTATTCCATTATTAATGGTACCAAACTATAAACATCCTCGTAAAAATACGAACAAGTAAATTTAATAAAATATATGACATATACATGTGAACAATTTAAAAAACTTACACTATACATATAAAGGTTAACAAAATTATGTGATAAGTATGTAAACAAGGCTACTTTTTCGTATTTTATTAATTTAAAGGAACGCAAATCCCATGTAACGGATTTTCTATCATTCGAAAGAGAATCATTGTAGAACTAGATATAATGCGAGGTACAGCAACATAATAGAGGTACTACCGAGACACCACGAGAAAGCGACTAAGGAAGAAGATTCATTCCAACTACAAGCACCGTTCACAGATGCTATCTATCGAACCGATCTTCAAGCGGTACACCAGATGGACTCCACTAACTCGAAATACAAAAGTAAACCACGAACATCAAAAGTCCCAATTCCGAAGAAAGAAGAGGAGGTGCCGCAGAGGCGCAAGGCCAACTTCTAAAAACTTCCTATGAAGAACAGACGAGGCAAATATAAAGAGAACAACGCAACATGAAGGCAACAAAATTCACAAAAACTAATACAAAAAACTTTATGTACTTCGATTAGAAAAATTTTAATAAATTATAATCAATCAATGTGTAATGTACTAAAGGAGACAAATCAAACGCAAACGTGAACTTTGACTAATTACTCCCTTAGTACAAATGGTTTATTAATGTATGTATATTTAAATTAAACATAACGTTACGTAGCAAACTGGGTCTACTCAAAGAAAAATTGTAATCACTATTATCCTAAATTTAATGAACGCATGTTTAACCTATAATCCAACCTATCCTTCGAACTATTCCTAATCTTTTCTTTGAAATAAAAATTCGTCCCAGAAGAACACTAAATACATATCCACTACATACGACTAATCTGCATGCTACTGGAGTTCATGAGAAAATGTATGAAAAATTTTCGTAACTGCAAACATCCAATTGTAAAAGCAAATAAAAGAGAATGCCATATCTATATACATATGTAGCAATCTTATGACATAATGTCGATCAAATGTTATATATATCGTAACGAGACTAAAATTGCATCAAGAAAGCTGGGTTCGCAGTAGATATTCGCAACGCAAAGACTCAAGCACGCTAAAAAGGTATCTCAACAGCCGGAACGCCATTTATCCTCACACTTTTGCCCTCAGCATAAAGCTTTCTGCATTCGAACTTTAAGCCGTAAGCACGTACGCACCAGTTTGTTATTTGAGATTTCACTAATAAAAGGGACACGCCCGTATATTAACTTTGTACTTCTTATACAATAAATTTGCTCTTAAACTTATTTTCTCGCGCTTATTTATTCACTCCCCTAATCTTAATCTCAATCTTTGTTTCAGAATTTCTTAGTATGCCTCTATTGCCACAGCCGAGGCCCTCGCTATTCAGATAACTCTCGAATATATCGAGCAACACAACATCTCTAACTGCACCATCTTTACCGACTCCTTAAGCACCCTCCAAGCCATCTCCAGTTTCCACGACTATATATTCCCTCCCATCACCTGTATTATCAACATCAAACTCGAACGTTTACCCCTTTCCAACTACGCTATTCGCATCGCTTGGATTCCCAGCCACATAGGAATTTCCGGCAATGAAAGGGTTGGCAAGAAGATCGACAAGCTTTCGGCACCGGCACCACTCTATAGACTTTATCCTCCTTTATTCAGACTTTTACCTCCTCGCCCTCTCGCTTTTCAACTCTGAATTTAATAACTTTCTTAACCATTACCGCCCTAACACTGGCTGCTACTATTTTTACAAGTACCGTCTTGCCTCTCCTAAGCCCTGGTTTCACTCCCTTGGATCAACCATCTTGGATTCACCATCTTGGATCTCTCTTCTATCACTTCTTTCGGCCGTATGCGACGTAATCAATACAGCCTTGCACTCAGTCTCTTCTGTACTCAGTAACTTCGTTTTTTTTTCTTCTGTTGTCGGGCTAGAGAGGAGTTCCTCTATACTGCCCACTGCCATTCAATGCTACAAGCCTTCTCTTGTTAAATAATTCAATCCTTATGATCTATCTTCGGCCCGGGGATTTCGATGATGATATGTAAAAGCGAGGCTCTCAGCTGATTCTTCAGGCAATGATCCTCAATGAGTCAGCTGTGGGCCATTATCCACTACTTTCCTCGAGGCTGAATCATACAAATGTGTGTATTAAATACAAGTTGGTAGGTATTTGTTCTGCGTTTAGGGTTTTTGCATGCCAAGTATTACATGATATGAAGAGAAACTAGAAAGCTGTGAAAATGGAATAAAGGTATGCTTGCATTAGAGTGGATAGTAATTGCGGAATAGGAATCAAACATCGATGTTACTTAGGCTAAAAAATGACACAAAAATAAAACCTATGTTGTAATGGCATGTATTTACAATCTTGCAAACGTTCTCTCCTATTTGGATTTTATTTTTTAGGCAGCAATTGACTATTATAGGGCGAAACTTTGCCGTTAATGTACACTCCCATGCAAGGTGATCGATACTGTGTTCCCCCTCTCCACATTCACAAGTGTCTTCGTGTAGTATATTTTTAATCATTAGATGGTGTTTACACCTAGTGTGACACTGGTGATGTTGAGAGTTGATGTCCCCGGATATGATGAGGTTAGTGAATGTAGTGCAAGCTTGGAAAAATTTGTTCAGCTCTTGGACGCTTACTATGTTTTCAGGCGGGTTGTAAACGGATATAAAATGGATTTCCTTATCGTGAGCAAGAACTCTAATTCCTAGGCATTCCATTCCCTTTGGCGTGTAAACTTTAAAATTAGAGAATTGGATATTGTTCTTTAAGTAGACAAGAAGTCCGCCGCCCGACTCCCTCAAACCATCAGAGCGGTCCAATCTAATGTGATTGAATCCCCTGATGTGTTTGACGTTGTCAGTCTCGGAAAGCTTAGTCTCGCTTATTGACATTATGTCCCATGGGATTATGAAGAATTCAATTTCAATCCATTTATTTTTTATTCCCCTAGCGTTCCAGGAACAAATGTTAGTATTCATAATTATATAGAATAGGTTCAAATTTAACTATAGAGGGTATTGGTTATTAACAAGAGGAAGTTTGATTGAGCGATTTTAGGTATCCTAGTTTTTTTGCCCTTACCAGGGCTTTGTTGACAGCACGTTTATTTTTTTTAATTGCTTTTTTTGAGTTTTTGATACTGGTATTCTGTACTATATTGGGTTTTAGTGGGGACTTTAGTTTGGGTTGATTTTGAATGGGTTTGCTAATGATATGTGGGGATTTAGTAGGAAGGGTATCTATTGGGTTGGGGGTATTCTGGTTCATTGAACTTAGTTTGTAAGGAGTGCTACTGTGGTTTATATCTGGGTGATTGCATATTTCAGGTTCATATTCCGTGTGTATTTTCGGAGGGTTGGTACCGATAATCTCGTGGATGGATTTCTGAGCCTCGTGATTGAGTCTGGATTCAAAATGAGAGGACCCTGTCTCGTTTAAGATTGAAGATATTGAGTGTCCATCTAATAGTAATTCATCCGAGTCATCGTCGTCTGCTACCGATTGTTCGAAACTGTCTATACTTTCTTCAGGTAGTATTGTTTTTTCGTTAGGGGCGTTATTACGTGGTTCGATAGTATTGTTGTGTCCGGATGGGATAAATGTCGAGTTTTGGGCAGTTTCAGCCGCTAAGGGTTTGTTAAATATGCGGCGGAGTGTATCAATTTGGGCATCCAATGGATCTCTTGGATCGATAAAGGGGTTGAGTTCTTCCATCAATCTTAGAGGGTTTTCAAGTTTATTCTTGTATCTTTTGGATCTATATCTTATGGAAGGCAAAAAAGATACATACTTTATCCGAGGCTTGATGAGGCTCATGACAATTAGCACATTTAGGGGGTTTAATGCAGTTAGTGGTGTTGTAACTATGATATTCAGAGCAGCTAAGGCATCTAGTTTTATTTTTACAGTAGCTGGTACCATGACCGTACCTCTGGCAGTTATAGCATCTTATGACGGCAGGTATAAAATAATCGACTCTATAGAAGATTCCGAATATAAGAACAAATTTGGGTAGTTCTTTTTTTGCATAAATTTTAATGTTAGTTGTTTCTATGGTTCCAGAAGGGCCTTCATTAGAGTTTATGGTCTTGGTGATACGTTCTATTTTCCCAATGCTTTCTCGACTTTCCTCGTCAAGACCCTCAAGTATGTCTGTAATGGTCGCGTTGGTTCCCACGTCCCTGATTATGCCAATTCTGAATATTTCTGGGTCCGGGATAAAGGCACTCCACTCCGGTTCAATGTTATTGAGGTTATATTCAATAAAATTGTTGGCTTCCTCGAATGCACTGAAGGTGAGACAAAATCTTTTGGGGCCAATCGAGAATAGATTGGTTAGTTTGATGCCTGCCTTATGGATTTTGAGTCCTATATCAGTGATGTGAATATTGCCTAAGTTGTGCTCTTCTCTATTGTCGTATAAGTGTACTACGTATGGGGGTTCCGATTCTGAGCTGTATCTATTGTTTTTTTGTTTATCATATAATTCGAGACAAGTATTGTATATATTGTTATTCATAGGTTGTGGGATGTTGCTATTAGTATTATTTACAGTGATTATAGGCGATAGATAGGGTCGTGTGTCATTATTTAAAATGGTGTCCGTCTCTTGGTAATGGATTTGCGTGTTATTATCTCCCACCATGATCAGGTGAGTTTAATCCTCGATTAAGTAATGAATTATACCACTGGTGTGATTTGTTTATAGCGTAGTGCCAAGGCAAAATGTTCACCCGAATACAGAATGTGTGTTATAGTAATATTAATGAATGGCCATTCCAAGATTCTTGTTCGCAAGATTGTAAACCATGCCATGCTGTAAGATAGAGATATCGCAGTATATTTCTACTAAGAAATACGCGGAAAAGTTGTCTGGATTTGGTGCACCTAGTACTAATATGGGCACACCCTGGATATTTACAAGTTAATCGAGTCTTTGGTTTTTCGTATCCTATAATTAGTAAATATATAACATGTGTTAAAGCGATCGTGTTATTTATTAAGTCGATTACGTTACAGATTAAAAATGTATCTAGATATATACTGGTCAACAGGGTAGTCTGTACAGAAATGTGTTGTATATCATGCGGTTGTTGCCCGTCGAATTTATGTCCATTAATATTATATTGCAATACAATGGGAAACACTAATCCCCTCAGCTATGTTATGATAATACAATTGTTTCGCTATATCTAAATATTGTTATTGTAGTTATAAGGTAAATAGCTTATGCTAAACACTAATCTAAATAAATATGTACGTAAGAGCCAGTACGGGGTGTTCCAAGTACAATACATTTGGGAGCGCTAATCCCCTCAGCTATGTTATTTTGATAAAATTGTTCCGCAATATCTAAATATTGTTATTGTAGTTATACGGTTAATAACTTAAGCTAGGCACTAATCTAAATAAATCTGTAAATAAGAGACAGTACGAAGAGTTCCATTAAATCAGTCGTTCGACATTAAGTCGTATGTTTGAGCTTCCGAGAATTTATTATTTTGCAAGAATTATATATATGCCGACATGCGCGCTAAGCAATAACCCGTTAGGCCCCCAAAACTTTAGATTTAATGTGTTTCCCTAGCGCACTTTAAGAGAGATAGTTGGATGATTCTATTTATAGTTATGAAGTAACAATCGTTATGGTTAACCATCTATCAAAAAGTATGCCAGGAAAACCTTCATCTGCCAATAAATTTACACAATTGTATGTTATTCTAGGAGCTATGAATTATGTTGTCGCGTTATATTTATAATTTGTAATCAGAAATGTGGTAGTATGCTTATATTTATTCCTGTTTGTACTATAAAATGATCTATCTATTGACAGTGGAACGGATATTTAGTTACACATATCATTCCGTTTGTAATGTGTGTGTCGTGTGGTAAAAATTATGAGTCTCCTCAGTGAGTTTCATAACTGGGTTAAAGAATCAAATATTGAATCGTTATAATGATGGATTACAGATCGTGCTGTTATAATCTTCAAAGTTGTGGTTGTAATTATGATAAAATTACCTTACACTACGCGCAAGTATATAAATACCTTAAACTAGACACAAGAGTATAAGTAGCTTAAACTAGACACATATATATAAGTAAAACTAGACAAAAGAGTATAACTAACTTAAAGTAGACACAGAAGTATAACTAACTTAAACTAAACGCGAGTATAATTAAATAAACGACAGTACGTATGTTACATTAAATCGGTACTGTTCTAACGAGGGTTATACATTTATGTTGTTGCGTGTTTATTTGGCTTTTTGTTTTTATTCCTTTCTTTTTTCAATTATTATTCTTTATTTGTAATTTTCCCCTTTTTATTACTATTATATATATATATATTTTTGTTATAATTATTATTATTTATTTATCCTTTTTTTTTTTTTTTTTCCTTCCCCCTTATTTATTTATTTATATATTTTATGTTATCGACTCTAATTCAATTTGGAATTAATCCTGTTCCGCTCTCATATGAACTTGTTTGTTCATTTGAATGTACTGACTGTATTTGTGAATTTTGTAGTTTATTTTGAGCGTACGTGATATTAACTAGAAAAGCGTTACAACTCAAAGCAGGATATTCACAGCAATCTATTACATTTTATTCTATACTTTACTTGGCGTGCTTATGCTTTGCTGAGATTTCGAGATGGCCAACTTCGTTGAGCGTCGCGTAGATAGTGTCGAGAAAGTCGTGTGGAATATTGGTGGGAGCGTCGTGTGTGGTATTCGTGTTGACGGCCCGTTCGCTGTAGGAATGTACAGTTGGATGTAATGCCAGGTAGCTTCTGTCAGTATGTAAAATTTGCAGCGGTTGTTTGTTCTTCGTAGCTGTTGTTTGGCGTGTATCCCGAGGATGTAGTTTCACAAGATAGAGCCAAGATGTTAAGGCTCGTTATAGTCACAGCGGTCGGTAGTATGAATGTAGGCAGTGAAAATGAGGTAGCAGTCCGGCTTGTGTCGATGTAATCGTATGAAAATTTTGAAGGGAAGATCAGAGAGGAGCAGTGCGACCACTCTGTTCGGAGTCTACTAGTTGAATCTCAGTAACTTCGTAACCTCGTCTCTCTGCCCCTGTGGTGAAGGTGACGTGGACCTCAATCATCTTTTCTGGACTTGCCCTCGCTTCAATTCCCAACGCTCTCGCCTCCTCCGCTCTCTCGCCAAACTCAAACTCTCTCCCCCCCCCCTTCATTACTTCTTCCTTCCTATTCAAACCGCGTAATGACATTATCGACATCTTCCTTCACTTTATTTCCGACTGCGATCTTCACGTCTAACTTCCAACTCTCTTCTCTCTCCGCTTCTTCGATCCGCCCCCTGTTGGCATTCCTCCAATTTTTCTACTTCTTTCTCCACGGTACGTCTCCCTCACAGTTGATGGTCTCCCCCGAACCTGGGGTGAGGACCTCGGAGAGGCTCCTTTTCTCTTTTTGTTTCAGATCGTGGGCTTTCCGGAGTTTGGAGTCTTCTCACATTCAACTCTCCCGCTTTTTCCTACGCATGCGCACACTGTAAAAAACTGAGTAGTAAAATTACCACATCGGAAGTAGGTAACAAACCGACCTATTTCCATAGTAAATTTTCCGAAACAATACTAAAATTACCATAGGGTAGTAAAATTACCGTACGGAAATAAAATTACCATACGGAAGGAAGTAATTTTAAGAGTAGATGGATTAGGAGTAAAAATTCATTACCGAAGTAGTAATTTTATCACCCGAATAGTAAAATTTCAATGAGCGTGGTGAAATTTAGGTTAAGAATAGAAATTTTACGTATATTTTTAATAATACTTATTTCAAAACTTTTCTTAATTTTTATTCCAGTTACAAAAACAATCCAGCTACAAAACGATAAGTGGTTAAAAAGAAAACATGTTTAGCAATGATTTCAAAAATTCCAGAAAGTCTAGGAATGTATAAATATTAAAAATAACATGAATGCCGATAAAACAGTAATTAAGCGGTATACGGATTCATCTTAGTAATGTATACTTTTAGTATTTTTTAATAAACTATTTGAACATGTTTCTGGTTTGATACACGAGAGAATTGAAATTTTTTGACTTCACTTCACAAATTCGTTGCCTTTTGGCCATTTTAGTTTGGCTATGCAGACAACTAGAAATTTCGAAACACTTTGTCACTCTTAAACAGTCTTTTTAATTACTATCTTATACTTTATTTTAACGTTCCGTATGTGGTACTTTTACAATGCATGTGTGAATTTTACTACTACTGTTGCGGAATTATTACACAGTTGCCGTTGGTAAAATCACCATATCAAAAGTAGGTAACAAACCGACCCATTTCGAAAATGGTCAATTTACCAATTTTGGTAATAATACAATTCATATGGTGTTTTTACGTCACTCACAGTCGTAAAACTACGAAATGAGTAATAAAATTCCACAATAATTTTTTTCAGTGCAGCATGCCAACCGCTAGTTGATGGTCGTACAGACCTCGGGCGCCACTAACCAAAAATAGGTAGATAGTATGTATGTTATATTATTATGTGTATATATATATATATATATATATATATATATATATATATATATATATATATACAGTATATATACTGTACTGTATATATATATATGCAGCAGTCTTGCGTAGAGGAGTCGAAATTAGACCCTAAAACGGCGGGCATTCTAGCATCTGTAAAAAAAATTCAATACAAAAAAGAGCAGAAAAATTTAGTTACAGTATATGACATTCTCATGTGTATGAACCTCAAAAAGGCAAACAAAATGATTAATTAAAGTTTTGGCGGGACTTAGAAAAGAAAGTAAGTAAAAATATAAAACTTTAAAGTTAAACAAGGTGGACCTTGATCGACTTCGGGGCTGCCCGACGAATGCTCCGTCGCGCCGGCACGGGGTTTTTCCCTGGGTGACTGTGTGGGCCGAGCCATTCGAGTGACCTAGCTATGCTAAACTATTTTGCTATGGAGCTCTCCACAATTGTACACGACTCATACGCCATCCAATCATAAGCGTTCTCGAGGAGAAATGGATATATAAGAAATAGAAATAGAAACCATTCATTGGGCGGCGTATGAGTGCATACACTAGTCGTACAATTGTGGAGAGCTCCTATTGGGCATGCATTTCTTTTCGTTCCTTCCGACATTCTATATTAATTACGATTTTCAGAACTTGTTTATATATATAACACACTTTTTCGATACATGTGTTTTTAATTACAATATTATTCTTCTTCTTTTTTTATCATTATAATGTATTTTAAATCTCGCTATTATCGATAGTCGCGCGAGAGACAATAAACGAAACGACCAAAAACATACATAATTTTTACGTACCTAGGAATAAATGACTAAAAATAAACGTTTCCCAAAAAAAGAAAAACAAGTTATATATATACAAATCCACGTGTTTTTCATATGTTTACAAAGATGGCGCTTACGTTGGGGATTTCTAGAGACCCTATAGAGTAACATTTCCAACTAAAAATACGATATACCCATTCCTATATTTCCATATATAGGTATACATGCCGATTGCCAAACGTCAGAACGCCACTGATGTGACTGATGGCATTGGGCAAGTAGGTACAGTTACTTTTATAAGTAGTCTGGAACTCGAGAGTTTTGAAAGCGTACGAACCTATGTCTACCACGCCCTTGCTATACTATATTCTTCAAGTGTATAGGTGCGTACGTGCGAGCGTCAATCGCCATTCACCGTTCGCGTCCATTCTCATTGGCAGCACCATGGTGCCGGCCTACCGGCGCATCTCTCCAAACAATATAGGTATAGTATGTACCTATTCGCTCCATATATACTAGTATACTAGTACTGCGTCTGACTGCGACGCACAACACGGCATTTCAAAAGCTGCGGGGCGTGCGAGATAATTAAGATTTAATTTTAGCCGCTGTTGCGATAACTGCCTGAGCCGAAACCGTATAATTATAGCCGGAGGAGAGGATTTTTTCGGCTTGGTAACGTATTTGCAAAGCTCTTTGGAGGCACATCGTTAGGTATACTGGAACGAGTTTGCGCCCGAGTAGCGGAATCGTCAAAAGATTCCAGAAGGTGTGTAAAGGAGCGTCGGAGCTGCATTGTTTATGTTGCGTGGCCGTGGTTCCTCGTACGGCACAATCATGACCGACAGTGAAGAGAAGTACGGTGAGTTTTCTTTATTATATGCTCGAGGATATCGATCGCACGAGTGACTTGCACGTGTAATTTAATTAACTGCAAGTTTCGCATCTTGTGCAATATCTCGGTTAAATAAATATTTACGTAATATAGCGAGGTATTTTGGCTAAAATTAATCTATATGATTGAATGCTTCTGTCGTTTCTTGTTCTTCATGATTCATATGTATTTTTCATTTTAAGTACTCGGAAATCTTGCTTTTAATTTGTATTTATATTTGTATATTTAGTTCATTAATGTGTTTAAGGTTCCATTAGGAAGTCATTAAATCTCAATATATTTTTCACTCATTGTATCGAACTTGAAATGAAACTCGAATATGTCAATGTACGATCATAATAGATACCCACATAGCAGAGAACGTTGTAGAAACCTTTCAACTTTTCCTGCTATGTGGATACTTAATTACATAGAAACATGCACATATATGTTCAGATATAATCATATGTCTTTCATGTAAAATTTTCATGTAGATAATTCATGATTTTATATTGCATCATATATGATCATATATGTACATATTCAAAATTTGATATCATATAAACATATATTAATGATGTATGATCATTTATGATAATTCATATGTTCCATTTCATACACAATCATGTTTTGGTTTTATATATATCAGATATGAAAATTTTACATGACTATAGGATTATATTAGTCGAGTAAAAATATTTTAGTGTTATAAAATTTGTTTAAATATAGTAAATCCTTATATATTTACAAAAATACAATTTATTTTACATTATGTTAGTCATTTTCAACATATTAATAAAAATATTTACTTTTGAAAAATGCTTTTAAAATTTTTTAAATTTATAAAAATTTATTCATACAAAAATTCAAGTATTAGGCAATGCTAATTCTGTGGCTTCCCGACATAGCTGAAAGAGTCACTTTTTTTGAAAATTGAGTTTTGATTGATTTTGGTATTTTTACATAGTATATTTTCAGATAAAAATGCAAAAAGTCAAGAAAATATAATAAAAGTTACCACATCTACTATTTATGAATTTTTTTAACATTAGTTTAAATGGAAAATAAAAAGTTTATAGGGTAGTGACCCAGTAGTCATCCAGCTAAGGAAGAACTTGTATTCAATCTATTACAAAAGATTCAGAAACATCTTTGTTTATAAATTACCGGTTCTATTACACTTTAAATGAATTCTAGTTATTGATAAAATGTTTATTTTTGCTTAAAATATTTGCAGGATAATTATAATATGTGTTTTAATATAATATGACGAGCGTGCTAGTAGTCGACCCCCAAAATCTAGTACTCGTCCACTTGATCGCTAGTAGTCGACCAGGACAATTTAAGGCAATACATCGAGCTTTAAAAACATTGTTTATTCTTTTTCATAGTTCTATGATTTAGGTTCAGCTATAAAAGATTGAAAAATATTAAATGAATGAAATTATATATTAATCATAATGATCATTACAATTAAATGTAGCTTTGGACATGAGTTACCAACCAGGCTCGGCCAACAACTAAACTTCGACAAAAATTAAAAAAATTTAGTAGTTGACCACCTGTAAGCACATATCGATAAAGATATATCTAAAACAATTTTGATTTTATGGTTCTTGAACTGTATTAACGTCATAATTAAATGTTTAATTGGCATAGATCATTAAAAAATTATTAACCTAGCGATATTTTGTGTACGGGTGTTATTTTTAAAAGAAAATAGTCAAAGTGTCCGACTACTGGAGTCCCACTACCCTATCTTAATATCTCTAAAACATAGAAAGATAACTTATTCATATAAATATATGAATACGAGATATAATTTGTAAATATAACCGTTTATGAAAGTAATGATTATAATAAGACACAATGAAGACCTAAAATTAACTAAAAGGTATATTTTAAATAAAATTTTAGACACATACAGCTAATTTATAAAAGATAATGTTGATTTCTTTCTGACTTAAACAAAATTTGAAAATCTAAAAATGATCATTTTATTAAGTACTAATAAAAATTTTTTAAACTGATTTATGTGTGTTAAAAGGACAAAAAATTGAATATGATCCATTATGGAAGGGGCCGATGCAAAATATCAGATTCCCCACGGATCGAATTTGGTTGATTACTTTTATAATCTACCTAGTTATCTATATTTCTGCTGCAATCTATGGTAATTGTTAATCTATCATACTTTAAATATGTATATAGCAAATTTTCAACTTAGTTAAGATTAAATTATTTTCAGTATTTAATATATTAATTTTTCCATTAATATATTTATTATTACACATTTTAGGTCTTACCGCTGGTGATCTTAGTACGCTGGGTGCTCCTACAGATGATGCAGGTCGATCATGTGGCTTAGATGCAGAAGTAAAAGATAAACCATACCTTTTATATATTGATTTGAAGTCTTGTCTTGATCAAACAACATGTAAATCTCCTAGTGTCTGTGTATCACAATGCCCAACTGAAAATTTTATTATTAATAGTGGATCTAAAACAGAACCTCTTGATGAAATAAAGAAAAAAATATTTTGTACAAGTGACATCAATGTTGATTCAATTTCAACTTTTAGTCAACTGGACACTTTATTAGATCACAAAAAATGCACTAAGTGGTATTTAATAAGTGAAGCTTTAAATGATAGATGTTTAGCATTTAATGCTTGGATAGGACATGAAAATGAAACTATCTCGAGTGATGAGCTATATAAAGCTCGAGCTGCTATTAAAGAACAGGATTATGTTTTAAACAAAATATATAAAGATACCAGTTCTGTAATGTAAGTACTTTTCTTGCATTTTTTCTAAATAATGAAATATAAACTGATGTAAAAATATTTTTCATGATCTAGGAATATAGCAATTGTAGCTATAATCTGTGGTGGACTTATTGCTTTATTCTATGTACTTTTATTAAGATGGTTTGCTGTACCATTTTTTTATGCCTCAATTTGTATGTTGTGTTCTATAATGGTTTATGGAATTTATAACTTCAGTGTTCAGTATGCTAAAAGTAGAGATAATAATTCTCTATTTACCCTTATTGTTTTGGTACTGTTAATCGTCGGCGTAATAATAGCAGTTATCTATTTTCGAAAGAAAATTTATTTGGCATGTCAATTGGTTAAAGAATCTAGCAAGTATGTATTCAATTTTTTTTAATCTTGTTATAATTATAAGCGAATAGTCTAGAAGAATACATTTAAAATTAATATAAATTTTATTTTATTTTACAGAGCTGTACTGCATCTATCAACAACATTAATATTTCCCATACTCCCGTGTTTGTTATATGTAATCGTTGTAGTATTTAGTGCTGTGGTACTCTTGAGTTTAATAACAATAACAAAACCAAACTATCAGATTATCGATTTGTCTGATAACAATTCAGAAGGATGTAAATGTGAGGATAATATTCAGATGCCACTTATCAATGGTACATATCATGTGAGCAGTACAGCATGTGATCCAATTGTGTTTAACAACAAATGCAAAGCACCAAATGGAGAATCTTGCTTACTTATGCAATGTCGTTTAGTCAGTAAAATCAACCCAGGTTATTTATATGCTTTTCATTCAATCAACCTTGTTGGCTTTTATTGGCTCATATTCTTTATATCTGGATTTGAATACATGGTTCTTGGTGGTGCATTCGCAACTTGGTATTGGACTTTTAATAAGAATAATGTTAGTAATTATGCACTGGTTGAGAGTACATCAAGGACTGTAAGGTATTGTGTTCAAATAATAATTTAACCTTATGATTGTACGTTAAATATTTGATATGTAACAAATTAAAGGAAATAATAACTTTTTACAGATTTCATTTAGGAACTATAGCTATTGGTTCACTTATCTTGACAATTGTGCAGATAGTTCGCATGATTCTTAATGCATTACACAGCAAGGTTCGAGAAACAAATAATGCAATAGCAATGGCTCTCATGTGTTGCTTGAAATTTTTATTTGATTTACTGGATTCGTTATTAAATTTTTTAAATTATAATGCTTATCTTATGTGTGCTATTCATGGAAAAAGTTTTTGCCAGTCTGCAAAAAGCGCATTTAATTTGATAATGAGAAATGTGGTTAAAGTTATAGTAGTTGATACGGTAAATATAGAATATATCAATAATGAACATCTTTTCAAATTCTTGTGTATCGGTGGTAACCTATTTTAATATTGCAGGTAGCAGACTGGCTATTTGTAATGGCAAAACTACTAGTAACAAGTATAACTGTAGGAGGTGTTATGTTGTACATGAATTACACTCATCCAGAAAATGCTGGACCTTTATCAGCAGCTGTGATTTTAACTGCTATTGGTACATTTATAATTGCTTCAGTATTTTTCAAAGTACAAAGTATAGCAGTACAGACAATATTCTTATGCTTTATTGAAGACTCAGAGCGTAATGATGGTTCAGAAGGAAGACCTTACTATATGAGTAAAAAATTAAGACAAATGTTACATAAGTAAGTAAATGTCGCAATCAATGCATCCAATTTTAAACAACAAATTTGACTCCAATGTTTTTTACGCAAACACACTATATTAGTGACAAATGAAAAGCCATTGTTACGCAAATAACTAAAGGTTATAAGAAAGGTTTAAAAAATTGATAATCTAAAATATTTACTTTACTTTTCTTTACTGAGATACCCTGTTTTAACGAATTCTTACGTTTTTATCTTATTATTATAAGAATAATAAGGAAATCACATACATCAAAGACTGTGCTTAATAAATAGCAATCAAATGATATTCCTAGATAGCTACAACGATTGCGAAAGTATTCAACATAAATGACCAGTCTTAAATATGTTCAAAAGACTTAATTAATATTTAATATACAAAAATTTCTATTTTTTACCAATTCGTCGGAAATCATTACTTTATTAATGTTATTTAATATAATAAACTAGTTATAACTTTAAAAAATGGTCCTATAAAATGCTTGATAACATTCTCAAAGTATAGGGCAGAATACTGATAGTCAGTTACTCATGTTCAGTGTATTCTTATAGATCGTAGAAGATTTTATGTAAGCTTTTGGAACTTTTATGATATTTTTATAATTGAAGAAAATGTAGACAAAACTTTGAAAACGATGTGCCGTAACTTCGGCCTGCATCTGTTGATTTTTTAACGATATAACGTTAATCAAAGGACTATTCAATAAGCTATATCTTTTGTAAATCAACCTTTTTTTCAAAATACACAAAGAAATATACGTCGGAAAGCGGAACAAAAAATAAATTTTGTATTCTTCCCTATTAATAAAATTGTATAGATCGTTTGAGAATTCTTTAGCATAATGTTGCTGCTAATGAATGCTATGAATATACCTCAACTTAATATAATAAATTTAAGCTATAACTGTCATGACAATTTATTGTAAGGTTCATATATACGATTGTATTTTCATAAAAGAAATATGAATATTTAATCTTACAACCAGTACAAAATAAATATTCTGTAAAATGTTATTAGTGAAGATACGAAAATTTATAACATAATGAATATGGATATATTATGTAACTCCAGTTGTGTATTTTTATTGAACAATAAATTTAAAGAATACATTTTCTATTTAATAAATATTTTAATAACTTATTGTTATTTTTAAATATTCGCACCTACAACCAATTTTGTAATGCAGTATATTTGCTTACAATGAGTTGGTCAAATAATTTACCTTAATTTATAAAGTGATAAAAGTTTGTATTATAATATAATACCAACAAGTTAAAAAAAACGCTGCCAAGTGCTTTGGCCCTATGTTTTCTCAAAGAGAATTTAATTAAAATTATTATATAAATAAGGAAGAGATGCGCAGTCCCGCCCATCCTGTTTAAACTATTTTCATTCAGTACAGATGTGTGCCCTACTGAAAGATGAAAAGTTTTTAATAAACATATCGTATATCAGGGTGTCTTAGGTCAGCGATGTGTCATTGATTCTAAAATCTATTTTTATCTATAAAATCAAATGAAATCAACACCTATAAAAGATTAAATTATTGTTTTTTTTCTCGGTGCAAAAAATGCATAAGACACAAAAACGCATCATTTTTTGAAGTCACTCATTTAAAATTTTGATATAAATTTTACCATCAAAATATATTAAAAATTATGATTTTTCTAAGCTATATTATAGATAGATAGATTTTATAGTCAAGATCACGTGCTTCAAGCACAAGAATGTACACAAGGCAACGTGGACATCGCCGAACGCGCGGGGCCACACACAATCAAATCGATCATTTTCTTATTGATAAGAGGCGCCACACCAACGTACTCGACGTAAGGACCTATAGGGGGGCGGATTGCGACTCGGATCATTATCTAGTAGTGGCCAAATTAAGAGCAAGATTAGTAGCCGGTCAAAATAGTAAGCGAGCGAACAAAGTAGAAACCTTTGATATTAGAAAACTACGAAGTGGGGTAGAGCGAATCAAGTACCAAGTAGAAGTTAGCAACATATTTCAGGTGCTCGAGGAAACGGATGCACAGACGGGAGCAGATGACGATCCGAACAGGTTATGGGGGGGGGCTATCAAAAAAACTATAAAAGGGCCCGCGAACAAAGTACTGGGTAAGAAAAAAAGGCCGAAGAGCAAACCATGGTTTGACGAAGAGTGCGAACTCTGGTTTGAAAGGCGCAAGAAGGCTAAATTAGATTGCGTACACAATGCAAGCGGTAGGGCCGTAGAAGAATACCATGAAATAAGAAAGCAAGTGGGTGTGATTTACAGAAACAAGAAGCGCGAGTATCAGAAAAATGATATTAGAAAAATAGAAACTAATAGTAAGGAAAATAATCCGCGCGAGATGTTCAAAGGAATAAACGCTATTAGGAAGGGTTATCAGAATAGATCGCAGTTAATGAAAGATAAGGACGGGAACCTCGTGACAAGCGAAAATGAACTATTGAAATTATGGAAAGACTATTTCGATAAGTTATTAAACGTACATGAAAACTTCGAGGAAATGGGAGACGAAATCCACACTGCTGAACTCCATATGGACGAACCGGCCTACAAAGAAGTAGAGGCCGCGATCAAAAAGCTAAAAAACAATAAGGCCGCAGGAAACGATTCTATACCAGCTGAACGACTTAAATATGGGGGCACCGCGCTTACATCTAAAATTTTTGATCTAGTATGTGCTATTTGGAGAAATGAAACAATACCAGAAAATTGGAAAGAATCCATCATCATACCGATCTTTAAAAAGGGAGATAAAACAGACTGTAATAACTACCGGGGAAAAATCTATTGCATTTGATGCTAAATCTTAATTCTGGAAAGTGCAATAGAAATATATACAATCTTTAGAATTCAATTCAAATCTATTAGATCTATGTTTATAAAAATATATTGAAAGGAATACATTTTCTTTGATTGTCTATTGATTTGAATAGGTATTTAGTCAATTCAATGTAATTGGTATCAATTGATTTTTATCATTTTATAGTATTAATCGAATTTAATATAACAAAATAGAATTAAAATTTAGTATTATAATATAATACATGACAATTGAGGCATGTCAATTAAGTTTAATAGACATTTAACTAATTAAATGTAATTATTTTTTATTCATGTCTATAGATCGAATTTTTTATCTAATATCTAATTATTTTGTATAATTTACATATATCGCAAGCTATTTACATATATCGATACCTAATAACGCATGATCGCAATCGCAGTTCTAATTGGATTTAAAGATTTGAAACTCTCTTATATAGCAATCGTACGCAAATCTCGCCACTTGCGAGCTAACTTTACGAGACGTATATATTTACCTAGCAGTAAAATATATAAACTAGCGCATTCTTTAAATGCAAGAACGAGACACGTAAAATATAATAAGCCTTTGCAAGTACTTTTTTTTATCAATGATAGGTTATAAATAAATAGTAACTTAGTTTTTTATCTTATTATTTATTATTAAACAAACATTATATCCATGTTTTTCGAATATAATACAAACCATCTGATAACATTGTCATATGAGAAGAGCGAGCGCGTGTTTTCGCGACAACCGGAAATTTTGTCGCGCCGACAGCTATAAATTAGGACGGTCATTAGACGTGGTAATTAGCGGTCCCGGTGATTCCTTCTTTGTTTGCATACTATTTGCTAACTTACCTGCATATATTTACAACAAACTTGCTTAAATTATACTATACATATTACCAAAAAGTATATCCAGAGTTTTTACTATACTACATAGCATTTTTAATACTGCTGTATATCATAAACTCATAAATATATAGTAAATTTTCATAGAAACATAGTAAATTTCCTACATATGTCGAGTTTGTCCCCGGCTCAATAAAAAGTATAGTAATTTTTACTCAAACATTTCTCTCCGTGTATTTGTTATTTAATGCTATGAAAAATTTAGAATTAAAATGTAGCATAAAAAACTATATAATTTTTTTCTATTGATTTTAATAGGGAAGAATGCCAATTTTTAGTTGACAGAGTATTCTTGTAGATCGAGGTATAGTTTCTTCGTAAACTTTTGGAATTTTCACGATATCTTCAAAGTGAAAGAAGTTATAGTTAAATCTTTAAAAAACGTTGTGACGTCACTCCGGTCGGCACCTTTGATATTTTAACGGTGTGACGTCACTCAAAGGATTTTTAATACACTATAACTTTTGCAAATTAAGTTTTCTTTTTTAATTTCAAAAAGATATACACAAAAGATATACGTCGGCTTAGATTCTCTATCAAATGCACAATTAGTGCCGATCAAAAAATAAATTTTGTATTCTTTTCTATTGCCTTGTATGGGGCTTATGAGTTTTCACGATCAATATGAGGCCAATTGAATAAAGGTGGTTTCATAGAAAATACGTATATTATCAAAAAGTAATGGTACAGTTATAAGTAATAATTTAAATAAAATAAATAAATATTACATATATAATTTGTACGATTTGTCGAAAATAGCATGAAGCAATTTGTTTATGCTTACGATAAATTAATTCCGTTTGGAGTGAGATTAACCTAATTAATAACTAATATTACTTTCTTAAATATCAACCGAGAGAACCTATCATAAAAGTATTATTTATAGTAGATTAAGGTAATGATTCATTGTGTAGACGATAAGTGCAAAAAGTTCAAAGTGTACCATTTTTTATTAATGTTAATTATTCTAATTCATGAAAACTTTCACAATTTAAATACCAAATTGGGGACATCTTGAATTTAAAATTTAAAATTAATTTATTGTTCTAATAAATTAACATTTGAATTATTTGTAAAAAAAACCACTGACAAATGATTAGCATGTATCTTCCTACAATTTCATAAATTGTTCCATGATAATTTGCACATGTACAGAATTGAATAAAAAGTTTGTTTATCAAGTTCATTTGCGGCTTGTACGGATAAAGTGCATTTAAATCTATTCATTTTTTATACTCATAGAAATTGACTAAAGTCAATTAATAAAAAAGATATTCGCAAACTACACAATTCAATAATAAGTATGTTTATCAAAGTTAATTTAAGTTGATTCCTGCCTAATATGAATAAACTGCATTAAATTATATTGATTTCCTATACTTATAGGAATTCATTAAAATCAATTAACGAGAAAGGTATTTGCAACCTACAGAATTCAATAGAATGTGTATTTATTAAAGTTTATTTAAGTTGATTCGCGGCTTATACGAATAAACTGTATTTAAATCTATTGATTTCCCAATCTCATAGGAATTGATTCAAGTCAATTCATAAATAAAGTTTTCACAACCTACAAAATTCAATAAAATTTTCATTTATTAAACGTGATTAAAGTTAATTCAGGGCTTATACGAATATTAAAATCTATTCACGTTTGGAATTCATAAAAATGAATTAATGTGGATAGAAGTTTTATAGTCAATTTATACATTGAATGAGATAAATTCAAATAGTACTGGAATATATTAAAATTCATTGAACTGTATTATCTGAATTGTAATTAAATACAATATGAAAAAAAATTAACTATTCTGTTATAGAAGTCGATTTAATTATATAGAAATCAATACTAAATATAGGGATTGAATTAAATTGCAATTAAAGTTTATTAATCACAATTCATTTTCAATTGACTTGTTTTCTGGTAGTCAATTCAATCAATTAAAATAAATTTAATTCAATAAAATTTGAATTTTTTTTAATTGACTTCAATCGCATATTTTTAGCAGGGAGACTTATACCATTCGCGGAAGATATAATAGGAGATTATCAGGATTCCGGCGCAACAGGTCGATGAGTGATCAAATGTTTACCATAAGACAATTATTAGAGAAAAAGTGGGAATATTGCGAAACTATACACCAACTATTTGTGGACTTTAAGAAAGCGTACGACTCTGTTAAACGAAGCAAAATGTATCAAATCCTAGTGCTCCTTGGCGTATCAAAAAAACTCGTAAAATTAATTCAAATATGTCTGAACGGAAGCACTGGAAAGGTCCGAGTAGGCGGTAATGTATCCGAATCGTTCATGATACGCGACGGTTTGAAGCAAGGTGACGGGCTTTCAACGGTACTCTTTAACTTG
Organism: Gastracanthus pulcherrimus; assembly: GCA_949152435.1. Taxonomy (NCBI): domain Eukaryota; kingdom Metazoa; phylum Arthropoda; class Insecta; order Hymenoptera; family Pteromalidae; genus Gastracanthus; species Gastracanthus pulcherrimus. The sequence goes on from OX424576.1 coordinate 41,275,114, forward strand.
ACGCTAGAATGTGTTGTTAGAAAAATGCAGGCTAGCGAGCTAGGCGCAACACTCAACGGAACAACGCAGATTTTAGGCTACGCGGATGACTTGGATATAGTGGGAGATAATGGTGAAACGATGGCGAGAAACGCGGAAGTCCTTATAAATGCGGCTACAGACACGGGGTTAAAAGTGAGCGAATCGAAAACGAAATATATGATCATGGAGAAACTGGGCAGTCGCGAAGGAGAGGGGGATCTCAGAGTCGGAAATTTCACTTTTGAAAAGGTTAGCGAATTCAGATATTTAAGTACAACTATAAATGATCTAAACGAAATTAAAGCCGAGATTAATGAGAGACTTTATTCGGGTAATGCCTGCTTCTACTCTGTGAATAGATTACTTAAGTCAAAGCTACTGTCGAAAAAATGTCAAAATAAGGATATATAGGACTATAATAATGCCGGTAATCTTGTACGGGTGCGAAACCTGGGCGCTCACTAAAGCGGAAGAAAATCGTTTTAGGGTATTTGAAAATAAGGTTCTGCGGAAAATATACGGGCCAAAGAAAGATGAGAAAACTGGGGAGTGGAGGAAACTGCACAATGACGAGCTACATAATTTGTACGCGTCACCAAATATTAACAGAATAATAAAATCACGGAGACTAAGATGGGCAGGGCACGTGGCAAGAATGGGCGATGATCGTACGGCAGCGCGCATAATGAAAGTAAAACCGAAAGCAACGCGATCTGTAGGTAGACCTAGACGCATATGGGAGGTTAACGTAAAAGCAGACGTAACTGAAATTGGGCGGGAGGGCGCGAAATGGATGGGGTTGGCACAAAATAGGAAAACGTGGAAGGCTTGCGTACATGAGGCGATGAACTTTCGAGTTCGAAATGCCATTTAAAAATAAAAAAAAATATTATAGATAGATACAAATTCAGTATTGCAAAAATAAATTATATCATTATTAAATCATTTTTTTTAAATTATAAAATAATAATATTTTAAATATAACATTTCTTCATCTTTGGATTACTTCATGCAATATAATGAGTAAAATTGGCTATAAGTGTAGAATAGTAAGTTTTATATATAATAATACTTAATCTTTACAAGAAAAAGCACAACAATAAAGCTTATTAGAGATATTGTGATATACAGGGTGAAAATTTATTGTTTAAATTAGGCTTTTTCTCGTCTGACTTCACGACCCCACGTGACTGAACGTTGGGAGTGTACAACATTCAAAATTGCGCTGATTTCTTTTTATTACTGAGTATCAAAAAATATGCCAAAAATACCTCTTTTTACTCAGCTACCTAATGAATGCTAAGCATACTTGATTCGCTACCTAAGAATATTGTTTATTTATGATCAAAGCATGAGTGGTCAAAAACTGTTACCGTAAAATTGCGATTAAATTAGCTAGGATATGATTTAATCGTAGTTGAATAATGGTGACATATACTAACGAATTTAGTATTCAATATTGTATAAATAATACATTTTGTGTAATAGTGAGTTAGCTTAAATAGCCCATTTTGTTTATCTTTTTTAGGTTAAATCGTAAGTATTTCTGTAATTTTATTACACTCAACTTTAGAGTTTTTCCATACGGGTCTGCATAGTATAGAGTAGATTTGGACACGGGTTTGGATTCGGTTAGTGTAGGAATACGCTGGATTGTGTGCAATAAACTTATTAAAATTAATTTTATGGACAAATATTGCCAATACAAAATCATTTTCTGTTATCAAAATTTACGAAGTATCAAAAAAGGAAATACAAAGAAATCGAGATTTTAATTAAATTTTACTATAAGACCACCTTAAGACTAGTCTATTCTGATAAAATTTGAGAAAGCAAAACAATAAAAAAGAATTTATTTCTAAGCAAACGCTTTTATACGAAAATTGCACTGAACAGAACGAAAAATCGTTATTAACTCATTGACACGTATAAACTTCTTCAAATTAAATTAATTATTCCAACTCCTGTGGAAATCATAAAATGTATTAAAACGTAAGGAAACGTAAGAAAACGTAGAAAAGTGTGAATAATCATAAGAAAACGTAATAAAAAGTAAGAAAACGTAACAAAACGTAAGAAACTGTTGGATTTCGGCCATATTTTACATTTTATTACTTTAGATTACATTTTCACATTGAAAATTCCGCTTACTATTAAGACTTCCATATACAAATTATATATTCAATGATGTAATCAAAATATGAAGTGGTCTAAAATATTTGAGTTGTCATATGTGCAAAAGTTCGTAATATTTATAATAAATAAATTTGTCAAATGCCGTAACGTTTACAAAATATACATACATAAATATTGCAAGCAAGAACGTTTATGATTTCGGAAGATATAGAAATCACTAACGTATATTTGCAATTAATTATAGTGCAGTTAGGCTAAAATAATTTATAATAATTAGCCCATTGCTAATTGAGCAGTATTAAGCAAGTATAAAGTAAAGTACAATTGAAAATGAAAAGGAGTAAATATTGTCGATGAAGACATATGGGGTAAGTACAAGCGAAATTGACGTTTAAGATTTTAAAATAAAAATCTGTAACATATAGCGGTACTTAGCAACAAAGCAAAAATATATGCTTTTATTTAGAATTTATTTAGTTTAATTGCTGTGCAACAGTAAAATTTTAATAGACATTTATTACAAATTGAGGAATACGAAAAACGTTATAATTAGTTAATTTACATCGAAAATATATTTGTTGTGTATTATGGCACGAACAACATGTGTAGTATAGTTTACGATGTAATTTGCAAAGATTTACACTGTTTCTGTTATTTAAATAATGAAATCCGTTACACGCAATTTTTCATACCAGAAAGAGTTAAATAAATTTAATTGAATGCTTATGAAATAATACAGAGAGGGAAATATGAAGTATGATTACAGCTTATTTAAATCAATTTGTAGAAAGTCAATATACGTAGTACAGACTTGATCTATTTTATTACTGATTAGCTACAAATAAATTCTTATGCATTAAATATTCACTTTCGAAAATAATAACTGAAATATTTTATAATTTACTTATCTTACGAGTATTAACAATGCAAAGTATATCAATTTTTCCATTTTAGTAAACTTTTATTAAATAGTAAACAAATTTTAATGTTTTAGACAACAATAGAGTTGCTTTGCCATTGCGTTGAGTTTTTCGGGTTGCTTAGGGCCCACAGGTCAATTCGTTGAACTCTGCGTGAGGTTAAGTAATTTCCCTGTAATGTTTGTAAACTTAACTTCATTACATAAATAATCATGGTTTGCATTGGTGACGATCAATCCCAGTTATTGTTTTGAAATAAAAATTGAGAATTAATCGTTATTTGATCGTTAAAATATACTGAACGTTGTATCAGATTCAATTAATATATAACTTAATGTGAATCAGAAAAAATATTCAAAACAATGTAACGATAGAAAACACAGAGGTAAAAGAAATCTATACTTTTAACGTAAAGTATAATTTAACGGAAATCGATATCAATAAATTATTATATATTACGTATCAAGATTAAAAAGATGAACAGAAGGCGTAACATATGAACTCCAAGCTCCCGTCCTAACACGCCTGATCCGTGCTGTGACGGGAAAATCCGAGGTTTTCTGCGGGTACGAAAGCATACGCAATCGAAAGATTCCGTACCATGACGGGAAAACTTAGTTTTCGAAAGCGTGTTCTCAAGAGCGTTGTTTTCTACGCGGAAAATCTGTGGGTTTTCAAAAGAAATAATACACTCTAAACCTAAAAGAATAAAAATTGACGTTAGGAAGAATAAAAGTAGCATTTTATTCTTTTAGAAAAGTATAAAAGTGTGATTTTATTCTTTAGAGAATTTGACAATGACTTGAAAAGATTAAATTGTACAATGTATTCTTTTGTAAAGAATAAAGTTCAGCTTTTATTATTTTAAAAGAGTAAATGATGAATTTTATTCTTTACAAAAGAATAAAGTCAAGAAATTATTCTTTTTAAAAGAATAAAATACCACCCCGCTATTTTAAAAGAATAAATAACGGATTTTATTCTTTACGAAAAGAATAAACTTAAGATATTAAAGAATAATATCTTAAGTTTATTATATATATATATATATTTATTTATATATAAGAACACCTATTTCGTAGTTCTACTGCTGTACTAACCATCAAATCCTTAGAGATTACTTTTAACCTAAAAAAATTATGACACTCGCTGATCACCTCAGTCGGAGTAATTCCACTAAAAAGTCGTATCTAAAAAACTAAAAGACCTAAACACTTAAAATTTAGTGTCATAGTTTATTAGGCCTAAAGAAGAAGAAAAAAATACTTCCAAAGACTTAGATATTCTTTTTTCCATTTTGTAAAAAAAATCTTATTCACATAATAACACATAGGTATCTATATGTGAAACTGTTAAACCTGTTGTAAAACTTTCAGCAGAGTGATTATTTGATTAAATCATGTAATATTGTACTTCAAACATATAAAATAAGCCTTATGTACTTAACAGTTCTAATGAAAACTGTATAAACTTGCTCGACCAATAAAAATGATGACAGTCGTTGATCACCTCAATCGGAGTAATTCCACCAAAAAATCATATCTGAAAAACTAAAAGACCTTGACACTCCAAATTTCGTGTCATAGTTTATTAGGCTCAAAGAAGAAGGAGAAAAATATTTCCAAGGCATTAGATAATCTTATTTCAATTTTATCAAAAAAAGTCTTATACACAAAATAGCATAAGAAAAAGGCCAACGTGAGAAATATCTCAGTGCCGGCGTAGCACAGGGGTCGATCTTTGGCCCTGATTTTGGAACATCCTGTACGATGCCTTGTTATGACTCGGGCTACCGGAAGGGGTGTACATGATAGCCTATGCTGATGATGTCGCTTTAGTTATCATCGCGCGGGACTTTGAAAAAGCAGAATATCTGCTTAACCAGGCTATACGCAGGATCTCGATAGTGCCCTTGACTGGCAAACGGATTGACACCATCTTCCCCATATATGAGGGAGACGCGGAGGTTTCGACAAGGAGAGAGGCTATGTATCTGGGACTTAAACTAGACACTAAGCTTACTTTATTTCGTCAACTAGCGTATGCAACGGATAAAGCGGCGAAAACGACGGCACAGTTGTGCCGTCTCATGGCGAACACGAGTGGATCGAAAGCGAGCAAGTGTCGATTCCTCATATCAGTTATTACATCCATCTTATTGTACGGTTCTGAAATATGGGCCGATGTAGTGGAGAATGACTCATACCGGATTCGACTCACTTGGACAATGGCTCTGTCGGACGATTCACGCCTGAGAACATCATGGGCGAAATGCTGTCCGCCGAGAATAAGTGGGCCGCCACGGCCAAATTCGCCGAGACGGTCCTACGACAGAAGAAACGGTATCTAGACGGGGCAACCGACGATGGTATGAATGAAGCGCTCGGAGACGTTCCGACACCCCAACATAACCCAGGGAAGTCGAACGACGCCATGAATATGGACGTGGAGGGAGAAGATGGGATGCTTTCTTGACCGGGAGACGCTTATTTTCCCTCATTTTATGAATGTCACGGGGAAGGACAGGGATACTTCTCCTTTCCGTACCGGAGATGAATGTGCCGGTTCGAATACACGTATAAATGAGACGGGTTAGATCTGACGTCTCTTCGGTGGATTTAAAATTATAAATTTTTAAATTTGGTTCAGGTTAAGGCAGCAGTGGTTGTCGATACGATACTAGAATGGCACCACCTTGAGGTAATGTGATAAACGGTACCAGGATGGATTCCGCCAGATGAGGAAAGGGTGGTAGGTTTTAGTGGGTCGGTTTGCGATGCAACGACTGTGTGTTTTTTCGACTTTTTCTTTATTTCATTTTTTGTCCTATATTATACATACGGCGGATGCATCTCAAACCAGCCCCACACTATCCGGCCGTGCGGACCCAGTCAGGTGTGCCTTAGGTGGCATTTTCTACATACCCTCGAAAAAAAAAATAAATATACTAATAATATCCCAATAATACTATTAATAAAAATACTATTGCATACAAAGATTTTATCATTATTCTGCTACATCCATTTCTAAAGTAATTACTTGAGTAATTGCTAAAGCAATAATTTGAAAATGTATTAGGGAGCCACCTCTCTCTCCGCGGGGAGTGCTTGTTTTCTGAATAGCTTTTTTGCCCGCTGTTGATTTATTTACTTATTTCTAATTTTCAAGATTTTTCGCAAAAATCCATACATGTGCCACAAAAAATATGGTCTGTACCAAGGGCTAGTGGAGTTTTTGACCTCGTGTGTTTGCAGCACTCGTCTTTGGCTGGCAAAACGCACTCGCCTTCGACTAGTACTGCAAACTCCACACTCGGTCTAAAAGAGCCCACTTTACGCCCTTGAGACACAATATGCGATATTGTAACGTATGCACGATTCTCGCGTGTTTTCGTTCTCGAAACCGGGCTTAAAGTGACCGTTTTCCGATCGGTGGCGTAAAGTATTCTTACAGTATCGCCTACAACTTGTACTACAAACTCACACTTGATCAAAAAATTTCTTGCTCTTGGTACACAATATACTATTTTGACCTACCTGCACTGAAAGCAGACTTTTTCATGTATATAAAGCGGGTGGAAAGTGTTTATTTTCCGCCCTCGGGCGTAAAGTAAATCTCTTGGGTGGAAAGCGCGTTATTTTTCCACCCTAGGCGCTTCATATATGCAGGAAAAATCATCCTTTCAGTACAGATAGGACAAAAAGTATTGTATGCACCACGGGCGGAAAGCGATTAACAGTCGTGCTAGTTGGAACCCTTGCTTCGCTAACCCTCGACATTCCTCAGCTCGCCTAGGGCTGCTCGGGTGATCGCCTACTTTCCGCCCTTGATAAATAATATACTATTTCGGCCCGCTGACGATTTTTTCCCCTGTCGGTCGTAAAACGGTCACTGAATCCTACTTGCTAGATGCAAGAAACGCAAAAATCGTGCATATGTTACAAAATGGAAGTTGTTTAGGAATCAAAAGTGGTTAATAATACCAATAACATAAATAAGAACACATTTACTTTTATGCTTGTGCAACTTTTTATTACAAAAGTTCTGGACGTTTAAAAATATACATGCACAAATTCTTAAGCATATATACATTTATGCAAATAAACATTTACATAACTTATTTTGGTACATTTTCAATACTAAGTGGTTTAACAGACAATCCAATACCTGTCTTTTATTTTAAATTCTTTATAAATTATGAAAGACATCGTTTTGGAGTTACTTTTGCATCATGATTTTATCGTCTACTTTGGCATAATAACTGTATCTTATAATATTTTTCATCTATAAAATGATATTCACATAATTCGATAAATAAAGGAGTTCAATTAAGTTGTACAAATATTCTTTACATTATATTTAAATTGTAACATTACACAATATTAAAAAGAAACTTTGATAAAATTAGACAAAAAATAGAAATATACTTGTCTCGAATAATCACTTAATTACATATTTTTATGAATAAAGTAATTATCCGAAAATAATTTTACAAATTTTTAAAAAAAATTGTTCGTAGCTACCTTTACAAATAACGCTGTAGAATAAAATAATAGCAACTCCTTTTTTATTTGTGGATCAGTTTTTATCAGTCTTCCACTGTGCTTTTATCTTCTGGATATTTTTTTAATACGTATAAACATTTTTAATGTATCTATCTATGGATAAGGTGCTGTGTTCTTTATTTACATACAAGCTAGAAAGTCCACTTTCTCAAAATGCTTAAAACTGCAAAAATTTCGAAATAGCACGTTATCACATATATTTCTTAACACCAGGACCTTCGATAATCGTTCTCGCTATTCATTTGATCTATATTTCTTTTTATTGATACTTCTTAAGATTACAATTATATAAGGATTTCATAAATTATTATGATACTCGGTATAAAATAAAAATTTTAAATATAATTAAATTTTATTAATTCTAATATGTTTCTTCGGGTCGTAGCAGAAAAATAAAATTGCATGTATGTATGCTCATACACGATGTAATGCATAGATAAAATAAATCGAGGTTTATTATCATTATATATATAATTGTAACATTAAGAAGTAATAAGAATCCTGTCTATACGTTACACACATATTTCGCTATCACATCTCTGTTTAAATGTTTCAAATAAACTATAGTCGATTCCAAACTAATTATGTTCATTTGTTGTAACAACTTTTGTGCGTCATTTCTGACTTTGCTTGAGTACTTATTAAGTGTACATTGCACTAAGGTGCAGTCTGTCAGAACGCATTATATTTTTTAATTTCTAACCAATAAAAATAATGCATTTTTCGACATATTGGGATAGACTGCCTTTATTGGTTAGAAAGTAAAATTTGAATCTTAATGACGTGCTTACAGACAGTATGCACCGTAGTTAATGAAACATACACCACTGCTAATTATGTTATATGGATTAATGTTCAAGCGTGTTTTTTGTACAAGTTTTTCATTATAATTCACGCTTTTTCTTTGAAAACGTTATGCATTCTTTATATGCCTTAATGCAAGTAATCTAACAATATTATAATTTTAATTTTATGAATTCATGGTTAAATTAAGTTTTTATTTTAATGTAAAAACTTTCGTGGACAAATTTATATTGAAACAAATTTTAAAATGTGCACTTTTTAATAAAAGAAATTAGCTAAATAAAATAATCCCTAAAGAAAAAGTTTCTTTGTTTAATTTTGCCAGTCTTCTAAATTTTGGTAAACTTTGTTAAAGATTTCCAAAACTATGCTTAACTAGCATGAGACAATATTAGGCAATATTAGGCAAAGTTGCGTCAATCTTTGACAAAGTTAAGCAAAGTTTAGTAAGATCATGTATGTATTGCAACAAGCTTTAGTAATCTTTGAATAACGTTTTTATTTTTATAATATTGTATACTTTTATAAGTCGATTTTGTAGTATTTAAGGAAGTTCTGGGAGAGACTTTTTCATATGTGGTATATATCGCATCCCCGGGATAACTCAGAATTATATGATTTTAAAGAAGTAAGTAAATAACTTACATTTTTTCATGAAAACATAATATTAATTTTATTATCTTATTATAGTTTTTCAATCTTTTTTAATCAATTTTTGACGTGTATCAGAATATTTAAACGTTCGGAACCAAAAATATATCTTCTATTTCGTTATTTCTTAATAATATCATTCAAAAAATCTTGTTGCATGTTATATATGTAGTAACAAACGACAAACCTGTAATACAAACGACACTAAAATTACATTGTCCAGTCAGACATTGTTATTTACGTGTCTTTTGAATTGCAGATTTGGCATATGTACCACATATGCCAAATTGAAGTAATATTCAATAGGATTTTTTGAGTGATATTATTAAGAAATAAAGAAACAGAAGATATATCTTTGGTTCCGAAAGTCTAAATCTACTGTTAACATTGATATATTCGTAAATTATAGATATGCCACAAAAATTACAAGAAAAATACCAAAAGAGGGAATTTTGGCAATTAAACATGATTTATTTAGATAACTGGATCGTTTAGACTTTTCGAAACAAAAGACATATTTTCTATTTAATATACTGTAATATTCTAAAATCTTTTCGCCTTGTTTTATTTTCTTAAAAAGCATTTAAATAGATAGGATACCATGTATCTGACATTTTTGACTATCACCTATATAACATATATGATTTTATAGGATTATATATAATATAAAAAAGTATAGTATAAAAAAATGCATTTCACACTTGACCATATACGAGTACATATGAATTCACGTAAAAGATACAAAAGAAACACCATTTATAACGATATATATGTCCATATATGGGCATATATTATGTACTTATATCATATATAGCCATATAAGGACTATGTTGCTCATTTTACTGTAGCCGTCTCCGATATAATTCCTTAAATACTTAAAAATTAGAAAGAAGCATGAAATTTTAATTATAAGAAGATATTATACATTTGTGTCAACGTTGTCCAAAAGAGTTCTTAGAATAAATAATTAAAAAATAAATTGCAAATCTCTTCACTTGCCCTTTCTACCTGAATAACGGTAATATTTCTCACTTGTTTCACTGTTGTAAATATGTATGTTATTTTATATACAAGCTGAAGATAATATAATATTCTCGTTATTTATGAACGCTACAAATAAAAAGAATATTTAATATTTTAGCTGCACTAACATCAATGATGTTAATCAATGATTTTAATAAAAACAATTATTAAAACCAATCGAAAAACAATCTATTTTATATTCATTAACCATTATAAGTAATTCTGGCGCTTCAACTGTAGCTGATCCCTAACTAGCTAAAACTTTTTTCCGTATTAATAGCAAATATCAAATGTAAAAATTTGCACGACGCTATAGCGCTATATTGATAAAGAAATACTGCTTAATATCTATAAACACATTGGCAAGCAAAAAGGAATCGAAATGTTTGTATCACGTTTATTTGAGTTCTTGAAATACGAGTTTTCTTCTTTTTCAAACTATTCCTGCGAAAATTGTCCAACTTTAATTGATTTTAATGATAAAAGAATAATTAAATAAAGCACAATTTCGTATTAAAATCGATTTTTTAATACAAAGTTGTGTTCGGTTTTAATTAGTAGAGTACATAATAAATTGCAATAATATAACTAAAAACAAATACGCCATTAATTACGAAATTTGATTATTGTACTATTTAAATGATTCAGAAACTTTAATTTCTTACATTAAAAATTATGTTCTTTACATTTGAATTATAAGTAACCCCTCGTTTTAAGAAGAATGAAAGCATAACCAAAATTTAGCGAATTTCAAATTGAATTTGAAGTTCAAATCTTCCAGCCCAAATCTTACCGAAGAAATAAATAATATACTGTAAAAAATGTGAAAATCCTTTGACAATTTCATGCGTTATTATCTTTTATTATCCTTTTTTCACTAATACTCTACATATATGTTTAATGTAGTTTAAAAAAAATATTTATTATACAGCAAATTGGACTACTTCATTAATGTGAAAAAATTCACTTTTGTGATTGATATTGGCGGCTGTTGTCCATATCGCTTTCATACTAATATTGTCTTATACTTTTTATAAAGTTGTAAAATTATTTGGTTGTAAGAATAAATATTATGTTACATCGCAGTGAAATTAACAAAAATCGTAGTACAACAATGTAGTAAACATTGATTTTTTTTAATCTACAGTTTCGGTAGATCACCTAAAATGACTTATGCAGATCGTTAAAAATAAATTAGAAACTTTATATTTTACTGTACCTATAAATTTTTTGTATTTTTTTCTATGAACTGATATAGAGGTCTAATTAAATTAACTTAAATATGAATTAAGTGATTATCCCCCTTAGGTATTCTGATTTACCCTACATTTTCTTATATATTTGAAATTACAACAAATTATTTATGGTTTGATCGGTAAGATTCAAGCTAGAAACGTATTTTAATTGATTTTAATCCTTCTTAATAAATGAAGACGAAAGAACACATTTAACCCTTTACTTTTTTCTGAATAAAGTCCAGCTCAAAGGATTATGAAAGAAGTAAAAGAAGACTGTATTCCAGCTTTAAAAAAATCAACACTCAAAGTCACGGATTTTCAATTCGATTCCATTCTCTTTTGCTCGCAGCTGGCACTAACGCCGCGCCACCGCTAACCAAAGAGATAACATACAGACCCATTAATTAAACGAGACACACAACAACGAGCAGGGCCGCTTATATAAGACGAAGATAACGGGTATGCGCGCGTGCGTGCGTGCGTGTGTGTATGGGTGTGTGCGAGTTGGCGACATGTAATCGGCGCTGCGCACAGTTCAGACGTCGATGCCAAGGAGCTCGCGGCTGTCGACCCTGGAGAGCCGACGGCGCAGGCTGCGCCGGCGAAACTCCTTCCATCAGACGGACGCGCGCTTGACGCGCAGACTGGTGGTGATCGAGGGGGGCCTGTAGCCCTGGTAGCCCGACGAGTCGAGGAGCTCGGAATTGGTGGCACCGAGGCACGTGCACGAGCACACCGACACGCAGTCGTCCGTCTCGTTGGACATGGGCAGGTGGCCCGCGAGCAGCTTGCCATTCACCGCGACCACCTCGCCGTCAAGGGTGAGCACGTGGTGCGAGGCCGACTGGAGCTCGTCGTCGCGGCGCACCTCCTCGGCATTCCTGTGGTGTGCCGGAAGAATCGTTTCTGATTACTTTGGTCAATAACAAGTTGAAGCGTGATGTACGGGTAACTTTTTGCTTGAACATTTCAGGTGGTGAAATAATTTTCTTTTTTTCAGCGAACGGCTTTAACAATTAACTTTTATCATTGTGTACTTAAAAAATGCAATATAAGCGACAGCGATACGCGGAATTAATATTGTATTATACAAGTAGTAATGTCGGAAATTAGTCAGCCGTGTATCGTTATGAATCTACAGACTAGTTCAGCTCTAAATATTAGTTTGATTATCTACTTGAATACATATATTAGTGGAGTACGATATGTTCAATAACAAATTCTTATTTTTATTTCAAAATTGTACTTACATTGTCATGAATCGCAGAACAAGTAAATTAATGCTAGCGGCAACTACTGCCAAACCGAACAGGATGAACACCAAACTTAACGCAACATAACCTGGTTTATTTGACAAAGCTTGATCGTTCTGAAACATTTAAATCATTTTGTTATTTTTGTTATTGTTATTCTTACACGTATTAAAATATATAATATGTACATAATCAATAGTTGCTTCTGTTTTAATTTTTAATCCTAAACTTCTTTTAATTATGCAGATATAGAGAATAACTATATTCTATTACAATGAAGAATCGGTTTCATTTTTTTTGTTTAAATCATGAAAGCCAGTAACTAACTTTAATCTTCATGCACGATTTCAAGGTTCTCCACTGGAGCCAATTTCAATTATTTTAAAAACAAAATCCAATTACTTTTGATATCTCAATGAATATGTAGGCAAAACACTATTAACGAATACTTTTCTGTCATTTTTAAATAATCTACAAAAAAAATAACAATAAAAAGTATCTATTGCATTACAATACTCCCTTATTTATAAGTATCACAAGATTTAAAGAGTTTTTAAGTATCATGAATTATTAGAAAAATAAAATTGATCATGCATTATAGAAACAACCAAGAAACAACTTGAAAAAAGTTTAAACTTATAACCAGGTAATTAATATTTTTAACTCGCTAAAAGTGTCTTAGATTTATATCCACTACTTTTTCATTTTTATAAAAAGTTGTGTGCATAGAAAATAAGAAATGATTGAAAATATAGGCAGTAAAGTATACTGGTTGACTTTATCCGAGTTATGATAGAAGGTAAAAGAGTGTGCATCAAGTAATGTCAAAGAAAAATGTATTTAAAATAAGAAAAAAATGTTATACAGCAACAAAATGAATCATACCTGTAGGGCCACATAGTCACCGAAACCAATGGTCGTAAGGGTCACGAAGCAGTAGTAGAAGCTGTCGAAGTAGCTCCAGCCCTCGTAGCGCGAGAAAACGGCCGCGCCCGTGGTGATTATGATGCTGGACAGGAGTCCAGTGGCCAACATGAGATTCATCTCCGTTGCTTCGGTCTTCTGACATTTTAGGTATGTTTTTGCTCGTCGTATCACGACTGAAGCGAATTTATTTAGACGCTCACCGATGCTCTGGAACATGACGAGACCGAGCGGAATGCCCACCATCGCGTAGCCCATGCAGAACGCTTTGCCGCCCACTGTCACTGGTGTCGAGTGACCGTAACCTGATACGATTAATTTAATGTTTATAATAAGTGCATACTTAAATTTCATTTAATTCATTTAGTACGTATTACATAAGCGTTTAATTGGATTTATAAGGGAAATTGGGATAAACTGGGGTACCGACTCTATTTAATATACATTTTCAACAAATTCTGGTTCTTACCGGAAGTCCCTCTTTTTAAGTCAATAAAGTGGCTACAGTTAAGTCGGGAATAAAGTTCTGTATGCAACACGGGAATAAAATCGAGTATTCCCTCGGGTGATTACTGCCCTCGCTTCGCTCGGGCAGTAAACCCATCCTCGGGAATAATCTTCGACTTTATTCCCTTGTTACATAATTTACTATTAAGATGGTCATGAAGATTAAAGACAAAGTCATATTGCACTTCCCCCTTTAAACTCTATAACTTTCTTATTATATTTGTTGTCAGATCTTAACCGAAAAAGTTAAAAGTGGCTATGAATTAAAATAGGACATCTTGTAAAATTATGTGCTATATATGTATTTAAAATAATCTAATTTTCTTGTCTTTAATAAATTTATAATGTTGATGAAATATTATAAAAATAATAAAATTTACTATTTATAGAGTAATTAAATTAATTACTATCATGCATTAAATTTTTTTTGGTAATTCAGTTTATTGAGAAAAAACATCACTTTACGCTGTCATTTACGCTTATAATAAAAATTATGCAATTTATATTATGTACTACAAATAAGCCCTAGTATTCAATTGAGCAATATTTTTATTTTTTTTTGATTCGTAAAGTGTATCACAACTAAGCCGTGAATCCGGCTTTACACACATGTGTAAAGCTTGCAGGTCACGTTGCCAAAATCAATATGATGAATGTGCAGTGCTGATTGCAGCGTTTCAATTACAGGTTGTTTTTCTGTTGTTAGACAAAATATAACTCTTACCTATCATGGCTAAAACTACAGTTGCAAAATAGAAAGCTCCCGCGAATTTCCATTGCGGGCCAGCTTTGTGCGGTTTATTTTCGATGATAACAATTTCCACCATACGATAGTCCTCCACGGAAATGTTGTATTTTCTCATCATGTTTCGACGCACCTCTTTATTTTTAAGAAAAACAAAATTTCAGATAAGTTTTAAATAAATATTAAATTATCTTTTATCTTTCAATCGGCACTACTTTATTGTGTAAACTGTAATTTTTATTTATGTTACATTACTTATTACTTTTTGTCAGTCAATTAAAAAATGTTTTCCTTTTAATAAATAATAAGATATTGATTTTATAAACATTATATTATAAATAACACTCTAAATTTTCCATAAATATTTGGAACAACATTATGTATTTTTAATACACTTAAAAAAATTAGTTTTAATTCAAATAAACGTTTGTCATAATACTGCTAAAAAATATTTGTTTCAGACATATAATATTTATTTTTTTTAGTTATAAGTAAATGTCTTAATAAATGAAAGACACTGAACTAAACGGTTAATGGATATGAAAAAAAATTGTATTCAATGTATTTAAAATGAGACGATCCATCAAAGAAACAACAAAACGCCACTTGTATATATGTACATATATTCACGTACCAGACAGAAACTCCCAGCGTCTGCGTTCCGTGTCGGATTCCAAGGCATCGAACACAGCCGCCCCAATCAGCAGATACGTGAACGTGCACACCACCAGCGAGAGCGTCCTGACATTTTGCCTTTTCATCTTCCGTACCCTCCCGTCACCTTGCTCACCCAGGCAAAATTAAAAAAAAACCACCCCCTGTCACCGAATCCCCGTGTAATACACGATAACTAGTATACCCCACCTCTCCTCACTATTCGTCACTCGCACTCCGCGCTCGCGGCGGCGGCGGCGGCGACACTTCACTCGCTGAGCGACGAGTCCGATGAAGATCCAGCGGCGTTGGCGGCGGCGGTCCTCGCGGATCCTCGGCGGTAGTTCCTCGTCACGCACCCCATAATCAACGGTTCGTCCGCTGCTCGGTTCTAGCTGGATGGCGACGACGCCGACGACAGAGCATCATCGAGTTTATCCACCGACGGCAGCGAGTATAAGTCCTGTGCGTGTGTGTGTGAGTGCGCGCGCGCGTGGATGTTTGTTTCGGATGGTATAGGCCGGTGGAGGCTGCTGCCGCTGCTGCTCGTGACACTGACAGCGCCCACATCGGCGCGCGATGATGCACGGCCGCTGCTCTCGCGAGGGACGACGGCGGGTATTGATCGGATCTCACGCGCACTTGCTCGAGGCAGGGTCAGAGAGAAAGAGAGCGTGGAGATGGAAAAAGGTTCGGAGCAGCAGTCGGTTGCTGGGGCGGCGTCTCGGGTGGACGGGGGTCGGTGACAAAGGTTGTCGGGGGTAAAGGTGGAAGTAAGGCTGGCGGTGAGTGGATGAGGTCGGGGTATGCTCGGACGATGGATGCTGCACGAGGGTAAGGTAGGACGTGCTGGGTAAGATAGAGATCTGCTTTTAGATTTATTGTTGCTCAGTTTTGTCGTTGGGTACACTGTTTTTTGGGGATACTTTTCTCGCGTACCGCGAACCCTATGAGCTTTTATTATTCATTAGATTTATAAGTCTGATAAATAAAATCTTGTTTGGTATGCTTTTATATAAATTATTGTATATTATTGATATGCAAATAAATTTAGCAATTTCTAATCGATGGCCTTTATGACGACTAGCACACTCAAAAAGCGATCCTTTCGTTCCAAGAGGGTTTCCTCTCTAAATACTGTTTAGTAAATAGATACCTAGGGAAATTCCATTAGTGAAGAACAGAATTCTCTCGTGTAAAAAGGAATAATGTTGAAGCATTTACGGTTATTGAAATAAGAACTGATAAGTAATAGGTCTTAGCTGATCAGAAACTGATGCTATGATGGTATGGCATTTACTGCGGTTAGTTGATGGTTGTTTCATATATTATTTCAAAAAACAACTTGCCTATACAATTTTTATTAAATGACCTGAAATATATATATTTAAACCTTAATATCTCGATAATTAAAAAGTGGACTTATTCAGTTATGTCGGAAAGCTACAGATATACCGATCTTGAATGATCTTTCAAGGAAAATATATTAAGTCCACTTTTATGTTTTTGAGATATTAAGGTTTAAAGTACTTATTTTGAATTTAAACTAGTGTTCAAAAATCGTAAATAATAAATATGGTCACTTATTTTCACACTTTTCTGATTTTCTGTTATGTGATCTTAAATACTATTGTAAAGATACCAATATCGCTCGAAACTGCACTTAAAAAAAAGGATTTAAGTCGTTTTTCCGGGAACCCAAAGATATACTCAAATAAATGTTTTTCAACGTTCTAGAAGTGGTACAGAGCGCATATAGATTTGATCAATCTTATTAAAACTTTTAGGATACGTAGTTATTTATGCTATTTATAATAAAACTTCATATTTTGTATAGCGGTATTATACCACAATTCATTATGTTAATACTAAACAGTTTAAAAAATTATGACTCTATATAATTTAATAACTGTAACAAATTGTTTAATTTTACATTAGATAAAAAGGTATTCAGAGAATAATAGGTAATTCTAACTTTATTTGTTATATTAAAATGAGTAAGTATATATATATACTTGCTCATACAATTTTTATTACATGACCTGAAATATATATATATATATATATATATATATAGAAAGGTATTCAGAGAATAATAGATAATTCTAACTTTATTTGTTATGTTAAAATGAGTAAGTATATATATACATACCTGTTGCAACGCCGTTACCCTAAGCGGGTCCTGGGCGTAGTCGTTTAGAGCGGACGGGTGGGTGCCTATCACCACTACCCAGCGCGTCCTCAGGTTGCGGATAGAGGAAAGACCCCTGAGAAAGAGGTTAGCTGCGAATAAATTGAATAAGCAGTCGCGGACAGCCGATAGGCCCAGGCGTGGGTGTGATGAGCCCGCACTGGCGAACGCATTCATCTAGAAACACTACGCAAGCACCACAACAACTACAAACAGTATACAAAATCTCCTATCTTACTTTCTTCTTCTACCTTACTCTGTAATCTATCTCTTTTACCACACATTTCAAATAAAAAATGGGCCAAACATCAATTTCAATGATTCGCCACCTGGTCTTACACGGCAACGAAGTCAGTGAAGGCGCGCTGCCTTGCAGGGGGGCGTTAGGATATGAGAATGAAACCGACTGTGTCTGACGACGAGTTGACTATGTCCTCGCCAAAGACGGAAAGCTCTCATACATAGTTCTAGGGAAGTATGAGGGTTATCACTCTTAGACGGATAGACTCACCTGCGATCGGAACAGGATCCAAAACGCGCGGGTTTAACTTACTATCATGGCTCAAATAAAACAAAACCAAACCAAAACCAAAAGGAACTTAAGGGTCTAACTCAGTCTACACAGAGCGGGCGCGTTCCGGGAAATCATAAATGAAACTAAGAGGTACAATTTAGATTTGGTAGCAATACAAGAAACCCGATGGAAAGATAACGCGATGCTAGGATCCGGTAACTTCACCTTTTTATATGGGGGCGCGAGCGGGCATTCCCTAGGCACCGGATTTCTTGTTAATAAAAGCATCATACATTCCGTTAAAAGTTGCAATTTCGTGAATGACCGACTCTCGTATATCATCATCGAAGGAGCGTGGTATAATTGCGTGGTTATTAACGTCCACTGTCCTACGGAGGACAAAGAGGAAGAAGTCAAAGATCTTTATTATGAAACTTTAGAGCAATTAATCGATCAATTCGCGTCTTACGACACCAAAATAGGAGTGGGGGACTTCAATGCTAAAATAGGGAGAGAGGAAATGTTTAGGCCCACTATAGGCAAAGAAAGTCTGCACGAAACCAGCAACGATAACGGTATTAGGGTCATAAATTTCGCGGCCGCAAAAGATCTTATAGTCAAGACCACGTGCTTTAAGCACAAGGATATATAAAAGGCAACGTGGACATCGCCGGACGGGGCCACGCACAATCAAATCGAACATTTTCTTATTGATAAGAGGCGCCACACCAATGTACTCGACGTAAGGACCTATAGGGGGGCGGATTGCGACTCGGATCATTATCTAGTAGTGGCCAGATTAAGAGCCAGATTAGTAGCCGGTCAAAATAGTAAGCGAGCGAACAAAGTAGAAACCTTTGATATTAGAAAACTACGTAGCAGGGTAGAGCGAATCAAGTACCAAGTAGAAGTTAGCAACGGATTTCAGGTGCTCGAGGAAATGGATGCACAGACAGGAGTAGATGACGATCCGAACAGGTTATGGGGAGCTATCGAAAAAACTATAAAAGGGGCCGCGAACAAAGTACTGGGTAAGAAAAAAAGGCCGAAGAGCAAACCATGGTTTGACGAAGAGTGCGAACTCTGGTTTGAAAGGCGCAAGAAGGCTAAATTAGATAGCATACACAATGAAAGCGGTAGGGTCGTAGAAGAATACCATGAAATAAGAAAGCAAGTGGGTGTGATTTACAGAAACAAGAAGCGCGAGTATCAGAAAAATGATATTAGAAAAATAGAAACTAATAGTAAGGAAAATAATCCGCGCGAGATGTACAAAGGAATAAACGCTATTAGGAAGGGTTTTCAGAGTAGATCGCAGTTAATGAAAGATAAGGACGGGCACTTCGTGACAAGCGAAAATGAACTATTGAAATTATGGAAAGACTATTTCGATAAGTTATTTAACGTGCATGAAAACTTCGAGGAAATGGGAGACGAAATCTACACGGCTGAACTCCATATGGACGAACCGACCTACAAAGAAGTAGAGGCCGCGATCGAAAGGCCAAAAAACAATAAGGCTGCAGGAAACGATTCTATACCAGCTGAACTACTTAAATATGGGGGCACCGCGCTTACATCTAAAATTTTTGATCTAGTATGTGCTACTTGGAGAAATGAAACAATACCAGAAAATTGGAAAGAATCCATCATCATACCGATCTTTAAAAAGGGAGATAAAACAGACTGCAATAACTACCGGGGAATCTCACTTTTAGCTACCTGCTACAAAGTTCTGTCAAACGTAATACAGGCCAGACTCACCATTCGCGGAAGATATAATAGGAGATTATCAGTGTGGATTCCGGCGCAACAGGTCGACGAGCGATCAAATGTTTACCATAAGACAATTATTAGAGAAAAAGTGGGAATATTGCGAAACTACACACCAGCTATTTGTGGACTTTAAGAAAGCATACGACTCTGGCAACGAAGCAAAATGTATCAAATCCTAGTGCTCCTTGGTGTACCAAAAAAACTCGTAAAATTAATACAAATATGTCTGAACGGAAGTAATGGAAAGGTTCGAGTAGGCGGTAATGTATCCGAATCGTTCATGATACGCGACGGTTTTAAGCAAGGTGACGGGCTTTCAACGGTACTCTTTAACCTGACGCTAGAGTGTGTTGTTAGAAAAATGCAGGCTAGCGACCTAGGCGCAACACTCAACGGAACAACGCAGATTTTAGGCTACGCGGATGACTTGGATATAGTGGGAGATAATGGTGAAACGCGGAAATCGTTATAAATGCTGCTAAAGACACGGGGTTAGAAGGGAGCGAATCGAAAACGAAATATATGATCATGGAGAAACTGGGCAGTCGCGAAGGAGAGGGGTATCTCAGAGTCGGAAATTTTACTTTTGAAAAGGTTAGCGAATTTAGAAATTTAGGTACAACTATAAATGATCGAAACGAAATTAAAGCCGAGATTAATAAGAGACTTCATTCGGGTAATGCCTGCTTCTACGCTGTGAATAGATTACTTAAGTCAAAGCTAATGTCGAAAAATGTCAAAATAAGGATATATAGGACTATAATAATGCCGGTAATCTTGTACGGGTGCGAAACCTGGGCGCTCACTAAAGCGGAAGAAAATCGTTTAAGGGTATTTGAAAATAAGGTTCTGCGGAAAATATACGGGCCAAAGAAAGAGGAAACTGGGGAGTGGAGGAAACTGCACAATGAGGAGCTACATAATTTGTACGCGTCACCAAATATTAACTGAATAATAAAATCACGGAGACTAAGATGGGCAGGGCACGTGGCAAGAATAGGCGATGATCGTACAGCAGCGCGCATAATGAAAGGAAACCCGAAAGCAACGCGATCTCTAGGTAGACCTGGATGCAGATGGGAGGATAACGTAAAAGCAGACGTAACTGAAATTGGGCGGGAGGGCGCGAAATGGATGGGGTTGGCACAAAATAGGGAAACGTGGAAGGCTTGCGCAGATGAGGCGATGAACTTTCGAGTTCGAAATGCCACTTAAAATAAAAAGTATATATATACTTGCTCATACAATTTTTATTAAAAACCTGAAATATATATACATATATATATATATATATATATATATATATATATATGAGCAAGTATATATATATACTTTTTTTTTAAGTCGCACTTCGAACTCGAAAGTTCATCGCCTCATCTACGCAAGCCTTCCACGTTTCCCTATATATATATATATATATATATATATATATATATATATATATATATATATATATTTATATTTCAGGTCATTTAATAAAAATTGTATGAGCAAGTATATATATACTTACTCATTTTAATATAACAAATAAAGTTAGAATTACCTATTATTGTCTGAATACCTTTCTATCTAACGTAAAATTAAACAATTTTTTAAACTGTTTAGTGTTAACATAATGAATTGTGTTATAATACCGCTATACAAAATATGAAGTTTTATTGTAAATAGCATAAATAACTACGTATCCTAAAAGTTTCAATAAGATTGATCTAATTTATATGTGCGCTATACCACTTCTTGAACGTTGAAAAACATTTCTTTGAGTATATCTTTGGGTTCCCGGAAAAACGACTTAAATCCTTTTTTTTTAAGTGGAGTGTCGAGCGATATTGGTATCTTTACAATAGTATTTTTAGATCACATAACAAAAAATCAGAAAAGTGTGAAAATAAGTGACCATATTTATTATTTACGATTTTTGAACACTCGTTTAAATTCAAAATAAATACTTTAAACCTTAACATCTCAAAAACATAAAAGTGGACTTAATATATTTTCCTTGAAAGATTTGTATGATCCAGATCGGTATATCTGTAGCTTTCGGACGTAACTGAATAAGTCCACTTTTTAATTTTCGAGATATTAAGGTTTAAATTTTTTTTTCAAAATAATCTTTAAATAAATTGTAAATAGTAGATAATTCAGGCATAGGACTGCAAAATGTACTAAGTCCATTTTGCTAATAAGGACTTGGCAGGTTTTACAACGCCTCGATTATGGCCACTTATTTTAACATTTTCCTGATTTTTTTGCTTTTTTATCTGAACATATACTAGGTAAGAATACCAAAAAAGCACAAACTTAATTTTGAAATAAATTGATTTATTCGGTTATATCGGGAAGAGACAAATGTAATGTTTATAATTTACATTATACCACTATGAAAGCAAACTTATTTTTAGGTATTAAGGCACTCTGTTTTGTCACACTGATAATCAGATAAAATACATGCAGAATATATTTATTTTTATTTATTTTTATTTATATTTTTTTTATACAAAGAATGTTACATATGTAAAAATAATGTTAGGTGTATCTAAACCAATGAATAACCTTTTACTGCAATAAAATATTTTTTAAAATTTTTTTTTACTTTTGACAATGTTAATTTATCAGTTATAGGAATTATACAACATTCAAAGTCTTTGTGATAACTAAAATAAGTTTATTATCTAATGACATTAATTATTTAATAATTGCATTACTATAAATGTTATATTACAATGAGTTTCCATGTATCTCATAGAGATAATAAAATCGTAAAAGAAAACTCTCACATGCACACAAATGTGTGTATATATACACACACACACACGTATACCACAATAACATATAACATTGACACTAAGTACTATATGAAAAGCGATTGACTTCTGCGGTAAATCAGGTTTAATTAACGGAATGCACCAAATTTGGATAGGCGAATTCTATTGGATATCCAGCACACTTGCACATCTCGGACTGGACGATCGATGATGATTTGAATAATCATTACGACTTCAAGTACGATACAGCATAAATAATTACGCATGAATATTAAATCAGATGCAGTTCCACCAGGCAAAAGTTGAGATGAATCCATCAGCTTCATTCTCGGAAAGTTGTACAGAGATAGCAAATAATGTATAGTTTATAGTATGGAAGTAGTAAATTTTTCGTTTAATTTTTAGTTTTACATCTAGATTACTTCTAGCAGTTATTTTCATGTAACACTTTAATTTTAAATTTATTTTCAAGCTTACCAAAGCGATGAAAGTTAATTTTTTAAGTATTTAAAAATTATATTTGGATCTTTTGCGTTATTGTTAGATACAGAAACTTACGAAGGTTTACCTGATTTGCATAATTTTAAATAAATTATTTATCATGGAAGGTAATTCCGTTTTCTGCGTTATGAGCATCAAACACGTTTCAAGGATTCATCTTTGTGCTTTATTTAAACGAAAGTTGGCTTACCGCAGAGCCCAACGCTGAAGATTTTTTACTTTTTGCTTATTCTTTAAAAAGCAAAACGTTAATGTATAAGGCAGCTTCAGAGTTAATATGCGATGTTGTAATTTAATTTTTCAAATAACTCTTTTTCTATATGTAAAATTATACTGAATAACTTTTGCTACTTCATAGAGAAAACTTTGTGATTGTAAAAACTTACTACAATAAGAAGAAGATAAATTTTTAAAAGTTTATTGAATAGAGAATATTTTTCTCTATTTTTATATATAATACTGCACAATTTTTTTTTAGATACACTGCGCAATTTTTTTCAGATAAAAGGTATTATTTAATTATACAAGTTAAAGCGAGAGTGCGTTAAGCTCTAGATGTATAAGAGGTATTAAAAATGTAATCATCTACAATATTTCATTAGTCATTAATTAGTTATAGAAAAGCTGAAAAACTGAATGTTTTTAAAAGTGACAAACTAATAATTTAATCAATCTGAGCCTTGCGTAGAAATATGCCAAGTAATTATAATACGTATTTATTTATAAATATAAGCAAATCTTTTATTTACGAATTTTAAATTTATTGCAAATAAAGAATTTTGCAAACTAAATATTCGCATTTGAATTTTGAATTTCTATTTTTATTCAATTTGAAGTTATCCTTCTCAGGATGACATATACGTTCCTTTTCAATATAATTTTAATAGAAAATTTCGGTTTTGATATATGTAATTTTATCATAAAATAAATAGTATTGACACGATCATTTTTATATAAAAAAGCTCTTTTAAAACATTTTAGAGAATTTAAAACTGAAAAAAATTTTAAAAGATAATTTGAAATATAATAATTACCTACTACATTACTATTTTTCTCGTATTCTAGTCATTATTATCATCGTTATTATTCTTATTTAGTTCTTGTCGTCGTTTAAGAATACAAATTATTTAATACATCTTTGTTTATCTATAAGGGAAAATACGAATAAAAAGTCACTTTAAGGAAAGGGTCGAGTGAAGATTCGGACACTGCACATGTCAGAATATTCTGAATCGATTTCAATGCCGTTACTGCAGTATTTCCGCTTCTCATACCTACATGCCACCTGCGTATAAATATACACACGCGTATATAGATATATAGAATTGAACATTCCTTACGCCGCGGAATTTTTACACTATCCGGTGCATATGCGAAGCTCGCGCAAACACAACCTGCAGTGAGGATTTTGGAAGTGTTTCGTGCAAGTATGAAGCGCGCGCCACCGCATATAATATTTTTAGCCGTCGGTTATCATCGGGCACGTTTAGGCCATAAATTTACGAAAAGTATTGCGAGGCCGATGAATGGCCATTATTTTTGTAAATGCTCAGACGGCGACCGATTTTATGGAGTTCCGCGTAGACGTCATCGAGAAATATATTTCAGAGAGTGCGAGATCGCATATAACTGGCACGGATGAGAAAGTTAAAATTTAGTTTTGATACACTGCTGTAGTACTTCTGCAAATTGACTGCATGTGCGCTCGCTAATTTTCGAATTATACAATTTGGGAATGGTCCAAATGATCTGAGGGATGCAGTGAATACGAATACGAGATTTTAGATATATTACTAATCACTTCTGTTGTATTTTTCAGTTTTATAAAGTATAGAGCTTAAAATTTTTATTATTATATATCCTATATAAAGAAAGTAATGGCTGTTTGTAACGCAATAAATCGGAAAAGTACAAAATTAAAGAAAGAAGGGAAATAAGGAGAGGGGGAGGTGGAGTGTGATGATACAATTAATGTAGGTGGCATTTATGTATAGTACACATGTCTAAATACATAATTATGTGTTTGTATGGGTAGTTATTATGCTTGATTTTTATGAGTATTCAAAAAGTCGTGTAACGCAATAAATCGTAAAAGTACAAAATTAAAAAAAGGAGGGAAAATAAGGATAGCAGAGGGGGGAGGGGGGGGGAGGTGATAAAATGAAAGTAAGCGGCACTTTTGTATAGTAAACATGCCTAAATACATAATTATGTGTTTGTATGTATAGTTATTATGCTTGATTTATAAGTCCGTCGAAACAGTCGTGTAACACAATAAATCAAAAATGTATATTAATGAGAAAAAAGGGGTCAGAAGGGAGGGGGATGGGGTGAGGTAAGAAAGCATAAGGTGAAGACACTTCTGTGTAG
The DNA here is from genome assembly GCA_949152435.1 of Gastracanthus pulcherrimus. Lineage (NCBI taxonomy): Eukaryota > Metazoa > Arthropoda > Insecta > Hymenoptera > Pteromalidae > Gastracanthus > Gastracanthus pulcherrimus. The sequence goes on from OX424576.1 coordinate 41,300,672, forward strand.
TATACATGTCTGTATACATATTAATGTATTTGTATGTATAATTATTATGCTTAATTTTTGAAATTTTCAAGATAGTCGTGGAATACAATAAATCGCGAAAGTATATAATGAGAAAAAAGTGAAGGAAAGAGGGAAGGTTAGGGGGTGATGTGATGAAATTAATGAAGCCGGCACTTATGTATAGTATACATGTCTAAATACGAATTTTCTAATAAAAATTATGACGAAATTCGCAGTAAAAATTACCGTGAATGACTATAAAGCTGGGACACTCTAACTTTCCGGCAGTTTTTATTGATATTTACGATAAATTTTACCGTACTGAAGGGTAAAATTTGCCTGTTGCAGAGTAAAAGTTCCCTGTACGAATCTTAGAGAAAACCAAAATTTGTCGTAAAATTTGTATGAAATATGTTTTAAAAATCTGGATTTTCTTCCAATTGTCGTAGCAGTATCATTAATACTTAAATAAGTACATTATACACATTTATATTTGAGTTAACCTAAATGTGTACACGCTGAGTTGTTTCCTTTATCAGCTGTCTTCTTTTTCTCAAATCAGGCAAATTTTACCATTCGTGCGGTAAAATTTATAGTCTGTGCAGTAAAATTTGTAGTCAATGAGGTAAAGTTTTTAGTAAAATATCAGTAAAAAGTGCCAGAAAGTAGGACTGTCCCAGCTTTATAGTTATTTACGGTAATTTTTACCCTGAATTTCGTTATAATTTTTATTAGAAAATTCTCTCTGTGTAGTTATTATACTTAATTGGTAAGACTATCGAAATAGTCGTGTGACTCAATAAATCGGAAAAGTATATTAATACGTGATTGAGTGAATGTGGAAGAACGTCAGAGAATGTCTAAGTATGTGATTAAGTGAGTGAGAGAGCGAATGCATGAGAGCGACAGAACTCAAGTGCTTAAGTGAGTAAGCGAGCAGTTGAGTAAGTGAGTGTTTGAATAAGTAAACAAGTCAATAAGTAAGTAAGAGATTGCATGCCCAAGTATGCCAGCGAAGAAGTGTGTGATTTAGTGACTAAGTATGCGAGGAAATGATCGAATATGAGTGTGAGTGAGTGCACATGTGACTGTTTCAGATTGTACATGAGTAAGAGTATTCGTTAGTTGGTGAGTGAGTAAATAAATACGTGAATGCAAGAATGAGGACGTGTGTAAGTGTATGATTGAGTGAGTGCATGAGTTAGTACGTAAGAAAGCTTGCAAGTGAGTGCGTATGAGAATGATTGTGTAAGTGAGTAAATGCGTATATGATTGAGTGAGAGCGTACGTGAATGATAGAGTAATAAAGTGCGAAAATGAATATGAGAGAGAAAAAGAGAGTAAAATATAATATGCACTAGTGTGAGAGTATGAAAAGAAATACATTAATTATTTGCTTCTTATATATACATACACTGACCATGCTACCACGCACCCCACTATCCATGCATTCCATTATTCACACACTCTACTATCCACGTACATTATTATCCACACACCTCTTCTAAAAAAATGAGGTTTACGTTCAAATAAAAAATATGAAAAAGTCTCATAATTCAATAGATACTTATCGACTTAGAAAAATTTCGGAAATTTGATTTAAAGTGTTTGTAACTTTTACAGGTTTGAGGTTTGCTAACTACAATTGTCTTCTTTAATAGATTCACGAATAATATGATTTTTTATTAAAAATACTATAGATAATAAATCAAGTGAGAGAGTGTGTTAAAATTTCATTTGATTTTTTATATTATTTTACAATTGAAAATCATTTTTGTTTTATAAATGAGGACTCTTTGATTTACATATTTGGCTATGAAATCATCATTTAATCTTTTCTTCTTAAGTATATTGTTTAATACTTGAGTTAAAACTATGTAACATGATTAACAAACATCTGCTTTATATTATAAGAAATGCGTATACAAATATTGTGCACAAAAAATATATTAATATCTATTTCCTATTATTCATGTGGACATACGGATTGCGGACATAAGATTGTGGCGCTAGGGGCCTGCGGCGGCTCAGTCGGTAGAGTGTCGGATTCCCACGCCGGTGACCCGGGTTCGAATCCTAGTCTCTGCCGATTGATACAAGCACCACTGTAAAAATTACATGTGCTTTGTTTACAAACACACCGCAGACCCCCGTCGTCGATTAGCACCACATGGGAGCACAAACATTGCGACGTTAAAAAAAAAAAAAAAAAAAAAATTGTGGCGGGCGTAGCGCACCTGACATACGTATAGTTTTACAAAAGGAGCTCGTTAAAAATGTCAAGGGATAGAAGTCACATATTATATTATTATTATAAAGGCCAAGTAGTAATGTTAAGTAGCAACGGTGCCTGCAAGTCAACAGCTATCACATAGTCTCTATATCGACTGTAGACGTGTTTGCATCATCAGCATAGCTATTATAACTACTTGTTGGGATTAGCTATCCGTAGCTGTGTAGTCCATAGCCTTGTTCACACAGTCACGTCATATTTCTCTCTTGTTTGCGAGTTGCATCCAATCCTCCATACAACATCCTATTTCTCGTAGGTCCATTTTAATATTGTTCTCCCACCTTCGTCTCGGTATACCATACTAGCTACATGCCTCGCCCACCTTAGTCTTTGAGGTTTAATCACTCTGGTAATGTTTGGCTTCCCGTATAGCTAGTGTATTTCTTGGTTATGTAAAATTCTCCATTCTCTAGAGCTATTTTTATAAAAATCGTAACTTTTTACTCTTCTTTTAGGAATAATGAAACATTTTCAGGTAAGTTTAAGTAAAAGTCTTGTTTCAGCACTTAATTTAACTTAACTTAAAAGTAACTAAAGGAAATTATAACGTTTTGTAAGAATCGACCAAAAAATTTCATAGCGATTTTTTGCCTTTATAAAGTTTTTGTGTTAGAAAATGTACTAATTTATAGATCTAAATTTCATGAAAAAATAATATTGATGATTTAATATGTGTTAATCTACTTAGAACATAAGGTTTCCCGATTCGCCCCATCTTCTTATATATTATATATTATATGTATTGAAATTTTAAAATGAAGCGTCGAAAAAATTTAATTTCAATATTTGTTTAATTAGAGCATCAACTGTCTTTCTATATTGAAGAAGCACCGGAATATGTAAATAATATATTATTAACAATGAATTTTCAGTGAAATTAAAAATGAATAAAGAAGATATGAAATGTTTTTATAAAATCAATATTTCCTGGAAAGTAAAAAGTTCAGTATAGAATATAAATTGTCGAAAGAAGTTAAACGAAATACACGCATCAACGATCAAAGATAGTTTTCTATTTTGTGGGCACAATGGGTAGAGGTAAAAGCGCCGTCCACTTCTTCCGAGGCACGTAGAACTAGAAAGCATGAGAGTGCGAGAGAGAGAGAGAGAGAGAGAGAGAGAGAGAGAGAGAGACTCTATGGCGCGATGAGAATCGCTCTGCATTTCCCTTACGCGGCAGTCGCGTGGTTTGAATAAAACGGCAATTTGCACGGGACGAAAGCCGCTTTATCCGACAAAGAGTCGCTTCAGAGAAACGAGATAGCTGCTAACGAAAAATCTTTGCTAAGTCTAATTGGAAAAACCGAATGAAAAGATATGAAGAGCACAAACAAATTCGATTTATCTCTTGACTATATCATTATACTATTTGAACTATGTATTATTGAATTTTTGGTAATATAGAAAATTACTAGTTTATCACAAGATGGAATTAAATTTGCTCAATAACTTCTTATTTCTTTCATTATTATACTTTTTTGTCGTTTCATATCTATATTAAGTAATATCGTAAAATTTCCCAGCAGCAAATACAGTAGAAAAGGACTGACGCAACGAAAAAAGTGTAAAAAAGAACAAGTAAATATCATTGTGAATCGATGACTTCATATTTCGTTAGATGACATAAAATGCATTCTGTAGATGCTTTGACATCGCACCGAGCCGTTTTATTACTTTCGGATACCATTATCTTTCCTTCTCTCTCTCTCTCTGCCTCTCTTTATTCTCGTATATGTTCGCTTTTGCTCTGTTCTCTCTTATACTATCCAGTATATCTCGAACTTCCGGATTAGCTTCGAACACTTGTGCAGCTTTCGCACACAACATCTCGTGAGAACTGTGTGAAACAGTTGAATAAAATTACCCATTCGCGTGTTTTCCACTTATACATGATAAAATATGCAAAAGAGAAGAATTTTACAAGTTAAAAAATTGTACATTGGCTACATTACTATTTTTCTTTCTAATATATTTTATTAAGGGCACTAAACAACCTTAAATTTTTGGAAAATCGACTTTTATTATTCCTTTATTCAACAACGTATATTAAAACGAACATAAAATGACATACATTTTTTTTGCTTCCTTAAAGAGGAAGTTTTTCTAAAGGCATATTAGAAACATGTTTTGAGACGTAAGGAATCAAAATACACTATTTTTAGAAAATTTCCGTATGGATATGTGTGTCTGTGTGTGCTTGCGTGGGTGTATGTATACGTCGATATCTCGAGTAATCCACGGTGAAATGTACTGTTCTAGGGCTCATTTTGTTTGTTTTTTTTTACACAAAGGGGGCATAATAATAATTTTTTTATTTTTTTGGATTAGTTTTTGTTTTTAGCGGTTTTTTGAATTTTTAACTTTTAAGCATGATGCTCCGCAAACTTACAACTCATGTAAATAAAACTTAACAAGACATAAATTAAGAGTATTTGATGTTGAATTTAATTGATTCCATTCATTATAACACTAAAAAGTTTAGGTCCCTGACTGAAGGATATGGTTATTTATAATGGTGGTCCAAACTTCAAAGTGGTAAAAGGAATGGAATCGCTAAATAATTTCTTGTTCATTGTTTAATTATAAAAAAAGAGTAACGTGTCGGTCTACCGTAAAACTGTTTACAAACAATATTTTAAAAATAAAAAACTATAGAGTTGGCATCGCAGGAATCTTCTCTTTTCTATCACATTCTCTTAAACTACGTGTATTCTGGAGAACATATATGGCTACAACGGGTAACATATCAAAAACTGTTTTATGCGACAACAGTAAAAATAACTTTGCATTATCTCATGAAAAATTGCATTTCGATTCTAACATCTTTTTTTTCAGATAAACAGAAACTAAAATCTATTAGTGTGACTATTTTATCAGAAATATTTTATATCAATGGTTTTTAGCATTTATAATTTCACAAATGCAACACTTAATACACTTAATATTTCTTATAATAAGGAGGGCCAATCTGAGTTAGACTCTAAAAAAATATTTTTATGAGTAAATAAAATTTTTTTTGAAAACGATTTAAAAAGTTTCTTAACTGTAAAACCTTATAATATATTAACATTGTCAATACTATATTTTTTGGAGGAACTTTGCGGCATGCACGATGCTAGGTGGTATGTTTAGAACAAAAAATCTGATAGTTTTTTGACTCCTTTTGACGTGTACATCTTAAAAATAAATAGTACACTTTTTCGTTAAAAATCATAAAAGAAAATTATTTAAGAGAACAACTTAATATAAAAAAATGTTAGTGATCATTTTTAAAAATTGGTTTATACTCTGAATATTAATAATTTTTTTTACAAAAATATGCACCTTTTTACCATCTTGGTAAATACATAGCTGATTGTTCTCTCATTTGTTAAAATATAGAGAAAAATTAGATAATTTTTTGCTATATAAAGAAATGTTTTTTAAGTTTACTGTACAAATTTGTTAGAAATTTTATACAATTAATTTAGGAAGATTTTCATAAAGATATGGTAGTAAAGAAAAAAAGTATATTTATATGGAGAGAACAAAATAAATGACGATTCTTTAGAATATAAAGGATCGTTATTTAAAGGGACCGTAAAAATTTCGAACAATGAAATCATTTTTCAAAAAGATGGTAGTTTACAGAAAATTCAGATTTTTAACTTGAAGTGCATATCAATTAATATTAAAAGCAAAAGTGTTCTCGCATATTCGCATTGTGTTTATGTAACCCCTGGTAGAAACGTTCCCCATATGTTCGCCAGATTTTACTCTATTTTATGGGGAATGGCCAATTTCTGCTTAAAAGTCTGGCCAGAAACCCCGCTACCTGTCGACGTTTTCTCGTCAGAAACCTGACCAACTTATGGTTAATGAATAAATAAATAAAAAATAACGTTTAACGAATTTTTATAAGTTAATAATGATTATTATGTCATGGATTTAATAGCTTATTGTTAATAGAATGCTAAGATATATTTGGGATAGATTCGAAATAAAAACTAAAAACTTATTTCATTAAAAGTTTTTTTAAGGTTAGAGTTTTATAATTAAATAAGACATAAAAAAAATCAAATAAATAATCGAATAAAAATTTGCATGCTGTTTTAACGCAGAAGTACTATAATGGGATTTACATTTTCAATAATTTTTTAGGGTTATGTAAGCTATTTAGATTTTCTATAAATTTCTGGTCAGATGCTGGTTTATTTCTGGCGAACTATTAGGAAACGGATCTGCCCAATAGATCGTGAACCGACCATCTGATATGCTCAATTTTCTACCAGGGACCTTTATATTTAATTTAACTTATACTCTGTAATACGGAAAAAATACCCAATTTTTTGGTGTTAACACCTAATTTTGAGTGTAACATAACATATCGACGGCTGAGCGGAAGTAACGATTAACTCGGCGCGCAATCGAAAAGAGATATCGCGTGAAGGGCGGCTTCTTTAGCTAATTATTCCTCGCTTTACGTTATGTTTTGACAATTCTAAAAAAATATGAGAATATGACCGCAAAAAAGCAATTTACTATTTTTTAGAGTTGCAAAAATACAACGTAAAGCGAAGAATAATTGGCTAAAGAAGCCGTTCTTTACGCGATAGGGGAGGGTGGGGCACGCGTGGCACCTTCACTTTAACTAAAGATTCAAACTCGAATTTTAAAGATTTTAAAAATACAAAAAATCAATAAATAGATATACTCTTCTAGAAACAAAATCAGACATAAAATTTTCTTTGTTTTGAAGTTATCGAAAATGCTCTACTTGCCCCACTGACGGGTGGAACGTGGCATGGCGTGGGTCACAAATAGCACTGTCATCTTGAACTATTATTAAATATTTTTTTAGTACTGAAATGAATAATTATTAGTGAACGAATGGATTAATGAATACAATAATAAACAAAAAAAAACAATTTTTTAACGATGAAATTTTATTTATTATAAATAGTGTAACAAAGATTAAGCAAATATTATCAAATACATTGTCATTATTTAAAAATGAATAATGTTTTTACAATTTATATATAATTGTATTTGGTAAATTATTACACTTTCATAAATAATTACATTTTAATAAAAAATTACATTTTAGATAATTATTTTTAGCATTTTATAATAGGTAGACATAAATCACAATGTAATACTTGTATGTTACACTTATATTTTTTTTAATCACAATAAATTTAAATTAAAATTTTTAATACTATTTTCATTTAAGTAGCAAATTTGAAGTGGCTGACCATTTAAAAAAGTTGTTTGGGTATTTCAAATTGTTGAATCAGGTATTATTTCTTTTAAATATTTTTCGTTTTCCAAGGAAATTGCACTATTAGCCATTTTGCGATTTGCAGGTTAATGTTTATCAGCTGATTGCTCTGCGCAGCCGCGATCGCAGTGCACTGGGTCGTCGTTTGCTATTTGTGCCCCACCTGAGGTGCCACGCGTGCCCCATTTTAATACAATTTTTAATTATTTATTAAATTGTTTATACAAATTTTTAGATTAAAAGAAACAGAGGTCGAAAGTTGAAAACTAAAAATATCAAATACGTTTGGTTTCATTTGAAAAAATGATTTATTTTGACTTGCGCCAGAGAAAAATATTAGAAGCATTTCTGGTTAAGTTCCGTAAAAATAAAATTTGTAGCATTCGTTAATGTATAGAATGTTGAGGTGCCAAAGTTAGCTGCCCTACTCGCTGTGCCCCACCTTCCCCTATCTGAGTTGATCTACTCTTAGGGCGCGCTCCGAGTTAACCTCTTCTTCGAGTGCACGCCGAGTTGATCGGTCCTTCCACTCAGCCGTCGATATATACATATTCTGCGTACACATCAGATTTATAAACTATTACTGAAATATGTAATATAAATACATAATAAATATATAGAGTCTTCAATTAAACTGTATTATGAGGTACAGTCGTATTTGCGACGTAGAATTTTGATCGCTAATAACGCTACTGATTCTGAATCACCATCGTGGTGTAGTGGACGGTGACAGCAAGAATTGATCAAAGAAGTTAAGTTAAGCACTCAGAAAAATAAAGTTTTACTTCAAGCGGAATTCTTCTTAAATATGCGTCAAAGTGAAAATCAACTTTATTCTAAATGATTCCTCTATGATTGAAAGCAATTCATTGATTCAAAAAGAATCCTCTTGAGTTGAAAAGAGTGATATTTGGGCTTTGAGACGAGTCGTTTTCAATCAAATGGAATCTTTATAAGCAAACCAGAATCGTTTTGTATCAAGACGATTTTCATCTTGCCGCATATTTAAGAAAAATTCCGCTTGATATAAAAACTTATTTCTCTGAGTGAGAAGTATTGGTCACGGTTAGTACTTGAATGGGTGAGCGCTTACACAAAATTGAAAAAGAAGGCTCCTAGTACGACTGATAAACGTTAAAAAAATATTTTATTTTTTTTTAATATAATAAACTGGTTTATTTTAGGTACACCCAGTGTACACCTAAATTGGGTGTTCTTTGGGAGTACGAAATCACACTCTATTTTAGGTGTTGATTTCGGTGTTCTTTTAGGTGTCAATTTGGGTGCATTTTTCGGTGACTTTTTTTTAATGGCAGCCAAGAGATAGTGAGAAGCTACCTTCATCAGTTCAATTTATTTTAAAAATTTTCCATCGTATGTTACCGAGTTTAAACAAAATATGACGTTTTCGTGTATAACAAGAGAAGGGAAAAAGAATATACCTTATACAAAATTTCGCATCGGAGAAGATAGGTAATTGTATGCTCTATCTTTTTTTTTTTAACGTCGCCATGTTTGTGCTTCCATGTGGTGCTAATCGACGACGGGGGTCTGCGGTGTGTTTTGTAAACAAAGCACATGTAATTTTTACAGAGGTGCTTGTATCAATCGGCAGAGACTAGGATTCGAACCGAGTCACCGGCGTGGGAATCCGACACTCTGCCGACTGAGCCGCCGCAGGCCCCTGTATGCTCTATCAAATGCATTTATACTGAAGCGATCAACTTATTTCCAGCATACTAAAATAATTTACTTCATCGATTTCAGAATATCGTAAAACAGAGAAATTGTTGTAAAACAAAAATGGGTCGATGAGTCGTAAATTTTTCTTTAATTCAAAATCTTTTATGTAAAACAAAAAAAATTAACCCCAGCTTGCAAAAAATTACCACGCCGTTTCCGAGATATAAGAGATAAAAGAAAAAAAATCATAACCTCAAATATCTTGAAAAATAAAAGTCCTCGTGATCTGGGAAATGAACTCTGCCAAGAGTTAGTTAAAAGCTACCTTTCTGGAAATTTTCAAAAGGAATAATGCGGTTCACTCAATTTATCGTACGACATAGAAAATCGATTTTTTTTTACAAAATGATTGTTTTCTCGGCAGCAGAAAAGGATTAAGACTCAAATTTTTTTCTGAATGTTCGTCTTGAGATAAATAACTAGAAATTTTTTCATTAAATTTCCATAATATTTTTCCAAGATAGAACCGTTTAAAAAAATTACGTTTTCGTATATAACAAATCACCCAGCTTATTAAGAATTAACGGTCATTTAGAGAAAAATTTATCATATTAATGAGTAAAGTACGTACTTCAGTCTCTTACTGTATTGTACTGCGCGATCATCAATAACTTAAAATCCGAATCTTATTATACCATTAAAGAAATCAACTAATATAAAGAAATTATTATTAATATATAACAATAAATAATTTTATATATAATAATTATACCTTTAATATTCCGCAACAGTCGTGAATACTGTATTATTTTATGGTTTATTTTTTCCATGGTATATACGTATTCTTTGATGTTGACGGCTGGCGTCGCTATTACAGCGGGACATTTTCGTGGATCGATATCAACGATTATGGTTATCTCGAATCGCATTCAGCAGAAATCCTCCAAAAAACCTCGAGAATATAGCCACCGACATTGTCCGGTGTGATATCATTAACCTTGCGCCTGTGCTAGCGTATTACACAGCATGAAATGCGGTGCGATGAACCGTCAACTACCGTAAAAAAATGTTGCATCGCGGCTAGGTACAACAATGAGTGTAAATTTTTACTACGTGCACGAGCGCTTGTACAAATCGCAATCCATATATATGCATACATGAAAACGGGGAAGAGTTGTGAAACGCAAACTATTACAATGCAGCTTTCAGTAGTAAAGTGAAGCAGAGCTTTTAGTTGATTTCTTTTAATTGCATATACAGGCATTTCGTAATAAGTCCCCGAATAATTCGAACCGACGGGGATTCGAATCCATGCTCCTTGTATTGTATTGAATGGTCTCAGCTGTTCTAAGAGCAAGCGTTTTATCACTTTTTCAAATTATTTAACAACTAATTTATAAATAAATTAGTTGTTAAATAGTTTGGACAAACATATTTTCTTCTTTATCGATTTACTAATAATTATATGTGCACGATAATAAAACTACGGTGCCAATTTCAATTATTGCCATTATTTCACTTTCTTATTGTAAACAGAATTATTATTTCATAAAATTTGTTTTTCTTAGTGAAAAAATAAATAAATTATTTCTACAAAGAAATGTGAAAAACCGTTGCTTCTTCATTGGCCCTTAGTTTCCTCAAAGTAAATAAATTGTTCCAATATGATATTCTTTATTATAATAAATTATATTAAATTGCTACGTTTTTTTCTTATTAATAACTTAGAAAAGGTGCTCTTTTTTATCATTGATGGTTGTCAAAACATAAATTACAAAAAATTATAAGATTGTAATCATAAATTTATTAATATCGATTTCCAAATATCGTAAAATAAAGAATCGTTATAAAACAAAAACAAATTGAGGAATCTTGAATAGTTTTTTTGATTTCGTAATGTATGTTGATCAAAAAAACAAATAAAAATTCGTTTGTTTAATAAAAAATGACCGCGACATTCTCGAGATAACACTAATAAAAATTAAAAAAAGAATATAATCTCAAATATTTTTAAAGATAAAACTCCTTATAGTCTGGGTAAAGAGCTCAGCCAAGAGATCGTGGAATGCTACTGTGAAGTCAGGCGACTTCCATTCCGCGTTTCGCGAATTCATACTTATTACGTGCTAATATCAAAATACAAATAAACGTTATATTCGTTCTCTCTCGTTCCGTTATACATTTTAATATATTCTGTACGTGCCTAAAACGTAGCAAACAAGCGGATAAATTATTTTAATGGTCACTCGAAAAAGCGATTGTAAAATGCGAAGCGGACACCTAATAAAGTATTATTTAGTATTGTTTTTCTCTGCGAGCAGAAAACCCGAGAAGAACCATAAATAATGTGCTGAGCGAAGAAACTCGAAGAACCGAGCAAAAATTGTGTACGGTCCCGGCTCCCCTTTCACTCGAGACGCATTTTAAGGGTTCCTGGAAACGAACAAGCCGAAACAATAAGCTCCTTGTTTTCTGCACTAGGAAAAGGCGAGAGCCGCGCTGCACTCTCATACACATGCTTACAGCGTGGCGTTTTCGGAGGAAGGAAAGGACCCCACTATAACTCTCTCCCACGCCAGTACGGGCCCTGCAGCCATTCGCTGATTGGTCACAGTTTGTAAAATTGAATATTTTGTGTCTGAGTCCGTCCGAGAATCGAATGCTTATATATTTTTGAATATTTTCTACATATAATGCGTATTATTTTATTTGAATATTTGCGCATATAAATGGCGAATAACACGTGATGTATTATTATATTACAAAGCTTAGAGAATTCCATCCCTGAATTTATTTTAAAGATTTTCCATTACATGTTTCCGAGATATCGCCGTTTAAACTATAAATGACGTTTTCGTGTACAAGAAAAGAAGAGAGATAGCTTATAGAAAATTTCGAGTCGGAGAAAATAGGTAGTTTTATGCTCTTCTATAATGCATTTAAACTGAAATGATCATATTATTTCTAAAATACTAAAATAATTTACCTTATCAATTTCAGAATGTCGTAAATAAGAGAAATCGTGGTAAAACAAAAACGGGTTGATGACTCTCAAAATTTCGATTCAATTCCGAATATTCATTAAGAAATGAAAAAAATTAGCCTTGGTTGGTTATAAATGACCGCATCGTTCTCGAGATATAATCATAAGCGATACGATATAAGATATAAGCGGTCAAATACCTTAAACAAAAGTTTTAGAATTCAGGAAGATACATCTTCTTCTTATTATAATATTTCGCCGGAGCTAATAATTTCAATATAAGTAGGATTAAACACAACATGCTCTTATGATTGTTTTTCCACTAAAGGGGTTAACAAAACTCCTGTTTTTCATATTAATAAAGAATAAAATTGATGTAAATAACAAAAATAATAAAAAATATAAAACATTTTTGTAGGACTTTATATGACTTTATTACAGCTTCTAGTATACAAATTAGTATACAAATCCTCTAATGAGACTGGCTTTCCGCTAATACTGGTCGGCTGTGTGCTGGAAACACGTCCAGTCGGTGCAGCAGTCAGTGGACGAAGTGAGTGTCGAAGCAAGCGACGACAGGCAGTGAAGCACGGGGCACGGGGCGAGCATGGACGGGAGACAAACCATTGCAGCACTAACGCGACTCTGATGTACAGTGCTGCACCCTGCTCTAAAATATTCGCTATGCGATGAACGCTATCGTGCGTGTATTTGAAGGTTATATATATGTATATATTTCACAATTTTAATAAATAAACCAGTTGAAACACATCGGTAATGCTAGGTTAGCGCGTTAGGTATATTATTTCTTATTATTTGAGTAATGTCTTTGACCATTTAATCCGTATTTTTTGTATTTTCGAAATTTCTTTTTAACGCTGCCTAGTTGGTGTCCCATATGATGCTAATCTGCGATTGGGGTCTGCGACGTGTTTTTGTAAACAAAGTATATACAATGTTTACAGAGGTGCTTGTATCAATCGGCTGAGACTAGGAATCGAATCCGGGTCACCGGCGTGGGAATTCGATACTCTACCGACTGAGCCACTGTAGGTCCCAATTTTATAAGATGTTAATAAACACAGAAAATGTAAAGAATCAAATTTCATTAGTTGTAAAAATACTGTAGATAAACAAATTATAAAAAATCACCTAATTTACTGTAAAAAATCATTTTACTTAGATATATAAGTAATATCGACCAAACCAAAACGAAAAGAAACTTAAGGGTGGGAACCTGGAATGTACGCAGTCTACACAGAGCAGGCGCGTTCCGGGAAATCATAAATGAAACTGAGAGGTACAATTTAGATTTGGTAGCAATACAAGAAACCCGATGGAAAGATAACGCGATGCTAGGATCCGGTAACTTCACCTTTTTATATGGGGGCGCGAGCGGGCATTCTCTAGGCACCGGATTTCTTGTTAACAAAAGCATCATACATTCCGTTAAAAGTTGCAATTTCGTGAATGACCGACTCTCGTATATCATCATCGAAGGAGCGTGGTATAATTACATGGTTATTAACGTCCACTGTCCCACGGAGGACAAAGAGGAACAAGTCAAAAATCTTTATTATGAAACTTTAGAGCAATTAATCGACCAATTCGCGTCTTACGACACCAAAATAGTAGTGGGGGATTTCAATGCTAAAATAGGGAGAGAGGAAATGTTTAGGCCCACCATAGGCAAAGAAAGTCTGCACGAAACCAGCAATGATAACGGTATTATGGTCATAAATTTCGCAGCCGCAAAAGATCTTACAGTCAAGACCACGTGCTTCAAGCACAAGGATATACACAAGGCAACGTGGACATCGCCGGATGGGGCCACGCACAATCAAATCGATCATTTTCTTATTGATAAGAGGCGCCACACGAATGTACTCGACGTAAGGACCTATAGGGGGGCGGATTGCGACTCAGATCATTATCTAGTAGTGGCCAAATTAAGAGCCAGATTAGTAGCCGGTCAAAATAGTAAGCGAGCGAACAAAGTAGAAACCTTTGATATTGGAAAACTACGAAGCGGGATAGAGCGAATCAAGTACCAAGTAGAAGTTAGCAACCGATTTCAGGCGCTCGAGGAAACGGATGAACAGACGGGAGTAGATAACGATCCGAACAGGTTGTGGGGGGCTATCGAAAAAACTATAAAAGGGGCCGCGAACAAAGTACTGGGTAAGAAAAAAAGGCCGAAGAGCAAACCATGGTTTGACGAAGAGTGCGAACTCTGGTTTGAAAGGCGCAAGAAGGCTAAATTAGATAGTGTACACAATAAAAGCGGTAGGGCCGTAGAAGAATACCATGAAATAAGAAAGCAAGTACGTGTGATTTACAGAAACAAGAAGCGCGAGTATCAGAAAAATAGAAACTAATAGTAGGGAAAATAACCCGCGTGAGATGTACAAAGGAATAAACGCTATTAGGAAGGGTTTTCAGACTAGATCGCAGTTAATGAAAGATAAGGACGGGAACCTCGTGACAAGCGAAAATGAACTATTGAAATTATTGAAAGATTATTTCGATGAGTTATTAAACGTGCATGAAAACTCCGAGGAAATGGGAGACGAAATCCACAGTGCTGAACTCCATATGGACGAAACGACCTACAAAGAAGTAGAGGCCGCGATCAAAAAGCTAAAAAACAATAAGGCCGCAGGAAACGATTCTATACCAGCTGAACTACTTAAATATGGAGGCACCGCGCTTACATCTAAAATTTTTTATCTAGTATGTGCTACTTAGAGAAATGAAACAATACCAGAAAATTGGAAAGAATCCATCATCATACCGATCTTTAAAAAGGGAGATAAAACAGACTGCAATAACTACCGGGGAATCTCACTTTTAGCTACCTGCTACAAAGTTCTGTCAAACGTAATACAGGCCAGACTCACCATTCGCGGAAGATATAATAGGAGATTATCAGTGTGGATTCCGGCGCAACAGGTCGACGAGCGATCAAATGTTTACCATAAGACAATTATTAGAGAAAAAGTGGGAATATTGCGAAACTACACACCAGCTATTTGTGGACTTTAAGAAAGCATACGACTCTGGCAATGAAGCAAAATGTACCAAATCCTAGTGCTCCTTGGTGTACCAAAAAAACTCGTAAAATTTATTCCAATATGTCATAACGGAAGCAATGGAAAGGTTCGAGTAGGCGGTAATGTATCCGAATCGTTCATGATACGCGACGGTTTGAAGCAAGGTGACGGGCTTTCAACGGTACTCTTTAACCTGACGCTAGAGCATGTTGTTAGAAAAATGCAGGCTAGCGAGCTAGGCGCAACACTCAACGGAACAACGCAAATTTTAGGCTATGCGGATGACTTGGATATAGTGGGAGATAATGGTGAAACGGTGGCGAGAAATGCGGAAATCCTTATAAATGCGGCTAAAAACACGGGGTTAGAAGTGAGCGAATCGAAAACGAAATATATGATCATGGAGAAACTGGGCATTCGTGAAGCGGAGGGGGATCTCAGAGTCGGAAATTTCACTTTTGAAAAGGTTAGCGACTGTCGAAAAATGTCATAATAAGGATATATAGGACTATAATAATGCCGGTAATCTTGTATGGGTGCGAAACCTGGGAGCTCACTAAAGCGGAAGAAAATCGTTTTAGGGTATTTGAAAATAAGGTTCTGCGGAAAATATACGGGCCAAAGAAAGATGAGGAAACTGGGGAGTGGAGGAAACTGCACAATGACGAGCTACATAATTTGTACGCGTCACCAAATATTAACAGAATAATAAAATCACGGAGACTAAGATGGGCAGGGCACGTGGCAAGAATGGGCGATGATCGTACAGCAGCGCGCACAATGAAAGGAAATCCGAAAGCAACGCGACCTCTTGGTAGACCTAGACGCAGATGGGAGGATAACGTAAAATCAAACGTAACTGAAATTGGGCGGGAAGGCGCGAAATGGATGGGGTTGGCACAAAATAGGGAAACGTGGAAGGCTTGCGTAGATGAGGCGATGAACTTTCGATTTCGAAATGCCATTTAAAAAAAAAAATATAAGTAATATCGTCATGAAAATTGACTCATATATGTTTTAGGGGTCACTGATTACAAATATGGGATAAAAAGGAAAAAGAAAAATATTTTCACTATTTCGGGATGCTATTTTGAATCCACCATTTTGAAATTTTGAATTTGAACTTCATATTTGTATGCTATAATCAGCAACCCAAAGAACCTGTTGGACATAGATTACCTGTACAAGAACAATGGAGAAAGACATGCTCGTATTAATAACATTTCCACATAAATTCTAGCCTTAATCATCAAAATATATAAATTGTTATACCTTGAAAATTAGTCAATGAATCATCACACATAAAAACAAACAACATTCTGAGTATCATCAAATCCAAGAGACAAACAAACGATTTGAAAAGTTTTCGTAAGCGACGGCAGCCTTGCCATTGCCCGAGACGTCTTGTGTGGTCGTGGATGAAAATTATACGAGCGCGCAGTAGTGCGGAAAGCTATCCTTTCTTCGAAGGTTTTCGAGAGTGGTGGAATGGAGCGACTCGCCGACAAGTGACTTTATGATCGGCTCTATTGTGCCCAGGGACATGTCCACGGCGAATGCGGATGTGCGTTGTGCACGAGGACTTTTATTTCGACTGTGCGGCGAGCTCTCAGTTTAATGTATCTAATTGTCTTGGGTTTCACTGTAACAAAATTCTCGCCTGGCGCTTTTATGTGGCTGATGTGTAGTTTGAACGAGAATCGGAAAAAATGTTTTTACTTTTATTTTGAAAAAAAAACATCTTCGTATGTATATTATTATCATTTAAAAAATAGCATTAGAATATTTATTGAATAAATTTAATTTAAGAACATTTTTCTAATATTTGAATAAATATTTACTATTGTCAAATACATCTTTTTTGCTACTATTGAAAGAGTTTTTACTTGGATACCAGCAAATTTGTTTTCAACGCAAGATTTCGAGTTTCTATTATTAGCAAGATACATGCTTTAGGGTATCTCACTCGGGCGAGAGTCATTTATTTACTCTTTTGACAAGAGAAAATACAACCAACTTTATTTAAGAGAAAATTCATCAATCGAAAGTATTATGTATATTTTTAAGAAACGTTTTCGAGTGAACACACAAAAATAGAAGCAAATTCTCTAGAGCTAGTGTTTATAATATTCTCTTTTATAGGTATATTAAACGTAGGTGCGTCATCAGTGTGCTTACCGTGTATATTACTTCGCATTTATATGTGCTATTACTTTATATATACATTTTTTATCACCTATAGAAACTAAATCGGATGTGAACCATCATCAAACTGGTAGTGATCAGTAGTAAACTATAAGAAACCCATATACACCTGAAGTGATTGGCTACTAAAATTCAATCAAGACCATTAATCCGAGCAAGTGTTGGCGAGTGTTGAATCATAGCTTGTTATAATAAATATGTTAATATCTTACATTTAATTTCTTTATGTTTTTACAATAAAATTTAGACTTGAACAAACTAATTTAATAATATATAGCATTCTTAATCCATATTTATTTATTTATTTATCTATTTACTTATTTCAATGTTTACGGGTAAATATACCCTTTACCAAAGAATGTACATCATTATGTAACGCAGTGTAACAGCATGTTGCATTATATTAACATAGTAAAACTATATCACATGATTTGACTATTCATAACGAAAAAGTTTTTGCTTACTAATTCATTAAAAGCAGATATTCTTACATTATATAAGTCAATGATATCGATATTTTTATTTGCTAGTTCTTAAGATCTATCAATACAAGATCTAGAATAGAGACAATTTTTTTAAGGGTTATCCAGAAATCATTGTAATTTGACCTTAAGATTCTATTTGGAACATGAATGTTAATTCAGTCGAATGTAATAGCGTATATAAAAAATAAAGATCTTGGTAAGATCTCAAAGGTTTAATGAGCATATTTGAAATTTATTTTCTATGTCCGAATAGTCATGACTGTATTTCCACATTGGTGCGCCATCTTTATAGGATAAAGTTCTAAAAAATCTATGTTGGATTTTTTCTAGAGTAAATATTGAAGATTGACGACCAAATAGTCAAAGCATAGGTCAATGCTGGTTTAACAAGTAATGTGTATAAGGTACTAGAGGAATTAGTTTTTTTAAACGAGATTGATTTTCGGAGTATGTAGCTTAAGTGCTCTTGCTACCTTGTTCTTAATATACATTATATGTGGTACACAAATTAATTTTCCTTCGTGTATTATATTATTTTATATACATATTTAGATGACTCTCTGTGAGATAGACTACAAAAAAAAAGATTTGTATTTCTTTCGTAAAAATGTTTCTCTTGGTATGTAGAATGTATGTGAATTTTTTCAGACTTGTTAGAGCGTTAGGTTCAAAGTTGATCAAGGCTAAATATGAGCATGTAGTCATTCTTTACATATTTTTTTAACAAATTTCAACCTCCATTTATTTAACAAAATTAAACCTCTTTAAAAAATAGCCACAAAGCAGTTTTTAGCGAATTTTCTGAATTTTTCATGAAATATGGTTACAAAACCTTTTAATGCCCCTTTCGATTAATTAAACTCATTTTAAAACTTAAAATACTGAAAAAAGTGGGTTTGATCACTCGAACCATTACACCAAAAATCATGAAAATAGTTTTTTTCAGTGCAAAAGACACTGCCACAGTCGCAAAATGGCAGAAGTGCAATATTTATACAAAATGAATAAAAATAAAATGAAATATTGTTAAAATGCACAGTTGGGCAATAAAGTCATATTTAGCTTCAAACAACTTTAAATATATGGGCTTAAAATAATCTGATAAAATTCATGACTATTTTACGTAGTAAAAGGAACATTTTTACCAAAATAAATTTTTCTTTTTCTTTTTATTCTCGATTTCCCAGAGAATCATCCATATATATATATATATATATATATATATATATATATATATATATATATATATATATATATATATATATATATATATATATATATATATATATATATATATATATATATATAATATGACCATATTCAGTTCAGAACAACTTTAAACCTATGAGCTTAAAGAAACCTGAAAAAAATTACGTGCATTCTACATACTTGAAGGAACGTTTTTTCTCAAATTAAAAAGAAATTTTTTTGTCGTCTTCGATTTCCCAGTTAATTATATAACTCTCTGGGAAATCGAAATCAAGAAAGATTTTATTTTAATTTCAGAAAAAATGTTCCTTTTAGTATGTAGAATGCTTGTAAATTTTTTCTGTTTTTTTTTTAACCCATATATTTAAAGCTCTTTTAAGCTAAATATGACTTTATTGCCCAACTGTGCATTTTAATAATTTTAACAATATTTCATTTTATTTTGATTCTTTTTGTATAAATATTGCACTGAAAAAAGCTATCTTCATGATTTTTGGTGTAATGGTTCGAGTGATCAAACCCACACTTTTCAGGATTTTAAGTTTTAAAATGAGTTTAAGTAATCGAAAGAGACATTAAAAGGTTTCAGAACCATATTTTATGAAAAATTCAGAAAATTTTCTAATAGATTCTTTGTTGCTATTTTTTAAAGAGATTTAATTTTGTTGAATAAATGGAGGTTGAAATTTGCTAAAAAATTTTAAAAATGAATGCATGCTCATATTTAGCCTTGATCAACTTTGAACCTAAGGATTTAAAAAAATCTGAAAAAATTCACATACATTCTGCATACCAAGAGGAACATTTTTACCGTATAAATAAAAAGAAAATATTCTTCTAGTTGATCTCCCAGAGAATCACCCATATATACTAATCATTAACTGAACGACTGAAAGTAATCACGTTACATTTAATAGTATTAATTCATTTCGCAATCTTACATCAATTTGATATTCTATCAATGTTTGATTGAAGTTTCCCGGCATCTTCAAGAGACTTGAAAATAATGATCCTAGATGTGAGCCCTGCGGTACACATAAGTATACCGAGAATTCTGTTGATACGAAATTCTTTATTTTGACATATTGTTTTCTATTTTTTAGGTAGGATTCTATCCACATAAAGAAACTGATCATAATACAATAGGATTGTAGTTTACCTAAAAGATTTTTATGGTTAACGGAGTCAAAAGCTCGTACTAGATCAGTATACATCGAGTCTAATTGTAAATTCTTATTAAATGCACTTAATCCCTGGTAGAAAATTGAGCATATTAGATGGTCGGTTCACGATCTATTGGGCAGATCCGTTTCCTAATAGTTCGCCAGAAATAAACCAGCATCTGACCAGAAATTTATAGAAAATCTAAATAGCTTACATAACCCAAAAAAATTATTGAAAATGTAAATCCCATTATAGTACTTCTACGTTAAAACAGCATGCAAATTTTTATTCGATTATTTATTTGATTTTTTTATGTCTTATTTAATTATAAAACTCTAACCTTAAAAAAACTTTTAATGAAATAAGTTTTTAGTTTTTATTTCGAATCTATCCCAAATATATCTTAGCATTCTATTAACAATAAGCTATAAAATCCATGACATAATAATCATTATTAACTTATAAAAATTCGTTAAACGTTATTTTTTATTTATTTATTCATTAACCATAAGTTGGTCATGTTTCTGACGAGAAAACGTCGACAGGTAGCGGGGTTTCTGGCCAGACTTTTAAGCAGAAATTGGCCATTCCCTATAAAATAGAGTAAAATCTGGCGAACATATGGGGAACGTTTCTACCAGGGATATATCCTCTGTATAAATGGTTAAGATTGTCATGGTGCACCGGGAAGGAATGCAATCATGTTTCTCATCAATTATAAATCTTCTTAGGAATTTAGATAATTTTTCCACGACCAAACTGTCTACTATTTTAGCAAGAATACTTATTTTAGAAATAGAGGACAGTAATTTGTCATATTTTGTCATCATCTTTTTTTAGAATGGAAGTTATGTAACGCACCTTTCAAAAATCAGGAAAAACTCCAGAAAGTAATGATTTGTTGTATAGCATGCATAGCGGATTGATTAGATTAGATTTGCAAGATTTTATAAATATTGGTTGAATGCCATCAGGTCCTAATAATAAAATCTCAACTGAGAGTATCGCTTAAACTTGTCATCTGATTTTCTAACGTAGTTTCAGTTATAAATAATTGATTAATAAAGAGTGCGGCACTTTTGGACAAATTATTTGTATCATCAAAATTGTCATGATTTATTTCGCTGTATAGACTAAAAAATGTTTACCTAAAATATCTACAACAATTTAACTAGAATTATTTTTGGTCTAAATTAAGGCTATTTAAAAATTCTTCTAGTGCTGCAACATCTTCTTCGATGAAGTTGCTTGAGTGGTATCCAGATGGGTACCCTCGTAACAAAAGCATCGCAATTTCGCCGCAATTCTGCTGCAATCGTACGTGCAATCATAAAAATTGCAGAAGCCGACGTGCGGTCTGCTTCACAATTCGACTAGGTTTCTGCTGCACGACAATTGCGGCAGATGCGTGCAGCAGGATTGCAGCAGACGAGTGCCGCTGAATTGCACTCGAATTGTGTACGACGATTGCAGCAGACGAGTGCGGCAGGATTTCAATCACTCCTCGTAGACTTTCTCATCATCCAGCCATCGATATAGTCTGAAAATTTTAGAGAATGTTTCTGATATGTTTCCTCACAATATGAGCGTAGCAGATTATTAAGAAAGTCTATTTAGTATTAATTAAAAATATAAACCGTTAAATAATTAAATATTTTAATTAATTTTGAGGTTATATATTTTTAAAACTTGCTATATAGACTTTTTTTATAATCTGCAGCGCTCATATTGTGAGGAAACATATTAGAAATATCCTCTAAAATTTGTAGCTTATATCGATGGCTGGATGTTGAGAAAGTCTACGAGGCAGACCTAAAAATAATAAAAAACATAATTTTGAGATAATTACATTTAAACTTTGGAAACACTGTTACTATATCACATGAGTGTTCGATAAAAGGTACGAGCTACGGGGCAAGAGGGGCGGTTACCCTCTCGCGGACGATTCGCCACAGAGACGCTCGGCAGCGGAAAACATTGGAAAAGCGGTATCGATGGAAAATAAATTATTGATCAAAAAAGCGACTCTCGATCCAAGCAGGGGAGTTAAAATAAAAACGATTGCTGCTCACTTTTCTTTCGTCCATCAAAGCGATAACAGTTCAAGAAACTGAAATAATTATATTCCTTATAATTCAAATTTATATTTCTTTCTTTTCAATAAAAGTATATATTTCAAAGTTATTGCTGTCGATTTCTTTGTACGCGAAAACTACAAATCAGTAGTTACAAACACAATAAACACATACAAACAATACTCACCCGAAGAAAAGAGTAGGAATGCTTTGTATTTTCTTATTATATATTTCATTAATATATTTCACACTATTGCTAGAAAACCACGTGTTATTTCGTTAACGATATGATCTCATGATAGCGCTAAAACAAAAAACAAGAACGCTGAAAAATTTCCACAATACCGTCTACCTCCATTATTCCAGCGTTGCCTTGATGATTTGACGTACACTGACTTTGATGCGATTCAATCTATTCTTCATAAGCTGGTGTGTCTTCTTTTCCTTCCCAAAAAGAGAAACTCTCACAAAAATTATTTTTTACAGAAACATCAAGCACTTTTCCGCTAGAATTGCATATTACACTAGAAACACCTTGGAGTGAGAAAAAACCTCTTTTTTCCAAGAACCACCTCCAGATACAGGAAATCCAGCACTATCTGAAGGCAACAAACTCATTTCTTCTGTCGCATCATTACTCATAGATCATTCAGCAATCACTCAACAGGCTTCACTCAATTGATCGTTAATATTGTTAAAATTGCTGTGCGACGTTGTCTGTGGCAAATCCATAAATCCATAAAATGTTAAAAGTTCAGAATCTCTATGACCAAGAGCACGCATAACCAAAACAGATCTTCTATTAACTTCATATGCATTTACATTTACATATGCATTACTTTTTCGCCAATGAATCTACTTGAATTAATTGATGTAATTCTGGGATTTCTACAATTTGAACAAGAAATGTCAATTTTAAATCCAAGTCCTCGTACATCAGATTCAGAGAAACTCAGTTTTCCATGACATATCTTGCAATATGCGATTTTTTGCAGTTCAGGAAATAGGATGTCAATGTCGACAATTCTATTCCTGATTTCACTGCCTTCACATACAGCGTCCTGAACTTTTCTATTTGAAGTTGAATGTCTTGGCTTCTTTGGAGGAGGACCATCTCCTTTTCTTTTATAAAAAATCTTCTTTCTTTTTGTTGGTCTTCCCCAAGTAAGTCTTCCAGGGCCATCGGACACTCTATCTTGAACATCCCTTGGTATGGCACTCGAAGACATTACACGTGCACTGTATACTGATTTGACACAGAATATATATATATATATATATATAAATATTTATACACAACCCACCACAAACAACTTTTCTTACACTTTCTATAAAAAGAAAACACTTATACATACTTATATAATTATTCACGTACATACTTATACACTGATACAGTATTATACAATAGTTATAAAGCCTTCAAAAAGGCTGGTGAATATAAGTTTTAATTTAAAAATAATGTACAATTTTTTTTATACAAAAATAGCACAGATATTTTGAGAGGTTAATCTCAAAGTAAACAACATTAAAGAGCGTTCACAACGTTCATACAGAAGTTGCTGATACAGCATATCGGCGTTCTGGTCAGTGATTGGTCGGAAGACCGTTCCAGAGGAACATTCCGCACTACCTTAGTGCATTTGCATCGAAACGATACCGAAGCGTAAAAAATCCCATGTAAATTTCACCTGGTGGCGAAATTTCAAAATAGCGAGAGAGTATAGTTTTTCAATCAATTTCGCTATATATAGGTATACTGTACGTGTTACTCTCTGACAGCCTCGAGTTTTATCGAATATAAATAAATAGACTCTTTCAATTTTTAATTATTTAAACTTATTTAAATAGCATTTTTTACATAATTTCACTAAATTAAAAACAAACTACTTTGAAATTTTAGCTATAATTCTCTAACAAAACTTAATATCGTAAAACGGATTGCAGGTGCTTATTGTACAAGAAATTTTCTATCAAAATAAGCAATAAAAGAAATGATTTTTTTACTTTTTATCCCAGGCCTGCCCCCTTAAGCAACTTGCCTCAACAGTATTATTAATTAACGATGGCATACTTATATTTTGGTTCACAATGAATTCATTATTATTATTATTATTATTATTTTCGCTTGGGGTCGTTGTCACTTTCTTTTTAACTATTTTTAGTATCCTATTTATATCTTTCATGCTTAAGTCTTTTTACCTGCTGTCTGACTCTCGTCCAGCTTAGCCAGAACAGAGTGAAAGATGTTGACGCTGAAAATATGTTTTATCGACACTACACTTTATATTGCTAGTACAGAATCAATTGCTATTTGTCTTCGTCCAGATTGAATCTTATAGTGTAAGGAGAATCACTTTTATTGAACGTGTTTTATTTTGCTGTTTCTCACCAAGAAAAAATAACTGCTACTGACAGAAATAATGATAATTATTGTAAAGTAAAATTGACGGAGAATATAATAATATTAAATTGATAATAAATAAATATGCAGTACTAAAGTGATGCAATGTATTAACTACAGCGTTATGAAAGAAAGCGAACCAAATGTATTAGCTAGGCATTTGAATAAATATAATATTGAAAGTTTAAACTGTTATTGAATTATTAATTTCTCCTCTCGTGAATCCTGCTTGGTGCCGGAACAATAACCATATAGTAAAATAAAAAGTTATTATTTTCCAAAAATGTCGAATCTAATAGCTCAATGTATCCATGCTTTACTCTTATTCAAACATACTTTATGCAATTATATAATCAATTAAGATAAAGTGATATTTTTTAATTTAAATATTCTTCTTCACTGAATTAAATTCAAAATCGGTTATATAGATAAGCCGATCATTTTCATCCCTCTTCGTACAGTTCGTATATAGAATCCAGCAGCACTTTTCCGCTCTTTTTATATCTTAATCTGGCTTCTTGTCGTTAACCCCATTAATCCTATCTTAATTAAACGTTTCTATCAGTCATTTGTCCGCGTGCCCAACGACTTTCAATGTCCTTTTCCCTTTTCTTTTCTTAGTCATAGCGCTAAAACGGAAAAGTAAAGAATTTCTCTTTGGGCGTTGCTGATGAGCTGATGACAAAACGCCGCGTGAGGCGCGGTCCGTGCGTATGTTGTAATGTGCGAGATTGGCATCTGTTTAGTGCTAATTTAGTGCTGTGTAACGGATACGTGACGATGAACGCTATAGCACTTCTCAAATTGAGAAGTTCTTCGTGTATATATTATTCATCGGTGGCGTAAATTATTATTAGAATTTCCATGACCGTTTTTGCTTGTATTTTTTATATATTATTTATTAAACCTATTTTACTTTTATATTTTCTTAAAAGATATGATTAATAATAGAATTCGAGGTTATTATACACGAATACAGTATCCTTAACTGATTTGAGATTTGAGCTGACTAAACCGTGCGTATTCTACTTCTAATGGAGTAAATTAACTGGATTATTTGTAATCTTTTATCTGCAAAATAATACGTTTCTAAATTCATTTATCTAAAGTCATTAGATTATGAGTTTTGTTTTCACTTTTGATAGACACCCATAAATATATTCCTTGACTTCTGCAATCACTTTAAGCAGTATTGATTTTCTCTTTACGCACCACGAGATGGTAATCAAACAAATGTTAGAATGACTTAATCGAACTAAAATTTAGATGTGATCTTTTCAAAATAGGTTTTTAAGCCTAGCATATTTTCCATTTGTAATCAATAAAGATTTTTCTGATTTTTAATACTACAAGAAAGAACATTTAGTCAATTTCGTTCGTAAAATATAATTAAAAATTAATAATTACGCATTTCAGATCATAAATGTTAGTAATCCAAAATAAAAGAAGAGCAGCAAATATTATAATCATATTTCCAAATCAATTTTCTCACCTCGATACAACATAAGCTCCGAGCCATACGTAGAGCATATTGCGCCCATACATCAGCCGCGGCAACGCAACCGCGCCACACATAATTTCACTTCGGGCTCCCTATAAGAAAGACGCATATCGGGTCGAATCGTCGATTACCCCGAATTCAGGGGTCCTTCCGCGAAATTATTGAGCAGAGCAAAGCATTGTAGTTCCCCCCTCCGAACACATACGAAAAGTTTCGGTTGCTGCGCATAAACAATGTAGAGCATTCGAAAAAAATTCGACCGCACCGCGCGATTGATATCGAAAGAGGCGAGAGAACAGCAACAGCATCAGCAGCAGCGCGGTCAATGGGCCAATAAACATCCGGCACCCCGTGATAAATTGTCCCGCTCGCGTGCCCAACCCGGCCGAATTTTCGGCAAGAAGAGATTGCACAGCTCGAAAGCCAAAGGGCGCGCGGACAGTTACAAGCTATACTGCGAGCTGAAGGGAGAGAGGAAGAAAGATAGAGCGTGTGTGTATGTACATATACATGTATGTGTGTGGGGGAGGGGGGGGGGGGGTATTTCAGAGGAGTGCGGGTGAGAAGCGAACGGAAAAGCCGCGGATTAGAGGATCGTATAACTTCTTTGATTAACTCTCGCTCGCTCGCTCTCTTGGCTGTATAGCGCCGCTAAAACCAATCGCTTGGAAAAAATCACGTCTCTCTCTCTCTCTACCTTTTCTTTTTCCTTTTCCTTTCGTTGACTAGATAAGGGCTTTTAGCGATTCTTCGATGGACGGAGGAAAATGCGAGAGCGAGATCAGGATTTATGTGAGTGCTCTGGTTTTCTGCCGATGGCAAGAGCGAATAGTCGGATGCATTTGTTCGATCGAGCTGCTTTACTTATGCTCGTGATATCTTAGGTTAAAAATTCAAGAAGACTTTTATTCCTCAAGAATACAAATTTTAATATCCATTTATAAAGCATCGCATATCTACTAATTACTAGATACCTACGTATATATATATATATATATATATATATATATATATATATATATATATATATATATATATATATATATATATATATATATATATATATATATATATATATATATATATATATATAAATGATCGTTATTCGAATATTATCAAAATTTTATTCAAACAATTATAAAAGTTACATAATTTGGGTGCAGTTAATGTGGCTAACTTAAGGAACTTTTATTTCACTGTAAATATATATCGGATTTTGAGGCTTCGAAAACTTATGGGACTTGTTATTTGAACTTTTAACTGTACGGCCGCACACATTTTCTTAAAAATATTCACTCTCTGAATATAATTGAAGACGCGTAGATGCCATGAAGACGTTCCTTATCGCCCCGGTCCGCGAGCTCTAAAAAACCGAGCATTAGGAAATGGGCCGCGAGAGTGCCTCTTCCTCCCCTCTACTGGCCCCACGACAACCACCTGCAGAGACAAAAGTGGTTGTCGCGGGCCGTTCGCTCTCTGTTTCGGCCTTGACTCCAAGCTAATCAGTTCACACGCAAGTTCACGCGATAAAATCTCTTACGCAACCACGTGTTTAAATTATCTCACACACACATGCACACACGCACGCACGCACATGCACGCCCGCACACATGCACACACACGCACGCACGCATGCACGCACATACGCACGCACCCACACAACACCGATACACGCACACACGCACGCAATCACATACTCACACACGTACATACACACATGCACGCATGCATGTACACACGCACGCACACACGTACATACACACACACATACATACAGACACACACACACACACACACTCACAAATTAACGTTTTCAGTTTAAATTTAGAAAATTGTATATTATAATTAAATTGTTGGAGCAATAAAGCTCCACATTGTTAAATATTTAAACAAATAGACTTTGTTCTACTTTAAATAAGCTCCCGCTAGCTTCTGAATTTTATTTATAATTACCGCGATTTAGTCGCAACATTATTGATGTAAGATCGTCATCTTCGCAATATTAATAAAGAGGTTTAATTCAAGCCGTTTTACACCAAATTTGCAGCATTGAATAGAGACCACTTAACAAACTAAAAAAGGTACGATGTTTTTAATCTTAACGCGCAAGATACGTCTTTTCTAATCGTAATGCGCGTGTTTCATCTTTTCTACTTGTAAATCGTAAGATAAGTCTTTTCCCTTAGGACTCATCGAGTCTTGTTGTTTTAAAACATATTACAAGTACTGTTTTAAAAAATTACAACACTTATAAACTGTGACTACTATTTAAGGTGGTTCTAGGCGTATATATATAAAATAAGGGGTTTTTGCAAAATTAAAAAAAAATTATGGAAATTCCGTTATTATAAAATTTGTTATTGTGAATTTTAGACTTTAAAAGATAAAAAGTTGACGTATCACTGTAGACTATTTTATTTGTTATTCGATTTTAATTTGGAAAGTTTCATTTTGTCCCTTGAAAGATTTCAGGGGGAATTACCTATACATATACAGATTGAAAAACATCAAAAACCTGCAAGGTTACAGTCAATAGTGTATACTTGTACACGCTTAAACTTATAAAAACACGTTTATCGAGTATGGACTTATAAACAATGGTTTGTAACCTTGCAGGTTTTTGTTTTTGACAATGTATTTTCATTTTTATATCTGTAAGTCCCCCTGAAATCTTCCAAGGAACAAAATTAGACCTTCCAATTTAATCGGAAACAAATAAAAAAGTCTCCAGTGTTTTGTCAACTTTTTCTCTTTTAAAATCTAAAGTTGACAATATTCTAATTTTACAATAACGGAATTTCGATAAATTTTTTTTTAGTTTTACAAAAACCCCTTATTTTATAATATGTGAGTGACTTTCATATGTGAGATTAAATTGTAGTAAAAAATGTTTTTTTATGACATATATATACGCCTAGAACATCCTTAATATGACAAAAAAAATTAATTTTTCAACTATTGCAACGTCACGTGACGTGACAATTTTTGTAAATTTTGGAATGGTCACGTCACAAACGTGACGGTTTTCAACGGTCATGTTTTCGGTAATATGACTATTTTCAAAGTGATGGTCATTTATTATCACTGGTAGCCACCTATGTGTTTTTCAATGGGAAAGTTAATAGTGAATGCTTCAGATATACATACCTACATGCAAATATAGAGGTAACTATTATTGTAAATTAAAGTTTTTCAAGTAAAAGAAAGATCAGATAATTTCATCAACGTTATTGAAAAAAAAATAATGATTATTGGAGCCATTCTCACGTTTTTTGATAAGGTTACTTTTGCACCCGCTCGGGCGGTCGGTAAAGTAACTTTTTCGTCGCCGATCGAAAAGCGACTTTTTGTCAGCTGTATAGGCACGAAAAATCGTGCCTAAAGTGCTTGTTTTCTGACCAACTGGTAAAAAAACAGCGTGCAAAAAAGTAGCTTTCTTGCCCGCTATTGATTTATTTACTTATTTATACTCTTCGAGGCATTTTCGCAAATACATGTGTCGCAAAAAATATGGTGTGCACCAAAGACTAGTGGACTTTTTGACCTCATGTGTTTGCATTCGACACTCGGCCTAAAAGAATCCACTTTTCGCCCTTGGTACGCAATATACTATTTTCTTTACCTATTGCGCATAATAATGGTACCCCAGAATAACGCATAAAGCAAGATCTGGTATAGGTAGTCGCATTACCTACATGACCATATTACATATGAGTATTGTAAGTGTATTATAAATATTGATATGATTTATTAATATTAATTTAACTACGTAAACGGATTGAAAGATATGTATAATTAACAAAATAAATAAATAAATATATAAATAGACGATTATAGATTTTTTAAGAAAAAATACATATAATTTAGTATCGTATAACAATGTTAATACGTAAATACTAGTAATTTTATTTTATTTCATAAAATATTATTATGACAGTTACATGTACGTAAGAAATAGTATGTACACTCATTTTAAATACACATATTTTAAATTAGAACATTTAAAAAAGTTATGGTAAGTATTCATTTTTTCATATTATTATTTCATTAAATTTTGTAATTGAATAATAAAATCTAGATTTAAAATTCCTTTTTAAGTTTTTAAAATAACCCTATCGCAAAAAGTGTGTAACACTACGAACTCGAATTTAAAATTTAACTTTTAGTCTGGCAGAAGCTCGTATCACCTTTCTTTCTTTCAAGTACTCTCGAGTACGTTTGTTCGCTCCATTCTTTACGACTACTTGTTTGATGCGAGCGAAGGCTTCTCTTCGTAGATCTACAAATGTTTTTTTGCCCCCAAGCTATGCAACAAACACGCATGACGTGTATAGTCCGTTCTTCATTCGCGCGCCGTCTTCATAAGTTGCAAGTTGCAAGAGCCTCGCGCTATATCGTGTTATGTTTAAAAGGCGTGCTTTATATACGTTAAAAGTTTATTTATATCATAAATGACACTTGATCTCGGTGAAGTTAAATTTTATTGTTAACCTTGCGTCGGTATGTCATTAACTCCTCGCGTCTTGTTTGAGAATCTTGACTTTGGTATAAAAATTAAATTAAATTATATAAGAAACTGAATATTGTTAAAATATTCATATACATAAATTATATAAGATTGGGTTTTTACCTCTTGCGTTTGAATTATATAAGGAATTCATCTATTTGAGATACGTTAACTTGCTCTTCTGTAAAGAAGGACGAGTAGTAAATAAGCTAGGATTTTTAGAGCTATAGATAAAATAAATTAATTGGTACTTAACGTTCCTTAATCTTAGTTAATCGTTCTTATTATCAAATTATTTGTTCTAATATATGACTGTGAACCGCTACTGCTTATTAAACGTACATCCTAATATTCAAAATCGTCATACCACGAACAATTTCGTAAAATCACGGACTGATCATCTTACAAGGAGAGTGTCACACCTCGTTGTCATGTATTTTGATGAAACTTTGGGAGGTGTTTTCTGGTACCTAAAAATGAAGCCTAGCACTCGTAGTTTTTTCCAATGGGCCCTATTTCTCGAGATATAAGTCATTATACTTCAGCTACGTATAATTTGAGTAAAGAGACACACCTCTTTTTCACAACATAACTCTGCATGTTTTTAAACAAAAAAAAGATTACCCAAATACATCGAAATTTTTAGGTACCAGAAAACACCTCCCAAAGTTTCATCAAAATCCGTGACCCGAAGGTGTGACACTTTCCTTGTTAGTTCAGAATTATGCACTCCTGAAGTTATGACGAATCTTCATACTAAATTTAATAGAAATTCGTCAAATATTTTAGTAGAAGTTTGCGAACAAAAATGTGCACTAAACCAAACAAGAGGGCTACGCCTGATTCACTTCGTTCATCAGGGTTCGTCAATATAAAAGTGCTTAATAATTGTTAGCCGCATACATCGAAAATCACAATATTCAAAACCATTCGGGTATAATGAAGTAGTCAATTGGAGTATAATGGAATGGTACGTTATTATTACTAGGACGGTACGTGTACCACGTTATTAATTTCTTTAATTATTATTATCTCCCTGATAATACAAAACGCTTTTAAAACGTTTTAAAACGTTTGAAACCAAACTCTGAAACGTTTAAAAATATAGTTGGAAAATCGTTTAAAAACGTTGGAAAAAGTCTGAATGTCCGCAGATTTGTTCCACATAAGACGCTATAACACCGTTTTTAAAACGTTTGTAAAAGGTTTGAAAATGTCGTGCCAGAAGGTCCGCAGGTATTGTTGGACTCTCTCGCGCAGTTTCAATTCTTCAACATGGAAGTCGAATTCGTCGAGCAAATAGCAACGCGTCTCCTGAAGTACGCTGTTAGTACTGAACCCTGGGCTCCTCGATGCTTCCTCGCCAAGGAAAATGTAATCGTACAGAAAGACTTAATGGCCAAGGGCTTCGCACTACGTTCTGACGTCTTCTAAAAAAAGAACAGGTAATTAACATGTATTTGTTAAACAATACTTTATAAAGCATGGAATACTTAATACAGATAAGATTTCTACGGGTTTTGAGATTGCTCAATTTATGAAAAAAATTTAAAGAGTCTGTTACTTATATTAGGTAAAAATAATTGTAGAATATAAAATATTTGATTATGCCAATTATTTTATCTACATAGATAAAAACAATTTCAAATGTTACAAAAAGAGTTATATTGAATAATAAAGCTTATTTTGACATAAGCATTAATAAAAGTCTGGGTATGCTGAAGCGCAACGCGACGCTACGTGAATGACCGATATTTGCTATTGTAGAATATTGGTTCCTAATGGTTAAACATTGTTTTTGTATTGAAAAAAAAATCTAGTTAAAACATCGGAGGTTAATGATTACAATTACTATATCTATTAAATATTAAAGGTTTACAATGCCAGTTTCCGCGCATTTGTATTGCGTACGCGTTCGTACTTCAGTATTTCCAGACCTTAATTAAAAATTATTTGTATACGTTTTGCTTTCTCAAAGAGAAAGCTATATAACAATTATGAAAATTTTTTTAAGATTCGATAAATCTTGATGTTTTCTCTAACTTTAAACTTATTTTCCTAAAATAAGAACAAAATATTAGTTTAAAAAGTTGTAAAAAGCGATAAAAATTTGTTGTCATTTTATACGTTGAACTTGTCAAGAATATATACGTTTTCATAAACTTGGCGTAATTTTCTTTCGTTTGATATATCTTATAGTAATGTTAAAGTTGATTTTGTAAAATAATAACAAAATATTAGTTTTAAAATGTTGTTGTCTTTTAGTACTTTAATTTTTTTACGTACAATACCTAAACGTTTGTATCTAATGAATTAATTATAGCAATAATTTATTAATTGCTAATTTTTATTACAAGATTCCTTAATTAAATTGATTAATCAGGACCTCTCTTTGAGAAAGCACTCTGCCAAGGCAGTTAGCAGTGGTTTTTTCATATTATTGGTGTTCGGGGCGAAATTAAACTAAGGATTTGGATGTAAAAAACTAATAATAATTTATAATGAAGTTCGCTGTTTATTCGCCGTATACAATAAAACCCTTCGTAGCAATGAATCCATACGAAGGCCAGAGTCAATCTGATGTATGCGTCATTCGTATCGAGTTCGACCGTGCCGCTGCTCGTGCCGTCAAAAGTCGCCATCGCAAAGACATTCGAAAGCGATTATATAAATCAGAAATTTATCGCGTTTATATATATATCAACCGTTTTTAAGCCTTTTGTATAGGAGCTTATTACGCGATCTCTTTTGTTACTTTTACATTATCACTAACGGATTCTATCCATAACAATCGGGATAGGATAAATTAACTCGCATAATTACTACGAGTAAATTAACATGCGATTAAATAGATGCCATCATTTCTGAATAAAAGTTATTACAGGATAACTGCTCCGTTATACCCCATTCTTTCTTAAACCAAAGTTAAAGCCAGTTGAGTGAATCAATTTACATTGGATAACATATTACCAAATTAATACTTTAAACGCTTTTTTCTCGATATTTACATTTTTAACTTCCAAAATTTCCTGGCACAATCACTAACCATGTATATTTTTAAAACTTCCAGAAAATGTCGATTAAAATATTTTGTAAATAAGTTAATATTTTATATGCATTTAACGATTTAATAAAATGAAAATTTACAATTATTTATGCACGCTCGAGCCCTTATGCGTGTCCTATTGCATTTTTCTGTAAACCCCATAAACCCACAAACCCCACAAAACTCATAAAAATCATAAACCCCATAAAAGCCATAAAGCCCATTAAAAATGTAAACGTCATAAAATCCATTAAAAATCATAATCCCCATAACACACATAAAACTTATTAAAAATGTAAACCCCATAAACCCCATCAAAGTCATACAAATCGGAATCCCCATAAACGTGTTAATGGTTTTTATGGGTTTATAGGGTTTACTTTTTTATGAGTTTATGGCTTTTACGTGGGTTTTGGGATTATGAGGTTCTTGATTTTTTTGGGTTTTATGGGGCTTATGAGTTTATGGGTTTTGCGATGTTTATGGGTTTTATGGGTTTTATGGATTTATGGGGTTTATGGGTTTTCCGATGTTCATGGATTTTATGGCGTTTATGAGTTTATGAGGTTTACGATGTTTATGGGTTATATGGTGGTAATGGGGTGTACGATTGTTATGCGTAATATGAAATTCATGCTTAATAGCGGCTTATAGGTTTTAAGGTGGTTAACGACGTTAACGTCTTTTACGGTTTTATGTGTTGCATAGAGGCGGTTTATAATTTGTATGGACTTAATGGGATTGTACAATGTAATTAATATAGAGCAACGACGTACCTTGCGAATTTTTTCCCTAGAAATCAGACAAGGACTTCCAGTAGTTTGGATGCAAGGGAACTCTCAGTTCAGCGTCGAACACTGATACTGGTTTGAGATTCTTTCAGGTCCAAGGTGCGCGCCTCTGGAACTCATTTCCCCGCAGCCTAAGGTGCCTACCATTCTTATGTAAATTTAAAACAGCTTTACGTAGGTACCTAGTGCAATTCTACGGTGATCAACAATAGCAGTCATCTTAGGTTGCATTCCTAAGTTACATTTCTGTATTCTAGTGCGGCGTGGTAGATACAGTAGTCTCGCGTTATTTGTCTGCGCTCGGGGCTCTGGGGTGGTGCTATTCCGAGAAATCGGATATTAGCGAGAGCCAGTCGCGTGCGCTTTTTCCCCTCCACCCTGCCTAAAAGATTCTATTGGGAGTGGGGTATTTCCCCGTACAAATTCCGAATTAAAACCAATTAATTTTACATTAAATATTTATCGCCACATGATATATTCATGTGAAAATGGTTATTTTTGCAAAAGTTTATGTGTTCTCTAGATATCATTCGTTGTTCTTATATGAGCAACTTTTTTCATATTTTTAACTTATTTTTAATAACTAATAATGTTTTTTACAATGTGAGTTTAATGGGCTTAACTTTTACATTTAATGGGACATTATCCCATTGAAAAAATAATCAAACCCATTCAACATATATTGTAAAAAGTGCTATTAATGGTTAAAAATAAGTTAAAAATAATAAAAGAGTGGTTCATATAAGAACAACGAATGATATCTGAAGAACACATAAACTTTTGCAAAAATAACCTTTTTCACCAAAATGTATCACGTCGCAATAAATTTTTAACATAAAATGAATCAGTTTTAATCGGGAATTTGTATCGGAAAGTACCCGATTCCCAATAGAATCTTTTGAGCAGGGCATTCACTTGTTTCAAAGTCGTACGACACTAGTAGCAATCTGCAGCGGGCGGACAGGTGGGGCCCGTCGCGTGTGTGAGTACGTTTGTGTATCAGGGGGCGTGCCTAACGGGCCATTAACTAGCAGGCAAATAACGCGAGACTACTGTATACTCTAATTTATTGAACTCTGTGCAATTTGTACTATTAAACACTGACGAGCTGTGATAATGGCTAGTACAATGGCTAATACTACATGACTGTTGGCATAAGCTTTATTATGCGCGTGTATATATATATTTTCACCACACTGCGCGTAAAGTGCTGACTGTACGCCCTCTCAGCAGGCCGTACAGTACCGCATGGACTGCCTAGGGAATAAAGTGACTTGCGCATGCGCGATGCGCCTTTTTCCTCTCTCGACTGCGTCTCGAGCGGTAAAACAGCGCGTCGCGCGTACACAAGTCACTTAACTTCTAGGCAGAGCATGGGGTACTGTACGGCCTGATGAGATGCGTACAGTCATTTCTTTACGGGGGTGTGGTGAAAAGTAGTATACGCACCTCTGGAGTAATTCGCTTCGCTCGGTCGGCAACGTCACACAGTGCGTACATTGCCCACTTTACTCCCTTGATGCATAATGTACTATAATTAACGTAAGACTGTGATACAATATGTAAATACACTTCGACCCTATTGCACTGTTATATATATATATATATATATATATATATATATATATATATATATATATATATATATATATATATATATATATATATATATATATGCCTACATTTTTTATATTTGTCAAAATAAAACTTTAATCTGTCATGGATTGATCACGGATAGGTGTGACTTAAGTGCGGATTTAGGAAT
This sequence comes from Gastracanthus pulcherrimus, assembly GCA_949152435.1. Classification (NCBI taxonomy): domain Eukaryota; kingdom Metazoa; phylum Arthropoda; class Insecta; order Hymenoptera; family Pteromalidae; genus Gastracanthus; species Gastracanthus pulcherrimus. Next base: position 41,337,093 of record OX424576.1, read on the forward strand.
AACACTGAAAATGAAGATAATATATTTTATTTTTTATAACAGTAAGATATGATGGTTATCATCATTTTTTTCTCAGTCTGATAAGCAATTCTAAATTAACATGCACAATCTAGATAAACTCATTGTCTTTTGGAGAGATAGAATGTCTAAAGTAGTTAATAGATGTTTTGTAATCAGATTATTCTGGTTATTTAAGAAATAAGCTATTGCTCAATATTCTCTGTAAAAAATTAGTTATATATAATTATATATGATTAAATATAACTATATATCTAATTATACTCAATTATACTCGTATATAATCATATATAGTTTCTTAATGTCGGTTTAACAAATCCTCCTTAAATTATATTAAGCATAATGTATATTAAAACTTCAATAAAGTAAAATACAATTATATTTGTTTCTACTAGCATAGAGAAAAATACTATGTTGAAAGTATTGAAAATTATATTCAGATTTCTTGAATTGAAAAAATAAAACAAATGAACATATTTCTGTCGCCTGAAAATAGCGTTGTCTAATTACTGTCCACCTACTACAATTAAATTATGATATTGGAATTGGAACTCCGCTCTAGCGGTGAGCTTCATAAGCTGCCAGAGAAGGCTCCTTTTTTGCATAGAGTATATGTATATAGCGATAGCCATCGCGATGTGTCCAATGTGTAGATCTGTGAGAAAAGGGTACTTCAATTGTTTTTACACGGATAGCACATATGTGTATATATATATATATATATATATATATATATATATATATATATATATATATATATATATATATATATATATATATATATATATACAGTATGTCGCAGATAAAGCGGACACATTTTTTTGTTAAAATTTTCCCCGAAAATTGCGCATGGAAAAGAAAAAGTTGTGGGTGGGATCGAAAGAGTAAATTAAGCCCTTGTTAATGGTCGATTACATTATTTCATAGGGCTTAACAGTGTTGAATGGTAAATGGTCGAAAATAATAAAATTACAAAAAAAGTGTGGCAATTTGTTTTTAGCAATTTTATCAAATAGCCCGTACCCCATTTAGATTAGAGCAGCAATAAAGTTAATTTATTATTGTCAAATTTATTTTTAAATGATTTTTGAAGATTGTTAAAATTGTCAGAATGTGGTGTGCAATGGAAGTTGGCCGCGTTCGCCTCGCGCAATAGGACCGGGTCTAATGGAATTGCTGGACTGGTGTAGTTGTGTTTATAAGTATAGCGGAGGTTAGTGGTTACTATCAGTCTCGTGGCGGGAAATATAAACATGTGCGCAGCCCCGCGATCTACAAGGGTATCAACAGTTTCAACTGCTCCTCGGCCTTCGAGCCGTACAAGTCGTCCTGCGGCGCCGTCGATAGCATTAACATCCAGAGCCCCTCTGTCCAGAAACCTCTTCCTAAATCGCCTGCATGCTGCCCCCGCCCAAGTCCAAGGATACGTTTCACATAGGTAAGCAAAATAGCTAATCAAGATGTTTTTAAAATTATTTCTACGTTTATATTCCATAATATAACCTCCAGAATTTCACCAAGTAGATATATTAGTTCTTAGATGTTAAAGAATTTTGTTTATAATTTTTAATGTATAATGTAACTATTTAATAAATTTCAATACAGATGCCTCTACATGATTGAGCAGATTCAAGGTTCATATGGAATTCATATTTTCGTCAAGGCCTTGCAGCACAACTCGAACATCATCGTGGCACAGGTGCAAATTGCAATGTCCCAAACATTGTTGAAACAGAACAAATCATTGAAGTTAATGCAAGTAAAAGTTCATTTTTTCAAATTCATGGCTCCATTCCCTTATTTTGGCAACAAGCTCCAAAATTAAAATACAAACCAAAATCACAGCTAGGTCCACATGAAAATCATTTGGTATCATTTTAGTTGATATTAGTATGAAAAATAAAATATTCTTTGTTTACAATAAAAATCAATCATTTTGTACTTAATAGATTGACCAAAAGGAAGTAGAAGTAACATTAGAATATGCATATGAGGACATAGTGCAAGAGTTAAAGAACTAGAATATAAAGCTTTTATCCTTCATGCTTTATGTTGCAAAATGCAGTGTTATTACAGATTAGATATTCTGATGGCTCGTCTCGATCAAGAACAGATGGCTTCAGAATAAATTGCATTGATTGTTTAAATAGAACAAACGTTGTAAACAGGTATTTTAAAAGAACATTTTTTGCATAGTGAATTATATTAATTATAACACTATTTTATATAAGTATATATACATAAATATATTTATTTTTGAAAGGTTTGGGCTGATAATGCTGATATAGTAAGTACTAATACTCAGGAACTAGTGCATTGAAAACAGATTTTACTAGAACAGGTTAACGAATTAAAATAGGAGCTATGAGAGATAATGATAATTTCTTAACAAGATATTATAAAAATAATTTCGCTGATAATTTTCGACGGGTAAACAAGAATATTAATAATGAAATAATATTTTAAATTCTTTCAAACAATTGAATATCAAAAATTAATTTTAGGATTCTATATATCTACTTTTGGGACATTATATGGTTCAAGATGGTGCCTGCTTAACGGTTTTATGTCCACTAGAGTCTGAAAGAAATTGGCGATATGCTACGTTCCTATTAGTGCTTTTGTTGGCATCAGCAATATTGGTTGCTCATATGATCATGCCTTCAACATATACTACAGAAATTCTACTTTACATGCTCTTATGTGCAACAATGGTGGCTGGTATATTTGCGACAATTGTTCATCATGGCAAGCAATACGTTGACAAGCCCAAGCTATTGTAATTTTAGTCATAATAAATACTATATATTTTATTTAATACCTTAAAAAAATATTGTATTATTATTGTAAAAATGTGCAAGTCAATCTCGATTAATTAATTAATAATAATTAATTAATTTATAAAGTTAAATAAATATGTGAAGAAGCTTCTAATTTACAAGTGAATATTTAAATATAATATTGCAATTAATGGAAGATTGTTGTATATGATAATTAGAAAAATTAAAATTTTCATACAATTTTTTATAAAAAATAAGTTGCATTAAAAATAGTTAAATAAAAATACTTGTGCATTAAGAAAAGTTATAAATATTATTGATTAAGTTTACGTTAATCATATACGTAAATCTTTTATGCAATTGATTTGCGTAAAAAAGTTCCTAATTTTGCACGTAATCATTTATGTAAATCATTTACGTACATTATTTACCTACATGATATACGTAAGTATTTCCAACAGGACTAATCCATTTATCAAAGAACCATGGCGGTTTTAACATTAACGTGGTGGCCTCAAGTATTGTTAGCCTTATTTTACGGCTTGCTATTGGCGTAGAATCGAAGGTGTATTTACGAAAAAAGTATTGTTGAACGTACTATACTCGGCCTGCCATTATATGACAAGCGGACCTGTATTCGCTATGTTAAAATCTAACGGAGCGACTTTCAATATTTGATTTTAGCCTTACATATTAATTTATATTTTTATGTCATTTGAGATTCGGAAGTTATATTGTCATTTAGAACTTTAGACTTTAGAAAGCGCTTGGTCCAAAAGCGAGAGTGGCAAACACGAGCTATGAAAAAAAAAATAAAAGTTTATTTGGATTTAAAAATAGTATATTGTGTACCAAGGGCGGAGAGTAGGCTTTTATACACCGAGTCCTGCAACCACACCAGGTCAAAAAACCCACGTAGCTCTTGGTGCACACCATATTTTATGTGACGCATGTATGGATTTTTTTTTCATACAAGACGAATGTGACCGTTTTTTACTCGGCAACCACCCGTTTATTAGAACCTTCTACAAATTTTGAAAATTCGAAAAATTCCAAAAATTCGAAAAATTTAAAATTCCAAAAATTATACGACCCGCGTAGTAGGTTAAAAAATCGCAAAAATCGTGCCTGTGTTACATAAAATATTTTTTTGTACATTTTTCTTTAAAATGTATTGATGTACTAATATCTATAGTTATATTTACAAACATTTCAGTCAAAATGATGTTATTTGAATCGAAGAAAAACGTTTCTGAAAAAATTTGGGAGTATTCTTTGACTAATTTTAAGACATTTTTGTTCTTAGAAATTTTTTTCTAAAGTTTATAGTTTTCAAGAAAACAATAGGTTAAGATTTTTATAAAAAATTTTCATTCTCGCCGCCATTTTGAAAAAACGCGTCGATGAATTTTTCTGAAAAAAAATTCCTCTTAATGTTTGAGTGCCATGATCACCTCTGATCATAGTAAAAAGTTGATACCTTTGCGGTATCATTGTGAAAAAAAATGCGAAAAAATTTTTTTTCGAAAATTTTCACGTATTTTACGTTTATGGGTTAATTCGGTATTCAAAATACAATTTATACAATTGCTACAGTTGATTAACAAATAAATGCATATATAGTAATTGTATAATAATTCTGAATCAAATATTGCACATTATTACAATGTCCTTTCACAGATTATTCAAAGCTATAATACAACTTTGTTCTGTATAAGGCCTATTTAGTGGCTAAGAACTATCTTAAACATAAGTTTTAGAAGTCACGAAAATACATCTTTGTTTTATATATTTTTTCTTTAAATGAATTCTTTAAAAAAAAAATATATATACATATTTTATAATTAATGACAAAATGAAATGGTTTAATAATTTTAATCATTTTTCATTTTCTTCTTCGCTTTATCGCAATTCTCGATCAATTCCAGAGCGAGCTCGGTCAATCTAGCCCTGTAATAATATACGTCCCGGTCCAATAACTCGTACACAGCCTCGTTGTTTTGTCTGTATATGTACTTTGTGTACAACTCGTCCGGGGACTTAAAGTTGTCGTGTACTTCCTTGCTCAGAAACAGAAATGGGTAGTAGACGGCTGCGCCGAACAACGCGGCCAGACGTGCCTCCTCGTATTCCTCTCGTAGTTCCAACAACGTGGAAATTGGCTCCCAGCCGTTCTTTCGCAAGATGTCGCAGAATTCGAGGTGATAGGCCTCGACGGTAGTGGCCTCCTCTTTCTCGCGCATTTCGAGAGTCGTCGTTAAATAGATCATTTGAGCAAGATCATAGGCCCGTGCGGCATATCTGGAAAATAAGTGATCATTGCATGAAGAAATCCAAAAATTGTCGTCAGATACAAAAAAATAACGTATTAAAATTAAACATGTTCCTTCAAGATTTCTGGTATATACTTTAGTAAAGTTGCATGAGATTATTAAATAATTTTATTTCATAGTAATTATTAAACGTTATCCATGTTAGATACAAATTGTGATAAATAAATACAAATTTTGTCTAGAATTAGGAATAATTTATTTCGGTTTAAGTTACAATCTAAATTAAAACACATTACGTATCTACCTCGTCACTTGAAAGTCTACAAGAAGACACTTTGATGGGTCTGATTTGTCGAACATCATGTTATATGCCCATGTATCTCCGTGACAAATTACACAATTCTTGCCTTTAGAATAGTGCATCCAGCTATAAACCCTTTCGAAGATTGTGGGTAAATCGTGACATTTTCGTCCGTGTTCCATGGCAATATGTTGAACCCAATCAAAAACCAAATAAAAATAGCCATTATCTTTCGATATTTTGCTGAAGACAATATCTGTGCAGGCTTTCGGAGCGAGGTCCTTAAAAGTCTTACCCTAAAATTATTTTATAGATTAAAATCTAACTAACAGTATAAATACAATAAATTACATAATAAAACTTCTTTGATATTATGAAAAAACCGCTGCTAACTGCCTTAGCAGAATGCTTTCTCAAAGAGAGGTCCTGATTAATCGATTTAATTAAGGAATCTTGTAATGACAATTAGCAATTAATAAATTATTGCTATAATTAATTCATTAGATACAAACGTTTAGGTATTGTAAGTAAAAAATTTAAAGTATTAAAAGACAACAACATTTTAAAACTAATATTTTGTTATTATTTCACAAAATTAACTTTAAAATTACTATAAGATATATCAATCGAAAGAAAATTACGCCAACTTTATGAAAACGTATATATTCTTGACAAGTGCAACGTATAAAATAACAACAAATTTTTATCGCTTTTTACAATTTTTTAAACTAATATTTTGTTCTTATTTTACGAAAATAAGTTTAAAGTTTAAAGAAAGCATCCAGATTTATCGAATCTAAAAAAAAAAATTTATTATCGTTACATAGCTTTCTCTTTGAGAAAGCAAAACGTATACAAATAATTTTTAATTAAGGTCTGGATATACTGAAGTACGAATGCGTACGCAATGCAAATGCGCGGAAACTGGCATTGTAAACCTTTAATATTTAACAGATATAGTAATAGCTTGAACCGCGAAAATTGTAATCATTAACCTCCGATGTTTTAACTAAGATTTAAATATCGGTCATTCGCCTAGCGTCGCATTGTGCTCCAGCATATCCAGATTTTTATTAATGCTTATGTCAAAATGAGCTTTATTATTGAATATAAATCTTTTTGTAACATTTGAAATTGTTTTTATCAATGTAGATTAAATAAGTGATGTAATCAAATATGTTATATTCTACAAATGTTTTTAATTAATATAAGTAACAGACTCTAGATTTTTTTCATAAATTGAGCAATCTCAAAACCCGTAGTAATCTTATCTGTATTAAGTATTCCATGCTATATAAAGTATTGTTTAACAAATACATGTTAATTACCTGTTCTTTTTTTAGAAGACTCTCGGTGATGAGTGAAGCAGCGTGAAAACGAGCTTGTGCTCGAGCTACCGATCTCAAGGTCTCACCATCAAAGAGAATAACGTCAGAACGTAGTGCGAAGCCCTTGGCCCTTAAGTCTTCCTGTACGATTACATTTTCCTTGGCGAGGAAGCAGCGAGGAGCCCAGGGTTCAGTACTAACAGCGTACTTCAGGAGACGCGTTGCTATTTGGTCGAAGAATTCAACTTCCTTGTCGAAGAATTGTAAGTGCACAAGAGAGTCCAACAATATCTGCGGACCTTCTGGCACGACTTTAGCAAAGAAGCTGAGTTTCTCCGTTTCGTGGCTATTTTTTCTCTTGATCGTAACTTCAAGACACTGATGACTTCCTGTGAATCCGATTTTCTCGCTAGAAAACGGTCGCAACTGGTACTTTATAATTTCGGCGGGGTTGTCGATGGCTCTCTGTATTATGAGTTTCACATCATCTAGATTGATGACGTTTGTTGTTGAGAACTTTTGACTAAACATCTTCTACACATGTTGGAAATTGTATTGCCAATATGTTGCAATGTACACATATTATATTGTAGAACTTGGTATATTGCAACATTACACTTTGCTATTCTTTGACGAAATATATCACCACCAATTTTCGAGCTAATTTAGAAATTCTTTAATTTTGTAATGTAATATACAGGTAATCTATTTAATAGCCTAATAAAAACCGCTACCATTGTATTGGTACTTAACTTTTTTAATAACTTACTTAATCATTCTAACATGAAATTATTTGTTCTTATGTATTAATTTAACTATTTACTCTAGACTGATATAAAAGGAATATGCATCCCTTAATCTTCATCGTCAAACTTTTTATGAATAGGGGAAACTGGGGTAAAGTGAACATGGTAACTCTAAAAGTCGAAAAAAATGTATTTTTCAGACTTAAAACATTACTTTGCATCTTGCACAAGAAACTTCTTACATCGATAAACATACAAGTAACTTAAAAAAAGTAATTTATTAAGTTTAATATTATTTACCTATTTTTTAAAAATACCTGTTCACTTTACCCGGGCCATTCAGTGCGGGGTAAAGTGAACTAGAGGATAGAATTAAATATTTTGAAAATATTTTACTAGTTTTTGTACAAGAATAGATAAAAACGTTAATTATAATAATAAAACTAAAGACACCTTAAAACCTTTAAAATACTGTAAAATACGAAACAGTTAAATATAGAGGTTATGTTGGCCGATTCTGGTCTAAATACGAAATGCCTTGATATACAAAGGCTTTGTATACTATACTAGCACTTACCTTGATGAATGTTTTGTTAAATTTTCCATCTGGCTGCGTATACATTAGTGCTATCGCATTATTTTCCGGACCACTGTATCTTTAATTGTTATAACGAATTCGACAAACCAACTTTCTTTTGAGATCGAAAAATACAATTATTTTTCTTTCATAAAATATTAATGGTTATGCAGTGAAACTTTTTAATTATTATCTTTGTATCTTTCGCTAAAATTAAAATTAAGCGCAAATAATAATTTTTTGAAGAAATAATAAGCATGGTTCACTTTACCCCTGTTTCCCCTATTCATAAATTATATTTTTCCGTGATCTAAATACATAGGAACATGTCAGCTCGGAAAAGTTTTATGAAAAAATACCTAATTGGAGATAATCATTTTATAAGTATTTTTCTGGCATTGTTCAGGTTTTTCCGAGTTTTACAAGGTCAGGAAAGTCGATTAGACATTTACCTATAATTTTTCGGCTATCTAAAAAACTGCTGCTAATTGCTATAGCAGAATGCTTTCTCAAAGAAAGATCCTGATAAATCGAGATTGAGAATTTAATAATGGAAATTCGTATTAAATAAAGTAAAGCTAAAGTTAACTCATTAGACACACGTATTTAAGCATTACCAGTCTAAGATAATCTTAAAATTTAATTGAAATAATTTTCATCATATCTCTGCACAAAAATTTCTTATATTTATTTTTTATTTAATTTTGTTTATTAAAAATCTTTAACAGTATATTTTATTGTTAAGGTCTATGAGAAAAAAAATTATTTCTAATTTAACTAAAATTACCGATTTTCGAAAAATATGTATTCGAAATTCAATTTTATTTCTTCCCCTAAAATAGCGTTCAAGTTATCACTAGATATATAAATTGAAAGAAAATCATGTCTATTTTAATAAAACGTACATATTTTCAATATGTTTGACGTATAAAGACTCAAAAGAAAATTTGTCTTAATTTTTACAGATTATGTAAAATTTATATTTTTTTTCTTTTAAAATAAAGAACTTTAAAATAATTTCTAGATATATCAATTAAACGAAAATTACGTGTACTATATGAAAATTTATATATTTCAACGTATTTAACGTATATAAAAATAGGAACATTTTTTTTCGATTAGATACTATTTTTTATAAAAAATGTACTTCTTATTATCCAAACAGCTCCAAAATCTAATCAGTTCTAAGTTGAACAATACCTCATATGTCTGCAAAATGTCAGCTCATAACATGCTTCCCTTGAAGAGTTATCGTTCCACAATTCTTGTATCACATACATTTTTTAGAAACATGTTTTTCTGACTCAGGAATCTTTAAAACATAAAAATTCATCAAAATCTCTGATAAAAAAGTTTTCATCGTCACAAAGCCTTCTCTTTGAGAAAGTAAAAGACCTCTCCTGTCATGAGTGAGATTTTTTTAAAAATAATTTTCAGGATTTTTCTAGGTTTTCTCGATTTATTTCCTTATCAGGAACGTTGGCGTAACATTTATTTACAATTTTTTTGTAATCTAGAGATAAAAGACTGTACGAGCATGAAAGTTCCATTAAAGAAGACTTTTCCTAGCAAGAGATATTTTATTTTGAATATGCTTTTGCCATTTCAGTCCACTGTGGCCGTATGTATCTTTTAGGACACATTAAGAAAAACTAACTTATAGACTTCATGTCAATTTAAAAAGGTCTCGGCTTTAACTGGTTAATAATATTGTAAGAAAACTTTTGTTGTTATGAATTTTTACTTTCTCAAATAGAAAGCTTTGTAATAATGAAATTTTTTAATTTTAAATCCTAATTAATTTCGATACTTTTAAGATTGCTTTATCCGAATACACAGGTTTATTTTAAAAGATCCGACTTTGAAGGTTAATATCACGTCTTTGAAACGGTTAGGCACTCTATAATTCTGATAACGTATATAACATCGGTATTATCATATAGTGAAAGTTTTAAACGATTACTAAGAAAATACTCCTTAATTTGTCTACTAAGTGGTGATATGAAATTGTTATCATCAAAAGATAAAGTAAGTAGTCATAGGTAATGCCAAAATTAGCAAGTGAATAATATTTATTACCTTCAAAATATTCTTGAGCACTAATAGACAATTTAAACTAATACACGAAAAATCACTACACTTTAAGACAACATATTTTAGTAAATATTTTTAGCGATGAACATAGTGACGATCAGCTCGTTCTCTCAGTTTGACAAGTATTTATCAAATATTCTGACAAGATTATAAATCAGAGTGCTACAGATAACAATTAATACTCACCAGAGCGGTATCTACAATACTTTTTAATAAGCATACATATCATAATCTTTTTCTTTTGAACATTCTTTCATACATACTGCATACTTTCTGTTTAGTCATTGTTGCTGAACTAATATACAGATTATTTATTCGAGTAGAATAGACTTACAGGCTATTATTACTACTGACAGTTTAATAACGTGATATGTACCAACTTACTAACTAGTATAATGCTACTTGTATTAACTTGATTCAATGTACAGATCAACATCACTTTATGAAGGAGGCATTTAAGCCGACGCTACCGCAATACGTACCTATATCGATTTATATCATGTACAGTAGGGGGAATCGAAAATCTGATATTTTTTAACTGGAACATTTAATAGTGTGGAAAAGTTGTCTTATATTATAATGATTAGAAAGGGGAAATTTTGTATTTTTTTATTTTTATAATTTAGGTCTGTGAACTTGACTGAAGATTCTAAATTTTATCAATAAAAATTTAATAATAAAAAAACCATTTTCGTTTTATTTCAATCGGATATTAATGAACTCTGTCAACTCCCTTTAAAATTTTTTCACACATGATAATAGTACATTCTTATTATCTTCATACAAGCAAATGCCTAAAAAATCAAAAGAAAACTCAATACACCATTTTCTATTCTCAAGATTTCAATAAAAATATAATGAATTTGCAATTTTATACGTTTACAACTCTCCATTAATTTTTGCACATTCGGGAAGGACCGACTCAGGATTCGTTTGTTTATTTTACTTAATTAATGGAATATGAGGAAATATTAGCATTTGATAAGATCATGAAATTAGAATTTCGACCGCTTGGTGACGTCTACTGATAAGGGGGGTCCGGATCACGAATTTTGATGAAACTTTGGGGATCGATTTTTGGTATCGATAGCGAAAGATGCCCGATGCTCGATGCCCGTAAATTTATCAAATGGGCTCCTGTATATGAGATAAAGCTGAAAACAAACATTAATATTGCATATATATTGCTCTACGAAGGACTATTTGATAAAACTACAAGCATTGCGCTTTATTTTTAGGTACCAGAAAACGATCCCCAAAGTTTCATTAAAATCCGTACCCTGACTCCGTGCACGCCCCTTGTGAGTCATTAAAGAAGACACCCCATAAAGAGAATATACGGCACATAATTCCTGGCAAATTTACTTTTACAGAATATAAAGCTTATTTAACTAAAATTTCGACCACCAGATGGCGTCCATCAGTTCATTAGGGAAGTTACCATGTGCAGAGCATTTAAATATTTATTCAAAGAACTTTTATTTCCGTTTGCTGCTATTTTCGTATTCTTTTCTATTTAAGAATAAAAATAGTCAAAATATTAATTGCGTTCGCTTCTTATATATATACACACTAAAAGTAAACAATAACTTCCAAATTGTCTAATATTTAGAACTCCTACAAATTTTCAGAGGCATGTTTAACCAACATTTTGTGGAGTATTAGTAGTATATATAGGTATACAATCAGAATCAACAAAAAAAATGTATAAATGAGGTTCACGACTATACGATGGTTCGAGTATATTTGATGAATATTATTTATTAATTACAAAATAATTCGCAAGATACATGGTTTTTCTTCTTCCTTTTTTAAATCACCCTGCGCATACATCCACACCCAGCATTCACACACCCATTCGCATGTACATATATATATATAATCACGACAGGACCCAATCTGCCATCGTCACAATTTAGTGGTCTATAGGCTATAACCCATTACAATGAGCGCGTCCCAATACGTATACATTAATATTCCGCGGTATCGCGGATAGTCAAATAATTCTAATGTTAATAATGTTTTATTTGTGCGTATCTCTTATTCTTAGAAATCTGAGTTATATTTTATTTTTATCAGGCTCTCATGAAAAGCGACATTCCTCGAACGCACATTTATTTTAATTTCGGTGCAGCGAATAATAGACAGAGCATATATATATAGGTTCCAGCTTACTCTCTTTGGCGAAGGCAATATGCGCGCAGAATCTACGGTTTATTTCGAAGCGTTCTGCGACGTATAGTTGACCATTCACGTCTTTTGACTATGCCTGGATGCAGCACTCGTAATGAACACCACTCGTCGAATTATCGCTGTTATTTATGCGCTTCGCTCGCAGAAAATGCCACCGTCTGAAAAACTACACGGAGAGCCGGAAATATAAATGTTCTCGTTCCCGATACATAAGATCTTGTCACGAATACCTATATAAAATTTATACACTTACCCCTTTCGGGACTTTCGACTTGCTTGAGAGAGATATAAAGAAATACAGTATATGCGCAGGAGCCTTCTATCACGCTGGCCTCCTCGCCGCAGTCTACTTCTACTCATCGCTCTCGAAAATTGCCTTGGCCAGCGAACACACACATACATTTATTTCACCCACACTTTAAATACATACATTCATACACTCATCTGTATCGAAAAGTCGTTCGCACATCGACTTTTCACGGCGCGAAATTTTAAAATCTAATACTATACTTTCTGTACTGTTACAATTTGAACAGGTGATGTAACAGTTTAATTATACTCAGCATATTTTGTACGTTAAAACTGGCTCCCACTCCTCAGTTGCAAAGTCGTATCTGAGAAAATAGAGGCAATCTAGGAAAAAGCTAACATATCGAGATTATCTATAATCTATAACAATAATTATTCAGCAAATCTAAAATGATCATACAAAGTGCAGATCACTACTTAAAACCTCTGGAACGAAAGGAGGTCTTATCTTTAACCCTCGCTTTACCAAGTGGGGTGAATCAATCATCGAATCTGAAATCCAAATTTTAAATTCAAAATGGCGGATCTAATATGGACACATATTTATTGCAGGACGGATATATTGGATCCGCTATTTTGAATTTTGCAATTTGAACAACGGAGTTCTAATCTGCGACCACAAAAATCCTTGTATACCAGTTTCTAGATTAAATATCAAATGTAGTAAAATAGTCTAATTTATAAGCATATTTACTTTAAGTTGTGCATATTAAATCCGCTATTTTTTATTTCGTCATTCGGATCGCAGGTTCATGATGAGCGTCCTCAAAAACCTATGTATCTACATTTGCACCAGTAATCTTAAGTAAAAACGTTGAATTTATTACATTTCCGCGTTGGGGTGATTAATTCAACGCACTTGGTAAATGATGTCAGTGAATCGAGCATGGTAAAGTGAGAGTTAAAGGTAAGCAGATTAATTAACAGTTTCATTTTTTGTTTTATGCTTGTTCACAGAGATCAATAATTGAGAAAATAGACCTCGATTTCGTGCACGTTAAAAAAACACGAATGGCTGTTGGAGGAATAGATTTCCGATCTACAAGCGTCCTTTAAAAATGATAAGAAAGGAAAGAAAGAAAGATTCACGGTGTCTTTTTTAAAGCATACGTAAGTGTTGCTAATACTTTATTGCTTATTAACTTTCCCGAGTCATTTATTGGTGAATAAAAAAATAGTTCTGCAAATGAATTCTTTAGATTCGATTTACGATTTTGGACCGTTGCATGCACAATAAATAGTTCACGTTATTTACCTTCATCAATTAACTCTACATGATTGATCCTGTCCTAAATTCAAATGCGTATGTTGAAAAACACTACCTACGATGTTTACGGATAATAATTTCATGGCACAAAAACCAGGTTTGCAGTCAATTATGCAAGCAAGAGAGTAAAAGTTACAATCTCTAAAAGTTTATAATGTTCATGCTGCTATTAATTCTGTAGTCGCTCAATATCACGAAATGATTGATTGGACGAAGATATTGCCATCTGATCCACCTGCATTGCGACTTATATCGATTGTAGATCTTAAATGACAAGAAAGAAAAGAAACTGCTTTATTAAGTGAAAAATAAGAAATTTCAGTCTTTTCTTGCCACACTTAAAGTGTTGAGAGGTGCTTGAAGACTGTCTTAGAGGTAGCAAAGACTCTAAACTAGAGTAATCTCGTTCTTAAATATGGAAAGATGGTTAATTGAGAAGGGATGAGATTCGATATGCAGAAACTTTCACTTATTAATTCCTGAGTAATTTTCGAAGTATGCAGAAATAAGCTAAGAGCTGTATATATACGAATAAAATCATAATATTATCAGTTTATTTTATTGTTTAAATTTTGAAATGCGCAAAATTTTTCGATTTTTTAAAGCATCTGTTTGTATGAAAATATCAATAAAGTAGTGTCATCATATGTGAAAGAATTTTAAAGTGAATTTACAGAGTAAATTAATATTTTATTGAAGTAGTAAAAGACTGGATTTTTTATTAATCCCTATCGTAAGAGAATGATTGTAATCACTGAAACCGGTAAAAGCGTAACGCTAAATTAAACGTGTATTACTATGACATAGTGCTATGAGGATTAATGTGGGAATGATACATGGGGTGTGGTAGCACAAGGGGACAAAATTAGGATAGGTAGGAAAAGTGGGGGATTCATGGGGATGTGGAGGGGGTATGTTTCTTAACAAAACAATGTAAATAATGATATAAGCGTCGTAACGCTAAATTAAACGAGTTATGACTCTAACATAGTGCTAGGAGGGTTAATGTGGAGATGATGGAAGGTGTGGTAGCATAAGGAGACAAAATTAGGATAGATAGGAAAATTTGTGGGGTCATAGTGGATTTGGAGGGGGTATTTTTCTTAACAAAATAATTATGTAAGCATCGCACTAAAACCATCACGTAGAAGTATCTGCAAGTTTATGACGACATAATGGTTAGATGACGAAGAGGGTGAGGGATGTAAGGAGACAATATTAGGATAGTTGGGGAAAGTAGACTACATTATGGGGGACGTGGAGGGGATATTTTTTTAAACAAAATAATAATACAAGCATTACGCTAAAATAGTAGAAATACGTGCAAGTTTACTATGCTATAGTGCTTAGATGACCAAATGAATAAAAGAGAAATGTTTGGGGGTATAAGCAGATAACATTAGGATAGGTGGGGAATGTAGGGGAGTTATGGGAGATGTGGGAGGGATATTTTTCTCAACGAAATAATCATATAATTAACACTAAATTTTCTATGATACGGTGCATCAAGGACTCAGATCAATGGGTTCAGAAGAACTAAGAACATAAAAGAATGATAATAGTTTACCTTTCTAGAATGTGGAGAGCAATGGTGGACGTAGAAAGGATGGGAATAAAAATCTTTGTAAAATGAACGTATGAGATATATCTATATATTTTGGAGAATAGAGAAAGAAAGAAAGAAAGAGAGAATGGTCTCTGGAAGAAGGACAAGATGTACCGTGAGCATAGGAGGAAATGGGTGGATGAGGTATTTGGAAGGAGGAGAGGGCGGGGGAGAGGGTTGCGGGATCACGGAGGAGATAAAAGGGTGAGAAAGTTATATATCATGTGGAATTTCATATATCCTGGCGTTGTCATTCACGAGAATGGAATGAGGAAGTGGGGGGGGAGGGGCGGGCTCAGCTGTATCCATATGCACACCCGCATGCACAATTGTGTCCACGTGCATTTAAGTATGCCCAGTTGTGTCCACATGCACTCAGGTATGTATAGTTGTGTCCACGTGCACTTAAGGGGTAACGACACTCTGGCTTTTTAAAAAAATCGATTTTCTTGGCTTAAATGATGCTTAAGGTTCAGTTTGAAGGTACAGTGAAAATTTCTATACTTTTATCGCTTTCGAAACTTCAAATGCGTTTTTCTCGAATCAACATTTTTCAAAACCTCGGGGAGGGTTTCGTCCTCATTTTTAATCCGATTGACTTGAAACTTTAACTGTAACTTCGTAATAACATTCTTCATAAAATGACGTAGGGGATTTTCGATATCATGTTTATTTTTTTTATAAACAATTTACCACTGAATTTTTGGTCAAAAACGTAAATTTTTTTCAATACAGTGTCATTTTGTCAAAAATCAATATTTTAAAAAAGTCCTACGTCATATTATGTACTTTTATGTTAAGTTTCAGAAACACTTTGATTTTGTATTCCAGGTTAAAAATTGTTTGACTTAAATGCCCCGAAGTGGAGCTATCTCGAAAAAAAAATTGTTCGGACTTTCCACAGAACAGCCGATATTCCGTATTAAAGTGTTGTAGTAAAATTTTTTACAACCTAAAATCATGTACTACAACCTCTTATTAATGAATTTCCTGTAAACTTTCTCATTCTCTCACAAAAAATTACTCATGCGAAGTGCTGACTGCTTACATGCATGTATGGATACATAACGGTATGCGCAGTAGTAACTAGCTGCACAGAGACATGAACAGTAGTGACCAAGAGCTCACAAGCATCCCTTTTATAAAAGAATAATTGGTCCGGTTAGACGTAAGCTGTACTATCTGAAGTATTAATTCAAAACGATACTATCTGAGAGCTCGCTTGGTAACGATACTATCTGAAGTTTACGTTCAAAACTGTACTATCTGAGATTTCCCCAGGAAAAGGTATTACATTCGGATGGCCCTACGCGTTTCATATTGACCATAACATTGCTTAGACACCCCTAAATCTTAGGTATCATATGGATGGTACCCTACGATTAGGGGTGCCTAAACAACAAACCCTTACATTGTAAGCTTAATATGAAACGCGCAGGACCATCCGAATGTTACCTTTTCCTGAGGAAATCTCAGATAGTACAGGTTTGAACGAAAACTTCAGATAGTATGGTTTTGAACTAAAACTTCAGATAGTCAGTTTACGTCTAACCCGACGGATTGTTATAGTTTGTCGTAAAGCCGAGGCGCTAAAATACGAGTGCATTTATAACATAGTGTTTGGAGGATTAATATGAAATTGGTGGGAGGTGCGAGAGCATAAGTGGAAGAAAGAAAATGAGGTGGAAAATATAGAATGGGTAATCGGATGATGCGGATGGGGTATTTTCAAAATAAAATCGTGATATATATATATATGTGTGTGTGTGTATACATATGAGTGGTTCCATGTCAAGTGAGCATGTCCAAAAATAAAAATGTCTGAAACTCTACAAAAATGTTGGTATGTATACCCAGAATATGTAAAAAAATGTCAGACCCTAAGGTGTTATATGTCAAGGCAATTAACGGTTGAAAAATGAGTTTTTTTGAGGAAAACGTGTACGAACATTTTTTTGTCAAAATAAGAAATTTAAAAAAAAATTGTAAAAGATATATTGTGATATTAAGATTCTAGAAAAACGCCATAATCTTTTTCAAAATAAAAAATCTTACAATTTAGTTTCTCATATTTCCTTTAATTCTAGACTAGTTAGAATATGGTCTCAAGTTTAATATAATTTTTGCAGAATTTTTAAATAGTGCACTTTTTTTCGGTATTTCCATTGTGTGACTGTAATAAAAAGTCACCATTTAATAGCTCTGCAGGAATTATATTTAGCTTGAGATCATTTTGCACAAGGTCTAGAATGAAATGATATGAAATATTAAATTTTAAGATTGTTTGCTTTGAGACAGGTGATGGCAATCAGCTAGAATTTGAATATTACATCACAATGCATGGGTTTATAAAGAATAAATACCGAAAAAAAGTGCGCTATTTAAAAATTCTGCAAAAATTATATTAAGTTTAAGACCATATTCTAACTAGTCTAGAATTAAAGGAAATATGAAAAACTAAATTTTAAGATTTTTTATTTAGAAAAAGATTATGGCGTTTTTCTAGAATCTTAATATCACAATATATCACAATGCACGAGAGCACAAAATATCACAATAGGGTCTAATAAATTTTCTTTTATATTTCTTACCTTATTTTAACCAAAAAGTGTTTCTTCACTTTTTTTTCAAAAGTCCCTAGTCTTTTAGTTAAAAATCAAACAATGGTAACAAAATCTCAAAATATTAAAAAAAAACGCATTTTTCAATCTTTAATTGCCCTTGACATATAACACTTGAGGGTCTTAAAATTTTTTACATACTCTGGGTACACATACCAACGTTTTTGTAGAGTTTTAGACATTTTTATTTTTGGACATGCTCACTTGACATGGAACCATATAGAATATATGTGAGTAATATAAACAAAATTTTAAAAATCCGTGCGCACTCGACTCTCCGTTACTTGCTGTCAATTTTCTATATAGATAGAGAGATAGATAGATATTTAGATATAGATCTTATTTCTGCACGATACAAAAAAAAATAATATAAGTGTGTCACATATAGAAAGGATGAGCATATTTCTCCCTACAGGAGGAAACTCGGCTAGTTAACTTTGGAGGCAAAAAGGGATTACTTTACGGCGGTACTGCTTGATAAAGCAGTTGTCATGGGACAGACTATGTACATTGCAGCCCTTCATTTTAGAGCAATACCTGTTTAGAACCTGCAGTAGATATCCCAAGAAAGTTAGAATTTCAGAGTCGCGTATTGATGTTGGCCTGAACTCTTTCAGAGCCAAGGTTTAAGAGATGAAAACTAACTGTGTTATACGGTCTAGTATTAAATTAGTTTTAAGTTTTATAATGTGACGTGATAGTTATAACCAAAATTGTGCAATTTTCAACTAATATGGATGTGATATGAATAATCTAATGTATTAAAATTGTATGTATAGGGTGGATGTCCCGACTACTGACACCCCCAAGGATCGATTGTTGCATTATTGCATAATTTATATTTGCTAAATAAAAATATATATTTTTCTATTTATTTATCATTATATATTACATGTAGATAATAAAAACGAGGTGGCAATTTCAATAAAGATTATTTTTAATTATAAATTCATGAAATTAATAATAATATTCTCATGAGCTATTACTGACACCCTGAAAATATGCCGGAACCAACTACTGACACCCCGACCATTGACACCCATTTACTTTCATACCCAAACAATAATATTTAATTTTATATCTATTAATTATATAACATTCTTAAAGTATACTTTGGACTTAAGCTTTTACGTATAGGTATCTAAATGATTAGTTTAAATGTATTGTCCAGTTCACTTCGAGCCGTTGTCGAAGGAAGACGTGTTTATAAACGCTCCGTCTACATACGTTCGCTCGTATTATTTGTGCTACTAAGCACTGGGCTTATAGCCCTTCTACAACACCGCCTCACCGCGCGTGAAAAATCACTTAGTGATTTATCAAAATGTTTAACAGTCAACAAGTTCGTAGTGCAAATGTGATTAGTGCCAGTGCATCCCCGCCAAAAAATCCTAAAACCATGAATTATCGCGCAGCTGCTCAGAAAGATCTTTTTCCCACGAAATACCAAGGTTTAATATTGGACTGTGTAGAAGGGCCATCTCTCACAGATTATACAGTAGCCATCGGCGATATAGTAAATCCAATCAACGTTATTTCTGCATCAAAAATATCCAACAATCGAATCTGCTTACACTTAAAAAGCAAAGAATTAGTCGAAGAACTCACTGACAAGCATGATCACGTGAAAATAGGAGAGCAGAAAGTTTCTATTAGGCCACTTGTATCTAAACAAAAAAGAGTCATAATTTCTAATGTTTCTCCTGCAATTCCGCACTACATTCTCGAAGAAAAATTAGACGGTCTCGGTATTAAACGCTGCGCTCCAATTTCTATGCTAAAAGCTACCATAAATAAACAAGGGTACGAGCATGTTTTAAGTCACAGAAGACAAACCTATATCAATCCGGAAGACGTCAAAAAACTTCCGGAATTTATTAAAATCGACTATGACGAGATCCCCTATTATGTTTATCCAAGTGTTGGCATTCTTAAATACTTCGTATGTGGTATAGAAGGACACATTGCTAAACACTGTACGAAAATCGAAGATCAACAGTCGACACAGACAAATTCCGAGACAGCAGCAAGCAATTCGCATACCAACGAGGATTACGTATACGACGTAAACACCGGCACGCCGGCGAGCATCGAGTCTACAGGTAATCCCACTACTTCACACGAGAAATCGTCCTGTTCCAACGAGAATATAAATAATACGACATGTTTACAATCAATGCCGCCACCGAGTGCAACTAACAAAAGACTATTAAGCAGTTCCAGCTCCACAAGCAGCACTCCTATACATCCAGCGATCAAAGATAAGAGCAAAGTTACTCAATCGCTTAAAAAGCCCAAAATCGCCAAAAAAAAGAAAAATCTAACATACGAAATAGTTGTCTCACAGTTAGAGCCCATAATAAATCTTTTGAGTGACACTTCCAAAAACTTTCCGATAACCATAGAAAAATTAACAGAATTTCTCTATCTGTCTTACGACAATCGAGAAATCAAAAAAACTGCTCTGAGCTTTACCAATGATATACAAGCACTCAAAACAATGTTAAGTGACGTGCACGATCTAACGTCCATACGCAATTTAAAAAGCCGAATCAACAGAATAAAAAAACGTCTCGATGACAATTCTGGATACTCTTCAAGCAGTGACTCCAGCACTATGGAAGAAAATTAGAAATTAAAAGATTAAAAAGAAAAAAATAATAATAATAATAATGAACAAGCAAGAAAAACCCATTATTACATCACTCAAGATGCTTTACTGGAATGCAAGAAGCTTCAATCAACGCCGCCTGGAACTACCTATTATCTTAAAAAACATCGACATTTTCATCTGTGTGGAAACATGGCTATCCCCAGAGAACATCATACGCAAGTCGGACATTCCAGCAGATTTTGTTTATTACCGAAAAGACCGAACTCGTTCAAGAGGCGGAGGTATTATTTTTATCATTCGCAAAAGTATCGCTTACGTAGAAATTGAAGACATTGCATCTCCAAAAGATTCCGTTGAAATCTGTGGTATTAGACTCAATAATATTAAACCTTGTCGTGATTTAATTGCTTGCTATCGATCCCCAGGTCTCCTCACGCAGGAGCAATGGCATGAAATTGTAAATAATGTCAAAGAAAACAGAAATTGCATTCTCGTTGGAGATTTTAACGCTCATAATGTTTCCTGGAATTGTGCTCACTCTGACACAAATGGCTTAAGACTTTACGATGCCGTCGACTCCAAAAACCTTTTCCTTCACAATGAGAATTCAATAACTTATATCGATGACAATAGGAATTATCAGTCCAATATTGACTTAGTTTTTTGATCACTCTCCATTTCGGATGTCATACATACTACTGTGCATGACGAGACCTGGGGCTCAGATCATTTTCCAATTTACATTGATATAGATGTTGAAAAACAATATTACAATAGAAAAACTTTCAAATTAAAATCCAAACGAACGAACTGGACTGTATTTCAAAATACTCTCGAAATAAACTACATTAAATTTCTCTCTTCCGAATATGACAATTCTTCCCCAAGAAAAAAATACGACTTTCTTATCGAAGAAATTGTTAGCGCAATAAAAATCTCTACTCCTAGAAAAAAAGACTTTCAGCCCCAAAAAACTAGAAACGGTGTTCCTTGGTGGGATTCAGAATGCGATCGTGCCAAACGTTTACGCCGCGCTGCTTTCAAAAAAAAGAGATTCACCAAAAATCCCATTGACCACATTGCTTTTAAAAAATATGACGCTCTTCTCAAAAATACTATCAAAAGGAAAAAAAAAGAAAGCTTTCGTAACTTTGCTGAAAAAATTAATTTCCGAACTGATACCACGTATGTTTGGAACAAATGTAAACTCTTTAAAAATAACTTGGTCAAAGACACCCCCTCTCATAGTACCGAAAATCTTCAAACTCGTGACAGAAAAGAAGCTACTCTTGATAAAATTAGCCCACCTTGGGTGGTAACAGATCCTTCCTGGCTCCCACAATGCGACGAAAATAAATTTCTTGAATCTTCTTTCGATTTCCTAGAATTGAATGTAGCGATTGATTCAAAAAGGCCGCATTCATCACCAGGGCTAGACGGTATTGATTTTGAAATCATTAAAAATTTACCGCTCAAAATCAAACTTTTACTCTTAGACATCTTTAACGAGATGTACTTATCGAGTGAATTCCCTCCTAGCTGGAATGATTCTTTTATACACTTTATCACGAAGCCAGACGGTGTTAGCCTTCGCCCAATATCTCTTACTTCCTGCATGTGTAAACTTTTCGAAACTCTAGTCAAAAATAGGCTTCTATGGTGGTGCGAGTATAACAATTTACTTCCTCACTCTCAGAACGGCTTCAGAAAAGGAAGGTCATGCACAGATAACTTAGCCAACCTTACTCTGAAAATCGACGAAGCCTTTCTAGAAAAAAAACATGTACTGGCCGCCTTTCTCGACATCGAAGGAGAATCTCCTCTTAAAAAAATTGGCTTCCTTAGGTTTTCCAAATACTCTCGTTAGTTTTGTGAAATTCTTAATGTTTGAACGTAAAATTTTCCTGGACTCCGCAGATAACTCACCAAGACTCTCGTACAAAGGCGTGCCCCAAGGAGGCGTTTTAAGCCCCCTCTTATATTTATTATATGTATCCGATATTACTAAATCACTTAAAAAAAGTATTATTGCCTCCGAATTCGCAGACGATATCGCCCTTTATGTCAAATGTGCCTCTGTCAAGAGAGGAAAATCAATTCTGCAAAACTGAATCAAACGGATAAAAAATAACCTCCTATCCATCGGACTCAATCTTACAGCATCCAAAACTACCTTCGTTCATTTCAATAACCTCAAAGTACTTCCTGGCTCCACAGAAATCGCAATCGGTAACAATATTATAAAATCCAGCAAAACAGTCCGTTTCTTAGGCCTCTTTCTTGACTACAACATGTCCTTTATCTCACATATTAATATAATTCAAAAAAGATGCTCTAAAGCTATAAATATAATCAAATTTCTCTGTGGTACTTGGTGGGGATGCCACCCTAATACCTTACTCGTACTCTTTAAAAGCTTCGTCCGATCTATTACAGACTATTGTAACTTTATCTACTTCCCGACACAACAATACGAAAAAATTCAATATGCCGCAATAAGGCACGCATTAGGTTATCGTGCAAGTACCCCAACCAATATACTTATTGCTGAAAGTAGGCTTCCTACAAAAATTTAAAAAGTTACTACAACATAAGCAAAAAACATCCGACAAAAAATAAAAAAATATTCACTCATTGTATTTTGAAAGTACTATCATCGAACAATGATTATATATTCAACGAACACGAAAAATTTCCCATTTATTGTGACAATTACACCACTATAGTTTCCACGTTACCTATATGTACTTCGCTAGGAGAAAAAATTGTCCAAGAATTACTAACAGACAATACCATTGATGTAAATTACATAATAAATAATGCTCTTGTCGAGCACAATGCTTTGGACGTATACACTGACGGTAGCAAAATCAAAGGTGCAAATTCCGCAGGTGCTGCGTACTTCTGTCCCAAACACAACATAGTTGACAAGAAAGCTATTAATAGTAATGCGTCAATCTATGCAGCCGAATGTATTGCCCTCGACAATGCACTAAACTTTGCGCTCAAAAATCTTAATCGAAACGTCTTCATTTTCTCGGATTCTCTAAGTGTATTACAAGCCTTACAATCCAAGAAACTCAGCATCAAAACCAATTTCTTCATTTTTCAAATTAAAAAGAAATACCAAGAATTTCACTTAAACAATCCATACGGTACGTCCGTAAAAATTCACTGGATTCCGTCTCACTTAGGTATTCGAGGAAATGAAATCGTCGACACCATAGCTAAGAATGTTACTCAAACAAAAAATACTGACATTAATTCTGTACCTTTCACGGACTTATTTTCCAATTTTAAGTTAAATGCATATTTAGACACAAAAGAAAAAATTATAGAAAAAAGCTTGGTTAAAGGAAAAGGCTATTTCAATTTTTTCTTCAAAGACTGCGCAAAACCTTGGTTCCATAACTGTAATCACGCAAGAGAGTATGTATCAACAATCAATAGACTAAGATCCGATCATTATAATTTAGCGGCGTCTCTCTTCCGTATTAAAATTGTAAATAAAGCCAACTGCAAATGTAACTATCCTAGCGAGGACATCAATCATTTAGTCTGGCAATGCCGACTATATGACACTCATAGAACTAAGTTCCTTACTAAGATCATACATACATACCACACCTTCCCACTTTGTACCGAAATGATTATAGCCTTTCCGAATTCCAAAGCGAGCTCATGCCTATTTTACTTTTTAAAAAATTGCAAATTGTCTGTATAACTGCGTACCACTGCTAATTTACCAATGAATATCTAATGTACTTTTTCTACTACTATCGACTCCTATTCGTAAGCTGTATGTATATATGTACAAAATAATATCTGAGACATTTTTCCTTCTGTAATTATACTTTATTTGCTCTATATGTATACTCCTTTGTATTATATTTATAGCTAAAAAAACCTCACCAGAGGTTTGAATGCTCAATAAATGAAAAAAAAAAAAAAAAATGTATTGTCATAAATATTTGAAATCTTTCTCCAGGAAGCGTTAAAGATCATGCAAAATAAACTTCACTGTTGAAGCCACAGATGCTAGATTGTACTCACTAACTCGCGCGGCAGTGTCAGTAGTTGGGCAATGCACCGTTTTTTTGCCGAACTACTGACATGTCAGTAGTACGAAAATGTCTAAAACGCTTGTACCTAACGCTGCCATCCACTAATTAAATAAAATGCCTTTGATAAGTCTCCTTTTTTATCTAGTAGATATATCTGGTATATAAATATTACCTATTAAACTATTTTCTATTGCATATATCGCTCTAATATATAAATAATAGTCTTCTCTATTTCGCAATATTTTCATGTTTACTCTGAACACAGACATAATTGTAACGTTTTCGTAGCCTGGAATTTTATTATTATGTTTTAAAAGTTTCTGAAATCAAAAGATGTCACGTTTATTTATTGATTATACTAAAAACAGTTATGGATTGCTTATATATTTTTTCAGATATTATTTGATGAGTTTATATTTTATTTATAATGAAATAGATTTGGGTGTCAGTAGTTGGGTGGAGTGTCAGTATTACGGACATCCACCCTATTGCTGTATATTTTTTTGGACTTATGCAAAATAAATCTTATATCTATCTATCTATCTATTTACAATACATTAGTTACAGTCACAGTATAAAATTACTCAGTCTTATATTCAACAAAACTTTTACGCAGTCATATTTTAAAATTACATGTGGTAATCAGATCACAGATCGTCGTTAATGGTAACATTGCACATGGTCTCATTAGGCTTATATCTATCGCGTCCCTATTTAAAAGCATTTTTACTAACGTTGCATGACTAGGATATAAACACTCATTCAATTCGCGCTAGTAAATACATTCATGCTAATAAATACATTCATACATGAAACGCAGACAGTCAAATAAATTAATACGATGCATACAAATAAATAACGAGTAGTCTTACACGTTTCACTGGTGCTAGTTTTGTTGTTAGTCACAGCGGGGTCGAGAGAGGTGTGTGCGCACGGCTGCTCTAAATGCTTTTAATGAGGGCTTACACCGCACATCCTCTGGGAGCATGTTCTACAATCTGGAACCCATCGCTGCAAACGAATGTAGTCCGGTGTCCGAATAGAAGAACAGTATCGAGAGCTCCTTCACACCAGCTCTGTCAGAGCTTCTGGTATGGTTCTTATGACAGAGAGCAGCAAGGTATGGCGGTTGCTCCATGCGAATAATTTTATATAATATCACCGCCGCAAAATACTATCTCCTTTCCTTTATGCATAACCAGCCCAGGCCATCCCTATATGGGGTGATGTCTCGTCCCTCCTCGTACCGCGTATATGTCGAACACATGAGTTTTGCAGTCGCTGTAGTCTCTTCTACAGCTCTTTCGATGCATCGAGATACAAACTTATGTTACGTCCAACCCTTCGATTCGATATTAATCGAATAAAAGCGAGTCAGTTCGTTTGTCTACAATGCACTGAAGTGCGCCTGGAGTGGGAATTTTAAATAAATAGACTTTGAATAATTTTAAGATTTCAATTTAATAATACTTAAATGATTTCTGTTTGACAATTTATTAATGACTTATGAAAAATCAGAGAATAAACTGTCGTGATGTTAACGTGCAGAAATCCGGGGTTGGACTGAGCTTCAGGGCCAGGCACGGTGCCCTTTTTATATCCAAATCTGAGAGGCGGTGTGTTTGTAGTTGATTCGCCGGAAATTGGCCTTTAAGGAATATTCTGTATATTATGCCCAAATTCCATGGAAGTGGGCGTGGTCATAGGTTTCGTTTTCCTTTCTTCTTGTTTGTTGTGTCTGCGTAGACGCATGCATCGAGGTGGGTGTCTATTCGTTCCTGGAACGAATTTGTTACCTAGCTAGCTCGATTCTCTGAAGTGTTTACAAACATAGTGTTGATATTGTTTTCTCGGAATTTGACTCGGGTACGTCTCGCGAAATTGGTTTTCTCCGAATTGTTGACAAATATAGTGTTGACATTGTTTTCTCGAGATTTGACTCGGGTTCGTCTTCTATATATTCTCTAAACTATTTGCCAACATTGTTTTCAAAGGTTTTTGATTCTATTTATTTTATAGTTTTTGTTCGTAGTTATTATTATTATTATTATTATTTAGTTACTAAAAATAGACGTCATTAACCGTTATTCATTATAATTTAAAAGGGAGATCTTCTCGCGCTTTTTGAACGTGGAAAAAGATTGGTCTGTTCGTATAGAGCAGGTGTAGGATATAATAATATATCTGTCCCTATGCGAGAATAAATGTTAGGCCTAGCATTTATTCTTGTATTTATGCAAGATAATGGTTTGTAGTTTTACGTTGCAGTTTTTATGAATAAAAGGTAGGTTTAGAAGTATTTTGTGGGTTATTTAATTTGTCGTTAGTTATTTATTTTATATTGTTGATAATTTAATAGAGCCTGATAAAAATAAGAAATTTTTATATTCTTTTTGGATTTTTGAATATTCCCGCCTTTTATGAGTTTTAAAGACGGAACGGACCTGTTTTGGGCGGTCAATTTGATTCCGCGCGCGAGCGGTGCGAATCTGGATTCTTCCGCAAGCTGGCACCTCGGGTAATAATAAAAGTCATCCAAGACGCAGTCCTCGCGCTTCCAGATTCGCCCGGTGTTTATACTTAAAGAGAAAGAATAAATGAAAGAGAAAAAAAAGGAATGGTGCTGAAGAGAGGAAGCTTCGGACGAAGTCGAGTTTAGAGGAAGAGTGGATCCGAAGAGAACGATTACACCCCCCCCCCCTCCTGCAGCCAGCAGGGTAGCGCGAGCGATGAGCACCAGGAGAGCCGCTGGACCCAGCAGGAGAGCGTGAGTGATGAGCACGAGGAGGACATCAACGCTCCCTCCTGCAGCCAGTCGGAGGATACGAGTTATGGGCACGAGGAGAACAGGTATTCTCCTCCCAAAATTGCGTTGCCGGTGAGGGACGAGAAATGAAGCTGGAGCCGGTTTCTGGTTCAGAGGATGAAGGAGGGTTTTATGACTTGTGCGCCGTGCCGTCACCGGGAACAGTGGATACCCCCTGCTAGTCTCGAGCTCGCCCCTTGTTCCTGCGTCTTCCGAAGCATCCGTGTGGACACTGATAAAGATGAGGAGTTAGGAGGTGAGTGGATACATATATATATATATATATATATATATATATATATATATATATATATATATATATATATATATTTATTTATTTATTTATTTATTTATTTATTTATTTATTTATTTATTTATCTAGACATATACATATTCTTTTCTACTAAATGCATGTGCACATTCATCTACATACATACGTGTACATTCACACTTATATTCTTCGTTTGTATCGCATTAATTTCATTTTAGCATTTTCTTTTTTTTTCTAGTCGATGTCCCTGATGCCATTCAGGCTACTGGCAACGCATAGGATGCTGCTTCTACCCCTGATGAGGTCCCTGGCGAGGCCGTCGATGCTGATGTTGGTAAGGTCGTTGCCTTCGGTGAGGCCGTTGCTGCCATCCTTGGTGAAGCTGCTGCTATGTCTCATGCACCTATTGACAGGAAGGCCCTGTCCTTGAGGTAGTGGCTGCCTTCTTTGATTATAGTTCCCATGAGTCCGAGCCCGCGTATACCACCCCAGAGCTCTTAATTGATCGTCTGGATGAGATCCAGGTCGGGGATTTCCTCAGAGAGGTGCCAGTTATTCTTGACCCGCGATAGTTAAGTTTCTGTTGATTCGATCAGGTGTGGAAATTATGTCCACTACAGTTTCTACCCCTACAGATGTAGCATTAGACGAGTTTCTGTGTACTTGGCCCGCGATAGTCAAGTTTGTGTTGGCTCGACCGATGTCGGCTACATGGGAGACAATTACGTTTCGAGAATCGTCGTCTAAACTACACAGATTTATTGTTCCAAATGAGTTTCTGTGTACTTGGCCCGCGATAGTCAAGTTTCTGTTGGCTCGAACAGCATCGGCGGTAACGACTAGTGTAGAAACACCAGACGTTCAGGGCGACTCATTTCCTCCGATCCCCCAGGCACTCCGCCAACTCCATCCATACTCCATCCAGTGACTGATCTTTCATATATTTCCGAGTCATTGCTCAAGAAAACTCTTAATTACTATATCACTATCTATATTCTCTTAGTCGGTATAATTTTCATTATTATATTCTTGAGGATCGCTCAATCTTTTCACGTTAAGGACAGATAAGTCCAAGGTTTTACGTGCGACACCTCCCCTAAGGGCTATTCGCACGGCTCACTTTTGGGACTTTTGCTCTCTAGCCCTTTCAGACAGGTTATAAAAATACAAATTGACGTCCGGCAGGATCAACTGCACATTTATACCTCATTTATACCCATTCGCTCAGATTCCTGTCTTACTAAGCCCAAAAAGATACTCGGTCCTCAGAGTCCGAATCGAGATACGGTAGATTAACGCGGCAAAGGTGTGACCGCGGCCTCACCCTCACCTACCAAACCACCTACCCTTTTATCCTTGGTGCTACTACCAGTGCGCAAGTTGAGAATGCTTACCCATCGAAGATCAAGACTGGGGGTCACAGGGGTTTCACGCCCTCGCCCTATACATCCTATCACCTCTACCCTCGTAACTTTGGGTTTCAACCAACTGCCACCACGAATCCAACCCATCACCGGCGGGGTTTTAAACCCGGGCTTGCGCCGGCCCGTGGTATTAATTTTGATGGTTAATACATCTCTAGGTTAATCTCAGTTCGAGTCAAAGCTCTCCCAGTGTTTCTCGCACTCCGACAAGGTCTCAGACTGGTGCCAGATCGATGCCGCTTTCACTCCGCATCTACTATTTTTGCCAGGGTTTCACCTAAGCCCTAGAATAGTCACAGGTCGAGCTAAGCTCTACCACCTCTCTCGCCGTCACGTTAAGGAAAGGATTGCGAGATAATGCATCGGCATTTATATTTAATAACCCTCGTTTATAGTGAACTTCATATTCATACTCGTTTAATCTAATACGCCATCGTGACAATCTAGAGACCTGATTTTTTATACTATGCATCCAAACAAGAGGTCTGTGATCCGTGACTAGAATCAATTTCTATAAATATAAGGTCTGAAATATTCTACTGTAAAGATGATCGCGAGAAGTTCTTTTTCTATAGTCGAATAATTTATTTCTGCTGAATTTAGAGTCCTACAGGCAAAAGCTATGGGTAAATCAGACCCGATCTCCCATTGGTTCACCACTCCGCCCGCTGCAAAATTCGACGAATCCGAAGAAATAGTAAAGGGTCGATTAAATCCGGATATTGTAGAATGGGTTCTGCACAAAGAATACTTTTCAATGTATCGAAAGCATTTTGTACGTAATCGGTCCATGGAAATGGAACGTCTTTTTTTATTAGATCATTAAGGGGTAACACCACTGTAGGATTTAGAAGAATCGATTTTTTTTACTTAAAATGTACTTTAGGGTCTTAAAAATAAAGTGCCAGTCGCTTTATAGTGCAAAAAATGGTCTCTCCCGACGACTTTGCTGCGGCACCTCGCAGCGCTCTGCGAGCACGATCGATGACTCACCTAGCGCACTCCGATTTATTGCCTTTATACTGCTTATACCTCTCTGGATAATAAGTAGCATTGTTACCGACAGTACATAGGGTGTTTTCCAGATTTAACAGAAGACCAATAGGTGGCGCATATAGGACGCTCATACCATAATGAAATCGTATTATTCGAGCAGTGTAAATGTCAGTTGCGTGCGCGTCGTTTTCCCTCTCCGCCATTATAATATATATTTCGTTGCTATGAAGTGATTTTTAAAAATAAAATAAATGATGTACAAGGGGCGAAAAGGTGCAAGGGTAGGTACCGCAAATATCAAGTGACCGAAAGCAGAAAAACAGCGGCCACCGAATCGCTATGAAATGGAGAAGCCAGAGGATGGGAACGTCAGTGCGTCGGCTAAGAAATTGAGGAATTTGGGTACTGACGATTTTATAATGGAAGAGGGGTTTGGTTACCGGATACTAAGCTTCTTAGCAGTTTTCTCTACCATATCACAAGCTGTTGTTTTCAAGAAATGTCATTCAGAAATTATATTCTCCGAAAGTGGAAATCGTGGATTAGGCTTCAAAATCGTCATTTCTTGTGGAAAATAGGATAATATCGTTATTCGTAGTTGTCCATATATTGAAAAAGCATACTAAATAAACCGTAGAATCGTTCTGACTTTGCATTACTCGGTGTGGGATTAAATGGAATACAAAAGCTTTGCACGTTCATGGATCTCCCGCGGCCAATTCTTCAATCGTTTTATGACGTGGTTGTTCACAGGATCGCTTATATATTTGGTACTGCGTATCAATCAGCTACTGTAATACTATTCAATTCACGAAAATCGATAACTATAGTTTTTGTTTCCCTGATCGTCGGGACGCTTAGGAACTACTCAGACGGGCGAGTTGTAAGGGGAAGAAGCCGATTTATGACCCAATTGGTCTTTAGTTAGGTGAAACTGCATTGTAAATTTGTGGATAAGATGTTCTGTGCCTTTTCTTTCTTCGTCTTAAATTCATTAAATTTTAATTGTTCTTGTAATTTTTCGATTCTCTTTTTACGCTCATCAGAGTGCAGATCGTTTTGTTCAAGTGTACGAACTTTATTAGTTTCAAAAGTTTCAAATTGTTCTAGTTCTCAAAAGGGTACTCTAATTTCACCACTTCTAGTAGTAGTATTAATAGCAAAAAGACTGTCCTTATCATGGTCTACTTTACCTAGGTTTCGCCAATAAAGATGTTAGGTTCGGTCGAGAGTTTACGAATGCATCCCTCGTTTATTTCTGTATTTTCACGGAAAGTATTATTAATTAATTATTAATGTACGCGTTCTAGCCGGAATTATAATAGTTTGATATTTTTGAGTCGTAAAATCTAGTGAGGGATGTTCCAGAAAAGTGATTTTATTATGTAAAAAGGATAGTACGACCCCTCTGTCACATAAAAATTCCATTCCTAGAATAATATCTTGGGCTATGGGAAAGTCGTTCAGGACTATATGTATGCATTTTACACTGAAAACTCTCTATATTTATAGTTATTTCCCCAATCGTCCTAATAAGACGGGCTTCTATTCCCGTGAGTCTGCAAGTTTTTGAAGCATCTATATTATTCTCATTAAGAAATTTTTTTAATTTAATAATATTAATTGTTGACCCTGTATCTATCAAAAATAAACCATTGTTGTTGATAAGGTACATGATTTCTAGCACCACCAAAGCTGAGGACTCCGTGGAGTTTATTGAAAGGACTCGTAGTTTCTCATATTTTATTTCTGATATCATTTTCTTCGTTATGTTCAGTATCGTGTCTATTTAGGGGGATCCTGCTTTAGAAGGTCTAAAAAATGCTTTTTTTCGAGAATCTTTTTGGAAGCCAAAAAAATAACTGAGCCCAGCGAATTTTTTGGGATGTTTTAATATGTATTTGAACTTTAAAAACAAATTTTTTTAACATTAGACACTGAATATAGCCGATTTATACGCACATTCATAGAGCGCCTCGCCACTGAAGTCTCCAATTGGCGTGAAATATGCAGCTCGTAATTCTTGTCTGAAAGTGAAACATAAAAGAGAATTTTAATTTTCATGTATTTTTCTTCTGGGTGAATTAAGAAAACCCGGAAGAAATTATGAAAATCTAACTTTTATGCGGTTTACAGAGAAAATTGCTTTTTGAAAGAAACGTCACTTCAGTTTGCTATAAAAGTCGTTTAAAGAGACTTTTTCAATAATATTTTCAGATTAAATAGAAGAAGATACAATTCTGAAGACAACAAGCTTTAAATCGTTCCTTGTTTAGTTTCTTTGCAATCATGTCCGCCAATTTAGAGAAATCGTAAAAATGAAAACTGGAGAAAACGCGCTTCAAAGATTTTGATAAGAAATTGTATCAATTTTCGATTACTTACGCTAATAATCCACTAATCAGCTATTCCTGGTCTATATAAAAGATCTTCAACTTCTTTAAAAAACTCATTTTGATGCCTTTTCTCGAGTCTACGAGCCGTACGAGCTACCTTGCTGGAAAATGAGTGGCGCCTGTTTTCCCTCTCGAGCCGTTGCGCGTCAGCGTTATCAGCAAATATTTTGCACTGCTGGTCAATATTCAAATTCAGCAACTGCATGATACTCGAAACCTCAGAATACCCTTCATTGAACATACCTGCAGCCATGTAGACGGCAATTTCAATGAATTTTTGACCAGTATGCAGATGTTTCGGATTCATGAGTGGAATTATGCGTGTGACCGCCTAAGTATCGCGTTAAAAGTTCATCATTTGAAAATTCCTCATAAATTGGGCGAATATGTTCCTAAACTTTTTCGTCACTTAATCGAGCAGGCTGCTTAAAAGATTCCTGTTGATTCATGAATTCAGCCTTGCGACATTCACACGAGGTGTCGGCGTCTGCCGGACAATTCTCGTGCCGACGAGATTTATCTGTGGAACAATAATGATCCAACGTTGCTATTATAGCTTTTATCATTTCTTGGTCAGAATTAATATTTCTTCTAATAATTTCCAAGCCATAATAGATCGTTATCTTCTTAATGAGACTTTCCGTTAGGCGTTTCTTACCTCCGAGCTTCTATTGCTTCTTTTTATTTCGGAGTCGCGTACCCATACGTTATTGTACGTGTCCCACGGACTCATTTTTTGTAGTACGCAATAAGAGTTGTTTACACCGTACAATAAAGTAAAGCCACGTTTTTTCCAGGATCCATCGCCGGACACTATGAAATGAGTTTCGGTTCTCCCATTTTCTACATTCTTTTCTCGCTCCTATTTGACAGCTTTCTTACTGACAATTTTGAACATTGATTCCGACGCTGAGTGAAGATGCTGCACTATCTTATCGTACGTTGATTTCGACAAACCTTGACACAGATCCATGAGACCGTAAAATATATTGATAACTTTTCGTCCAATACCAAGAAGCCTTATAGTGCTTTCACAGTAGCGACTGCATTGGGTAATTTTTAATTCCAACTTGGGTACGAGCAACAGTCGAGGTTACCTGAGCGAGGGTGTCGTTTAGTCTATAAGCTTCGAGCTTGTAGCCATGTCATAATTTCACGGTCTGAAACCAAGAAATAGCGATGTGGTCTTAAAGTGCCCGAATATAATTGTTTCGGCGTTCAAGGTCCAAAGCTACATTTTTGAGCCTGTGACTTGTCAAAAAACCTCTGGACCGCCTTTTTATTCTATAATTTCGGTTTTGGACAAGTAAAGGCTGCCCTCATGCTCGAGTCCTCCTCGATTCCATTAACACAGTTACATTTTGATATTGAAAAGAAAGTTGAACTAATACAAGTGGATAAAGGTCTTGTAAAGTTCCTGATACGACATCAAACAGAAGGTGTGAAGTTTATAAGTAAGTATAAATTAAATTTTTCATTTTATTTAGTTTAACGGATTCTTTACAAGATATTTTGTTAATTCTTGGCGTACGTCCTTTGCTAGACCAACTGTAAAATTGGATTGTGTTGTCCTGAAACTGGAATCAGTTCTAATAGGTACTGTTTGTGCAATTGGCGTTGCAGGAATATTAACTTTTTCCAAATCTATCAATATGTTATGCAGTAAGCATGTTCATTTAATTCACTACTTTTGGAGATTTGTCTATGGTTGTATAAAAGATTCGCCACTTTTGAGACGTATAGCCAAAAGCATCTTCAACCACTACTCGTGCCCTTGACAGTCTTTTGTTGAAACATTTTTTATTGTCTTCTAAATTTTTGAGAGGGTATGGATTCATTAAGTTTTCCATTAACGGATATGCTCCATCTGCAGAAAAAAAATAAGGCAGGATAATGCGACTGTTAGGGAGTACATCCTCTTCTGGAATGATGATTTTTTTGGTCATTAAGGCTTTATACAATGTAGATCCCTTAAAACTTCCACCATCACTTTGATGTCCACACCCTCCGACATCAATAATTATATACCTATAATTAGTATCAACTACAGCTTGTAGAACTATAGAAAATTTTTTTTTGTAGTTATAATAAAACGATCCAGATTTAGAAGGCTTTTTGATTTTTACATGTCGACCATCTAGTGCACCGATGCAATGTGCGAAACTCCATTTATCGTTGAATTCTTTAGCAATTTGTAGAAAATGGTATACTGTTGGTACTGGCATATGAATTGGCTGTAATTCATTCCATATTACATCCATGGTTTCTTGGGTTATAGAACTAACAGTAGAGATACCCATTCTGAACGAAAAAGCCAAATGACTATATGAGCTCCCAGTTGCAAGAAACCTACAAATAAATAATTTTTAATTTTATATTTCAACTTAGATTTCTAACAGATTTAAAGTGTAAATAATTGAAAATAGACAAATTACCTTAATGTTAGAACAAGGCGTTCTTCTTCAAGAATGGGCTGAGTATGGAAATTGCTCCAATTTTTACTTAAAGAGTTTTTTGTTTTAAGCAACAAATAAGCAAATGTACTTTACTTCATTCGCATATATTGTTTGAATTTTTCCGGATACTTTTTCAATAATGGAAAAAGATGATGGTATTCCCCAAAGCACCTTCTTCCATGGTTCAACTCGTGAATTTGATACCGTTTTATTTTCTTTTCTATGACCTCAATAGAAATTACTGTATTTCTTAATAGCTGTGGTAAATTTAATACTTCACCCATAACTGACAACAAAACCTTTACTAAAAGAACACTTTAAAAACACTTATTTTCTCTTATTGTGTATAAAAATTGTCCATTCAGCGGTTATCATCCGAAAATGGTACATAAAAGATGTCGAAAGCGCTTAGTGTGGCTTGCATCCACAACAACCGAATAGGTTAATATGTATCCCTTAATATTCGCTATTATATATATATATATATATATATATATATATATATATATATATATATATATATATATATATATAATAGCGAATATTAAGGGATACATATTAACCTATTCGGTTAATATATATTGTATATATATATATATATATATATAATATATTTATTTATATATTTATATATTTATTATATAATAAAATCTTCTATGCAGAAACTGTGACTTATCTGAAGATGGCCAAACGAGTTGACCTAACGCAACAAAAGACGACTGGAGCAGGAAGCTCTGGGAATTGTAGGATCTGACTGCTGCAGAGCTTGGAGCAGAGCTTGGAGCCGATCTTAAAACTTGTAAGCCAATCTTGTAAGTCAAATACCCTCATTACTTTAGCCAAAGAAGGTATGGTTATCATCTTTTCTTCTTTTATTACAAGATAGGTATGGATTCAGAATCAGAGCAATTATTAATATCCGAGGTACAAGCAAGGTCTTTACTGTGGAATAGAAGTCATCCGCAGTACAAAAATAGCTATAAAAAGGGAAAGGAGTAGGACGCTATCGCAACAAAGCTACGATATCAGAGTAAGTATAAATAATTAGTCCGTCCAAATAAACTCAACAAACTATGCCGAAAGCTTTAGCTGAGCAGCTCATTAAGCTCATATACCGGCCACATCGTTTTTAAAATTTCTAGTTAGGTTTGCGTAATGTAATAAACCGGCACGTGCTTATTCTTTCCAATCACTTTTATCGTCATCGTCACCGGCGTTCATCTTTTAACTCACTTTCAATAATTTATTTAATATAAAATTTTTTATATTTTAGTATACAAGTTGTTGCATAATAATAGAAAATGATAAAAACTGAAAATATATAGAGTCTCTCTAGGCGGCGTCTTTTCGCGTACGCGAATTTACCTCTCTTTTCGTGCGCGAATAGTGAAAAATTCTTTCGCGTACGCGAAAAAAATTTTCCGCCGACATCGCGTACAAATTGCAATTTTCCGAGACACTTTCGCGTGCGAAACTTCGGGCGTGAAAGTGTCTTGGAAAAACTGCAATTCGTGCGCGAAATTCCCGGAAAAGTTTTCCGATTTTTGCGCACGAAAAGTGGGGTAACGTTGGTGTAAAGGAGGGGGATATTCACCTATGGGAAAACCTCTTTTGCGTACGCGAAAGACGCCGCCTAGATCTACTCAAATATATAACTACTTTTTTATTAGATATTTATAAAGTTTTTTTTTTTAGAAAAAAATTTTTAAAACAAGTGGATCACTTTAAAATTAAAATTTAACAGTGAAAAACAATTGGAAAATTTATGTAGATCTGGCGATGGAGCTGACGACTGCTATACATCACAGTGGATACATTATCAGTCTATGCAATTTCTATCCGAAGTACCAGTTTCAGCTATATTCTCAGGAAATTTAAATGAATTGTTTGAAGATTTTGAAGAACGATCCGAGGACGAATTTGAAGAGGTCGACAATCCAATATTTCCTTTAAAAGTTAAATCATCAACCAAGCCCAAAAATACAACACGTACTAAAGTAGTAAATGCAAAGAAAAATATAGAGAAGGAAAACGTAAAACTACCACCTGGCTTTCAAGATAACTTCAGTACAAATTCAATAATCATGGAAAAAAACAGAGAGTCTCTTACTGAAAGAAATGTCAATCACATAAATTTGTTAGATGATTATTTATCCGACATGTCAGACACAGATCTGTTGTTTTTTAAAACACTTGCAAGTTATGTCAAGAAAATAGACCCGGCTCGTTTATTGCAGTTCAGAAATGAAGTGAACTCTGTTGTTGAAAAATATGCATATGCAATTAAAGAATCAAATACGACATCACACAGAAGACCTCATCAATCAAAAAGATTAAGACTGACTCATAATAATGACAGCGATGATGGTAAGTACATTGTAATTCTTCAACTAATTAGTAACTTTTTCTGTATTAAATTATTTTTAGTTTTTTTTATATATGTATATATTATTGTAGATTGTGTAATCGTAATGGACGAAGGTGTAAGGATAAAAAAAGAAAAAAATTTGCTACCTACTTACCCAATAAAGAAGGAAAAAAATGTTGATTTCATTAGCTCTGACATGATAAAAAAAGAAAAAGAGGTACAATCCATTCAATATGGAATGAATCATCAGCCAATTATTTTTGGACCATACGGTAAACATTCAATTAATGTTTTGGAATTGTTTTAAAAGCTTGTATTCAATTATAGGTTAAAATGGTTTTCCTTACATTTCTTTTACATTGCAGGATCAATCGTTCCAAATCATGGATATGGGTCTATGCATTATGCATATAATTATCCAAATCAACGTTATCAACACATACAAGGTGAACGTGACAAGGAGTACATGATGAGAAGTGGTGGAATGTATCCCCATTCAATGTACTATCAACCGCATTAGCAATGCACTACGTTACCGCTGCCATATGCGCAAAGGCCACCAGGAGAGATCAACAATAACCCTTCAGCACAATTTAATATGCAAGAAGCACATGCAGCAGGAGGTAACAACTTCACGTTACCTTATGTGCAAGGAGCATCAGCAGGTGCGAACACTACTCCGTCAAGTGTATCTTACACAGAAGGGACAGCTGCAGATGCAACTAGTACCTCCTTAAATGTACGTTGCATACAAGAAGCATCAGTAAGCACAAGGAACGCTCCCTCAGCTTACGCACAAGGAACACCAATAGACACAACTAGTACTTCCTCAAGTATACCTTATATGCAGGAAGCACTAGCAGTCACAAATAACGCTCCCTCAACTGCATCCATTGCACAAGGAGTACAAGGAGGCACAAACAGCAGTGTTTCAGTTGTACCTTATAGTGCACTTAAGCCGCATGCGCCACAATTAGTAGAAGACATAGAAAATACCACACAAACCAATTAAGGCGATGTTAAATCCTGTGTTACTGGTAAATACGGGGAACCACTTTTTTCATTAATTTTTCAATTTTAAGAAAATATCTCTATGAAAAATTGTTCTTTTTGATTGAAAAAACAAATTTCCATAGAGATATTTACTCAAAATTGAAAATGAAATGAGGAAAGTGGATCCTCATATTTGTCGGTGATAGGTGGCTTTAGCATCACCTTAAAACA
Source organism: Gastracanthus pulcherrimus (assembly GCA_949152435.1). Lineage (NCBI taxonomy): Eukaryota > Metazoa > Arthropoda > Insecta > Hymenoptera > Pteromalidae > Gastracanthus > Gastracanthus pulcherrimus. The sequence goes on from OX424576.1 coordinate 41,375,825, forward strand.
AATTACACATAAAGTTGTTCTAGTTTTAGTTTGATATATTTAAAATAATTAGTTTTGATATTTAACATGATGATGATATGTGAAAGAGAAGTGGATGAGAATTATTTTTCATTATTTGCCAATTGCTACTCTTTTTTGTTTTATATATGAGTATATAAATAAATTCATTTTCGTTATAATTTTAGTCTTCTCACGATTGAGTTCACTTCTGTTAATTGAAATAAAGTTTCTCGACTTCCGTAATACGCCGAAATATTGTTATATTTGAAAAAATGTATTACATTTAACAGGAAACGGAATATTTACTGTCTGTGTTATTTAACCCTTTAACGCCCAACTTGACCATTTTTCGACAATATTTTCAGTGGTGTGTAGCACTAACTTAAAATGGTTCCAAAAATTCTAGAGATACCATTTCTAACGTAAAATTGTATGTACTTTCAGAATCCGGTATCAGAATTGTCGAAAAATTTAACAATAAAAAGTTATAAACAATTTTTTGCAAAAAAACGTAAATTTAAAAAAAAAAAAATTCGTTGAACCCAAATTTCCGAATGGAAAGAGGGTTCGCTCGTACGTCTAACACGTATATATTTGGTCAATGATATGTATACTTTATTGTAAAACAGTTGCAATATCGAAATTAAAAATGGCGGCCATCCAAACAATCCCTTTTCCACCAAACTTATCTAAAAAGGTAGGTGATTTTTTTTTTCGATCAGGATCGACTTTACGAAAAAAGTTATAGAACAAAAAGTTCCTAGAATTGATCAAAGAACACGTATGAATTTTTTCAGAATTTTCGGAGCGTCTTTTGGATTTTTGGATATGGCTATTTTTTGAAAAATCATAAAATGGCTCCGAAAATTCTGAAAAAATTCACACGTATTCTTTGATCAATTCTAAGCACTTTTTGTTCTATAACTTTTTTTCGTAAAGTTGGTCTTCATTGAATTAAAAATTGTTGAACGTTCCTAGCCGCTGCTGAATGTAACGTTGCCCGGGTTTCACCACGTGGGGGTGAACGTTCATTGAAAACACACGTTACCGTTTTTTTTTGTTGTTTTGTTTTTATTGTTTTTTTTTTGTTTTTTTTTGTTTTTTTAATAATTTTTGACTCTGAATTTTTTGATTTGTAGTAAATACTCAAAGAAGATAACTACTAATAGTGCTTTTTTGAAGCATGGTTCACAAAAATATTCATTATTGCATTTCTCACAACATTTAGAACTTCTTACTTTACATTCCGAGCAATACGAGCGTTTAGTTCCTTTTGCAAGCTCATGCTTCGTCAATAAAACTGTTTGTAGATAATGCTTGCTTATTTCTATAGCAAATTCTTTTATCCCGCATTTTTCATTTTGTCGAACAGTATTCCTCAGAATAAGTGCATTTGTAATAGATGCTTGAATTATTCGCATCAAAATACTCCACGTCCATTTTTTGGATCGGATATTTGGTAACACTTTATTACAATACTGATCGTTGATGTCTACTCCGCCCATAAATTGGTTATAAATTTTAAAAGCATTCGGAAATGGTATTTCCGCCTTCTGTTGATCAGTGCTACTGTATCTTTTTACAACACCAAGGGGCTTCATACCTGCTGCAGTGGACAGAATTGAAACAGGCTTCGAATCTTGCACAGTAATAAAATTCAGCCCACTAGTCTGCTCATGTTGTACAGCAAAAGTCCCTTTAGGAGCTTTTTTTTCCAAGATATTTTTTACTTTCACCCGATTTTCTCTAACTGTCCCTGTAGCTTGAAGACCAATTTTCTTTAGATGAACCAATAAATCTGGACTAGTAAAAAGATTGTCGAAATAAATATGATTCAGTCCCAATTTACGCGGAGATAAAGATTTCAACATATTTTCCAGCATTCGAATAACTACTCTGCTACCTAAAGCACAATTTGCTAATCTATCATTTGTTTTCTTTTTACCGCAGTAAATGTCAAAATGAAAAAGGTAACCAAAACTGCTACATAGAGCCCAAAGTTTGATACCAAATCGAGTTGGCTTTCCCCTTTTAAATTGTTTTAGAGTACATCTACCAAAATATTTAACCATCATTTCATCGATCGAAAATGCTGTGCAAAAATAGCCGAATTTCTTTATGTTCGTGTTGAATATATCAGTAATAGCTCGAACACGCCAAACTTTGTCCAAATAATTTTTATCCTTCAACTGCGAACATTTCAAAAAAAATTTTATTTGTTCAAATTTATTTCTACTTATGGAGTTGCAAACTATTTCACTTTTTAAAAATGGATCTGTTGACCAATAATCTCGTTGAGATGGTCTTTTATTATAGGTTGAGAAAATTATAACACCTAGAAAAGTATTCAAATCCGTTAGAGATAACTCATACCCATTCTCTTTCGTAGCGTCTATAATGTAATTTTTTAATTCTAGAGAGAAAAAGAACTCAAAAATCTCTACTGGAGAACAATTGAAAATTTTTTTTCTGTCTCGTTCGAATAAAAAAATCTCATTCTCAGGAGAATGATTGTGCACCTTCTTTCCTTTTTTCCAAACATACTCATGAGCTTCTTCTAATTTTTTTTGAGTATTATCATAATCATCAAATACTTTAGTGTAAGAAACAGAAGGAAATGGAACAGACGAGTTATTCGTGACATTTTCATGAAGTTCATCTTCATCATTTGACCCATCATTATCAGAGTTTCCTGAATCCTCACTAGGAATAAATACATATTCATTGGAATTTTCTTTTTCAGAAATTTCATATCGACTTCCTCGATTCCTCGACATTTTGAGGTCGTTAGCTGATATATGTATGAAAGAAGCGTGAGTGTGTATAATATAAAATAGGTATAAGTAGTTTACAAAGTAATTTATAAAATAGGTATAAGTAGTTTACAAAGTAATTTATAAAATAGGTATAAGAAAGGATAGGTAATTTACGCGTTAGTATGTATTTTTAGTTTATACTTATGAACTATTACGAAAAAAAACTACAAATGTAATCAGAAATAGGGCATATATTTTTTTATGAATTTCTTGATATATGTGTTTATCGAGGTAAAATAAAAAAACGAAGAATAATGTTCTTTGATTAGAGAAAACAATAAATAAATGTTGATTGTGGTGAAACCCGGGCAACGTTACATTCAGCAGCGGCTAGGAACGTTCAACATTTTTAATTCAATGAAGACCAACTTTACGAAAAAAAGTTATAGAACAAAAAGTGCTTAGAATTGATCAAAGAATACGTGTGAATTTTTTCAGAATTTTCGGAGCCATTTTATGATTTTTCAAAAAATAGCCATATCCAAAAATCCAAAAGACGCTCCGAAAATTCTGAAAAAATTCATACGTGTTCTTTGATCAATTCTAGGAACTTTTTGTTCTATAACTTTTTTCGTAAAGTCGATCCTGATCGAAAAAAAAAATCACCTACCTTTTTAGATAAGTTTGGTGGAAAAGGGATTGTTTGGATGGCCGCCATTTTTAATTTCGATATTGCAACTGTTTTACAATAAAGTATACATATCATTGACCAAATATATACGTGTTAGACGTACGAGCGAACCCTCTTTCCATTCGGAAATTTGGGTTCAACGAATTTTTTTTTTTTTAAATTTACGTTTTTTTGCAAAAAATTGTTTATAACTTTTTATTGTTAAATTTTTCGACAATTCTGATACCGGATTCTGAAAGTACATACAATTTTACGTTAGAAATGGTATCTCAAGAATTTTTGGAACCATTTTAAGTTAGTGCTACACACCACTGAAAATATTGTCGAAAAATGGTCAAGTTGGGCGTTAAAGGGTTAATCGTAATACTAAAATGCGAGTACGGAAGTATGGGGCAAGCCTGACTCCGAATTAATCTTTTCTTTTATTTAAAATTATTTCGTTGAAACGAAAGTTAAAGATAGCGCTTATAAAAAGATATGTTTGACGTTATTAAGCACGATTCTAGACTAATAATATTGTAATATATCTATTATTACTATAAATTCATTAAAGAAATCTCTGTCTTAGTTGTACAATATAATTTGTTATCGAACCATGTTGTGGAATCTACTTTAAATTTCCGTTGACTTTGTGTTAGACTTTATGCCTACTTTGTTATTTATATAGTTATTAATATTATATATATATATAAAAAGGAGGCTCTGAAGAATGTCGCTTTCCTCATTTTGTCCACATCAATTGTATTAGTTTCAAAATAAATAATAAATATTCTAACATTACGTTTATTCATTTCATTCCTTCCATATGACCATACTATGTATTTTATATATATATCAGGATTTTGCAGCTTTTATATACGATAATTTGCTGTGGTTTATCACCCAGAAATAAAAAAAAACAAAATGTTACGTATGTCTTCTTACCACCATCATCTCATATGTAAATAAAAATGTATGTTTATATTCTGTATGCAAAAACCTGATTCGAGATAATTTGTACATTCACATAATGTGATAAACTATAAAGTTTTTTACAAATGAAATCCTGAAGTTGTAGAACAAGCAGCTGCACCTACCTCTTGCTTTATGGAGAAATATAAAATTCTAAACTTAAAGTTGATAGAGAATACTGACTCGTTTAATGTATTAAATGAAGTAGTTTTTATTTCCTTATAAAATATAATATATTTTATATAAAATAATAAATTAACTAATTTGTATAACGTACAGAAATTTTGTAAACTTTTGTTTAGTTTACCTAAAGGTAGCCAACGTACTCGAGGGGTAGCCGGTGTACCTGAAGGTAGACGGCGTACGTGAAGGTAGACAGCGTACGTGAAGGTAGCGGCGGCGTACGTGAAGGTAGCGGTGGCATACCCGCGGGTACACGTGGGCAGCCACAATCACCGCTGGCGTCGCTACTGTCGCTTATGAACGGGACTAACCTAAAGTAACGCTAACGCACGGTGACAGCACCGAAGCTAGTCGCGATCATCTGAAGGTGGCCACGAGCGTCAGATCCCAGTAACGATTGCCAAGACGGCTCAAACGTGCAGAGGGGCCAGAGGGCGCAGTTAACAGTTTTATCTAGCTTAGCGGTACGCACCCTAGGCTCGCGACACGATCGCGAACTGTGTTAATGGAATCGAGGAGGACTCGAGCATGAGGGCAGCCTTTACTTGTCCAAAACCGAAATTATAGAATAAAAAGGCGGTCCAGAGGTTTTTCGACAAGACACAGGCTCAAAAATGTAGCTTTGGACCTTGAACGCCGAAACAATTATATTCGGGCACTTTAAGACCACATCGCTATTTCTTGGTTTCAGACCGTGAACTTATGACACGGCTACAAGCTCGAGGCTTATAGACTAAACGACACCCTCGCTCAGGTAACCTCGACTATTGCTCGTACCCAAGTTGGAATTAAAAATTACCTAATGCAGTCGCTACTGTGAAAGCACTATTATAACGAACACGATCCGTCTATTTATTTCGCAACCGGTATTTATTAACGGTCCTGAATTGATTTCTCTTCGACCGCGCATACATGATAGAACTATTTTAAAACCTAAGCCTCGATGTCCACTCTCTGCAAATGTTACGTTTTGTTTGCAAGATCTGTAGATTACAATATCAGTAATCGCATGAAAAACTGTGAAAAATTGAATAATTCTATAACAATGAAGTGGATTCAGAATTATATCTTCGGTATTCGCAGTTGACAATTTTCTCGCACTACTGCTTGTATCCAACTCTTCATCGTCTGATTGAGTTGTGAATCGATTACCGTGAAATTTAAGTTTACGCGGCTTCGAAGCACGTTCGGAGGTCGATTTCACCTTTCAGATAACTTGCAATGATATTCTTACGTCCTGTACTCGCCAAGAACCAGAACAAAACTAACCGTTGATGCTAAAAGCAGCATAGTAGAAAACGGACACAGAGAGGTATTATACTATTAGAGGTATTATACTATACACCTTTATTCTTCAATAAACCGTATTATGGCTCAACACGACACTACTACAAACTCTAAATATTGTTTTGAAAAACCGTTGAACCTTATCGGGTATGAAATTCGGAGTAGAAGATCGAAGGACGGAGCACCCGCTCCAGTCTGGCCGAGCGCTCGCAGACCTGCTCGACGCCCCTCTGCATTCGGCTATGTATCTTCGGAAATATTTAGAATTGGACTCTGTAACTTTGTATACATATTCTTGACTATCTTAGGTATCGATTTAAACAATAAAAAAATCGATTCTTTAGACTTCCTAAAGCAGGATCCCCCGTGAAAGAGATTGAGGAGAGTTACTGTTACAAACTTTTCGTTTTAATATCTTTAAAATATGTTCGGTAAAAAATTTTGAAAAAATTCAAACCACTTTACATGTTTTCTGCATTTTTGTAACTTCTGAATGTTCTTATATGTGGCTTGCTCCCTTAAAAAATGAAAAGTCATCTCATCAGGAAGGAGAAAGAAACGAACGTCCTCGTCGATTGTACACAGAATTAATTTTTCACGGTTATAGAAGGTAAGTGGGCACAAAACAATTAATCGAATGTCGTCTCTGTAATTGCGACGCCAGTGCAAGTAGAGTAGTGAAAGAAGGAAGGCGATTTGCGGTGGCGCCGATGAAATGATTTTATTAATATAGAGATATATAACAATCGAGAAGCTGCATATTATACCTACTGCAAATTTTTGATTGCTTTCTATTGCTTGCGTTTATTTATTATGCTGTTTTCGAAAAGATTATATAGGAACAAGTGTATAAAATAAAGACGAGAGAGGTAAACTTAAAAGTATTATTTAATTCTTATAAACTGTACAGAAAGTGCGAGAGGCCGAGATGCTTGCCGCGTACGTTAGCAACGGCGGGTGTATGCATTTCAAGTGAGAGAGAAAAGCAGGCGAAAACTACGGTTATTACTATGATGATAGTTTAAAGTTTTTCTAAAAAGCGCGAATTTTCAATCACAACATATTATAAATTTTAATTGCAAATAAATAAATTCTTCACGCCCTCTCAATTAACAATTTTTTTTTTTTTTTTTAACGTCGCCATGTTTATGCTCCCATGTGGTGCTAATTGACGACGGGGGTCTGCGGTGTGTTTGTAAACAAAGCACATGTAATTTTTACAGTGGTGCTTGTATCAATCGGCAGAGACTAGGATTCGAACCCGGGTCACCGGCATGGGAATCCGACACTCTACCGACTGAGCCGCCGCAGGCCCCAATTAACAATTTACTATTAGACGTAAAAATATTGTTCATAATAATTTGCTTTATTTTCTTTCTTCTTATGTATTCTTCAATCCGACATCATTGACGAAGTCATCTAGCTTACAAGGAGAGTCCACAATCCACGGGAAACGGTTTTCAATGAGGCTTTAGGAAGTGGTTTCTCGTACCTAAAAATGATCCCCAGCACCCGTAGTTTCATCTCATACAAATACGCATTATTTTAATTGAAAATGGTACCTATACTTCGAATCATAACTCTTTTTATACAACATATACACTGTAGGAGTTATGACATCCTAGAATAACTTATAAAGCGGGATCTCTTATAGGTGGACGCATTACTTACATGGCCACATTACCTGCATCCACCTTAGTAGTGTTTATGAACAATGCAATCGTCAAAAGAAAAACTAACTGGTATTTATTACATTAAAAAAATAACAAGTAAACAAATATGAATAGTATTATTACTTAGTAATTAGTATCCAAAAAGATTTTTCTTACATTTTCTTCAAGTCTTACCTTTACAAAAGTTGATAAATAATGAAAAAACTCTTCAAAATTAAAAAAAAAAAAAAGTTTCTATGATCATTTCGGTTGCATGATTTTGTTTTCTAAAACAGAGAACTTTATAACGATTATTTTTTCGAAAACCAAGATTTTGATGAATTTTGATGTTTTTGAGGTCGCTGAATCAGAATACGTAGGTTTTTCAAAATGTCTGTCTGTATGTGTATATGTGTGTATGTGTGTATGTATCTGTGAGTGTGTGTGTGTGTGTGTGTGTGTGTGTATGTACTTATGTGGTCAAATATTGTGGTCACCATAACTTTTGAAGACCACGGTATTTCGGGCTGAAAATTTGCAGGTACATCAAATATGACCCATAATAGAACTGATTCAAATTTGGAACTAAATGGTCAAAACGTACTAATATTTTTGAAAATTTAAAATATTTAAAAATTTTCCAAAAACTAAATAAATTTTTTTTGTAATTTTATGCGTTAGATATGTCAAAAATATGCATAAATTCGTAAAGTAGCCGTAATTTACTTTCAATTGGTGTATCTGACAAGATCCATAAAGTTAGTGTTTGTTAAAGAATTGCGATTTTAAATTTTTAAAATATGTTAAAATTGGAAAAAATTATTTTTGATATTTTATACGTTTGATATGACGAAAACATGCATATATATGCGTAAAGTTCATGTCATTTTATTTCTATTGGTCTATTTTACAATTATTTCAAAGTTTGTTTTAGTTAAAGAATTACAATTTTTAATTTTTAACTTATGAGCTCTTTTGTTCACAAAATTCGTTTAAGAATTTTGGTGTTTCTTATAATTTTGTTTACAAATGGTCAAAATCGTATTTTTTGCCTTCAAATATTTCTATATGTACATGTACTTGAACACTCGACGTGGGAAATTTCTGGTCGAATGCGTTTGAATATTTTTGAAATACTGCAATTTCATTGAGTCTCATTGGATGGAACGCATGCTTTCGCTAAGCTCATTGGAGGATTTCAAACACATTCGACCAGAAATTTTCCACGTCGAGTGTACCTCTAGCCAAAACGTGCGACTTTACCCATCTGTGGTTATTAGTATTATAGAGAATATTCAGTAACATTTTTAAGCCCATAATTTTTTCTTGGGTTTCGAAATAAAAATTGATTATTGAAAATTGAGTATATGTACTTGTATAAGTATTTAAAGCCAAAAGGTACGATTTGCCCATTTGTGGTCTTGTTCTTGAGATGCAGTATTATAATTTTGTTCAATTTATCATTAAAATATACGTAAAGATGTCTTTTTTTTATATAAGAGAAGAATATATATATTATTATCCATATATAATATATCCATATTATATATGGATATATAATATGGATATATTATTCCATATTGTTTATACCATTATAAAATTAATTTTGCTATTTTTTATCGGTTTATTCTAATAAAAATGCTTATAACTGTGACACGCCATTAATCATAAATAGATATCTTTAAAATTCCGGGTCAACTATGTTTTTATATCAACTTTAAAAAGTTGAATTAATAAAAATTTAAAAAAATCTTTTTGGACCACCTTAATATATATGTGTATAGGATTTGTGTTTATTTAAAATAATTATCACCTCGATGCATACACTTATTATGGAAAAATGGTTAAAGCGGTTCAAGTGTACGCGAAATAATGCAGATATCATGCAATTTTTTGAGTATTGGCCTAAAAAATAATTTTACGATCGGCGCGTAGAGTGATATTTCAAAGTGAGCCTGGAGCAATGAGACATAGACCCACACACTAGTTACCATGACTATAGTAATAATGGAATTTGCTCGGGGCGACGCACAAATATGTGTCTACGTGATGTGCCTGTTAGGAAATACCAATATCCTCTCGCCCCGGAATTGCGCTTCATTATCGCTTTTGAGTTCTGATTTCCCATTCGTCTCGGAGATGACCAGTCTTCCCGCTTTCAAACCCACACAAGCACACTCGCGCGCACACACACCTTGTTTGATCGCGACCGCCAGCTTAGCATGTATTATATACTTCATCGAATCATGTACTTTATATTGTGCGTGTGTGACCTCTGCTACTTCGCGTGCTCGGAGCTTTAATACACTTGAAGATAATTTTTTCGATAGGATCATGTAAATGTGGATTGTTTATATGTATATTAGAAGCGAATTTATATTTTTAGTAACCGGAGAAAACTACTGGTAACTCTTTTAACATATTGTTTATTTGAAAACCGCTTTAAAAAATATAATTTTCCAACATCGTATTTCTTTCTTAGTCCAAAGTTTAGTTCCTCAATTTATAAACAAAAGCGTAATTAAAAAAATGTAACTTGAAACAAACAATAAAATGGAATCCAATGAAATAATGCATCGTTTTTAGTAACATACATAAAAATATCTAGTAAAATCTTTTTAGGCTTTATAATTATTTATTTCCGAGAAAAAAATTAATTTATAATATAAATATAATTTTTTTATATTGAGGCTAATTATAGTAAAATTAATGTAACCTATATGAGAATGTTAAGAGATAGCTATTTCATTATTCTATAGATTTTATATACATATTTTACTTAATGCTGTTATGCGTCGGGCAACAAAAATTGATTTATTTTTACAAAATAATTTTTTTTTCTAATACTAATAAAAATCAAGACTCAAATAATTTTAAATTGAAAAAAAATTAACTTTGATAATAAAAACAAGAAATGAATATAAAGAAAAGATGCGCGTAGTACGTAAAATCTACCCTATGTTTCTTAAAAATGTCATTTCCATGTTTAACTTACAATAAATAACAATAAAATAATTAATTAACAATAAATTATTGTATAAGTACATTTAATTACAAAACAACGACAAGCTAAGTACTACTAGTCTACTACGTGAGAATTTACATTGTTCTATCTAACTGATTTATTTTACATAGTAATATTTCTGACTTAAAAACTCTGCCAGAAGTTTTATAATTTAAAACTTTTAATTATGTATTATGATAGATACCAATAATCTTAATTTTTTTTAAAAACAATTATTTTTCAATGTTTTGAACTAAAAAACATGAGAATTTTTTCTATGTTAGTTTATGTGAATAAGAACACCTTGTTATTTTCCTTGACATGTCTATGCCGAGTGTCTCTTAAAGACAAAAAGTGCTTTAAAATAAACATACCGACGTATGAATGTGTCTGAACTGTTTCCCTAAGAAATCTTTTATGTTGGCTTGAAGAGAAAGGAAATATAGCCGTAAAATTTGCCGGAAATAAAAATATTACATTTAAACCCAATTTCAAATATTGTAAACTATAAAAGTTGAGCTGGAAAAATGTTCATTTAATAAAATTAATTAAGTAATTGACACATTTTAAAAATACAACATTTTTAAAATATAATATTCTTAAATTTAATTAAAATTCATATTATTTTCAATAAAACTTTTCCGGTTTAAAGTTTTATGTACAGAAAATTAAGTTATCAGAGTTATGTATTTTCCTTGACAGAACAATTACAAGTTTTACTGAATGATTCCAAGCTTTGTGAAATCAACATAATTCCAACAATATTTTCTTAAAATCCAAAACTTATTGAAGAAGAAAAACTTAAACTATTTTATAACTTAACTTGTTATTAATTAGGTTTATACCTATTTGTCTTCAGAAGTCGTTATTATAAATCAAATAATAATATTACTTTCTCAAAGAGACAGCTTTGTAACGATGTGCTCAGTGTAATTTTATTCGGGAAATCGTGTAGTGACTTATTTCCATGATCTCGTATCTAGATAAACGAATATACGAAATTTATCAGTTTCCTGAAAACCATCCATATATGAGTTAGTGTACACTTGACACATAATTCTTATGATCGAATATATTAAATTTTTTTTAAATACTGTAAATTCATTGGGTTCAATGTATGTTCTTGCTAATCTCAGTAGAGGATTTAAAAAAAATTCAAACTCTTTCAATCAGAAGACATGTGCGTCAGTGTACGTACTGTTATAATTATAAATTACTATTATAGAACAGATATAGGTACTTCTTATATATTAAGTTTTTTTCAATTAAGTGAACCATTTGAAAAAAAAGCTTTTTCTATGAGGAAGCAATAAATTTCAAAAGGGAGTCTACAACATTTTTAACGTTTTATAAAAAGCAATTAAATAATGTATTTTATCAGCTCCTAATTAAACGACGGTTTTGATGCACAATTACATTTTTACTTTAACAAGTTAAACTTTTAATCAAGAAAGCTTCTTTTCATTTAATTAGAAAAGAGTTTGAAAAAAGCATTCCTCTCTTTTGTCAGTGCGAAAGATGACACTTACAGTGAAGAGATTTGCCGTGGAAACAACAACGCAGTAGCCGGCTGCACAGATGCGTCAGCTCACGGCTTGGAATAATTTCATGCTTACTCTATCATTGAGAGAAGGGACGTTGTGCAGTAATTGCAATCACCGGCTAATGCTGCGATCGTCTCTTGTTATTACGCGCGTGTTTGCCCATGGCTCTCCCCTTATACACACGTGCGCAGGAATATATGCTCGTTCGTACGTTCTCGCAGGTCGTAGCTTTATTATGTCGGCGTCTAATTTGCCGCGGGCCACGTTCTGAATCCCTTTTGAACTCCGAATGGAAAATCACCCGAATCATTCTCTCTGGCTTGGCGCTAAGCTCCAGTTGCTCGTTCTTTTTTTATGCTGGATAATGCCGACTACATGATCATGATTATCTTTGATGTCATTATTCAGGTGCTATTTCAGTATGTAGTTGATTTCGTAATAACTGTAATATGTTGCAAGACTTGCTATGTCTTAAGGGCGAAGGATTCTGAAAAATATAATGATGTAATTAAAATTCTTATAAGTATTAAAAGATTCATTTTTACAAAAATATTTAAACGTATTTCTCTGTTTTATTTATTTCAAAAGAAGAAGTTTAAGTTTCAGATTGATCCATCAAAAATTCCATTGTGAGAAGCATTTTGAAATCTAAAGTTATATTAGAAAAATGTAATTTATACCAAGTTTCAAGCCATTTTACAATATTTACCATACCCATTGATTTTATACCACAATTAGTATTCATTTTAACCCATATTAAGCTTTAGGTATTCAAAAAATTTCGATATAATAAGTTTACGATAATAAGAAGCACTAACAAACCAAAGTTATCACTCTATAAAATGTATTGATTCTTAATTAAAAATCATCGTTACAAAGCTTTCTCTTTGAGAAATCAAAACTATTAAGGAAACAATAAAAAACGACATTTATTTATAGTAAGCTGTAGTTACTTCAAAAGTGATAACTTTTATTTGAAAGATAGTAACCAATATTTCTTGAAAGTTTCAAAATGATTTAATAAAACCATAAAAATTAAAAACTATAATTTGGTCAGATGGTGAATAAATTATTAAAATGAGAAGTACTGAACCATCAAAAAAATAGCGTTTTCTGCATATTATTCAACAAAAAATGTAATGTTTCGTTTAACGATTTTTCGAACAACTTCATTATTTATTAATTATTAGTAGTTTAAATGATCACAAACATTTATAGTAAGTTACTTTAAAAGAATGCTGATTATCTTTAAATTATGAATATGTATATACATACTATTAATGAATAGTCATAGTAATTGTTAAAAGTATTGTATTTTTAAATTAAATAGTATCACTTCTATAAATTCATTACTTTCATTTTTAACCCAGAACATCGGAAGACCTTTTACTCGTCACACAGAAACTATAACATCTCGGCATTTCTAATTTCCGCCTGGAAACTGCATTTCCTCAACGTTCGACGTTTCCATTATCAATTACCTCTCCCCCTCTTGCCCTCGCTCTTGCCTACCCGTGCTATCGCACTGCAGTTCTGCGTCGCGACGAAAGCCCGCGCATCGTGTAGGTAGACGTCGAGGCTAGTTTCGATGCAGCAACTCCAATCGAACGGGCAGATTTGGCCTGGCGAGAAAGCCGCTTCGTGGAATTTGCATTACACTGCGTACTGTTCGAAAGCTTCCAGTAACTTTGAAGGTCCATAAAGTCAATGCACTTGAGTGCGAAGCTCGAGAGAATCAAGCACACAGGGAAGCAGTAGGCGATGACACAAATGCGTGGACAGGAACGAATGGGATTGCAGACAGATGATAGGAGGCGCAAGAAAAAATGAATTTTTGGATAGTAATGAACTTTTTGTCGTAATTAAAGGATCTTTCTTTTAATTGATGGAGCTACCCTTGGCGGCAAGAGTAATTCGTTTTATGAGAAAAGTGCAAAAGTAACCTCCTCAAAAGACGTGAGATGGTTTCAATAATCAATTTTCATCTTAATTATATACATATACTTCGCATATACATGCGCATGTACGTTCGTAAATGCGTGCGTTGGAATTTAATTTATATTTCAAATAAAAAATAAATAACATTGATGAAATTATATTATCTTTCTTTTACTTGAAAAACTTTAATATACAATAATAGTTATCTCTATATGGTCATGCATGTAATGTGGCCACCTACACGAGATCTTGCCGTATGTGATATTCTGGGGCGCCGTAACTCCTACAGTATACGTATTGTGATAATAGATGTTGAGAGGCGCGGTAACCACGCTGCTAGCACCCTCTATTTACAAGATAGTGTCATGTTTACGCGCAATAGCATGAAAACTCTGATTTCGTAGCAATGCATGCATATAAAGAAACTACTTTTATCAGCGGGATATGAGCAAATAAACAATCATACGGTACATAAAATTATAGCTCTTTTACTTATTTTAATGTGGTATAGAAAAATTTATAGTATAGTAAAATTTGACGAAAAACTCGATTTGTTTTTATTTTATTTTCTAATACTTTGTACATTTTTAGAACAGAAAATGATTTTGTATTGTCAATATTGGCCATAAAAAATAATGTTAATTAGCTTAATAGTTGTTTATACGTATTTTTCTGCCGACCTTTATTGCACACAATCCAGCGTATTCCTACACTAGACCAGGAGGGTTACAGATTGGCATGGCTCTAACGTGAAGTAACTTAGATAACTATTGGAATCGCTCGGGAATGGTATACCTATTGAAAATATCGAGGTGCTCCAGCTTGAAAAGGTGTGTCATTTGCATAAACAACGAAAAAGTGAAAAAAAATGCGAAAATCGCATTTTTTCCCGGAAACAATCGCATATAACTCAGTAAGTATGCATTTTAGAGAAAAAATGTATACTTGTAAACTTGTTCATTATGAAATTTTCTACAAGACAGGGTTGGTCCGATATCCGTAGATTTGAAATGTTCGCTGCAAAATACTCTAAAGTGCAAAAAAAGTAGGTAAAATACAAGGTAATTTTAAATTATTTATTTAACAATGAAAAAATATCCCAATCACGCCATAAATTTATAGAAAAGTACTTGACTGCAATACAAAACGAGAGCCGCAAGGCCGATTAAGATCGGACTGACAGTTTTTGCATAATGCAATTGTTAAGTAACCTACCTGAAAAAAAAGATCTTTTTTTTAATTTTGTGCCAGGCTCAAAGTTATGAATATTTTTTTGCGCCCGCGCTTTTACACCTTCTTGTATCCTTAAACTATCATATACAATTGCTATCTCAACCATTTTTACTTTTTAATAACTTTTTGAGCAGTTTTAAAAAGTTTGAAAATTTTGGCTTTTAAACAAATAAGCCCGTGAAGCGGGATTTGCGAGTGGGAAAAAACCGGAAAGTATAGGAAATTAGTACTCGGAAAGACGCTTCTTTTAAAAAAAATCATCCAATTCGGTACTGTAGATGTTGAGATATTAACTTCCAAAATCGGGAAGGGTATGCGGCGTAACGGTAAATGATGTAACAATAAATTATATACCAATCGATAGGTTTGACCAAGATATTTTCGTATCTGCTTTCAAAAATTACATTGCACGTGTGCATCACGCACAAAAATTTGCATAAACATTGAGTAGAGCGCGCTCGGAGCCGAAATTCGGAGTGGTTGGGATAGGCTGCGAAACTTGAAATCGTCGCTTCAAAATCGGTGCGCTCGTTTCAGGATGATATATCTCGGCTTCATACTGCACCGATTTTGACGATTTTTTTAATTAGGGTAAAAAAACGAGAGGATTTCAATTTTCATAGTTACATTTATCAATTTTAAAAAATAAACAATCGGTGGTCGATTTTCATAATCAAGCATTTTTAAACGTTGCTAAAAATTAGTGCTAATCATAATATCCTTATTGGGCATATATTGTTCATTGTAAATTAGTATTAAATTGAAGAATTAATGCGTAATAATGTTATAAATTGATTTAATTGTTATTTAATGCATATAGTACATTGAATAACAGAAGATAAGGAATAAATAATCGTAAAACATTGTCAATTTCATTAAATTTACATAATTTACAGAATTTATTTATAATACAAGTTCATTTATTACATTAATTGGCATACTTTTTATTTACACTGAATTTCGTCGTCGCTGTCTTCGTTGTCGGAAACGCATTCGTTAGCTGTTAATATGTCTGTATTTACATGGAATTGTACATCATTGTCGTCATCAATATCAAGTTCGCTACTATCTTCTACATCTATATTACTGTCTAATACATTTTCTTCGCAATTTTTACAAGTTTGACCGTGGCATCCTGCGCAATAATCGGAACATTTTAATCCGTGTTTTACACAACTACAAGATTTTGTGCAGCCCTTTGTACATTTACAACTGATGTCTCGTAATATATTGTCAGGAACTAGTAAATCAGTTGTATATGTTGGTTGTAATTTATTACCCCTAACACTCCAACCCCATTGCGTCGGGTCCAATGAATTACCGAGCCATTGTTGCGCTTAATAATATGCTCTAAACGTATGCTGTTTTGCAGCTAATTCAGTTGGCGGAAGCATAGCGAAATTAAAAGCTTTCTTCTTAGAGCTACTTTTAAAACATAAATATCTTAGATCCTTTAATTATTGTAGCTGAAGATATAGATGTTGAGACGGCCTGTACCTATACCCTTATTATCAAGAACGGTACCATTAATTATTATTGTTAATGTTAATATGATATTAACATTAGTAATTATTATAAGCAAAATAAATTAGTTAATACATTTAGGATATAAAAAAACGTAGTATTAATTAAAAGTTATTTTTTTTATAAGAAATCATTTAATTAATTATTTAATTATTGCGGAAATGATTCGGTTTTATATTTGTTAACTAAGATGATACGGCGGGGCCAACGTAATGGCTAAGAACGCGCGCGTGTGCATATACACACACGAGCGCGCAGACATACGAAAGCGTGTTCAGCGAGGAGCAACGAATTCGCGAATATTGGAAGAGTGGGGATTCGCGAATATCGTGAGAAGGAGGACGGGAGCGAGAGAGATGGAGAGAGTGGGCTCGGGTATATATCGGCGACGCACAGCCGAGGAAGCACCGAGTTTTCTCTGACCTCTCAAGCCGTGGCTAGCCAGCGAGCAGGCCTCGCGCTCGGGATACTAGGGTGAACTCGGGCCACTTCTTGTGGTGAACACACGGTGATGTGGCGAATCCTCGCCTATCTACCGCGTGTAATCTCTCTCTTTCGCTTCCCTCTATCGTAACTCCACTCCTCTTTAATTGTACTTTTACCCTCAATAAAAAACCAAGTTTCACACTAATAATTATAACTCATTTTTCCCCGCCTCCACCTATTATTCGGGTGCGCCGGACGTCCTTCAGTAGCCACTGGAGGGGGAAACGCGCTAACGAATTTCATAAAAGGCATAGCTCGGGCGGCCAACGCGCTGCCCGAGACTACGTCTTCAGGGTTTTACCCGAGAAAAGCGCGCTGGTGCCTTTCTCGGGGTTTTGACTGCTTGCCCGGCGGAGAGCTAACGCGCCCTCCTGCTGGTTCGAGTTAGCATACCAAAAACCAAAGTACAGTTGCACTTCTGCAGCTCCGACCTCGGCGGCTGCAGGAGCGTAACTATCAGGGGGAATCCAGGAAGAGGTTGTTTCTCGCGCACTTCTTCGGGTCCGTACGCGAACCGCGTGTAACAAAAACACAACTGGAAAACGAACTCTCCTACGTTGGAGTAGAAGAACGGCTTAAGTCCATCACAATGTATTAGTAATTTTAACGCAAAGAGCGCCTGTAGATAAGAAAATTTATTATAAAAGTAGCTCTACGAAGAAAGCTTTTAATTTCGCTATGCTTCCTCAACATCTATTGGACCGAATTGGATGATTTTTTTTTAAAAGAAGCTTCTTTCCGAGTACTAATTTCCTATACTTTCCGGTTTTTTCCCACTCGCAAATCCCGCTTCACGAGCTTATTTGTTTAAAAGCCAAAATTTTCAAACTTTTTAAAACTGCTCAAAAAGTTATTAAAAAGTAAAAATGGTTGAGATAGCAATTGTATATGATAGTTTAAGGATCCAAGCAAAAAAATATTCATAACTTTGAGTCTGGCACAAAATTAAAAAAAGGTCTTTTTTCCAGGTAGGTTACTTAACAATTGCATTATGCAAAAATTGTCAGTCCGATCTTAATCGGCCTTGCGGCTCTCGTTTTGTATTGCAGTCAAGTACTTTTCTCTAAATTTATGGCATGATTGGGTTATTTTTTCATTGTTAAATAAATAATTTAAAATTACCTTGTTTTTTTACCTACTTTTTTTCACTTTAGAGCATTTTGCAGCGAACATTTCAAATCTACGGATATTGGACCAACCCTATCTTGTAGTAAATTTCATAACGAACAAATTTATAAGTATACATTTTTTCTCTAAAATGCATACTTACCGAGTTATATGCGATTGTTTCCGGGAAAAAATGCGATTTTCGCATTTTTTTTTTCACTTTTTCGTTGTTTATGCAAATAGCATACCTTTTCAAGCTGGCGCACCTCGATATTTTCAATATGTATACCATTTCCGAGCGATTCCAATAGTTATCTAAGTTACGTCACGTTAGAGCCATATTTGAAAGATTTCGTCGTAATTCTCCTGGCCTACACTAACCAAATCCAAACCGTCTCCAAATTTGCTGTATACTATGCAAACAAACTGCAGAAAACACAGAAATTATTTAAAAAAAATTTTGAATAATATTTTGTGACAGAAAAATTGTTTTAAACTCATCAGAAAATTATTCATTTTTTTACAAAAGTCCGGTTTTCTCCATTTATGGTTTTCCAATATTCAGCAAGTCTTATGCGCATAGGATTACAATGAATTAATCTGAAACTTTAAGGATATCTTATTTAAGTTATTCGTATTAATACCATGAACTCCGATTTTTCAAAAAAAAATTATTTAGAATATGTTGCCCTAGAATAGAGTTAAAAATGTCGTTTGTTAGATTATTTTTACAATGAAAATTCAATATAATTTTATTTTTCTTTATAATTGTGTTTTTTTAAATTTGGAGTTCACAGTTTTGTGTGGTACAGGTGTTAGATATTACATTATTTATTTCATATGCTATACTTGAAATCCTATGCGCAAAGACAGTTTTTAAAAAACATCAATTTTCATTGAAAATTGTTACTTTTTCCTACATAACTATGGGTAAACTGTCTAAAAATTTATGAAAATTTACATAAAACTTTCTTTTTATGTAACAAATATAACCACCAATTTAAAAAAATGTTATCATGTAAGTAGCAAATTTTTAAAAATATACTATAGGACCACCTTCAGATGCATGTGCCAGTTTTTGCCGACGAATTTATTTTCGATACGAAAATTGCAACTTTTGTTGACGTTTATCGCTTGGTAAAGCGGCCATACGAATGCATTGCAAGGCAAAAGGCAATCGACGCCGATTAAAACGGTAGTTGCTTCTTCAGAATTCGTAGACCTGCTAATCCCACAATATCGACACCAAGGCGTACGCTAAAGCACCATGTACTTAAATAACACATAAAGGCAGTCTCTGCTAGGCTAGTCTTGAATTTTAAAGCACTTACTATACAAATTTACCATAAGAACTGATAGATGGCCACTTTACCTACACGTGTGTGTGTATGTGTGTGAGTGCGTATGTGTGTCTGTATGTGCGTGCGTGCGTGCGTGTGTGTGTGTGACTGTGTATGTGTGTGTATGCGCGTGTGTATGTGCGTGTGTGCGAGTGTGTGTGTATGTTCGTGTGTGCATGTGTGTATGTGTGTGTGTGTGTGCGTGTGTGAGAGTGTGTGTGTGAGTGTGTATGTATGTTCGTGTGTGCATGTGTATACGTGTGAGTGTGTGTGTGTGTTTGTGTTTATGTATATAAATCAATGAATGTGTAGGTACACATATTTTCATTTCTTAATAAAACAAGACGGCAGTTGCTTCTGCAATTGGCAACGCATTTGGTTCTGCTCGGTAGACACGGAAAATCGCAAAAATCAATACATGTGTCATAAAAAATACGGTGTGCAACATGGGTAAGCGTCATTTGCGCCCTTGCGTATTTGCAGTACTCGTCTCTGGCTCACAAAATGCGGTATTTTTCGGAGTTTTGTTCGTCTTAATTTTGCAATTCGATATTTTGATTTTTCGTTGTTTAAACTTTCGTAGTTTTATTTTTCGTAATTTCGTTTTTCGTCAATAAAGTTTTTCGTTATTTAAGATTCCGAATTTCACTTGTCTATATTTTTGTAATTCATTGTTTTAACTTTTCATTGATTTGATGTTGGAGGATTTATTTATTCGTAATTCTGTTATTTAATATTTTGTTATTTAGAGTCCCACCCATAGAGTTTTCAGGGGTAGACTCTAAATAACGAAAAAACATAATTACGAATAAATAAAACCTCGAAGTAGGATAGTAGTATCATAACATAGTAGTAGCATATAGTGTATGTTATCTTAATTTGCGCCGTTTTTAATATTTATTATTGTGTCCGTCAACTCTATTTAAAATATTTTTATTATCTGCGTTTATTGTATGTTTACAAGTTAATATGAGCATTAGTGAAATGAACGTTTGTTTGTATGTAAAATGTTAGTATCATTGTATAGATGTTTTATGTATTGACATGATAGATATACACAAAATGAGACGGTGCGATAATTAGCATATTGCATGAAAAATTCTATTTGGTTATTTATGTAGAATGAGAAAACATAATTAGGTCATTTTTTTTCAAATAAACGAAAATTGAAGACATATAGCAGATTGAAGTGAACGTGACGTCATGTAAAATTGCAGTATATCGATATATATAAAAAATACTGAAACTTAAAACGACTGTGACTTTTGAAATAATTGTTTTTAATTAAAGACAAAAAATACGTCCTAATTATTTTTCGTAATTCTATATAAATAACTAAATGGAATTTTTCATGTAAAATGCTAATTGCTGAACAGCAACGACGATGATCTCTGTTATGAAAACCAAATGTAATCTTATATGATATTGACCACGGTAATTCTAATTTCTGACTTATGTTCATCATATTTAATAATATATATATTATCGCCTACCT
This sequence comes from Gastracanthus pulcherrimus, assembly GCA_949152435.1. Taxonomy (NCBI): domain Eukaryota; kingdom Metazoa; phylum Arthropoda; class Insecta; order Hymenoptera; family Pteromalidae; genus Gastracanthus; species Gastracanthus pulcherrimus. The sequence goes on from OX424576.1 coordinate 41,397,016, forward strand.
ATTTATCTTAAAAATATTAAGTATTGACCCTCCACATTCAATTTCGTAAGCCATATAAGTATATAGAAGCTGAAAACAATTCATAAATAATTTTGCAAAATCAGACTGATGCGTTCTTACTCTTCATAAATGCATCTTCAAACTCTGAAATTAAAGAAAAGTCTCACGTTTGTGACGACTTTAATTTCTGTAAAAAGAGCAGTTTTAAAACGAAGTTCTCGACGTAGAAAAATCGCAAGATACGTGAGCAACTTAAGCGATTGGAAAAGCCGTGTCGGGACGCGAAGTCTTGCCCGTCCTATCACACGAGTTCGCTCGCTGCGAGCGCGTGATAAATCAGAGTCAGCCGTGGCGGAACTTCTTATGGACACTTTCGCTCGCGCGAGCGAATTTCCGTGATTCGCGTAATCGGATAGAAACGGTTTTCCGCGCTTGCAGCTGCACTGCTGCCGACATATAAGGTATGCGGCCGTGCGCCGACGGTTCTCGTTCAGCGAAACTTCGAGTTGTTCATTCATAAGACGACGAGCTGCGGGCTGCTATATACCGACGATCGTCTTATCTTGCTCGCCGTCGACTTGCATTTACGCTCGAGCGTTATACGATGCTTCTGCTTCAATTTATGCCATGCATTTCTTCGCTACTCGCTGGCGATTTTTATGCTCGCACGAGTTAAAGACTTTGGAAGCTGTGAAAATCGGATTTCTCGTGTTCTTAATTTGATTTAGTTTAGATTTTATTTTCAATGCACGATCAGTAAGCTGCATTATATCTTAAGATTATACAATTTATTTTTATTTTTTAATATATTTAGCAATATCTATACAGTTAAATATTGTAGGTATAGTAAGAGTTGTGCAATTTTGGGATCTAATACAGACGCTTCGACCTCTGGCGGATTACAACTAAAGCAATCGGAGCCCGGAAATTCTGTGATTGATTTAGCCGAGGTCACATGAACAACATGGTGTCGTCAAGTCTGGAGTTCCGCCCCCGTGTCGTATCCCAATAATTATTCATAGATTTCTTGGCTGTTGCAAACAAAATTAGCTGTATGAACGATTTTTCTAATCTAAGGTGATCGAATGTGGATCGACATTTCTTAATTTCGCTAGAAACTACAATTTCTTTCAAAACTGTCGTATGGTTCAAATTTACTATAAGAATAAGAATGTTACCTTAAAAATCTTAGAGGACTGAGATTTTTAGACTGAAAGACATTGCTGCTTTAGCATTAATACCTGTTTTGTTGAAAATTCAATAAAGGTGCTCACAAGGAGAGTTTAATCACTTAAAATGTTTTAACTAGCATTTTAGTCAATTAAAAACATAATTTAAACATAAACATTTAAAAAATATACAAATAGTACAAGTGTTTTATCGAGGTAACCAGGTAGTTAGAAAATTTTTTAAACTTTTGAAATCTAATTTTGGAACCATAATAATAACTAAATACTCTCGGACTAAATACTTTAACGAAAATACTCTCGGACTTGAAGGGTTAAAAAGCCGAAAAGCCTCAAATTCTCATGCATTTTTTTATCATTTTCGATCATTCATAACTTTGAAACAAATTAATATTTTTATATGAAACAAAGCTTAAATTAAATCTCTATTTCAGTCAACATTTATTGTATTATTACATAAATTCCTTAGCCAAAAAAACTTGTAAAGTTATAATTCAAATTTAGTATAGGTACCATTTTTTACTCAAATAACGCGAATTTTGAATACAACAGGTCATAATATCTTGACCGTAAAGACCTACGGGGCGAAAGTACGGGTGCATCGACAATACCTCATCGAATTTCGCTTCCTGCAGGCTGTGGATTCTACTTGAGAAAATTTTTAAAAAAATCGTTAATTGTTTGGCATTTAAACTAGAATGTCCCCTGAATGCACCTTCACCCGAAACTTCGTGAATCCAGCACCCAAGGCATTTAGTCCACACCTCATGCATGTATACCATCGCTCGTTAATCCACTGATAATCCACGTTAATTACAAACAATTTTCAGCCGCACGTGCACTGGCGTACCTCGTACGATGCACCACCGCGCAGCGCCATTTAACCCCGTTTGCGTCATCTGCATGCGCGCGCGCGCGGTCCGGCCCTCTCGCGCACACGTGCATGCATCGTCGCTCTAACTTTGCTTCCAGCGTGAGCCATTTCGCGCCTCGTATACGCAATTTCCCCGCGCGCGAGCGAAGCGAGGCTCGCTCCCTGTATACCCCCGTGAGGCGAGCGCATAGCGAGCTTTATCGAGTTGCGCCTGCAACAACGAAACGCTTCTTCCGGCAGTTGCGAGGCTGCGTAGTCGCACATATATATATATATATATATATATATATATATATATATATATATATATATATATATATATATATATATATATATATATATATATATATATATATATATATATATAACTGCTACCTGCCGCGAGACCAGACAGACGGAGCTGAGAAGATTTGTGTAGGTGTGCGAGACGGCGCGCAGTTATACCTGTGAAATAAAAGACGCGAGCGAGGACTCGTAAAGTGAAGAAAAAGGGACGACCGAGGCGAATAAAGCGATAGAGGACCCGGAAGAAAGATGTTGCTATACCTACTTTTGCTGCTGCTACTGCGGCGGTGGGTTTTCCCTTTGAGAGAGCTAAAACGCGAAAGAAGAGATGGATTCTGATTCTTTTTTTCTGGTAGTAGGGATTTCTTCCTCTTTTTTTGTTGTACTTCCGCGTTTAGTGTTGCACAGACAGTCTAGCTCCTTAAGCAGCGTTTGGGAGTTTATGAGTTAGAAAAGTAGAAGCGAGAAAACAGTGAGGTTTTGTTACTTTATCGTATTCGAATATTTTAACGTATGTTTGTAAAAAATTTATAAATTTAACTTAATATAGATGTCATGAAAATTGTTATATCATACCGATTTTCCTTAATAATTTGTATGTTACTTGCAGTATTATTTTTATATAAATTTATTACATAGGTATAGTCTATATGTATATAGCAAGCACATACACTCGACATGGGAAATTTCTGATCGAATGCGTTTGAATATTTTTGAAATACAGCAATTTCATTGGGTCTCATTGGATCGAACGCACGTTTTCGCTAAGTTCATTGGATGATTTCAAACGCATTCGAACATAGATTTTCCACGTCTAGTGTACAATATTGATATAGGGGAGAGTGGGGTAAAGTGGGCAGGGCAGCTAAGTGTGGCACCTTAATATTATAAACAATAACGTACGTTAAAAATCTAATTTTGTTTATACACATTTAGAAATGACTCTAGTATTTTTTTCTTAAGTCATAAACTCAAAAATTAATGTTAATAATTATTAATGCAAGTTTGAAAATCGGAGCATGAAAAAAAGGTTGCCTTCATTTTTCGTCGGCTCAGTACGGATCGAAAATGATTCCTTTTTTAAGTGAAATTATGCGCGTTTCATAAATTAACTTTTAAACTTTTAGAGCCTTTCTTTTGTTTTTTCAAAAGTGCCGTAAATAATTAATTATAAATGATTAAAAATTGAATTAAAAAGGGGCTATCGTGGCATACTAAGTGGGGCAAATGTAGCACACACAGCGCCGCGTAGTGAGTTCGTCTTGACGCACCTAACCTATCGAACTCAAAACGGAGCAAGATGGGATAGAGCACACGTGTAATTCACAGGTGCCAACTGGTTCAATTGTAGATTTACCTTCCTTGGATAATATTCAAAGTATTATTGAAATACCAGATCTGCCAGTTATAAACAATGAGACATTTTTTAATAATGAACCGGTGGACATTTATTACGTAACTGAAGATGTTGCCAAAGCCTTAAATATATAATTATATCTCAAAAGATTATTTATTTTTGTATTGCCAAAGTAAAAAAAAATGAATTATAGAAAAAAAGAATAAATGTATCAAAAAAGTATTAAATTATGATTGATATTATATAAGTTCTTTGTTACATTTTGATAAAAAAATAAAAATTTTAATTGAAAAAACTATTATTTAATATTTTATTAACCTATTAAAAAGCCTCTCTCAATATTCCTAATAAATATTTAAAAAAAACACAATTTTCATGAACTTACCAGCAGAAATAAAAACATCATTCGGCCGTGCTACATTTACCCCACCCCGTGCCACACTTGACCCACCGGTGGGGCAAGTGTGGCATTTTCGATCGCTCTAGAATTTGATTTTTTAAAGTATAATATAATTCAAATTAAAAATTTGCAATAACGAATCTTAATACTAGAAGAATAGGCCTATACATTGCAATTTTTAAATATTGATATGTTTTAATATTTTAATGATATGTTTAAAATAAGTTAGGGTGCCACGCTTACCCCACCCTCCCCTAGGTATTACATAAATTTATTACTTAAATTGTTACATAATTATCGTAAAATGAGCCAAATTTTTGAATAATTATTACAAATTTTTTAATTGGTATTATAATACCTTTCAAAAATAATAATTTATTTAAAATTCATCTACAAATAATTAGTCATATATAATACTTAGTCTTTAAATTATAATTATAAAAAATTATAATAATTAGTCTTTAAAGGGCTGAAATATAAAAATATAGTCCTGAAAATTATAATGAATATTTTTGATGTGTTTAATAGAAAATCAAGTTTACTTGCTTCACGGTTACATACCTATAAGTATATGTACTGCTGCCATATTACTACAATAAATTTTAGAATAAAATATAAGAGAGTAATCTTATGTAAATAACCCCATGAGGTAAATCAAATCGACTAGTATAAAACTTACGTAACGGTATACTTTTAGTAATGCAAGATGATAATCAATTTATATTTTATTTTGTTCGTTTTTATTTATTATGTGTTCATCGACAAGATATTTCTTATTAATTACAATAGTTACATAAGTGTCGATAAGATTCTATCTTCAAAAATAAATATCTAATTTATTTTATGATTGCTTTACCCTTATGTAAAGACTTTTAAATAAACTGCCATTAAATCCAAATAAAATTATTAACATTACCTTTATGAGATAATAATAATGATGCATGATTATCTTTGACACCGTACAGAAAATTAACCCCATCAAAATCCATGGCTTAGGGTGTATTTTCTCTTCTTGTTACATAAAATATTATGCAAAGCGTCTTGCAATTTACATCACGAATACGTCAAATGCACAAGACAAAGCTTAATCAAGGAGTTATTATATATTCCACTTTCTAGATTAATTTCAAACAAATAAGTTGAAAATAGGTTCTTCGTACCTACATTATACAGGTTTTTATATATTTTATATTTTAATATAATAAATAGATAAAAAGTTATAGAGCAAATATCAAAATTCTAAAATAGATCTATTTATTATATTTTTTAAACTTTACAGAATAAAATATATGCATTTAAAAAGTTAATTATCGTTTAAATCAATTGTATGTTTTGTTTTTCCTTGGTATAACCCTTTCAAAAGTTGAGAAGTGTGAAAAAAATAACTCTCCTGCAAGACAGGCACTGGGCGTTGAGATTTAAAGATTCTTACCTCGATTTCAAAGTTTTTTAAGTGCATTTATGCACCTTTTTTAATAAATTTGGTAAAAAGATGATTAAAACTTTATAAATCAAGGCAAACCAATTTTAGTAACTTACCATATCACTAAAATGAAAAGTCAGCTACATCCGCTTCAGCAAAAAAGAATTTTTTTCTAAGTGAAGAGCCATATGCGTCAAATTTTAACATCAAACAGGCTATCTTTGAATATTTTTCAAGACTCTAATTTTCGATGATTTTTCAAAATCCATAATTGTTTTGAATCTTTGTCCCGAATAGAAGCTACATGAAAATTGGCAAATGTAAATAAATCTAAATATAGAAATTGTTGTAGTCTCAATATTATGCAATTTTTCTAGCATCTTAAATGGTGTATGTCATAGTTTAATGTAATTTACTTCTGGTAATTTACGTCATGGAGACTTGTACATAATTTTAGTTAAAAGCTGATAATAAGGCCTTGTTAAAAGCTGTATTTAATTTTAGTTTAAAGCTGATAACAAGGTCTTGTTAACTAAAATTATGTACAAGTCTCCATGACATAAAAAATTGCACAATATTGAGACTGGAACAATTTCTATATTTAGATTTATTTACGTTTGCCAATTTTCATGTAGATTCTATTATGGACAAAGATTCAAAAAAATTATGTGTTTTGAAAAATCATCGAAAATTAGAGTTTAGAAAAATATTCAAAGATAGGCTGTTTTGTGTTAAAATTTGATGCATACCTATGGCTGTTCACTCAGAAAAAAAAAATTTTTTCGCATCTCCTTTTTCGATGTTTAAAAACATTATTTAGAAAAGGATATGGAAATAAATAGCCTTACGTAAGAATATGTTTAGCGCCCCCCCCCCCTGAACATAAGTGTTCGTAAGGTTTGTGTACACCCCTCTCCCTCCTGCCCCCCCCCCCAGGGACCCTTACGTAATTTGTACACGGCCCCTTGTACACTATATAAATTCAGTTGAGGGTTCGAAATAACAATTAACTTGACAGTTTTTTCCATATGGAATGTATTTTAAAAAACTTTGAAATCTAGGTAGGAACCTTTAAATCTCAACGTTCAGCGGCTGCCTTGCAGAAGAATTATTTTTTTTAACTTTCAAAAGGGTTACAAGAAGGAAAATCGAAGCTTTGAAAATTTTGAACCAGTATAGTGTTCATACTACTCAACGCAAAAAAAAATGCTGTATATATTTGTAATATAATATCCTGAAAAATTAGGAGTAAAATTTCTCGCAAAACTTCTTACTCCCTCGTTAATAAGAGTCACCGAGGCGTGTAAGCTTAGCACAATAAGGAAAATCCTTGAGCCGTTATACACAATTTCGAAGGCTTTGTTCATCTTGTCCTTTCTAGCGGTCTCGTCTTTTTCAACCGCTGCCGAAGCTGCATGGATCGAACGAGCGAGAAAACATTAGCAAAGTATAAAGTAAACGTGTCGTCAATCGATCTTCTCGCTCTTTTCGGAAGTATACAGTATCAGCAGCAGTCCTCACGCATACTTTCAAGGGCAAAAAACTTTGGCGCGATTAAAGCACGATTAAAGGTCGTCCTTTTGGTTACTATGCGGAAGAAGAGAAAACTCTCCTAGAATTGTCTTGCATTCTCCCATCGGGTCCTTTAACAATAAGGCGTGTGTATATCATATGTGTATTTCGTAATAATCTATCCCGAAGTTGCTGCTGCTCTATAGCCCTTCTGCAACGGCGCCACTTCCGGTGCGCGATAGGAAAACCATAAAGACGCTCGTCAAAACAGCGCGTTGTAAAAACTTGGTGTGTATCGGTCCTTCGACGAGATGATTCCCGTTATATAGAATGCGTTATATAAAGAAAAATGACACGTGGCAAAGTAAAAACAAAAGCGGTCGTGCGTGAATATAGCGCATCGCACGTGCCGTGTCGTAAAAAGCTTAGCTATTGGCTTTTATATCTATTCCCCGTACTGTTTTCGATGTTATGTTTCGAACCGTATATATTTATATCTTAAAACTTGCAGAAAAACTACCCTATTGTCGTAAAAGAAGATTATTTCTGTCAACCTTTTTACTATAATTAAAATTTTATTCCCCACGGAAAATAATTTTAGATTATCAATAATGAGAGTTTATTCAGCGTGTTAAAACGAAAACATTTCTCTTGTATTTATTATCTTGCAAACTATTATACTATAAATGAAAATATGTTTCTATGATAACGAAATAAATCCACAAAAAAATACTATTTTGTATTATAAATCCCTTGTTGATTATCCGGACTTATCGATGGCAAAGATCGAAACTGATTCTGATCATGTTTATAAAGTAGCAATAGAAAGTGTAATTAAAGGTTAAATAATAAGTAACTTACTTGCTTTTTTTTAAATACATATGAGAACAAGGAAAATACTAGTTTAATACAAGTGCATTTCATAAAGTAAGCATCCAATCAATCTCTAATAACACAACTCGTTTCTTGCATTTCAAAAACAAAAGCACAACCGTTCTACGTGCAGTCGCGCGTTATATAGCGCGGTTTGCGCACCAAATCGACCAATCTGAAATCATAAGCTCGATTGAAATACCCGCTGCGAACTTCACACGGCATCGCGAAGTATGCACGCACATTACGCAGCAGCAGGACACACGTCCATCGGTCTGTCAACGACACGCACTGCAGGCGCTGGCCGCGGCTCAAACGGAATAGTCTAGCGGACGAGGCGCACGCGCGCGCGCGCGTGTAAATCACCTCTCAAGGGTACACCCGACCGCGGATTTCTCGATCGCTCCGATCGTGCATCCTCTCGTCCGCCTCTGTGCAGCGCGAAGAATGGCGCATCTACATCGGGACAGGCGGATTCGGCCGGCCAAAGTCCCGGCTCCGCGCAAAAGGCCGAACGGAGCCCGAAAGCGTCGGCGCGACGACAACGACAACGTCGACGAGTGGGTTTATCGCTTTCTGGGTGCGTGTTCTGGGATTTGCGACGCACAACCAGATTTTTTAGGGTGTATACGTGCAGCGTGCCATGTACATGCCAGTATTATTGATGTTTTGTTGGTCTGTTATCGGTGTGGCGCTGCGGGGAATCTTTCTGGGATGCGATTGACAGTTCTTGATTGGGGTTGAAATATACGTTTTTGGATTTTTGTGAAATGTGATTTTTAGTTTTCGGAGTATGCGTTGATGAGCGGGATGTTATGCAGGAGCAGTGCTTTCTAGTTTTTTTCTTAAAATGGCTTTTTTTTAAATGGCTTTTATCGAAGTGGAATTTTTTTGAAGATTGATGAATTTTCTAATTACGATAAAAACATTGTCTGCTTTTTCAATACTGTATATATTTTTGTTTTCAGTAACTAATTTACTCAGAAAGAATAATTTTACTGCAATAATTTAAAGTATCTTATAACATTTATAATTAAATTCACTGTTAATTAATGATCAAATTTTAGGTAACCTTGCTGCCATTGAAGACTGTAAAAGCAGAACAAGGAAATCTGCAACTTCAGTACATTTTAATAAGCGAAGGTAATAAACCATTCAACATAATGATGTTTAATTTTTTATATCCTTTTTCAAAATGACTACTACTATTGTTGCATAAAATTTACACAAAAGCTGTATTTTTTAAATATTATGTTATAAAGGTTAAACATTTATAAGTATTCCATTCATATTTCATTATTTATCCTCATTTCCATCCAAAATTGACAATCATGGATTAAGAATACATTTCTTATAATTTTTTGTATAATAGTAATACGCATAGAATAAGAAATATTATTGGCATTGATTTTAAATTTCAATTAATTTAATTAATTTGTACATTGTAGTCTTTTTATTGCTTCTTTGTCAGTGCAGCCTTAAATTGCTGTATATTATGTAATGATAAAAATAGAGGTTCAAACTTCTTAAAAGATGTATGTGGATGGGTTCAGTATGACCTACAATCGAAACAAAACATTGATAATTAAATTTCATATTCAAGAAATTGTGCTGATAACCTATTTTTTCATCAATAGAGCAAAATAAAAGAGATTATTAAATTATGTACACTACTTATTCTTTGGCTAATACATTTCATGGATACATTGCGACGAATCATAAAAGAAAATATGGCTGTGCATACTAAAGAGGATGCAGCTCGACCTTTCTGTTGGAAAAGACGTAGAAAAAAATTAAAATTAAAATTAATTACATCTTTTTAAAAGGTGTAAAAATATGCAATCTACTGTGAACTAAAAAAGATGTACTAAAATATAAAATAATATATGTATTCAAATTTGTAAGGTTTACCTATTCACACTGTTAAGCTGCTCTGAGAAAAATGCCTTCATAAAGAAAAAAAAAAACAATAAGAAAAATTTGTTTTAGCATTTAGAAATATGCATACCAAATTAATACCTGCCAAAAAAATTCTTCATTCTACATCAGTCTTCATTCTCTAGCAAAACATTCCCGGAAATTGCGCTTGTTTACCCTCTGTACATGAGAATGCAACCTTAAACAAAGTCTCTTCTTTATACTTACTCGCAACGCAGGAAGACGGCGGCGCACCGACGCTTCCGCTCACCGACGCCGTACTCGTGGGACCGCGTGACGGCAAGGTCACCCGTCGCCGCGCTCCAGCAGCATCTCGCAGATTCCGATATGTCGATTGCCGACGACGGCGACGACGATGAGGAGGAGGAGGAGGAGGAGGAGGAGGAGGAGGAGGAGGAGGAGGAGGAGGAGGAGGAGGAGGAGTGCGCACCGCTGTCGTCGAGCAATGCGAGGACGGGCATGATTCGAGCCGCGAATTCTCCGTGCAGCGAGGGTCAGGCGCTCGAGGATCGTACGCTGCTGCAGAAGATCAATCGGTACATCAGGGCCGGCATCATCGAAGGTCAGTCCCGATCGCGATTCCTGTGACGGTTCGCCAGCCCGAATCATCGAAATCCACGTATCTGTTGGTTTTCATCGTTGGGATTTTTGGAACAGTTTTAATGATATATGTAAGGCTATTCGCGTATAATGGGGGGCATTGCAGAAAAAACTTTAAGTGGGTTTTGAATAATCATATTTAATTTTAACTAAGGGGATAAAGCTCTGTTAAACTCTGAAAAACAACAATATTTGAATGGAACCTTTCTTACTTAAGTGGGATTTTAAAATGGATTTTTCCTGTTGTGGTTATGATTTCCTTATTATTTACAACTGTTTGTTAGTAATGAGTCAGGACTCCGGAAACGCATTTATAATCAAAATTCACATCTCATAAAATTACTTTTTATTAAACTACTATGTTAATATTGGTAGTTCAATAATGAGTAATTCTATAAGTAATATTTGTAGTTCAATAGAACGTAATTCTATAACGTATGAATTTTGGTTATGAATGCGTTTTCAGAGTCCTGACTCATAGTAAACAGGAGAATTCAAATCCACAACAGGATATATCCATTTTAAAAATTTTTGAATATGTCGCTAACGTTTCAACATAAGCGATATAAAAATGTATAATTTGGTTGATTCTATCATTGCAATTAATAAGAATTTTCATTAATTGCATATAATATAAATAAGATTAAAAATATAATTTATAACAAAATTCAAGGTTTGCATTTGCTAAATTTCAAAATTGCACTTATTCTATTATTTTGTAAACGATCCAATAGAAAAGAATACCGACATTCAGTTAACAGTTCATTCTTATAGATCATGTTATAGTCTCTTTATAAACTTTCACTTTATAAGATTTTACTTCGGCTGACATTTTTTGACGTGAATCAAAAAACTTTTGTAAATTTTATTGTATTCTCAAATTATAAAAGAAAAACACGTCGGCTTACGTTCTTTATCGTAATATACACTAAAGTGGTGATAAAAAATAAACTTTTTATTATTCCCTGTTAAATCTAACTGTGCTTAAATTTAAATTACACTATAAAGTACTAATATCAAGTAAGAAAAGTCTTAGACTGTAATAGTTTTCACCAACGGTTCACACCATACTTTTTGTTTTACATGTCTTGATTTCGCGCTTTATGCCTCTAAAGCGAACCCAAATGTGACTGTTTTTCGACTCGGTGTAAACACACGCCTATTAGATTGCAGTATTAGGCTGTCATAGTGTTTAGGATGCCTAAACATTTTTAACACCTGTTTTACACATCATGCAAATCAGGCTATCATAGTCTTTAGGAAGGCCTAAACATTTTTTGGGGGCGATTTAGTGAAAATCATAGTTATAGTCATAGTGTTTAGGCCCCACTAAACATGTGATATTATCCGGATGGTACCCCATGTTTAGGGGTGCCTAAACATTTTTATGACCTGTTTTACATATCATGCAAATCAGACTATCATAGTCTTTAGGGAGGCCTAAACATTTGTTAGGGGCATTTTAGTGAAAATCAGGCAAATCGGGTTATTATAGTGTTTAATGGGGTCCCGGACATATTTGAGGGGCGGGCGTGATAGCGTACGTAAAGTTGTCGCTGAGAGCGAGCGCATGAAAAAACGCTTTAGTGGCATGAAAAAATGCGAAAATCTTGTATATGTTACAAAAATATAATGAAAATAATTTGTTAATCAAACAGTATTGCTGTTGTTTTTTCTTAAGTTTTTGCAATGACTTGTTCCTTTAATGAAAAACAAATATTCATGAATAAAATAGTATTTGCGTGTCTGACCCAACCCCGATCATTCTACTTATACAAATTTAGTATTTAATTCTTAATAATTAATCACGAAGCTTTTTCTTTAACCTTATAACTTGAACTAAATGGAGAGTCTATACTTTCAATAACACCGATTTATTTATAATCCACCAATACACGTCTCCCTCTTCATGATTTACAAACGCTGCAACCGACCATAACAAACAATAACCGATTCTCCTTGCACTCTCATCCCTGCAGCCAAAACCCAAGATCCATACACTCCCCAGCCGCACATAAATAACCAGCATCACCTCCCCTCGCCCCTCCGACGACGTAAGGATCTCCCGGCTAAAACGCATCATCGATCCCATCAGCCGTAAATCTCGCGCCCCGATACATACCTATATACAGATATCAGGCACTTATCGTGAATCACTCCCGCAAAAACCATCCCCCCAGCCACTCGCCCGTACCTCGCGCTGCACTGGGCTTCCATGCTTATAACCCATGCGCACGCATGTAGGTAAGCGCCGAGCTACGCGCTACGTGCGCAAGGCGCTGTCCTTCGCCCTGGAGACGGGCTACCTCGTGCCGGCCGACCGCCAGGGCAAGCTCCTGCGCGTCTCGCCCACCCTCATCAACGCGGCCAAGTCCGTGGCGTCTGCCACCGGGAGGAAGAGGAAGCAGTCCACGGGCAAAGTGCAGCGCCGGAAGCACACCGGCGGCGGGGTCGAGCGCAAGAGCCGAGGAAGGAGGAGGACGACCACGGGCGCCGGCAGGAAAAAGGCGCCAAACGTGGAGAAGGGCGGCGACATGTCGGAGAAGTCGAGGAGCGGAGACGGGAGGATGGCGCATGAGTCGAGGAGGAGGAAGAGCGAGGACGATGGCGAAGGCGCCGGGACGATCGGCGAAGGCGCGGACGGGCACAGCAGGAAAACGTTGGTTTACTTCAGTTAATTGGTTCTTAACAGATTCTTTTTTTGAGTTTGATTTTGTTTTTTTAAACTTATTTTTTGGTGGATTTTTGTTTATCGGTGCCGTCAGCTGATGTATATATACATATTTGGGGTCATTTAGAGACGTTAGCATAATATTAATGGAAATTCGAAAGTTTAGAAATTAAAAATACAATTTATATAAAGCACAATCATACAACAAATATTGTATGAATAAACATAATAATTGAGAGAATGCCTCTCGTTGTCTAATAAATATAGTAATAACACATAATATGACCAATAAGTTAATTAATCAATTATGTCTGTTCAGACCATATGTTATTTATAATTTTATTTATTATAATATTAATAACAATTAAAATATGAACACCTAACATATTGTTGAAAAATAAATAAAAAGTAATCAAATCATCGAAACATTTTTTAACAATGCAAACGGCAATAACATTAAAAGTTACAAACTAATACTATTTTTAAAATAATTATAAGTCGTACTCGTAAATTAATTAAATCTTGACAATTAAAATTGTAATTCGTTATTTTCATTATTCATATACAATTTGTTAAGAATATAAATTAAATAAAAATAATTTAATTTGGTTTTATAAAGAAAAATCCCGCAGTATTGTACCCCATACGTATTGCTTCGTTGTTATGACAGAGGAATTTTTTATTTTTAAATGAATTTTAAAAATACGACAAATTAATGATTAATATAGAAATTAAATTTGAAAAGGTCAATTAAATAATTATAGAATGCATAATATTCAAATATTCAATATTTGAATATTGCATATCGTAATGTGAAATAGGTGTTCAAATAGAAACTTTATTATAATTGAAACATTGCAAAAAATTGTAAGTTATTCAAGTCAATTGTGAAACTTTATTTTATTTTGTGAATTTATTGCTTTTCGCGATAATACATCTGTACATTTTTATGTTAAGGACGTATAACGAAAGTCTTAATGTCAAAACGTCTGTATACTGTATCTCGTAAAAAGTATAAATCTAGATGCACAACTGCTCTACACGAAGTTATAGTATTTATACGGTTAGGGGTGAGTCTCCCAGTATGACCATTCTCTCAGTATGGATACCCCATGACTCTAGAGCTTCTACTGCTATATAGCAACATTTTAGATGTTGAAAGATTCTGCGATAAAAACGAAAATGTCGTTATTCTCCGAGTCAAAAATTACTTCGCAACGGTTAAACACATATCCGTGTACAATACATCAGTTCACTAAATACCAATAAATCAGCTTACTGAATACTAATTATTTTATATATGATATGATTTAAAGTAAAATAGATTAAAACAACATACTATGTTATAACTTTTACTTATCTTGGAAGAACTGGAGGCCACTTTTTCGAAAACTCACAATCTTCATTTTTCGTTATCAAGGCAAACGACAGTGCACCTAGGGCAAATTAATACTTAATTCAGATTATTAACTTACGCCAAAACTAATTCCCTACATCAAAAAGGTCCATTCGTACAACCAATTCCATTTTGAAATTTTCATTTTCACTTTAGTACTCAAAAGTTATAACTAAAATAGCTATTAGTAGTCATACTGGAGAGCTCTCTTTGTACCATAAAAATAAAAATTAAAATCCTTTTTATAATTCTGAATAAATTAAAATTATGGGTAACCATTTAGAAATCTTCAAAAATATAAGCTTGTTTTATAATGTGCGAATCTCCCCTACATTCTTTAAAACATGTCACGCCATTTAGCACACCTTTGAGTTTAAAAACTTGAAAGTTAATTTCAAAGAACCGCTAACCAGCTACCAGCTAATTATGAGACCCCTTTCGAGAGCGTGAGCGTAAAAAATCACCGCGATCGCGGCGTAAAAAAAGAATCTCCTCAAACTAACTACATCGCCTTGCACAAAGAATGACGAAAAAAAGGCAATTATGCCCAGGGGGAAAGCGAAAGGCGAGATTCACCTGGGGGAAAGTGCGGGTATAGCAGAAGCAGTCAAGCAGAACGGGCGATGGTGCAGAGACGAAGTCGGCCCTGGCCCAGAGCGATAATTCACCGGGTTTAAAAGCGATGCTATAAGGCCGCAGCACGCGAGAGAAAGTTCACCAATTTACCGGTGAGTGAGGGAGGCATAAAGTTACCAACGTCGTCGTCCTCGACGAATGAGGAAGCCACTCTAGTATCTTTGCATATGAGAGCCACAAACTCTTCTAGATTGATTATCGCTAAATTTGGTTATGTTTGTAATTCTTGAGACGTTATCTCAGGATCATAAATTCTTTTAATGAAATACATGTAAAAAGAATGTAAAAAGTTGATTTAAAAAAAATAATTTACGTCTGAATTCTGATATAATATATAACTGATCAATCTATGTGAACATTTCAAAATATAAAGCTGATATTTTCGTATAATGAAAAAAGTTTACATATAGTATAGCTAGATAAAGTTACTACATAACTCAATGATATTACTACGTGTCTTTTACAAGGTTACTTTAACAAAGTTATAATAGCAATGTTATTATTAAATTCCACGTTTCTATATTTTTGCGTTAGATATTTTATGTCCCCGAAGGCACAATTCGATCAATTTTATTCTACATGCTTGTATACTTGTATCCAGAATATGTACGGTATCAAAATTAAAACTTCTTTATACGCAGCGCAAAATATACTTTCATTACAACAATTAGAGGTTTCAGATATGTAGTGAAATATTTTAAATAATGTCATCATTGCTAAATGTTACATACCTAGTTAAAGAAATCATAAAAAGTACTTGAAAAGAAAAACGTTTTTCTTAAAGCAAAGTTTTATTTGCATAATCGCTAACTTACCAGTCAGTATAGGAAATATAATAATTTTTCTTTTTAGTTTGCAATGAAGTACGCAATCAAACGTAGTTTTCTTTACAAAAGTCAATTTCCTCAAGAGAAATCTTAGTAACGTACTTAGAAATAACACGAAACAACTCGATAACGTCGTTCTAGCGTAACGGGAAGTGCATTGCTATCGTAAAAGTATCTTTTCAGAAAATAAAATGACAAGGAATTTCAGCTGCAAGCTTAAAGTACAGATTCTTTTTTTATTTATCGAGGCGAAAACAATAAATAAAAATATGTTGCGTTGGTGGTAACATAATGGTATTTCCGGTTTTAAAATGAGCGATTCCCGAGAATAATAGTTAATAAAATTATTTATTTTATCTATAAAATCAAATCATAGTTTATGCAAAAGCCTTGTGCAGTAGAATATTCTCGTAACTGATGATCTCAAAAGCAGACACCGCCTTATAATGGACACTTATACAAATTCCAAATTATTTATATTGATTTTAAAGGCTGAATTACATGCGTATAGCGAACAGCCTTACGCTGGTGTAAACTATCCAATTTTGTTGAGTGCTACGATTATTTAGCATGGCAAACTACATAGATCTACATAGTTCTAGATTATTTTCCACCAGGGTATATACCTGATTTGCGACTCATAATTTCCTTATAACGGACAGCTAAACATAAATCGTACTGTACGTAACAATTGTTATAATATTATCGATTTCTTCAAAATAATCAATTTGCTGTATAATATTATTTTAGTCAAACATAAACTTTTATGCCAGTATTTATGAAAAGATTCGTCAATTTAAGATATAATTAACAATGATTATAAAAAGTCATATATAAGCTTCAAAATTTGGTATCAATATTAGACATTTAGCAACACAAATTAAAATTAATAAATAATTCACATATCTATGGAACTAGTTAAAACTACTGTTAACAGGTATAAATAATAATTAAGTTTATTCTAATATAACAAATTAATAAAGTATCAACATATCTTTTTCCAAATACACTTTTATATGATGTTTCTCTTAGTGTACTTTGAATGAATTATATTAATGAATTATAAAACAGAAATTTAAGTTCATAAGTTTTTATAAGCTCTTTTTATAATTACATTTTAGATTCAGTAGGAAAAAGGTAGAGAGAAATCAGACGTTCATTCAATATGAATAAATTATATTTATACCTATATGACTTCAAAGTTTCCAATTACAATTAATTTAACTTCTTTATTAACTTTACTTTACACTAGTGTTATCATAATGGAGGAAAAGTTAAAATGTTAAAACTTGTAACGTTTTATTTGACACTCGAAATATAGCAATTAAAAAAGTTCCATTTTTGTGACAAAATGGAACGATAACGATTAACATGCAACGAGAAATTTCTTAAATATCATCTTTAAAATAAGTTTACAGTGAAAACCTTTTTTTATTTATTAAAAAATAAATAGTTCTTTTTCCGAAAGAAAACGAAAACCAAGATAAGTTTCTCTTGCACAAGATGTTATTAAAACGCAATTGCAATAACACCTTTTTATTTATAATAATAGTGATTTTGACATGTATGCTTGTTATACTTTCATATAAAAAAGTAAAAACTTGCAGAAGTTTAATTTAAACAATCAAACCTCAAACGTCTACCCTCTTTGCCTCTTCATTACAAAATTACTCACTGCGCAATACCCAAAATCATCCCCAAAACCAAAACGCCGCCCAAAAAGGCACTATACCACGTCGCCCCCTCACACGCGTACACCGAACTCGCCTCACTCCGTCTAACACGATTCTTCACTCTCGCGTTCGCAGCTCTAACGGGAGCGGATCGAGGAGGAATTCAACTGCTGCCGTTGCACGTGCCAGCGATCATCGCCAGGAAACGCTGAGCAGCAGCAACAACGACGGCGGCAATCCGGTGAATACTGAGCATGCCGAGGTGGATAGGAAACCGACGCTGCCCGTCGAGCTTCGGACGAGGTCGAGCTCGGCCAGTCGTCGCGGTCGCGAGGACAACGACGAGAACCACCAGTAGCAGTAGCAGCAGCAGCTCTAACCGATTCGACGTTACCGAAGTTTTTAGCCTTTATGCCCAGGCGGCGAGACGGTGCTCTGGACGAGGGCAGTTTTTGAAGAGTTTATTTTTTATGAGACGCTTTTGGTGAGATTTGCCTTGTATAGAGGTGGAAGAAATAAAAAGTTTTTTTTATGTCGCAAACATGTGGGTTCGGTGTATTTTTCTTTATTGTTACTTTAGACTGGCATGGAAACTAGGATTATAATAGATTTAGTCATATTGCATTTTAATTTGAAATCCGTTCCATTTGGCATATATGCACATATTGTTTTTGTATTCTTTCTATATTGCCTTATGAATACAAACTTCTAGATATACTTTCAAAAAAGTTTATATAAATAGAAGTTTATTTTACGTAACGTCAAGCTTTAAACTTTAAATAAATGAAAGTACTGACTGAAAAAACAAGTATCGACGAGAAAATCATACATTTTCTGAGTAAATAGAAAATATAGCTTGTTTATGTAAAGAAATGATTTTATGTGATACGTACAATATTGAAATTCTACTTTTGTACATAGTTTCACATACATACAAAGATTTATATAACGAACTGAGTAATTAAAAGTAACGGATTATTTTTAAAGAAAGTCCTAAACGAATAAAGGCCCGTATCAGTGTGCGATCCCGGAACCGAGAGCTCTGTCACAATTCCTACTGGAAGTCCTGGCTGTGTTTTTACCAAAGAGAGACACACGGAGGCTGTTTCATATTATTTGCTTTGTACAATAACATCTCAGCAAAGTTCGCTCTACTGTCCTTTATATTTAACCATCCGAGGTATTTTCTGAAGGGAGTGATGTGCTTATCCACCCTAACACCTTATATGTATCTCGTACATGAATTTTGAAGTCTCTACAATATACAAACGCCCCCCTCTCCCCTACTTTCGATGCATAATTTATTCTTCTGATCAAATGTAAGTATTTGAATTTTTTTGGAATACTGTAGCTTCATTGGGTCAAACTTATGTTTTTGGTAATCTCAAAGGAGGATTTTAAAAAAATTTTAATGCATTTGAGCCGTTTGCTCGAAAATTGGCCTAATAAGACGTTGCACACAAATCATGATATAAATTAAATAAATAAATTTATCGGCTAAGTACAGTCGCAAGAATATAAAAATATTAAGATATACACGAAGAGAAATAAAATAAGAGAATTGCTGTTTAGGTATGCCACTATGACGTCTCAAAGAAAAAGTTAAGACTCCTGTAAAAAAAGAGCAGCTTCAACTTTTTCTGAGTAGATACTTCTTTCTTTCAGGAAGCTAACACAATCTAATCTCAAAACTCGGGACTTAAACTTTAAAAAAAGAAGTAGCTACTTTTTTTAAAGCTGTTGTAACTTGCCACATGATTACTAAGATAGACTTTTATTTTGAGTAGAATCAACGTAAGTTTCAGTAGCTTCAGCTCTTTATTTCTCTCCTGTACGCTTGACTTTGACTTTCTTGTGACCGTACTTAGCCTATAAATTTATTTACTTAAGTTATATCTTATTTTGTGTGCAATGTCTTAAGTCGACTTATGCCGTTCTTCGAACGAACGGCTCATTTTATCATATGAATTTTGCGTTGAGTGTACTTTCAACTTACCGAAAAATCAATACGTAATCTCGCATACTTAAAAGTAGTTATTATACAGGTTACTGAAATAATTATTGAATCTTATATAATACATTTTACTTGAAATAATATCTTCATAAACCTTGAATACAAAAGATCCGAGGAAGTAGAGAAAATTTCAATGGAGAACAAATGAACAATGTTTTTAAATAATAAAAATCATAAATCACAAACTTTAAATCCAGCTGCCCTAATCTCAACCCCCAACATTGCAATTGTTATAATAGCTATACTTGTATAAATAATAGAATTCTTTAAACCTTACTTACTACCTCAGGCATAGTTAATTTTTGACAAGTCAATATTTATACATGGAAAGTTGATGCTTTTGGGCTAGCTTGGTTTGAAATTGATTTATATTATAAAACCTTTGTAAATCCCAAAAATTACGTCAAGAAGTTTTACTTTAAGCCAGAAATTTAAACAAACTTCCAAATGCAATACAGAAAAAATGATTACTGAAATAGGCAAAAAAAAAAGGTGTAGACTATTTTCAAAATTTTTACACTCTAAAAAATAAACCCTGGTTTGAAAAAAGTAATTTTAATCGGGCAAATATTGTCATGATAAACAGATGTCGAGCTAACCATTATAATCTCGCTGCATCTCTGGCTCGCATCAGCATAATTAGTGATCCTAACTGTACATGCAATACAAACATACAAGACCTCGATCACATACTTTGGCAATGCCCACTTTATGAAACACAACGACAAAACCTTGTAAGCGACCTCAGTAAATTACATATCTACCTACCTAATAAGAGCTCATCTATACTTGTTGATACGCGACCTTCTGTATACAAAACTCTGTACAAATTCTTTTGTAACTGTAAGTTAAACTTATAATGTTATACATAAACATGCTATACTTTGTAATCAGACTGTATATCTAATCTATGTAATGCTAAAAAACCTCGTATGAGGTTAATAAAGCTTAAATTAATAAAAAAAAAAGAAGTTTTACTTCTGTCGTGAGTCATGGAAGCACACACAACACCCTCTTTTTATAGTCCAGACTTCAATGGTCAGACAAGCTTTATTCAATTGTAAGTATTATATTTATTTTACGTAGCAGTAACAATCTAAAAAAAACTCACACTACCTTGTTATCCATACCTAATTTAGTCTTAAAGTTTGAACCTCATGGATGTACTCAAATATTTTTCATCTCATAAAAAGTTGTGATAAAACTTTTTACCCTTTATAAGTCGTACATTACCTAGTAAACGAAACTGACTTTACTGCAGTCGTACAATTCCAAGTGTCACTTTGAATGTAATATAAAAATAAGATATTTGTAAAAGACTTTATTTAAAAGTCTTTTCTTTTTAGTAAACTCCGTGACAGTGAATATTTTTTAAAACAATTTAAAGTCCACGGAATTCGAAAATAATGTATTTACTTAAAATTAAAAAATTGCTACGTACTTTACATAAAATTCACCCAATATATGTACCGCTTTTCAATTTTCATATTCAGTATATCTAATATTTCTATTTTACTTCTATGAAATGTAATAATTAATAAAAAAACATTCCGTTAGTAAAATTATAAAGCTCATAAAATTAAGTTAGTACACTCACCGTGGGAAATATCTGATCAAATGCGTTTGAATTTTTTGAAATACTGCAATTTCATTGGATTTCATTGAATCGAATGCACGCTTTCGTTAACCTCATTGGAGGATTTTAAAAAATTTCAAACGTTTTTGGCCAGATATTTTCCACGTCGTCGAGTGTACAAAGATTTTGATTATACTTTAAAATTTGCATACTGCAATTTAAAAACAACTAAAAGCTCTTATCGTTTTATTACCGCTCATATTATTCAATTATTTGAGCACAATTTGTACTAATAATTTCTCAGAATCTTCTAGTTCATCTTTAAATCATTTCACCCATTCATGTCAGATATTAGAAAGGCCAATAAAAATATAAAGAAAATAATTTTATTGGCATAATAAATCCGTAAGTTCAAACGCGCATTTTAGAACACAGACGGTGAGTGCGTTTAGATGGAGTCTTAGGGAGCGTTTACATGGAGTTTGATGTAGATGTCTGGAGTCTTAAGATTGGCATCAAATAGGTGGTGAGTTCAGCACCATCAGAACTTCAGGCAGGGTGATCCGAAATTAAAAAATCAAAGAAATTCTTTAATATTGGACAGATGGCTTACCAACTTTTGTTGGTAAAAAGCAATTTGCCGACGATTGACAGACGTTAAGTCAAAAGTGACTAAAAACCTGATTCTTTTTGCACAAGCAGTTTTGTCAAAAGCGGACGTAAAAAATAATTGAGTGTTGTAGAAACAACTGTAATTACGAATAGAATGCAGTTGAAATTTGTATAATCGGTTAAGAATTGCATTAGTTATGGTGGCCCTGTGTGCGCGAAAAGCGTGTTTTGAGATAAACGCATTTAAAGTTTGTTTTTCCTCACAACGCGCTTAGAGCTTTGATTGCTTACATTGCTGTATAATCTTTTCTTTTTAGTAAACTCCGTGACGGTGAATATTTTTTTCTTACCACCAGGATACCACCAGGAAATTTGTTTACAAAATTTTTCTGGTCATTGTTGAGATGTTTTACAATGATAATATGCAAAAAAAAATTATATTTTTTAAAAAAACCGTAAATATTTGAACGGGAGATTTGAAATGGACTGACTGGCGCTACTCTAATTACTACTTTATTAGTATATTATTATAAAATCATGCAAAGAAATATTTAAATTTAATGTAGAGAATATAAGTACTATCATAAAATATATTATACTATAAATCACAAATATAATGAGAGGCGCGATAATCAACACAATTCAAACCTCCCGCTCAAATACTTAAGGTTTTAAGACTTCATCGATACGATAAAAACAAAACTCTGTCGAAAACCTGAAGATCGGCGCTTTTCGCTCGTGAAGCTGCCAATCGGTCCTTGGCGATCACACTTGTTTCAATCGCGGTCGCGTACCGACATCAGCCCACAAAATTTGCCAGTCCACGCGCACAGGGACTCGCCATTTTTTTTTCGATCTCTCTCTCTCTCTCTCTCTCTCTCTCTCTCTCTCTCTCTCTCTCTCTCTTTTTTCGCGGTAATCTCAGTGCGATCCTCGCGATCATCGCCGTGCACCACGCGTAAAGAAATCACCAGGTGTGCTGTTGAAAGCGGCGGAGCTGCAGCGGGTCGGTGAAACTTTGCCACCTTTTGGAGGAGACGCCAAGTAGCAGCAGGAGCAGCCAGCGGAACAAATGGCACCCACGAAGCGGCCCCGCGAGTCCTCGACGAGGAACCGCGATAAGACAAGTAAGTCGAGCTCACGCTAACGTTATTGCTGCGCGCGTATCTGTACTTCATTGATTTTCTTTTGGAACGTTATCGTGATGTCGTATTATGAGTTCGTTTTCAGTCGGTACGGAGTTATTTTTATTGAATCTTTTGATTTTCAAAATGCGGATTAAAATTTGTTGATATTTTTCATTTCTGCGTATATTTCTCGATTATTTTTGTGATGCATTTAGTTGGTATTTTTGAATAGTTTGAACGTTTTTATAGTATAGTAATATATCTATGTAATGTAGTGTATAAATGGCTTAATATTATATTTTAAATTGATTCTTTTAAATTATTAAAAAATGGTCTATCGAAAATTTGTAACTGTATGATACGTTAAACGTGAATTGCATGGTAAAAAGCACATTAAAATATTATTTCTTAATTTACTATCAGTTACATATTTTTTACATATTTATATTTATGATCTTGAATTATTTAGAACTCCGGCTAAATTTTTATTAAAGTAACTTTAATTAATTTAGCACCTAATTTATTGCTGTTTTGGTTATAAACAGTGTCATATATTTTTATAATATACTCAACGTAATAACAAAAGTATTTATACGAAAAATAGTTACCATGGAGAAAATTTTACATATTGGCATTAATGTTCCAACTAACCTAAAAAGTATAAAAACAATTAGAAAGATATTTCGTCTAACTTTTTAACATAATTTATTGTTTCGCTTCCAGACTAATATTTTATAAAGATATATTTCTTATCAATATTAGACAATAACTAAAAACTTACTAATATACTAAAAATAATGTTCTGTATCAGGAGTTTATAAAGCAACCTATTAAAAGTATTAATTATAGTTACATATTAATTAGTATTTAATCATGTTAGATATACCTAAATTAATGTATTTACAGTAATAAATAAATATAGTTTCGAGAGAAAAAATTTTAAAATATAATTTTTTACTTAAAATAAATACGCAATTTCAGTATTAAAATTTACTTTGTTTTTATTATAACATTAAAAGTAGGTCAAGCTCACTCTAAAATTATATATAAGTGCGTATGTACACTCGTGCTTTGATCGGTTTAAACGTCAAATTCGTAGAATCCCTTTTGATTTCTAATGAATAGAAAGTACACCTACACTTTCAACACATCCATAGATAAACTACGTTTTGTTGGTTGGTAATTCTAGGTAAATATTTGAATCTATATCTTTCGAGGAGTGCAAAAAGCTCAATTGAAACTTCTCAAAAAACTCTATCTCTCTCTGTCACACACCTCTGCGATTGATCCACTGTTAGGGCGTCGCAAGCGCACCAACGACGCCGACATGCTGTACAAATGCCTGGGCAAGCTGTGCGGTGAGGAGTGCGAGCAGGACCTGCTGCCGGCGTCGGAGGCCGGCGCCGGCCGCGCCGCTGGCGCACGGCGCAGCGACCCCAGACGCGGCGGCGGCGGCGGCGGCGGTGTCGGTACCGGGGGTGTCCGCGACGCGGTCCTCGACGACGTCCAGATGGACGCGATCGCAGAATACACCGACGAGGAGTACGAAGATGATCGCGCGGTTGCTCCGGTCAAGTCGGGTCGCGTCGGCAAGATGAAGCCGAAGAAGGCTGCAGGCTTAACGACCACCGAGATGCCTCTTAAATTAGGTATAAAAGAAGACGAGCTTTTATGAGATTTTGTACGATTTATTTTAGATTGGACATTGCTTTTAAAGCTGTTTGAAGTCAACTTTCGTATCGATTTATTATTCATTTTTCGAATTTTAAAATATTCTTTTAATTTTAAAGTTTTGTTTTTTACACTTTTTTACACAAACTTTTTTATACAAATATTTTATTAAAGCGAAACATTTTATTAAGGCATATTTACGTAAACTGTTATTTTTTCAATTTTATTAATGTAAGGTAGTTTTCGCAAAAAAGTAATATTCTAACTATGGCTAATAATATACTTATTTATTATTATTCAAGTTACAATTATAAAGAAAACTTGCCCAACAAAAGAAGTATAGCATATTACAAAAATATTGCAGCATGTTTAGGTAATAAAATTTTGGTACATTTAGCCGTAAAGCAATTTTTAAATTTATGTTATATTTGAAATATGTATCTGTTAAAATATATGTTAGGTTATACTAACACGATATATTTAAATTTTATCAATTTAATTTTAATTTTGAGAAATCAAAGAGAAACTTTACGTTACTAACAGATCAAATTAAGGAACCACCAATCCACTATTAAAACTTGAAATGCAATATAAAAAATAAAAAATATTTTAAAGATTGACCAATGTTGTCATTATAATGTATACTGACAACCTTTTTTTCATAAAATTGGGTTCTTTTAAATATTTTAAGAAGCATTAGCGATCATTTATCTATTTGTATTTCTCTATATTTCTCCACCTGTAAAAATATATTCACAGTACAAACGCGAAAATGAAAAACTAATAAGCCGTTAATTATTCTTACTTCTTTTCGCCGTTCAACGCTAAATTTTAATACGGCTTTAAAAGAAAGGCCCCCCTTCCCCCTCCCACAAATCTCACTCCTGGTCCCAAATCGATAGGCGTGCAGAAAGCCAAGCGCTACATCTGCGAGGCCCTGGACTTCGGCGTGCAGTCGGGCTACCTGACGCCCAAGGACCCGAAGGGCAAGGTGCTGCGCGTCTCTTCGGACCTGCTGCGCACGTCCGACCCGGCGCGCGCCCGGGTCCTCCAGCGCATCGCCTCGGACGCGATAGACGCGCGCGTCGAGCGCCGCCTTAATCGCAAGCAGCGCCGGCAGGAGTCGCCCGATCCTTCGGGAGGGGCGACCGGCGAGGAGCGCGAGGACGACGGAGGCGAGATGGAGGAGCGAGGCAGCAGGCGCAGCCGGAAGCACGGCAGCCGCTCGAGGCGCAGTAACAAGAGGAAGGCAGGCAAGAGCCGCAGCAGGAGCCGCAGCAAGAGAGGGCACGGAAGGAGACGCACGAACAGGAGGTGAGCGGTCAAATTTTCGGTTTTTCCTTTTCTTTTTGTTTCTTAATTTGAACTTTTATGCGAGTGTGAAAGTTTGAACTCGGGATAATTATATTACTGTCACATTTTTTCTTTACGATGCACTCTGACAGAACGTAGCGCAAATTGTAATCAACGTAATATTTAGAATTATTTACTTAAATAAGTAAGGTATAATTTTTGAAAATTACAAATTTTCAATTTTTGATTGTGATTTTAAGGATTTCTTGGACACTTCATTTATATCTTTTTGATAATCATGATTACTCAACAATTTTTCAAAATAAAAAGCTTGTTTTCTTATTTTTCATATCATTAATTAATTTATCTGATTTCTGATGTTATGTACAATTTTTATTATTTTAAATATCTATGCTAGATATGTAAGATATGTAATATATAATATTAAAAACTACTAAATTAGTACATCTAGTGTGAAGTTATGCAGATTAATGTAACAATTATCTCTTTTCTTTAAGCCAAAATTAAAGTTAAGATTAAAAATAGTTATCAAACCTTACGAGGTTTAATAGAGGAAAATTGTCCTTACAGAAACAATTGTTATTGTCACATGACATCTAATAATATCAGTGACATTATATGTAAATGAAGCGCACTTTACATAATGGAGAACAATTTATAAACAAACATTATGATATCGCAAACATAAATTTTGTTCACTAAAAGAATGTTAATTAAATAATTTAGTCAATTTATTTTTATATAATTTTAAAATCTTAGGCCTCATTCTACATTTCGTATATTTTTCTATTAATTGAACAAAAAACGAATATTAATATCAATTGAAAAATAAGAATATCAACCTTTTTTTAAAGTAATTTTATTCTTTATTCTTAAATTCTTAAAAACAAGTTGCTAGAACCCTAAAATAAAGAAACTAACCCTTCTGTCATTTTCAATGCAGCCGCTCGGCGAAGCCCGACCCGGACCCGCGCGTCAAGCAGAGTAAGACCGAGCCAGAGAGTGGCGAGCAGGAGGAGATGGACGAGAACAGTAAGGATTCCGGCACCAGTCGCAACGACGACGACAACGACGACGGCAAGAGCGTCAAGTCCGCGAAGAGCGTCAAGTCCACGCAGAACTCGGACAGCCAGACAACCAACGAGGAGAAGAAGACTATCGACGACGACGGCTCCATCTACGACGGCTCCGACGACGAGGACGACAAGAAGAAATGATCCGACTCTTAGCTGCGTTGCGGCTTCTTGCACCCCGATTAGATCCGGATAGTGCTCGAAATTACCGTGGAATTTCTTTCATCGGACAAACGTTTGGCTTTTGAATCGAAATTCGTTGTGACTATTGATTTTGTACAGTGGTGATCGTGAAGAGTATCGCTGCCTCACGTGCTTGCGTGTATTGCTCATTTATCGAGGTATACAATGTTCGTGAAATTATGATGTTCATTTAACTGAGAATAACGTGTCTGTGTCCGCGACTGTTTAACCGAATGATTATATAACAAGTGCTTTATACATATATTTTGTGAATATACTTTTACTTTATAAAATGGTTTAGCGTTTTTATTTATTAGTGTAGTTTATGCGCAATATTCGAATCTTTCGAAAACATCGGTGCGGTATTCTTTGATATATTATTTTAATCTAAAATTCTACAATCATTAGTACTACTTTATAAGAGAAAATACACAATGACCTTAGTCATACTAAATACACATTAAAGAGTGCAAATAATGTAAAAAGCGAATCGATGGAGATAAAAACAATTGTTAAAACCGACTGTCATTGTTCATTCAGAAGAAAGTCATAGTAGTTTTATTATTTGGATAAGATAATGTGGGTTAAATAATTATTATGATAAATCAAGAGAAAGCGAGCTCTGTTTTTCAATTCGATTTAATTTTACAGATTACTATTTATGAGTAGAGCATCCCATACAAAACACTAAAATATTTTAAATAAAATATAACCCTACCTATCTCAAAGAATCTTTACACTGATTATATCAATTGACATACAGTGAAAGTAGAATTAGCTGAACATTTATAGTGAAACATTTACTATATAACTATTTATTTACTCCTATGAATATTCACTTTGAAATAGATAAGTTTCATTTTACGTTTACAGATAATGAAATTTCATTGAAAATTCTTGTGTGTAAAATTAGTTGGGAAACGAGAACTTTTATATAAACAGTTTTGTTTTTATATTTTAATGCAATTTTTAAATCTATAATTAATAAAAACGTAATAACGTGATTCGCGATCACTAACGCTCTTTGTTATTCGAACATGTGAAAACCAGCTGGAATAAAGAGAAACGGCGTAATGTAAGATTTGCAATGTCTATCGTGGATAATCGTCGTTAATTAGAAGTGAACTCCGGATAAAGGAAAGAGAAAAATAGAAAGAAAATAGTGAGGAGGGGGACTTTATCTTTATTCCAGTAACTCGCTTATTACCTCACAAAGGATGCCTTGAAAAGTTAATGCTTTTAAATCATCAAGCTACCTAAATTTAACAAAAACATTGTTTTATTTGATCTGTTTCACAATTGTAATATACTTCTCACCAGTTTCGGTTATTTAATTTTCTTTTAGGTGATAAACAGAATTTGTTATTTAATTAAACAACAACGATTAATCCGACTTTCTGAACAAAAATTCGAATCAACGGATAATTATTACTTCCTACGCTTCTAATCCCGTTATACAAAATACTTTCAATGACGTAAGTGTAATGCATATGTTTTGTCGCTTTTTCTCTTCCCGCTTTACTACACAACAAACCCGCATGATGAATTCTTAATTATAAATTTAAATAAGTCCGTAGCGAAGATAAAGTTCTTTATTAGGGAAATATATTTTTAAACCTTCCTCTGCGATGCTTTGTTAAATTTAACACCGAAAACGTTATTGTAGGATATTTTCGTTTGTGCAACCAAAATAATAGAAAACGGGAAAAGTCTTCAGCTTGATTCAATAGTCTTAATTGGAAGAAGTCATATATCAGGAAGTAGTCAATCTCGCATATAAGATTGGGAACATAAGGGAGGGAGAGCGAAAAGTGGGAGTGAAAGGTGAACGCGAAGTGAGAACGAGCGAGAGAAAAGGATACGGACTTTTCTGATAGCATGGGGAAGGGAGATCAACAGGACGATATAGCGCGTAGAAGTGAGAGGGAGAAGAGGCAGAGAGCGTGGAGGCGAGATGGCAGCAGAAAGGGATGGAGACGGAAGACGGTAACAGGGTAGAGAAAAGTTAATTATGAAAAGGGAAAGGTTATCCTTATATAGGACAATGGGAGAATTATTAGCCTAATCCAGAACTTTGTGTGCGCCAACGTTTTTTGGGCTGAAATATTGTTTACATCGCACCGTACTTTAATTACTTAGTAAAGATTTGTGTAAAACAAGGTGGTTAAGAATTAAGAAGGTTAAGTGTAATTAAGTATGGTGTAATTCGGCATTTGAGAAAAGTTATTAAGGCGTGCCAGGTAACTATTAGGAGCCCAGGATTATTTATTTAGGTATTTCCATCACATCAAAATTAAAGTGTATGGGTAAATTCTTTCGCGCATTTAATCTTCATTGAATATTTAAAGTCTAACAATAAGCAGAAAATTTGTACAATTTTACAATTAGAAGGTATTTAGAATTTTCTCTTTTCACCATCAAATATTCATTTTTAATAGATACTTCTCAATACAGATGAATCAATGTGCAATCTTATTAATGAATTTACATATCAGAAAATTTGTTAAGTCTTACAACAATGAACAGAAATGTATTGTATTATCGAATGAGTCAAGTTCATATTGTTTGGCAAATCGATGCGCACTATATTCAAACCCGCGCGAAATAGTATATTATGACACTGTTGTGGGAGATGGTTTTCTACCTTGCTCGAGGGTTTTCGCACGAGCGAAGCGAGTGAGAAAATCGAGCAAGGTAGAAAAACACCTCCCACAACAGTCTCATACGATATTTTATAGCACAACAACCTCAAAATCGACAATAAAGTTGGCATTTTGAGGTTAGTGTGCTATAAAATCAATTAATCGACGGCTGTATAAAATAGTCTCAATAAGACTTTAAGCGCGTATTTCTTAATACGACCGACCGCGTATAATTCCACAATTGTAGGCGCTCACGCACGCGCGTTATAACTTTACCGCGGCGACGCGTGCAGAAAATATACGGGCGCTTTAACCGAAAATGACCGTCGTAAATCGTGCGAATGCACATAAATACATAATCACATCTGCGCATACACATGCGCGTGCTATACCCGCGGGCGCGCAAAAATGCTGATCTTAAGAGCATCGTGAACCCATCAAATTTCTTTCTGTGCTTTATGCGATGTAAAAATATGCGCCAGACGGCTGTATCAAACAAAATGAAAAGGTATGGAATATAGGGGGGGGGGGGGGGGGGGGCTGAATACAAAATTTATTTTTTTTGTACTGATACTATTTGCGAATTCGGGATATAACAAAATATTCTTTAAAATTTAATTAGGAAATTTAGTTGCGATTAATAAATTCTCACCAATTCACTGAGTAGGCATGAGAAACTAGCTTATCAGTACGAATTATGAAATAGGCATATAACAGTAATTAGCAAATAGTCACTAATTCGTTATTTATTATGTATCACATACTTATTCTAAATATTTTTCTGGACAGTTTATCAGCAGTTTGGTTGAAACTGTTATTCAGCTGTTATTCAAGCGTGTCCATTAACAATCATTACTTATATACCTTGAAATCATCCACTAGTCTGCGAGTTCTAACAAAACATAGATACTCATGTATAGTAAGGAATAATTATAATATTTCTATTATTTCACGCATGAATTTCTAGTATTACAAATTATTTTCCTCAAATATGAAATTCTATTACGAGATGGCCAGAAACTGCCAAGAAAAACTGTTTCAATTTCTAAGGCAATCAAATTTCACTAATTTAACTTTAGAGAATATATACGTAGTACGATAGAAATTCTTTCGTCTTTTTATCTCACTTTGGCTCCACTTACCGTTCATTTGTCCCTTTGACTTTATATATCATATTGTTACCTCCTTTCACTGTTCCATTAATAGAGCGATAATTGAATAATTTAATATATAACGTTTCATTTTCTTAGTATTAAATTTGACCCCCTTTCTTATAGTTGTAAGCAAAGAGCACTCTGCGAATGATAGTAAGTAAATTATTTCACAGTAAAAGTTTCATCGTTCTTTGTTACGTAGCTCTTTCACTTTTAAGAATGTACCAAATATAGTAAATATATTTTTAATTTATTGTAAATAATATTAAAACAATATTTCACATTACCTACTTGTTTTTTAAATATATGCACAACAGCACATGTATGTATATATACATGAATTATGTATGAATGAAACAAATTTATAAATCTTTTAAGTAAATAATATTACCGTTTCGCTACGTTTATTCTATTCTAAAGTTCATATTATTTTTCTTCTCTAGTTGAAAAATAATAAAAAAAATGTTTCATCATAGGAGAAATGCTACATTGACTTTTAGTTAACAATTCCTAATATGGTGATATAACAAAGTAAGAAGCTTACATAGTAGGGGTTTTTCTTTTGTCAGCCTATTTTATAAAAGCTGTGTATAAAAGAAATAACTTTTTTTTTAAAAATTGTGAAAGTTAGCATGTAAACATTTGTTTATACAAAACAATAGTACATTATGTAACAAGGGCAAAAAGTCGAATATTTTTCCCGCGGGTGAGTCTACTGCCCGAGCGATCGAAGCGAAGCGAGGGCGGTATCACCCGAAGGAAAAATATTCGACTTTTTTCTCGAGTTACATATAGTACTTTATGCCCATCTCAACTGTGGCCACTTTTTGACTTGGAAAGCGGGACTAATGGACTATTAAAAGACAATCGAAAATCGGGATTATTGGTAGAAGTTGATGAAATAAAGGAATTTGGACTAGTTTCTAATGCAAATGCGGGAAACTGTGGCCACTTATTGACTTGGAAAGCGGGACTAATAGACTATTAAAAGACAATCGAAAATCGGGATTATTGGTAGAAGTTGATGAAATAAGAGAATTTGGACTAGTTTCTAATGCAAATGCGGGAAACTGTGGTCACTTATTGACTTGGAAAGCGGGACTAATGGACCGTTTAAAGACAATATTGTTAAAAGATGAAATAAATGAATTTGGACAAATTTCTAGTGAAGTCACTTTTTTCCGCTAATCATTTTTGAGGGCAAAAAGTGTAATTTTGGTCTCGCTTTTCAGGGAAAAAGTGGCCATTTTCGTTCAGATGGGCATAAAATACTTTATACTTTTGAAAAAAATCCATGCATTTACATGGGTTCCTATGTATCTAAATTTCCTAGAATTTTCTACAAAATATGCGTAATATGTTTGATTTGAGCTTTCATATGCAGCATGAATAAAAAGTCAACAACAAATTTCACAATAAACTCTCACTCAAAAAACCTTCATAAATCCGTCGCACGAACACATCTCTACAAAATTTCAAAATCCTTCTTCCTACAAATCTTGCGACCTACGCTGCCGCATTTCTCCCCCAACTGCACCCAATATCCCATCATCCCAAAAAGCATCCTTCTTATGCACGCGCGTGCAGCAGCCGCTGCCACTCTGCTGCGTCCTCGCATGCCCCTATATGTGCACACAGCGTACTTTCATCATTATAGTAGCGGCACTGCAGCAGTACAAACTTCCATTAGAATAAATAAACTTATTTTACTTATTCCGTTTATATTTATTTATGTAAAATTGCATTGATAGCAAAAGCTAATTACTACATTTGTATAAAATTCAATAATTTACTATACCTTTTACATCCATACGTTCACTGCTTTCACTTTTCATATTTGCCATCCTTTTTACCTCTCAACTCATCAAAGCGCATCAGCATATAGCCCGTGTACCGCTAGCTAATAGAACATACGCGCCCATCGTGTTCCTGATGCCGATGCCATGTGGATCGATGGCGCGTTATATATATACACGCAGTTGCATCCGCGCGCGGTACCGGCTGCTGGCTTCCTCTGCGCACACAGAACCACGTGGAGCGCAAAGAGGAGCGAGAGGGAGAGGCGCGCCGCCGTCGGGACGCAGACCGACGTCGCGACGCCGCGAGAGAGAAGAAGAGAGAAAGTTAGAGAGAGAGAGAGAACGCGACGGACTCGTCGCGCGCGGCAGCGAAGCAGGGAGAGTCAAGCCGCAGTCGACTCGCGGCGCCGCGGCGCAACGCACCATCATATAAGCCACCGCACCGACCGTTACGCGCTTTTCTCACTCTTCTTATCCTGCAATACTTATCTCTCTTTGCCGCTGTGTCTACCTTGTCCTTTTTATATTTACTTGAGGCGCGCTTCCGCTGATGCTGTCGCTGCTGTTGCTGCGTAACTTTTGCTGCGAAGGAGACACCCTCGATAGTTTGCACGATACGCCGGCGTTAATTTTGTCGTTGATCGGGGGCGAAGTTTTTGATTCTTTGCGGCTTTGAGCAATCGAAGAAGTGAGATTGTTTTTTTTTTCATTCTGGATGGTTTGTAGTTTTGTTGGGGGTTGGGAGGACTGTTGGTGATTTACTATGCGGGGAGACTTGTGGACTTGAGAGTCGAGGTACAACAGTGGACGAGGTGTGAATTTGAGAACGCTGTATAGTGACTTTCTTATAAGACAGGGATTGATCAAGACTTTGTGACTAAGTTTACGTGTTCAAGACAACTTAGCCGTTAAGAAATCTAGGTAAGCTTGTGACTTTTTATATGCAGAAATAAATGTTTACTTGCTTAAGAAGAATTAATACAGTTATTATAGAATTATACTTTGACATATAGATGAATCAGTTAATAATGAAATTAATAATTTTAATTAAGGAAGGTCTTTCGCAGAATGTTTAGTTTACGAAAAAATAAATAAGGTCTTATTTGATACGCTTCTACGTAAATTTTAATATAATATTGACAAACAAATTAGTGAAATTGGTTTTTAACGTTGATTTTTTAGATTTAAATTAAAGAATTGTGGCAAACCGCCATTGATAACGGATTTAGTTTAGCTAATACTAGTAGCTACAATATTTTTTTGAATGCGCACTTGTTTTGTAAAGAAATCGTATAATATGTAGAACTAATAAAATTATTCGAAAGTATAGAAGAAAACAGCGATTTACCTACCACGAATAGTACGATAAAAACGATTCTTTTTAACCCATTCATGAAATGTGCCTTAGAACCGGATAGAAAATTAAGCATTTCGAGTGTGCTTAACTCAAGTGACGAAAAATGGCAATTCCTACACTCGTTTCAAGGCAGAAATGACGAAGTGGATAAAAATAGCTATTTCTACCCAGTAAACAGGTGGGTAACGGCAATTTTTCATCTGTTTGCAGGGTAGAAATGTCCATTTCTGCCTTCTTTAGTGTGCTGCATGACTCATCAGTGTACCCACACGCATGAACAAGCCTAATCATGTCTTTGTTAAACAATAATAGAGTGGGTAACCCTAGTTGCACAATATACTATTAAAAATGTGTATTAACTGATCATTAAACTCATTTCAATATAATTTATTGTAAATATTATTATATATATATTTTTAAGAAAATATAATATGAGTTGAAAACTATTATTTTGGTGCTTGTTGAAAATTGATTTTTATATGAAAAAAAGTGAAAAGAGATTATATTTGAAGAGTGCTAATTAAACGATTAGTTACCTAAAAGTAGTAGATATTGAAACGATAAATGAGTAAATGGTATGTAAAATTTAAAATTCTTCAACGTACTGTCACCACAATTGTAAATAGTAATGAAGTAAAATAACAGCTGTTCCAGAATAATTAATAGTCACAAGCATATTGTTAAAACTTTCATTTTAAATTTAAAGAGACGTGCCAAAATAATTGTTATTTACATAGCATTCTATGTTACGTATATTTAATTAAATGTGAGCGAAGCTGCTTCAGTAATGAATAACAATGAATATATAAATTACGAATAAAACAAATAAATAGTGTTAATTTATTTCTTTTAAAAACGAACAATTTTTTCTACATTTTCTAATGATTAATAATATTACTAAAAACAATTTAAAAGCAAAGTCAAATAGAAACATTCCGTATTGAAGAAAACGCGCATATAAAATAAAATTAACAAAGGTACTTTTGTTCCAGGGACATTACTTTTTTACTCCTAATATTAAAAGTTCTAAGACAATGCATACTGGTTCTTTAATCATAAAATTAATGTAAACAAAAAGATGTTATAAAAGAGAATAAAAATTATTCGCGTCTACGTATTAAGTAAAACTACTTTGAACTTTGAAAGCGAAGGTCTGAAAAGAAAAAGTATTAAAGAAGAGGATTTCTTTGCAAAAAGAAATCTTCAGTAAAAAGCTGTCGCGCATAAAGACCGAACTTTTCCCGTAAATATAAATTTACAATTACGACGTCTCGTTAATTACGCTCGCGCGCAAAAGTCTTTTCATTTCGTTGAAAATAAATGAGTGTTCAAAAAATGCGGCAATTTTCAATACGTGAGCACTCGTTGTGCGCGCTAGGTCCTATTGCAGCCGTGCGGTTACTACTTGAGTCGTACCATATGCGTCGACCGTCTAGACTTCCACTGTATGTACATTAATTGCGTGTGTGGGGAAGAAATATAATTTTCTTGTTGTGTCTGTTCGTATATTACGTTTTGTATGTAATGCTGTACATATGAAAAAAAAACCATTACATTGATGTTTGAATTAAGAGAGTATAAACGTTGCGTTCTACAGATGCTCATAATTTCCAATACTTAACTGAAATTTGATATGTTATTGGTTAATTTTTATCCGAAGCAATTCAGAGATTATATTTATCTGATACAGACGATCTTGTCAAATAATTTTATAATGTTACAACAATTCAGATGTTGATTGATTATGTTACAAGTGTAATACTGTATACTGTATTGCATGAACACTTCGATTTTTTAATGATTTATTAATTTGTTACCTGATTACTTTAGTTATTGTTAAGCACTGTCATTATTTAATTACATAACTTATACGAGTAAGATTTTACGTAAAAGAATTAAAGTATTATTTATTATATTGCTTTTTATATATAACTAAATAAGTGTCTAAAAATAATACACCATTGTCGAAAACTATGAAATGATCATGATAAAATGCTTGAGTACCTTCATTTTATGCTTCCTTTTTGCCATTATTTTTATGCTCGCACGCATGTTTCACTCTTAAAAATTCTAAAAGCCAACACGTGTACAGTGCGTCAAGCGAATGAATGCATAGAGTGTAAGAGGGTATTCATAGAAACCTTGAAGTCAAACAAACAATTTAAAAAAGTGTTTATACATTTTATAAATGAGGATGTGAAAATTAAATATTCAATTTAAAATGAAATTAAATGTGGAAGAAAATATATTTTATAAATTTATATTATTACACGGTTAAAAAACAAAAGAAAATCATAATGTTATCTTTGTTTGTTAAAATTTGTTGATTTTAAAATGTACATTTGTTTGTAAAAATAACAAACTTAAATTTTTTATGTGTCAAAAATCGATAAAGATTTGTTCATAAACCATCTTTGAATGTTAAGTAACAAACAATTATATTATTTATTTTTAAAAAACAAGTATGTTAATTTCGTAGTCGTATATAAACGTGGTGGTAGTTCTAATGCAAAATATTCAAACAGTTTCCGATTAGGACCTAATTTCTGATTATCTTAGATTTCTCAAAGAGAAATTATTATTTTGTTAAAAAAAGTGCAATTTTCTAACGTTAAAACATATTAAGCTACTCCCAAAAAATGTGTGTGTGCGTGCATGCTTGTGTACACCAAACCGTAAAACCATTTTTTCGATAGAGCCCCTAAATAACAACTTTTTCATAGACGTAAGAAACAAAATCGCATCTGAAGTCATCTTTTTGTTGACTTTTTGGTGACTTGCCATACTGACGCCTATGAAAAAGTTGTTATTTAGGGACACGTTCGGAAAAATGGTTTTACCGTTGAGGTACGTGTGCGCGAGCGTCTGTGTTTCTGTATCTGTTTCTATTCTGACTCTACAGTTTTCGATGGGATCCGAACCATCAGAACCGCTATAAAGACCCTTAAACAATTTTTCCTGCGCAAAAAAGTCAGAAGTAACCAGCCAGGATTTGAACCTCAGGCCTTCCGTTCAGACGGCTAAACCCTTTTCCAAGAGCCACCGCGGTTGGGGTGTGTGTGTATATGTGTGTATGTATGTAGCACATCGGTGCTCGAATATTCCGTTGTACACTTGATGTGGGAAATTTCTGGTCGAATGTGTTTGAATTTTTTTTAAATACTGCAATTTCATTGGGTCTTATTGGATTGAACGCACGTTTCCGCTAAGCTTATTGGAGGATTTCAAACGAATTCGACCAGAAATTTCCTACGTCGAGTGTACAACCATACGAAATTTTTCATGGATTTTTGTGATCGATATTAAGGCAGGGTTTGAAATTATCAGCGAATATTCAACTATTTGAATCATTTTAATTGTATAGACATTTTTCGAAATTTCATAATTTTTAAAAAATTTCACTGAAGCAACGGTTTTTGGGAAGCCAATTATTTGTTACAATAAAGTATTCATAAAATCTTTCAGTTTCAGACTGGAAACGATGTGAATTGTACCACTCTTCATTTGTTATACTGTGTGATTAAGAATATATTTAAATCTATATAACTCGAAAACTATAGGACATAATTCAATGAAATTTTTACTGAATATTGATTTATGTAGAACTATATTTCTATGTTTTTTTTAAATTATAAGATTAATTGAATCTTAAGAGAAAAAGAAACAAAATATCAAAATAATGCATTTTCATTCAATGATAAATTGAGTATCTTTTATATTTCGCGTTAAACTTAAGATGTTATAGTGGTTACTTACATAATCCTTAACCTTGTTTGCTTCATAATAACTTACGTATTTTGCTAATAACTAATACTTATTTGAGAAACCCGAGTGCCAAATAACACGTCAGCGTTCTTACATACATTATTACCTTACACTTATTGTTACAAAAAATTGTTGAACAATTTTGAAAACTTATAAATTGACTGAAAATGTGTATTTAAAATCTAATAGCAAGACTTATTATTATTCACTATTATATGGAAACAATATCTGATAAAAAATTAGTCTTAACTGATTAGAAACTGGGTTCATGGCGGTAATAAATCTGCCTACATAGTTCAATTTCGTCTGATTAAAATTAACAAGCAGAGTACGCGTGTTCAAAATTAAATTGATTTTGTACCACATGAAATTGACTTATTCGAAATTCCGTAATAAATTTTGATAATCAGAGTTCCGATCCTCCATCAACCGAGTACTTCCGCCACGCTAAAGTTGACAAAGCACATTTAACCGTATTTTAGTCCCGCGAGCAAAAGTTATTAAAACCGAGCAAACGCTTTTCCGCAATATCCGCTCGTATCGACGGACACCGGCAGATGTTCCGGCAGTCTCTCTGGTCTTCGCGCGAACCAAAGGTCTCGCGCCGCGCGCGCCCTAATAATGGGCGAGTTCAAGCGCACCTACGCGCGCAGCGCAACGCGGCAGCGTAACTCTGCGCCGGGTTCTTTGCTTCGATTAAATTTCATCGACCTCGAGGGGGCGAACGGCCGGAGCTGGAGCCATGGAGCCGGGATGCGTTACAATTATTGACGAGAGTGTAGCTACCGCCGCGTCGCTCCTGCTACTTCTCGACCCTCGCCGCTGCGGTCGCGTTTGAAAAGTTGTAATTGCAAAAACTTTGCCCCCGGACGATGGCGCGCATCTGTCAAGCGACCTGCGCCGGTGAGCTTCTCCTTTTTTAGCGCGCGCGCGCCGCTCTTTATGTCGTCGGCGATCGCACGCGCTGATTCAATTAAACTTTATGCGGGGATGGCCGTATTGTTTATTCGTGTTTTTGTGTACTGCCGCCTTGCTCGAGGTCGATGGGAAAATGTTTAGTTAGGAATTTGCGGTTAGATGAGTTTGTTGGATTATTTTTTGCTGGCTCTCGAAATTGAAAACCGAGTTTTTACGTCGGAGGATGATTTTGAAATGCTGGAAACATTTATTTTAGAAAAGTATTCGGAATTAATCTTTTTAAAGAAGTCGTATTTGATGCAGAGGTAATGATGTGCAGGTTTATTTAACTTAAGGGGACAGATACACCTTTAAATTTTAAATTAATTGATAATACGTTTTCAGGTAAAAATAAGTAACTCATCATATATTACTTGATTTAAAAATTTATTTAAATTCATTTGAAGGTCGTTAGGTCCCTTTTATTGGCTATAATGAAAACCTTTATATTTCTTGGGCTACCGCAAGGTTTAGAGAGATAATGTGATAGGATTGACGATTTCAAGGTTTTATTATGTGCAAAATACATGTGGTTATGATATGAGTGTGGGAATTTGTGTATGAAAATTATTGATCAAAATTATAGTCTATTTAAGAGAGAATTATTCGATTTTTTTTAATTCTATTATGAAATATGACTTAAATAGACTATAACTTTGGTCAATAATTTGTATATACGAATTCCCACACTCATATCATAACTGCACGTATTTTGAACATAATAAAACTTTGAAAGCGTCAATTCGATCACATTGACTCTCTAAACCTTGCGGTAGCCCAAGAAATATAAAGGTTTTCATTATAGCCAATAAAAGGGACCTGACGACTTTCATATAAATTAAAAAGAATTTTTTTAGAGTTATATTTTGATAAAATGTTCAAATTTACCGAAAGAAATCAGGTAATATACGATGAGTTACTTATTTTTACCTTAAAATGTGTTATCAATTAATTTAAAAGTTAAAGGAGTATCACCAGGTCACCTTAAGGGGGTAGGCCTGGGTTAAACCCAAAAAGACAATTTTTTTTACTAGTCCAGGATTTTATGTTTAAAAGCAATCATTCTGAAAACTTTATGCTATGAATACTTAGTAATATCTTAAATTTTACCGTTGTAAAACCTCAAAATCTTAATTTTACACGTCACAATAAATCCCTATTTTCAATACCATATTTATTAAAGTTGCTGTGTTGCTCACACGATTGTTGGTGACATGATGAACGAAAATATTTTTTTCGCCGATTATTTGACTCCTCTTGAAATGTATTACAAAAAGAGCAAAACACTTGTTCGTTAAAATTTTTATTGTTATTTTTTTCAGAGACTCAACCGATTTTTTAAAAATTTGGTTAAATTCAGAAAAAAATCAATAAAGAAAATTTTAACGAAAAAGTGCTTTGCTCTTTGTGTACTACATGTCAAAAGGAGTCCATCATGTCACCTGCAATGGTATGAGGAACAACGTAACTTTAATAAATATAGCATTGAAAATAGTGATTTATTGTGACATGTAGGATAAAGATTTTGAGGCTTTACAACGGTAAAATATAAGATATTACTAAGTATATATAGCACAAATATTTTAAAAATGATTATTTTTAAACATAAAAAGTTCTCCGGACTAGTAAAAGAAAATTCTTTTTTCGGATTTAACTCAGGCCTACCTCTTAAAAATTCCACGTATGTGTACTCACTTTCGGTGCAAACTATTAGTACATCAAATTCTTAGATACAATTTTTTAATTTTTAAATAATTAAAGGCTCGTCTTCGTAGGTTTGTTCTATTAAGAGACTTGATCGACTCTAGTTTACTCCATTTTTCTGCTAGTAATAGAAAGGTGACAGCCTCCAACCAATCACAATTTAGCATTTTGGGTTTAATCAGAGTCTAACCATCCAAGAACAATTGTTCTTTGACAAACGTGGAGCGAACCAACTTTTACGAAAGGACCTTGTATATCGAAAACAAACATATAATTTATTGATAATTAGAAATTAATAATTTTAATCTAAGAATGTAATGTAATGTAATTTTCAGACAGTTTGCACCATAAGTCAGTGTACACGCACTTTACACGTTGCATACATGCGATTGTTAGAACGCATTCAAAAGAAGGATGTGTAAAAGGTGCAGATTTTGCACCATTTTAAGAAAGTTTGTTTATCGTATGTTCTCATTATATTTATCTAGTAATACTACATTTCATAATCTACATGTCAGACAGATTATGGGAAAATATTTGGATTAGTTGAATAACCTTTTTAATTACTTTTTACACTATGAAAATCTACATTAAGTCGCAATTTAAGAACTAAAAATTGTTAAAATTGTAAAAAAATTTGCGACGTAATGTAATCCTTAAGTGTTTTTTAATTTTCCCTGGATGTACAGAAGGAAAATTGTAAAATTAAAGTGGATGAAATAAAAAAATACTAATAAATGATGAAGATTTTACATTCCCGGGGGCAAAAATACGCAGTTTTTACACATCCTTCTTTAATTTCTAATTAATAAAAACTTAATAAAATATTATGTGTTTCTTTGGGTCGTATTTCAAAAAGCATGCGATCTACGCGAAACGTTTCGGAACGTTCCTATATTCTCTATATCAATGTAAACATCACTAAGTACTGTCAGGTATAAATGCAAAATAAGTGTATATTAATAATGTAAACTCTCCTAAATACTGTCAGGTGCAAAAATATAGTCTGAAAACTCATTTTGCATTGGTGCCCGACAGTATTTAGTGATGTTTACACTGCTATAGACCGATTTTACATTCGCACCTGGCAGAATATAGGGCTGCTTACAATGATATAGGGATTTCTGGACAAACTAAAGCAAAGCATTTGGGAAGGATCTGAAATGTTTCGCTCAGAGCGCACGCATTTCGTACTTGGTTAGAAATTAAAAATTTCAATGAATTCTGACACTTCTAATCGTACGTGGACGTAATTATTAATACATGAAGTAATCGTGTACTTAACTTGAATATTACAGATACTTAAATATTTGTAAAGTTAAATTTTCATCTAGAAAATCATATTACTTACACCTATATACTCATAAATAAATAGTTTCTACATTTTAAATGCTTCGTAAATAGATTTCAAATTGTTTAATAATATATGAAAATCCTAATCACTTCTTAAGGTCTTATTGGAAAAACTAGAATACTTATCTAATAAAACTTCTATTGATCTTTAAAAGATCTATAAACTTTTTAAATTCATAGGAAGCGGATGGTGGGGCAAGATGGTGTACCGTAGGTTCTAGGTGGCTTAATCAGTATTAAATCATCGATATATAATTCAGTTATGAGGTTTAATGTCTTTATTAGTTCATAAACTAATAAAAAAAGCATATAAAGTAAAAAAAATTAAACTTGGTTTCTGTAATGATTTTTGTAAAAAAAAAACAATTTAACCGATTTACCAAAACTGTGGGGCAAGGTGGAATACTAATTCCTGCAGCGTTTCATTGCAAACAAATTCAGTGTCACATGGTACGCTATTTTATATATTTGGCAACTAATTGCGTACGATTGTTGTTAATTAATTTTTTAATATCAGTCTCTTAGGAAAATCCAGTGAACATGTTAACTGTTTTTAGAAGTAGCAATGAGTATATAATTTGCGCGTATCATTCACTGCAATACAACGTAATTTTTAATCTCGCTCTTGCAGTAAAATAATTTCACAATTTTATAATCATTCAAAAATGTTATTATATTTTTACAATTTTACAATTTCATTATAATAATATAAAATTTGATTATAGTGTACCAATATTATTATAGTAGTTTAACAATTTTAAATGATGTGTTCTTTGCATGTTTAAAAATGGATTTATGACCTCGGTATATTTTAACTTGCTTCACTTTCTCGACTCCTCGAATGTTAATTTTTTCTCGACAGAAATGCACACAAAAATTTACACATCGGGCACTTTTCATGCGTCTTTGTAATAACGTACACTTTAGTAGAGCATCCGCATGAGTATTGAGAGCTTATTTTAAGATCGTAAATCAAGATGCACGAGTATACAAAAGCCCGCTCGTGATCGCCAATATTTAATTACGAAAGTGCAGATTTTGTCACATTATTTACGAAATATTCCACTTAGCCATATGCTACTTTGCTCTACACTCACTTTTATAAATATTGTAAAAAACAAGTAGTCTATATTAAATATGATAACAAAACATTAAAACGAAGGTGATTTTTAAGGCTTTCAGTTGTTATTTATAATAGAACTAAAGGTTTTCCTAAACTTACTTGGAATAATAAAAAACTTATAATAGCGTTAATAAAGTAGCTAACACAACACTCGCACAGTCAAGGGAGAATTTCAAATTGATCTAAACACAATTTTTATTATGTCCTAGGCATATATAAGGAAGTTCTTAACCGCTTTCGATAGGTGGTGCCACTTGCAACATGTGATATAGCCTTCATTCATAATGTATATATGGCAATGTATTATATGAGGCGTTGAGTGCAATAATAACTTAAGGGAGTACTATCGGTATTTCGTGAGTCAAATGCATGTTTGGTGGTTTTTTTTTCGTTGGTATGACAAATCGTGTGCCTAAATGGTTGAGTGAGCGGGAAAATTTGTATTCGTTTGCTTATATTAGCTCTCCATATTGGTGAATCAGCATTTGGATTTTTGCATCATATTTATGGGATATTAAATATATATTTCATGATTGCAACTGTCGGAAATGTGAATTCCCATAAAGCTATGTGTTAAAATCGTAAAAAACGTAAATATCAAATTCTTAATATCTTTTTTCTGGGTTGGTGTAGCTTTCTAAAAATTTATATGAATAAGTTTGAGGTCAAAACGTACTAGTATACAAAATTTCAGATTTTTCTGAACACTAATTCGAAACCGATAGTGCTCCGTTAATTCGAATTAAATTATTTTTGCATCCACCTTCATATTCGTATTCTACTAACCTAAATTTAGCATAGCAAATAAAGTAACGATAGGCAATCTTTTGGTTCTTAAAATATTCCTTTTTTTAGACTGAGTGGTTACAAGGCTTAGTGTATTTATAAAGATTCGAAGTTATTATTTAAATAAATAGCAAAATACTTCATTATACAAGAACAGAGATATATGACGTCCTCATAAATGACTATAGAAATAAGGACATTGATCTTAGAAAAGTCTTTATAGGATCAAAACTATTTCACTTAAATATAAATAAATGAAACTAGTAAAATTATAAATATATCATGTGCGCGTCAGCTGTTATGAGCGGTTAAGGTGTCCGACTGGCATGCAGATGATCGAGAGTTCGAACATCAAACAAATTTTTCTAATATAATAATTTAATTTAATTCTTAATAAATATGTTTCTACCATAATCACTAGATTTTAATTATAATGCAATAAATAGCTAATTAATATAAATAAGCGTGGGCGTAAAATCAGTGAATTAGCCTCGATTGAGTCAGTGAGCTTTTATTCACTAATTAAATCAGTGACTATTCACTGTTTCGCAGTGGCATACTTGGTACTATTCGAATCAGTGACTATTCACTTACAATCAGTGAATTTTCACTGATTCATTCTTAGAGAGTCGGTAAAGCAATGATTTAATATATTGAAAATATAATTTTCAATATATTTCATTTTTATAAGTATGTACACAGGACGCACGATACTTCTGATTGAATGCATTTTATTTTTTTTAATCCTCCAATGAGGGTCGTTTTAGATGGACGGCACTTTTCCAGCCGAAACAATGGCGGAACCAATAATAATTTTGCATAAGATGAATTGTAGCATTACTATTGACTCCTGCGTAATTGCGTCATTGGTCTGTCCGGAAAAAACACCCAAAAACACTCTGAGGATAACAAAAACATGTGTTCAAACCAATGAAGTTACAGTATTTCAAAAAAGTTCAAACGCATTCAATTAGAAAAATTGTTTGATAAGTGAACATGCATATTATGTAAACCAAAAATTTGGCTACAAAAAAAATCTTGTAAGTAATATCCACCTCATTTTGACCTGAATCCACAAATGAAATTAACATTGCAAACTGGAAGCGAT
Organism: Gastracanthus pulcherrimus; assembly: GCA_949152435.1. Classification (NCBI taxonomy): domain Eukaryota; kingdom Metazoa; phylum Arthropoda; class Insecta; order Hymenoptera; family Pteromalidae; genus Gastracanthus; species Gastracanthus pulcherrimus. The sequence continues at coordinate 41,441,986 of OX424576.1, forward strand.
AATATTTTACAACATCTTGATGTCACGGTTACGTCTAGAAAAATAAAAATTATTCAATAAACAACATTTTTAAAATATCTATCTTTAAATTCTGTTATAAGAAATGTTGTTTTTACTTTTTTATTTCTGATAAAGGCTTTTATAAGTTACTAAATCTTAGCAGAAATGTCAGTAGAATTTTGCATTTCCTAGAGGATTTTTAATTGATTATTAAATAAAAACATCTACCAAATTTGTCCAACAGAATTAAAATGTTTAAGGTAACCTTCAGAATATGATTATTCCAATTATAATTTAAGGATGTCATAGATGATTGTGTTGCGTAGCGCATGAGGGTTGAAAAATTAATCGTCAAAGATCGGCATTGCAAAGGAGGCTATCGTGTCATCGGGTGTTTATGCCTTGAATTTTATATCATAAGAAGCACGTGCGATTATATATTGAGAAGGGATGCTCGTGACTGGGCGTTATTCCGCATCTTTAATTATGGTAATGGAAAGCCGTTTATTTACTATAAGCCAATTTTGACACTCCGAATAAAAATGAAAGCAGGTCGAACTGACAGCTTATCTCTATGGTGTCACTTTTAAAGGAAAACAATAAATTATTATAGAAAACATCTTTAAGCTATACATAACTTTGTAGATGAATGACTTATAAATAGGTATTTTGTGTGATATACTTCTATATTTCATGTAGCATGTTACGGTATTTCCGCATATTTTTCTAATATATGTGTCTGAAAAAAACAAATTTTATTGAAAAATGCTCTCTTTAGTCAATTGATAACATATGGATAAAAATGCGTAAAATTGATATGAGTGATGTCAAAAAGTCGTCTCTTTTCGAGAGCATAATTTAATAAAAAATAAAGTCTTCTAAACTAAAAGTAGAAAATATAACATAATAGTATTTACTACATGATTAATGGAAACATAAATGGTCTAGATAAAAAACAATTTTATTTAGTGAAAAAAATATTAGAACGTTGAAAATTCCTCATAAGAAATTCTTTTAAATTTTGAAATAAAAGGCTTATAATATTATGAAATGCTGCCCTGGTAGAAAATTGAGCATATCAGATGGTCGGTTCACGATCTATTGGGCAGATCCGTTTCCTAATAGTTCGCCAGAAATAAACCAGCATCTGACCAGAAATTTATAGAAAATCTAAATAGCTTACATAACCCTAAAAAATTATTGAAAATGTAAATCCCATTATAGTACTTCTGCGTTAAAACAGCATGCAAATTTTTATTCGATTATTTATTTGATTTTTTTATGTCTTATTTAATTATAAAACTCTAACCTTAAAAAAACTTTTAATGAAATAAGTTTTTAGTTTTTATTTCGAATCTATCCCAAATATATCTTAGCATTCTATTAACAATAAGCTATTAAATCCATGACATAATAATCATTATTAACTTATAAAAATTCGTTAAACGTTATTTTTTATTTATTTATTTATTAACCATAAGTTGGTCAGGTTTCTGACGAGAAAACGTCGACAGGTAGCGGGGTTTCTGGCCAGACTTTTAAGCAGAAATTGGCCATTCCCTATAAAATAGAGTAAAATCTGGCGAACATATGGGGAACGTTTCTACCAGGGTGTTTAAAATATATTACTTTACATATAATTTCTCTCCTCTAGTAAAAATTAAAAATAGTATCGCCCATTACAGGATATTAATAACTATGATTTATACTTGAATAGGTTAGAATGTTGTTTATTTACTCGCCGCGGGACCGAGCGGACATGTGTACCGTAGATATATTTTTAATGAATTATTTATTTAAACCCATAGGATGTATACAAAATTCAACAGAAAATTACTTTTTGAATGCTTGTACATGACAAATTCGACGTTGATTTTAATTTTTTAAATATGTGAATTATAAATAGGAACTAGTAAAACTATGATTCTTAAATGTTTTAATACAACTTTAGTTGTTTAAAGTCTTGGGACCAAGGAGACACCATAAGTGAGGGACACATTTTGAAACCATCATCTACAAAAACAGAATGCATAATTGAAAAGGTTGTGCATACTTTTTGGATTATTTAAGGGGGCAGGCTTGTGTTAAACCCCCCCCCCCCCCCCCGCGCCCAAAAAAAAACCGCTGCCAATTCATTGACACTTAGCTCCCTCAAACTTTATAAATTGTTCCAATACTAAATTATTTATTCTATTTAATTCTGTGGTGAAATATCAATATGATTTTCTAAAAATTACACTAATTTGACCATAGTATTTTCAACACAAAGAAAAACAGAAAAATTAAACTCAAAAATCAAAAAATCGATAAACAGCTAAAGCAACACTGTACTATACACTATATTTACTATACTTATTGAGCAGATTATCCTACACTCGCTAGTATATATTAATAGATAAATAGCAATAACTGCTATTAATCTGGCATTACGAGCATTTACTACTAAAATAAAAATAATTATTTCTATTGTGCAACTAACAAAGAAAGTCCACACCCTTCGAGTCACGAAATTTGATGAAACTATAGGAGGTGTATTTATGTACCTAAAAATAAGCGGAAACAATAAAACTAGGCGAAAAGGGCTTTAATTTAAGTTTTGTTGCGTATAAAAGTACAGTTCCGAGTAAAAGTACAGTTCCGAGTAAAAGTTATTAAAAATCGAATATGATGACTGGAAATGCATGAATATTGGACGGAACTGAATTATTATAAATTCAGTGATTTTTCACACTTCTTTAGTAACCATTTTTAATTGTTAATAACTTTTACTCGGATTAATATTTTTATACGCAACAAAGCTTATTAAAGCTCTTTTCGGCTAGTTTTATTGTATTTCATTGTAACGATATTATTTCTAAGGTATTAAAAAACCCAAAAAAATAAAACTCAAAAATAAAACAACCGCTAAAAAAACAATAACGAATTGCAAAAGAAAAAAAAATGTTTGTGCCGCCTTCCTTTAAAGTGGGTCTACACTGATTTTTTAACAAAAAATGAATACAAATTTATGACACTTTTTCAAGCTCTGCATTTGTTAAAATTTTTATTATCAACAAAGTTATAACCATTCAAAGAAAATAATTAACATTGCTTCTAATGTAGAACTCAATATTGAAATGCATTTTTATCCAAACTTATTTTTCTAATTTCAAAAAGTTCCTCGCGCATTTATTTTTCTTTTTTGGTTACTAATAACATATTAAAATTTTGAAATAAAAGTCCGGATGTTTAACGATTTTGGAAAAATCAGTGCAGAGTAATGCTGATTCACGTATACACACACACACACACACACACACACACACACACACACAATCACACACACATACACACACACACACACACACGCACACGCAAATGCATATGCAAGCGCACACGTACTCGCACACGCACACGCTCACGCACACATACACACGCACTCGCTCACACACACATCCATAGATACATTTTCTAAAAATAGTGTATATTGATTTCTTAAGTCTCAAAACATGTTTCAACATGTTTTTAGCAAATACCTTATTTTCTCCTATCACAAGGCTTGTCTTTGAGATTGCAATTTTTTTTATGAGCCCATAAACATTTTTATATTTAAAAGTAATCATCCTACGTGTCAAAATAAATCACTATTATCAATACCAAATTTATTGGAGGAATTTGGAGGCGTGCACGCTCCTAAGCGTATATTAATCGTTTATGCACTTTTGTTTAATTAAAATTTAGCGTATCATAAATTTTTTTAGCGTATTCATGTCAAACTGAGGCAGGGACACTGCACCGATAAGACATTTTGGACTTCTATTTGATTTTTCACTCAAAATAGAAAATATTTCACATCTTGAAAATTTCGGGTCGTGTAAGTTGCTAACGTCAGTCTGCAGACACGATTTTTTTTAGAGTACCATAATGTCCTGGTGCTCTATAAAACAGGCGGGACGGAAAATAGTCAACTTTTTGACAATCACCCATATGCAACCTTCTTTTGTAATAAATAAAAATCCCTATAAATTTCAAAATAATTTAGGAACATGGTAAGAGCATGGTAAGACTTGTTTTAAATTAGTAGAGTAGGAATTGATTGTACCATTACAATTATGTTTCTTTTTTCATCTACTAATACTTGGTTATTTTTAATTAATTTTAGAAATTACTGTATTATGAAACTAATTCATATCCCTGGTAGAAATTTATCCCGTCCACTTTATAGATCTATGTAGAATAATCTCGCACTGTGTAGATCTATGTAGGCAAACTAGATAGTTACTATAAAGGCGTGTAACGGTCGACGCTTCTAGTTTCCCATATTATTTGCCCCGACAAAACTAGATAAGCAAAATTATGACAATAACAAGCACTTAAAGGTTATGTTTTAAGAAACAGAAGCATAATCTATTATGCTTATTATGAATTATTTTGATTTAAAGGTATTTACTTGTTATTGTTCACCTATTACCAATGTAAGTAATTGTAAATAACCTCTAAAGTGTAAGGTTATCAAATTTTAGATACTTCACTGTTACACATATATATTAAACAATGAAAATAAGAAAATAATCTGAATATCCAAATAACTAAGTATATGAAGTATTAGTGCATATATTTATTTTGTTTATGTAAAATTATTTTCCTTACATTTGATTATGTTCCATCCTAAATACAGGCTTGGTTTCCAAACCTGTATGGTTTATGTAAGGAAAACTATTTTCACACACATTTATTATCAACTGATTAATTTTCTATTTTTAAAAAGAAATAATGTATTTGAGTTATTAAATATATATGTTCTATTTTTGTATTTCCTACTGTGATTAATTTATAATCAAACACTTTCATTTGACATCTATGGCCAGTTAATACATAGTAATTTGTTACTTATAAAGAAAATTATCGTCTACATGTGTTCGACTAATGTGTTTGTCTTTGAAAATGTTGTCACGGATGAGCAGTTTATGTATTATAAAAACTCGCAGATGGATACAAAATTATTTGTAGTTCTGAAATTAAAATTCTAGTTTTTAAATAAAACATGTCATAAAGTACATATTTATACATATGATATTATTATTATTTATACATTACTTTTCAAGAAACAACTACATCAATCAATAACATTATTTTGTGATCACTGTTTTTCATATGCAAGGAACATTGTTTCTAAATTTTCATTTCTTAGGTTAGATATGCTTTCTGACTACTTTTATATGTAAATAGTATGGATATAACTGTAGATCTTATTATTATAATTGAAAACTTGCATGTTAAACTTTATTTAACATTAATTTTTACAATAAATCTTCTGTTCAATAAATAATATATAACCTCACAGATTTTATACGTACATATTATTATTGAAAAAACTATATAGATCTGTATGGATTTATCGAGTTTTGTACACTCTTGTACTATCTAGTTTGCCTATAAAGGCCGTTATAGCGAATGTGGCCGCCACGATAAGATTTCTACCAGGGATATGTATAAAAATCTTTTTCTTTTCACAATATGCAAAAATTGTAATTACTTGAAGTTAAAAGTTTGATTTTTTATATAAAAAGATGTTCTTTGGTTCAGTTTTAATTGAATTTATTTATATTTTTTAGCTTAAAGTGTTTTTGAAGATATTCAGAATAAATTATACATAACATAGTAAGCATTTATCTTATTTAGACTGACAAATCGGTACTAGTTGAAATGCATTTTAATTGTACACTGAAACTTTTCTGATTGGCTTTATCAAGTAAATAAAACAATGACAATCACACATATTTTCTATTGCATTGACTAAATTTAATTATGCTCGCTATAATGTTAATAGCCGGCTTGTTCGCGCAAGGTAGAGTTCGCGTAATCGTCGGCGACAACTGCATGCAACAACCGAGGCCCGATGAATAAACGATAAAGCTCGTGACCGGGTTAATCCACCTAACAATATCATTGCGCATGCAGTGCTGTTCAATTCGGCTTTCTTGTCGTTTGGTTTCATCAAGCGATCGAGAGCAAAACGTGTCCCAACGAAATTAGAACTTGTTATACGCATTTGCTCTGGGAAAACGTGATAATACTCTCAATTCATTTTTGCTACATAAAAAACAGCTATGCTGGCGTTTTCATTATTGATATACAATTATAATTCTATACTTTATGCAGATACGTTAATATGTATAATGTATATTACATATACACGAGAATTAAAATTAACGTTTTTAAGTAATATAAGTAAAGAGTCATGTAAGAAATGATTTTTTTCTTGTTTTGATATACACTAGCATTTTTTAACTTACGACTAGAGCGACTAATTTTGTTAATATATAAATTATTTTAATATTTTAGATAAAAAGTAAAATAAAGTTACAAAATGTTGCATAAAAAAGTATCAATCTGGATGACTTTATTTTCCATCCGTTTGATGGATTATAGGTTGAATAGTAGATTTCAGTGATGCAAAATAACATTATCTTCAAGCTCCGTTTGCTCCTAAAGCTGAAAACAATTTCCTATACTACCTTTGCAAAGTAAAATCGTTCCATCTTTCGTTCACAGAAAGTAAAGTTATATCAGAAAGGAAAATTCACGTTAACTTATCATTTCCATTGAAGATGACAAAACAGGTAGCAAAAAAGCATAAGTGTTTGATTATCTACACATGCTTTTGATTATATATAATATATATAATTTTACTATTGTAAAATTTTTATTAAGAGATATAATTAGGATATATTTTTTATTCACTATACTACAAATAAGGAGTAACGCAACTGCAATAATTCCCGAAAATTATTATATTGCTTTCACAAAGAGAAAGCTTTGTAACGATTAAAAGTTTTGGATCGGAGATTTTGATAAATTTCAATGCTTTTGAGGTTCCTGCACCAGAAAAACATGTATGTAATGTATGTATGTATGTAAGTATATATATGAGTGTGTGGGTGTGTGTGTCTGTGAGTGTGTGTGCGCGTGTATGTGATACACCATACATACCACCTATTGCAGGGAAGCATGTAACGCGCTGAAATTTTTCAGATATATTAGGTACGTTTGAACTTAGACCTGATTAGATTTTGGAGTTAAATGGATAATATTCAGGACGTTTTCGATAAAATAATCAGTTTTGAAAAAAATTATAAAACAAAAAAAAATTCGATAGTCTGAATTGAAGGTCTACAGATGATAGACATAAGTTCTTAAACTACGCATGTTTTCCCTTCGATATATGTCTTTTAAAACTATTCTTAAGCTATTTTTAAGATACAGGAATTTAAAGAATTATCAAAAAGCAGCTATTTTATCAAATTAAAAATAATTTATTTCGGCAGTTTGTGTTGCAGATATATAAAAGATAGACGTAAATTCTTTGATTGTGCATAATTTCCTTTCAATTCATATTTTTAATACTATTCTTAAGCTATTTTTAAGAAAAAACAAAAATTAAAGAATTATCAAAAATTAGATATTTTATCACATCAAAAATAATTTTTTTATAAAATATGTCTTTCAAGGCTATTCTGAATCCTGAAATCAAGAATTAATTTTAACATTAATTTCGTTAATGTGTATTTCCATTGTAAAATTCTATAAATCGATTAATCAGGACCTCTCATTGAGAAAGAATTCTGCTAAGGCAGTTAGCAGCGGTTTTTTTGCCTAATAGTCGGGAAGCCGGAGACAAAAACACTTACGTCATCGAGTTAATGAACAAATCACGTTCGAAGTGAAAGTTTAGTGATAGAAAAACATGATTCACATGGGGTGCCTGACCATTTCCTGATCAAACGGAAATGAAGGGGTAACTTCCGGTTCTGTTTCAAGACTGTATACTTACATCATTATGTTAATAAATTTGTATAGTACCATGATGTAAGCAATAATTAGTTGTACCAAAAAAACTTGGGTTACCTACCCCCCCCCCCCCTCCCTCTCCCTTGCAGCTACACCACCGCAGCCTGCTTACGAAATAATTAATCAAAACCGCTTGCGCTGGACGTGCGTAGCCCAGATTTTAATGTATACCAAAACTTTGTCGACAGTGATCTGACAATTTACGTACATCATTATGTTAATGTATTTTTATGGTACCATGATGTAAATAATAATTAGTTGTAGCAAAAAACTTAGGTTGCCGACCCATCCTTGCGGCTACCCCCGCGGAAATATAGAGCACTACGTGAAATGTGTTGGAGCAACGAAAAATGCTTATAGGGCCTCCGGATCTTCAAAAAAGTAGGAAGATGAAGAAATTTCATTTTGAAATAATCTTTACTGTGCAAATATCGTAAAGTACCAAAAAATAATTAGTATTAGATAATTATAGATATAATAGGTAAATAGATAGGTGATTCCGTCGTAACTTGCCCAAGACAAGCATAAAAATGGCGGATGAGTGAATGAATTTACGTGTAAAGGCTGCCATGCCCTAGGTGGCATCGACAGCAGTGTTAAATTATTATTGTTAAATTTTAATGAAATTTTGTTAAGTTTAAATCTTGAATTTTTATTATTGATAATTATTATCTTGATATTTATTTAATTGTTCAGTTTGATGATTGTATATTTATAAAGGTTTAAATAAAGAAAAAACACATTTTATGGGAAAAAGCCTAATCGGCATAAAAAACCCTGATTTATTAAATTGAAAACACAGAACTATTTTAATGAAACAATGAAATGGAAACTTTGTAACGGGTAACGCCGCACACAGAACAAGTCTTAAAATATAAAATAAAAACACACGATAATTATCGCACCCATACTACATTCATATTCACTCAATTGTTTAATAGAATGTTATTGCCAAGAAAGCGTTATGCCAAGAACGCACTCGACCGTTGGATCGACTAATTGTTGTGCGCAATACGTTGTTTTGCGTCTTTAGTTGTTCGTTGTTGGAGTCACGTTATGACGGAGAATCGTTAATTCTCGTTGATGAGTTAGTAGTTTGATAGTACGATAAGCGATCGGAAAATACTGCGGAAATATCGCAAGAGAGAGCCGTACGCTGCCAGTTGTCGTTGACTACTGTTCTTCTGGCGCGAGTTCGCGCGCGCTGACGGAGAAAGTCGCCGTGACCAGCGCCGCCACTCTCCGGCGCACTCATGCGAACTCAGCCAGAAGCTAACTCACACAACGCACACGCAAACAATATGTGTTACGACGGAACAGTGAATATAATCGATTTTTATCCTCAGTCTGCAATCATTTCCCTGAATTTATAACAGTTAATTTCAATGGCTATTTATATTTTTTTGGAACTCACTTTGAAACTGCTTTCACAACTCGTAGACCTAATATTTAAACTTTTCTTTTACGGAAATATAAAACACTGCCTGAAACGTGTAGAGCAACGAAAAATATTTATGGGGCCTCCGGATCCTCAAAAAATGGGAAGATGAAGAAATTTCATGTTGAAAGAATCTTTAATGTCCAGACATCGTAAAGTACGAAAAAATATTTATTCTTAGATAATTATAGATATAATAGGTAAATAGGTAGGTGATTCCATCGTAACTTGCCCAATACAACCATAAAAACGGCGCATGAGTGAATATAATCGATTTTTACCCTCAGTCTGCATTCATTTCCTTGAATTTACAAGAGTTAACTTCATATGGCTTTTTATGTATTTTTGGAACTCACTTTGAAAGTGCTTTCACAACTCGTAGACCTAATATTTAAACTTTTCTTCAGATAAGTTTTATGTAGGTACTGTACTATGCGCTATCGAAAATCCCGTTTGACTTACATCTAATAACAGTATCTAGATAGTGATTTGGTAGTGTTACAGATCAGATCTGTATTAGTCCTTGGACCAGGCCTGGATTTCGTTTTGGCCTTCTGAATTCGAATAACGAGAGTAGAATGCTCAAAAATGGTCCAGTTAATTGTTATTAAAGTATTTATAAACAATTGCAAAATAATACTTTTTCATTTTGGAAAAAATGTTAGTACATTCTTTAGGTAATTTCAAGAAGAGAAGACCGTCACAAGTTTCTCTCTAGGACCCATTACTTTCGAGTTAATAACCGCTGCTAACTGCCTTAGCAGAATGAATGCTTTCTCAAACAAAGTTCCTGATTAATCGATTTAAGTAAGGAACCTTAAAATGAAAATTCACAATTAATAAATTAATGCTATAATTAATTCATTAGATACAAGGATTTAGGTATTGTTAGTAAAAGAATTTAAAGTATTAAAATACAAAAAAAAATTGAAACAAATATTTTGTTATTATATAAGAAAGGAAATTACGTCAACTTTATGAAAACGTATCTATTGTAAACAATTTCAACATATAAAATAATAACAAAATTTGTTTTCGATTTTTACAAATCCTTAAAAATTAATATTTAAGTTAAAAAATGATTTTAATATTATTCATTCGGCTACAAAATCTAATCAGTTCTAAGTTCAAACATATGTAATATTTAGTACCGTCACGAACCCAGTTTCTGATCAGTACCCAGTTCCTGATCATTTGATTACATTTATTTATATTTTGACTTTAATGTAAGTATACAACATTTGTTTTAAAAAAATAATTAGTAATAGTAAACTATTTCACAGTCATATATAGAAACTTTAAAAGTCACTAGTAAAATACATTTTTAAGATAAAAAATGTTAAAGTTGGACGTTGTCGGCAACGTCATGATTGATAGCATCTTACCCTAGTTAGCTACAAGTGAACATGCAAAGAAATTTACATCATTTCTTTCAAATTTTGTAACGGATCACCTAAAACATTCATATAAAATATTATTTTTATTTGATAAAACGTGTGATTAAAAATAGGGTCCATATTCTTATCGTTTACCCAATTCCTGATCAGTATTAGTAATATGTAAAAATCTTAAAATACACAAATATTTATAACAACACAATTCTATAAGTAGTTTTAATCCATACGTAAGTAATTTATCAGACAAAAGTCGTATAAAACGTGAAAATAAATCACAACACTATGTGCACTTTATAGGTTAATATATGCTCGTGCATGAGTCTATATCGTGCAGTCGCCATAGCATGACACTTTTACCTCGCCTAACTTTCACATTTATAATCACACAACCGAAAAATGTTATATATTTAGTATATCTACTGTATTAGTATTGCTTAATAAGTTTTTGTTTATCATATAAAATACTTATGTGTCAATAATATATGTGATCAGGAATTGGGTCTTGATATGATCAGAAACTACTCCAATACAAATCTTAAGTGATCAGGAATTGCTCCCACAGCTTTTTTTCCTTTGAGGCTTTATATTTAACTTACATACATACATACATACATATATACATACATACATACGTACATACGTACATATATACATACACACACACACATACACACACACACACACTCGCACACAACACACACACTCACTCACACACACACAACACACACACACACACACACACACATACACACATACACACACACACACACATACATACATACCTACATACATACATACATACATACATACATACATATATACATACATACATACATACATACACACACACATACATACACACGTACATACAGACAGACATTTTTTGAAAACATATTGTAAACCCATTTTTATGACTCGGAACCTCGAAGACATCGAGATTCATCGAATTTCAAAATAAAATTTTTATCATCGTTACAAAGCTTTCTCTTTGAGAAATATACGATTACGAATATACAAAAATACAATTTTTACAATTTTCAATTGTTTTTTGCAGTAAGGGAATAGAATATTTTTCAACAATTAGGGGTTTTTATTACTCCTTGAATTATATATTCCCAGTTTGTAATGGTTCATTTTAATCCTTTTGACGACATAGATATGTATTAAACGTCGATTGGCAGGCGTTTTACAGTGTGCGCATCATTTTAGGTGTAGTGCTGCGTGCGTATACGCGCTGTAAAATGCCCGACATATGATTAACTAACATGAATATATTTTATCTTCCACAAAATATAGAATTTTGAGAAGCGTATTGTTCTACCTTTTGATTGTCAGACTTCTAACCAATGAAATTGTCATATTACATTTTCAACCACTCCGGAAGAAAAAACTTTAAAAAATACTGTAAATCGTTGCAAAAAGATCGCAAATTTAAAAACGTTTTGAAATAATCTTGATGCACATGTAAATTAACACAATGTTCCCTAACGTTTTATTTTTTAGATAGATTTCGTTGCAATAAATAATTCGTTTATGAGTGTATGAATATGCTTTATTCCCAGCTTAACTATAATGATCACTTTATTGGCCTGAAAAGCGAGACGCAAGTGACGTATTATTCCCTTACTTTATTTTTCACTCACATTTTCTTTCAATTTTAAACTATTTTTTTCTGTTTCCGTGGGTCCCAGTCATCAATAATTTCCGCGGGTGATTACTACCCAGGTCATACATGTTTTTATTATAAATTGTACATAGTTTAAATTTGGGAGAAAAATATAAACGTGTTTATTGTACAAATCGGATACACCAAACCGCTATTATGTTACTCCACATAAAAGAGGTGGTTAACCTTACCGACTATTCTTTTATAGAGATTAGATAAATCACTGCTTCGTCATTATTATAGGTAACTTCATAAAAAAGTTGACTTTCGAAAAACGGCGACTATGAGGTCATAAATCCACAAGGGTGAGTCCACGCGGTTGCAATCAGCGTCTTAACATGCCATTAACGACTTTTTTTAGCGATAAACGAAATTTACGGAGTTTCCTCGCTCTCCTGATAGGAATTCGAATGGTGCGTGCCGGTCGACATATAAAAAGATCCGCTGCTGGCTATGCGCGCGCGCGCGAACTCTTATACCAACGGAAAATCTTCTGGTTCGGGAGAAAAAGTTTAACGCGCTCGCAGGATGCTTTATGGCCTTTTTCCGCGCTGCATACCTTCGCGCCAAGAATGTCTCTCGATGACAATGTTTTCGCGGACATTACTCCGTCTGCTTGATCTCTTGCCTAAAAAGACGCGAACCCACGTGGACTAGGTTTTACGAGTGCTTTCTAGGTATTTTTTGGACTAATAAAAATTTTTTATGGAGGTTGATAAAAGAAATTAATGGGTGCGATAAATGCAGTAGAATGAAATCTATTTCTTTTGGATCTTAAAAAGAACTGAGCGTGTTAAAGGGAGATTATACAGTATATGAACATTTCATGTTTTATTAGTATTTTTAGCAATATTAATTATATAATAATATAACTAACGCTTCATAATTGATTAGTAATGATTCGTATAAATATAAAAAATTCCCCTTATAATGCTTCAAATTAATTAATTTATTTTCTACTGATTGTTGATAAACCTAATATGTATATTTATTTAATTATAATTTGGACTATAACATTAACAACTAATATATAAATTTTAACTATAATACTAAAAATAACAGCCAGTGCAAGAATCTTTTAAATAAACCACTATTAAATAAATTTATGATAGTTCAAGTAACGATAACATTAATATTCCTTTAATAATCTCATTGTTTACTGATATTACAAATAATCGTATAATCTAGTAAACGTGCACAAATAGCACACATGGATCATTGGCATCAACGTCACTATTAATATCATATGCATATACCTTATACATGTATATATTTATATTATTAATTTACATTATTACTTTCGTTAATCGTGTGTTAAAATTGTAATACTTCGTACCATTTTCTCTTTGGTGCATTCATATCAGCTGGTGCATCATGAATCACAGAGTACTTGATAATTGTATAAAACTGCTCTGTGATAAATAATATTACATACCTACATTGATAAGAATTTACTTTATGAATTATTAATAACAGGAAGTCTTTAGTAATTCAAGTTTATGTGACTTAGATTCTAGATAAAAACTTAAATTTTAGTTAATAAGAATATAATAGAAAAGTGTAAGGTGAAATTCATAGCGCAATAAAGAAATAATATATGTTGATATTCTTGGAATTTTATTCCTGCACTGTGTTAGATTTGACACAATAGTGTCGTAAATTCTTTATTAACACAAACAAAGTTTTATTTCTTGAAATAAACATAGTTTGGATACGCTAGGTCTAAAAAGTATATTATTATTATGTAAATATAAATGTTTAGTTTATATCTAAATATTGATTCAGCAATTGTAATCTTAATATTAAAAAATAAATTATTTTCAAGTATTTATTTTATTATTATCGGTTACGTATTTTATAATGTTTTTTGTTAATTACAAGGTGCAAAATATCATCCCCTACAACATGGTTTAATAAAAAATGAACTACATTTTCTATAAAGGGAGAAAATCTTCTATATCACTACAACAAACTTTCTCGCTAAAATGCCAGCAACTTTTCTATATGAAGCATAGAAAATATAACAATAAGCTGAAACTTTCTCGCCCGGCAGCAGCAGCGCAAAACAAACTCCGCACACGAGGAGTAAGCGCGCAAACTTTTTCAACAAATTTATTCTTCACGCCCTGGCTCTCAGCGCGCTGCGTTATATACACATAAAAATTACGCTCTGCACTTTCCTCTCCCGTCCGTCGCGGCAGCGTCGTCACACTCCGTAACGCTTACCCTCGAGCTGCGCGCCGCTGTACCTACCCCATATACCGCGCGCAAAATAATTCATTCCAGCCTCGTGTCGTCAGGGGAAAAGCGTCGTCGTCGAGCTGCAGGCTATAGTCGTCTTATATATCGGGGAAATTCCATTTCCGCGGCACGACGCCGCTGCTGCAAAGTTCACGTGCAGGCCGATATTTTCCGCGTTGTATAATTTAACACTCCCGCGCGCGCAAATAGCGAAATGGCAGCCGGCTCGGCTCGGCTCGGCTGTCGTGCTCTGCAATTATCGACATTGAATCTCAATCAAGGACAAAAGGGAGGGTGAGCGCGAAAGGGCGAGGGACGAGGGCTGTTCCGAGAGGTGGCAGCCTGTCGCTCGCCCAAGTGTCACTCTCGATGTTTGCTCTCTCTCCCTCTCTCTCTCCCTTTCTCTCTCTCTCTCTCTCTCTCACTCTCTCGCTCTCTCCCTCTCTCTTTCTCTCTTTCTCTACCCCCATTTCTCAATAATTATACTCTGAGCAGCTGGAATGAACTTTTAAGAATTCTTGTTGATTTTCTTTCTGCTATAAGGATTCATTTAGCTCGCACTTGCCAATTTAATTTGAGTCATTCAATTTAAGATTATATTTATAAACATTGCATTTTTTTAATTTGACGATAAACAATAGCAAATTAAAATTCAATTTATTTATTTTGTTGTATAAGCCTTTATTTTCTTGATAAATATGAAGTTACCTATATCTCTTACTTTATTTGTTATCATTATTATGTACCTTTTTATTAACTATCATTTTGTTAAACTAACGTTGATATAATATTCAATATATTATTATTATTATTAATAAATTATTATAATGTTCTTTTTTTGAAAAACAATACTTGTAAGCATTTTTCGCGTGAGATATCGCAACTCAGAATTCTATATTAGTCTGATTCTGTATAAATAAATAAATATATATATATATATATATATATATATATATATATATATATATATATATATATATATATATATATATATATATATATATATATATTGACTATAAATACATGGGGAAAAATGTTAGTCTCTTTACGCCTTGGATTTAATAAACGGAACAATATTTCATATTCAAAAAAATATAATTTAACATGTTTTCATAAGTATTGTATATCTCGATAGTTATATGTATAGTAAACAAAAACTTTTATTTTCGCAATTTGTCAGCTGGACTGATTGAGCTCGCTTCTGCGGTAAATACTTATGAAAACACGTCAGTCTGTAATTTCTTTAGTGCAATAGATTGATTTGCTTAGTAAATCCAAGGGCGCAAAGGGGATAACCTTTTTGCCGTTTTACTATATTTATATTACGAGTAGTATACCTATATCTGGGTGATTTTCAGTGAAATGTCAAATTTAGGGTCCAAAATTTCTCAAAATTTAACTTTATCTAAAAGAGTGTATTTATTGTACTACGTTGCATGAAAGTATTCTTAAAGTACGTAGTTATGATAGGTAAACTTTTAGCTTTGAAATTAAATCCTTATGGGATTTAACATCGGAAAATTTATTTTTACCATCATTTTTCCGCTCATATTTACTAATACAAAAAATACTTTTTAGAAGGTAAAGTTTTGAACTAACCGCAGATTTGAATACCACGGAAGTGACTGAAACATTCGTACCTACCTTATTTTCATAAAGAACGGTCTCAATCCCAAAGAAGGATCAACTGTTCGCGACTGGAACTGTTATAATTTTCTATTCATATGTCCTTAATTTAAAATAACAACTCTTATTGGTGTTGCTGCATCAAAGTTTAAAATTTATTCGTTAAGTTCCGTTTTCATACAGTGCATTATTCGGGGCGACCTGACTTAATTTTAACGTTATGTCAACTGGCGTTCAGAATATGTCACCAATATGTCAATCCGCCGCAAATATTTCAATGTATGAAAACGAACCATTAAATTTCAAAATAATTTGCAGTTTTGCATAATCGAAGGACAAAAACTAAAAAACAAATTATATTTATATTTAAAATTTAAAATTTAATATTTATATTTTGATATATTTGAATATCATTTAACTTTTATATTGTAGTTATATATTACTCATAGTTTGAAAATATACTGATTAAAATAATAATTATTTAGTTTTATATATAGGTATATGAAACTGACACTTTATTACGAATTTTACAGAAAGGACATGCCACGGAGGTGACATTTTAGTCACGATTGATTAAATTACTAAGGCATATAAACTTTTTTGTGCTCAACTTAGGGTCCATTAATAGTGGGGACGAAGAGTTACCACTAGTTACAACTCGTTGTAACTCCACTAAGCTTATACAGTGGAAAATTACATTTGTTGATAGTTAAGGGGCAGGCCTGGGATAACCCAAGAAAAGATTTTTTTTAACGAGTCCAGAAAACTTTCTATGTTTAAAAGCAATCAATCTGAAAATTATTATGCTATCAAAACACAATAATATCATTAATTTTACCGTCGTAAAACCTCAAAATCTTAACCCAAAACGTCACAATAAATCACCGTTTTCAATACCATATTTATTAAAGGAACTTTGATCCTCACACAATTCGGGGTGACACGATGAACAAAAAATTTTTTTACTATTATTTGACTCCTTATGACATGTATTACAAAAAGAGCGGAGCACCTTTTCTCTTTTAAAAAGAATTTATAGGATCTCAGAAAAAAAATAATAAAAAAAAATTTAACTTAAATTTGCTCCACTCTTTTTGTAATATAGGTCAAAAGAAGTCGAATAATCGTCAAAAATAAATTTTTTGTTCATCGTATCACCTCGAATCGTGTGAGGATCAAAGTTCCTTTAATAAATATGGTATTGAAAATAGTGATTTATTGTGACGTATAGAATCAAGATTTTGAGGTTTTACAACGGTAAAATGTAAGATATTATGCTTTGATCAGATATAAATTTTCAGAATAATTGCTTGTAAACATAAAAAGTTTCCTGGACTCGTAAAAGAAAGTCTTTTTGTGAGTTTAACCCAGGCCTGCCCCCTTAATTTGATGACAGTCGCTCTAAAAATAAATATTCTGTATGTTTATATGAAGAACATGACATTTTATCACTAAATTGTAAAAATACATAATGCCGAGTTGCAACTAGTTGTAACTATTCGTTCCCACTATAAATGGACCTTTAGTATTAAAATAGTAGATATATAAAATATTAAACATATTTCATTGCGAGATTTATATATGCAGGTTTTTTAATGCTGATAAATACATAGGTAGGACATGAAATTTGACAGTTAACTGAAAATCATCCATTTATGCTTTCATGACAGCTTATATGTTATTATGACATTATATTAGAATTTCTTAATACTTTTTTACCAATACTTGGACTTTATTTTCGTACGAACTATTTTATGTAGAATTCTAATTTTGCTAACAATCACATTAAAAAAATTCTGATTTGTCATAGTCTTGCTTTGGGCCGCAATATCGAATAGTTTTGAACTATATACACGCTAACTACGCAGTTATTCAAAACGATGTAAAATGTAAAGAAGGATCTTTTGCAAAATCAAATGGAATGCTATCGTATAAAATGAAAAATTATTATAAATATTGTTATTAACATTATTTATAATCATTTTGCTGTAAAATTTCAGGATATTTTAACAACCAAATAAACGCCGTTAACACTCCTGAAAATTAATTTTTTGATAGGTTTCCAACCCAATCCTTTCGCATATCGCTACTTTATTTAGTATTCTTATATCACTTTAACATTTAAAAAGTCTAAGGACTAGTAAGAAACCAAATTTATGAATAAAAGACATGGCAACAGAAGTTTGAATAAATTATTTATAATATGCCGGATTAATGAACATTTCAGTCGCAAACAAAATTTTTGAATATGATTATATGTATATTTCATGTTATAATTTATTTAAAAATGTATAAAATGAGACTTCAACTTAATTAATCTTTTCGTGTACAGAAAAATCTAAAAGAATAATAGAAGTTTATGAGTCCCGCGCAAGGAACCCACACAATACGGCCCTTTGTAGAAGCTCTATAGCTTATACAACGTAAAAAGCTCATCGTGCTAACCACTTTTTTCTTACACATCGGTAGTTCATCAAGCTTCTCATCTGCAAACTCGACTGATTTCCGGATAAAATAATCGAATAATCGCAAAAATCGATGCATCTCTCGCTTCGCGAGGGAACACACACGCATGGCTGTGACTGCATCAACCCAGCTCGTTAATCAATATATTGCTATCGCTCTCGCCCGTGTTTATGCGTCGCTCAACGATGTATAATATAAGGGAATCGAGCTGGCTACCGCACATAAGCCGGGAGGGGGGGGGGGGGTCCTGCAGCGGAGCGCGCGTCGTCAAATCCCTCGCGCATCGTGGATGCATAATAGCCCGCGTAACGTGCGCCGTTCAAGCGCGCGCTGCCGGTATCGTGATGAAAGTTTAATGCCGTCGGTTATTTCGGCGAAGTTTACGCGAGAGATCGACTTGATGCGCTGGAAGCGTTGTTTTTTTTAACTTTACAGAGTTTCGCGGGAGGAATTTATAAGAGTTTTTGCCGCGCTGCAAATTAGCGCCGTGTTTAGGTCTTTTATGTTTTGCTATATTGCACGGTGTATGTAGATGGGCTTTAAATTTAAGTTCTTGTAGTTGGATTTGAGCCAAGCTGTAATGTGCTTGTAGCGAGAGAAAAAGTTTGGGGGATTTCGACTTTGTTTATTAAAACTTTAACTTTTATGAACTTTGGTAAATGGTATGAGAATTTGTAAATTTTCAAAAAACAAAAAATTTGGAAGCAATTTGTCATCATAATATTTCCGGAAGTTATTACATGAAATAAATAGTTTCCTGAATTTATAAATCTCAAACATGATAAATTAGAAGATAATTGTGATCATAGATTTCATTCACATAAAGTGGCTCATAAACAAAATATAATAAAATTCAAAACATTAAATAACCTCTGTTTAAAGACAGTTGAGCCAATAATAGTATTTTCAATTAAAATACTCTAACATATAATTGCAAATAGGGGAAAGTAAGGCAAAACGGGGTTTGGGGGAAAACGGAGTACCAGCTTTATTTCGTATTACACTTGATTTCGTCGTGTAAAACCGATTAAAACCTCTTTAATATATAATTAGAAAGACAAATATATACGACCTTTAATCATTGTATGTACCACAACGTTTGGGACAGAGGCGACATCATAAAAATACTCACTGTTGTAAGTATTGACTTATTTAATTATTTACAAACTGTTAAAAACCAAGTATCACTAAGAGCTTTAAAAATTTACAACAGAAGTTATAATTGATAAACAAAATAATAAGCTATGTACATATATATCACTTTTTAATTGTTGGGGGTAAAAACAATTTAGTAGTAAAAATATAAGAAAAACTAAACAAAAAGAAAGAAACTTTTTTTAATTTTTTAAAATTTAAGTTTACATGTAAAAAAAAGTTAGTAAAAACCATAAATAAATACCTCGCATAAATCACATAATTAATAAAACCCTTTTTTAAGGAGAAACTATCCATTTTGACAAACATCACTAAAATCTCAAAATTATCACTTCTTTATTAAGATATTGTTAAAAAATTGTTTTTAAAAATTATTCATATGAATTATTTATAAACATTAATTCTTATAACACTCATTTAGGTTTTATTCTGCGAAACAGATGATATTGAATGACAGTAAATTATTGAAAAGAACTCACGCACATACACACACACACACTAAATATATTACATCGACAATCGAAATACCCAAGCGAAATATTTTTCTCTAAAACCTACAAAGTACTAAATTAAAGCACAAAACGATAATCAAATACTTTTTGAAGCACAAAATCGTTTACGAATTCCGTATCTCGCCAAATTACTCAATAATCGACGCGCAGGGGTAACGCACCGTCGTAAATTCCGCTTCTATTTCCGCGACGTACTAACTTTAGCCGCGTTTAAGCTGCTGAAATTATTCGAGGCCTTCGCACGCGCCTTCCACGGCGCAAAAACTTGCCTAGGGTTCCAAGTTTGCAGCGACTCGGTGAGACTTTAACTAATGGCGGGTAAATGTGTGCGTCTCGAGTTTTGCGCAGTTAACGCGAACTCCTGTTCAAGAAAGAGAACATTCGAATGTGTACAGGTATGTATAGGGAATTGCGGGAAATGAGCAGACAATATAAAATGAGACGAGTAAATGAATTGCAGATCGTTTTTCACAGTGGAAGCGTGTTTGGTTTTCAAGTATATTTTTTTAGCGGAAAGTGCGTCGTTGTGTCCATACAAGTTTCGTAGTACTTTTGAAAGATTTTTAAATAGATTTTATGTCGGTCTTATATTCGTATTTTAATATTTGTTATAGTAACAAATTTTTGCTTTTGTAGTAAAATATATATATGTAAAATATTGAGAATATATGTTTTTTATAGACAAACTAAAAATCTTTTTATCTAAATTAATTCTTCTTGTTTTACACCTCGAAATAAAAACGTTTTATGACCATCTTCTATATTCAATTTAAACTTCTGAGAAAAAAAAAATTGTGGAATAAAAGGAAAATAGCTAAGAAGGTCAGAAAGATACAGATCTATTCTGGCTGATTAATTGTTGTGTTGGAAACATTATTTTATTTTTACAAAAAGTAAATTGTAGATACATTGCATAAAGTAATATTGAGTAATTGAAGAGATAATTTAATTTATAGAATTAATATAATTTCAAACTATTTCAAACTCTATATATATAATTCAGAATACGCACAATCTTGTAACGTAAATCCGAAGTACCATAAATAAAAACTTGAGCGTAAATAGAACATAAATCGATCAATTATCGGGCAATGATTCGAATTCGAGATATTTTATATGGAGCGACAGCCTTGCACGCAGACGTAGAACGCAAGCGGCAATCGGGTTTATCAATGGATAAGGATAAATTATGGCGTCTTTGTAAGCCCGACTTAATGAATAGATGGTGGCAGTATGATCGAGGACGCGCGGGGTGAGCACGCGCAGGCTTCTGCTGCTGCTGCTACACACACACACAGGCACACATACGCGCACACAACCGACACAAGCGGCGTGGATTCGCCGACATTCAGAGACCGCAGAGAGCAGCATCAATGACTCGACTAATGATCTGTCACGTGACTTGCCTATCGGCTTGACCTCGCAGTATAGACCCTCAAAGAATTTTCGCCGCCACTTATCGCGCGTCAATTTTAATTGACAAGCGCGCACTTTTCATACACCCGTACTTTAAGCGAATTCAATATCCGTTTTCTTTTCACCTTCTTTAGATATCAGTTTGATTCCTTTTTAATGAATTTAATGCACAGTTATTAAAACGACGAAAGGTTATGGAGATAGAACGTCGTTTGAGAAATAATTTATAAAGCGAATGTTTTAGTCAAATTTATTAATTACAATGATGTCTCAATGTGCTATAATGGCACTAACAGGTGAATGTGACAAGGGCGTGTTTTAATTAAGAGCAACAATTCATATTCACGCCATATAGCGCGCTTTGATAAACACTGAATAATCGCTTTATCAAATCTGATTAGCGTAATTGATAATTTGCATAAAGAGCAATATGAAACAGTACCCGCAGCTCGCTATTTCACAAAATTAAAATTTATAGAACAGTGCGTATAAATATCAGAAGTTTCAGTAACATTTATTATTTACATGTCAATATACGATTTCAAAAAAATAAAAAAATAATTTATTAAAAAATATTCTATTACAATATTTATTTAATTTTAACTCTGATTTTCAATCTTTTGGGATTCTTGTCACTATATGTAATATATAATGTATTTGAAAGCATATGTTATAACGTTTATGACAATTGAGAATAAAGCTTTATATTTCTGCGTAACGCGTCTAAACATAATTTTAAAATAAAAAGGATATAAAGTTTGTTCTTATTGAATTTCCCCTTCAATTACGTTAGATTAGTATTTACAAAACTTCTCTTTGAAACGCTTTTCTTTCAATAACGCTTATTACCTTCGGCTATTTTAAGAAAGCACAAGTGATCACCGAATTCTATAATACTTTTTTTTATTCTTTTTTATTTTCACCTACCAATCCATACAAGCACCAACAGACTTTTTACGAGCACTCCTGTGGCTGTACGTAAAGTTATTTAATTTTTAATCCAAACCTATACGAGCACTCCACTGAATTTCCGCGTTCGCCCAGGAACATGCAGAGACTATGATGTGAGAAAAACTTAACCGATCAAAAAAGCCCACACAAAGTACCAGCTGACAGGAAAGTTAAACTTTGGCACTTTTTAGTTCCACGAAAAGCACCTAAATTTTCATTCAAGATTTGCGGAGCCCTCGGCGGAACCATTGTCGGGACGGAGTTCTTGATCCAAATTTTAGTCGCGCCCAGCGCTGCTTGAATGATCGCTCGTTCGAACATCCATAGTTGCCGCCATTCGCCATTGATGACTGTTCTGTAATATTTACTTTCTGAATCTTTATTCTTCAAAGATACTCAAATTTTGTATGCTTCTCTTTGAAAAAATTCAATTATGAGCAAATATTAAATTCTAATCATTCAAAGTAATTATTGAAATATACAAATATTTTATTTTTTATTGTCTTTCTAATTATTTCCTATCAATACAAATACAATCAATAAGCAGTGTCAATCAAACTTTGACCACTTTCGAAATTTTGTGTTCCTTGGGAACAACGCACACTTGATGATTGCAAGTTTCTCATTTCATCTCGTGTTCCATAACTGACCCACTAGATTGATTTCAACACACAGATGACGTATTTTCTCGACACTGACACCATTTCTACGGTAAACACTTTTGTGGATATTAACGTTGAATTATGTTTTTCTTCCTCTGTGTATTTTTTCTTCTTTTGCGCTTCTGTGTAGGTCACCCAATTACCTACTTTTATAGTATAGAGTAACACTTTTTAATTCAGAAACTTCACAACCTAGATACTATGGTTTTCACAGCTGTGTAACAATGGTATAATAACAAAGATACAATTTATACGATTTTTAACTGTTATAGCCAAATTACTCACGTTAAAGAAATGCTTTGCATCAATTATTTAAATTAAAATATTACACAACTATTAAGTCGTATCATTATCTTCACAAATAATTCATTACTAGAAACGTAAAATGGCTTGATTTAATTTAGCGAATATTTTATAAAGTAATTCCGTGCATTAAAGGTTTCGCGATAGAAGTGCTCGTGGTATTTGTATACACCGGGAGAGTGAGTTTAGTGGTTTAATACCAATGCTTTTAGCTAACATCAATATATCAGTGCTTTTTGTAATTCTATGCAAATAATACTTTTTTTTTATATAAAAATTTTGTTTTTCATGATATATAGCTCTTTGATTAATCTACTATATTACAAGATCAATCTAGGACATATAACACCTATACGCGATCTCTATATATTACTTCTTCATCGACCACAACTTTTCGTTTTTACCTTACACCCCGCGTACGTAAAAAATAAAGCTCTCGTCAGCATCGTTTCGCCTGTATACGCAAGATATATCAACGCGTATACAACATCAACATCAGGGAGCTTTTTCAACGCTCCACAGCGGATAACATTGTCCGGCACGCTTATCCTAACCCCCCCCTCCCTCCCCGACGCTCTCGATTACCGCGTAAATTCGATCGAAGTTATGGGGAGCCGAGGGAAGATGTTAGATCACGGGTGTCGATTTGAGCTTCGGTCGACCTGGCTGCACGTGGGCACTTTCTGGACTGGGGAAAATGCAGTTACGCGCGCTGATGCGCTTAAAGGGCTGGTGTACGTATAAGCTGCTCGAGGGTGTGCGTTTACATAAGACTGTTCATCAGCGTGGCCGATGTCACGATTAGCGAAATGAGTTTTCATTTACTGTAGTTCATACAACTATCTTTTTAAAGTGAGTTTGGTAAATGATTAACAAGTATCAAAAGCCAATTAATTTATCCCTGGGATAAGTCAAACACTAAAGTTAAATAGTATGCATAAATTGTCAATACTCAAGATACGTCTCGACATACTTGACTTATACTACTGACCAATTATCCTCTTTCTAATACTTCGTATATTACAGTACACTCTCATCGATTCGAAACTCCATAATTCGAAATTCGCAATAATTCGAAGTCAAAGCTCAGTCTCTTACATTCTGTATCTGAATGAATATAAAATCCTCTCGTTAATTCAAAATTGATTTTTTATAATGCTCGACAATTAAAAATTTTGAGCATTCTCAAAGATGCTGTTGCCCCTATTTCTTCGTACCGTATATCTCAAGTCTGAATTGAAAGCTATTGTTTACATTTGAGCTAGTCAAGTGTAATACATGCAATGTATTTACATCTTTCTTGTACGTATAATTGTTAAAAATAGAATGATTATTTTTTAAACACACCTGGTGAAACTATAAGTGTTTATCACGAGACAAATGCATCGTGGATGATGCCACTCGATCGTATTCTTAAACATACTATGTATGATTAATTTTAATATTATACTGTTAAGACATTCGATTTCTTTATATGATTTTTAACAGTTCTAAGTATAGTCTAATCGTCAAGCATTTATATGGCAGTCCGGGGAGAGATTTCGAATACTTTTTTATTAGTATTTTTAGTTTAACATCCTTAAATAAAGTTTATCCTGCGACGGTAGTTTTATTCCTTATCATCTAAACTAACATTAGCATTCTTGTATAAGCCTTTGTTATCTAAGTATATTATACCTTTCTTTATTGATTCAGTAAGTCCAACAACATTTTCATTCGATTTCGTTCCCGAAGCAGATTGTGTTACGATTTTATGGTTCTCGCTCATTTGTGTAATTAAATGTAATGATTTTATATATACAAGATATATACAAGATGTATTATATTATAATTATATTATAAGTATTGTTGAAAAATGTATAACGTAAATTCTTGATACCGTTTTGATATCTCAATAAGTATGCAGTTTCTAACTATGTTAGTGAGGAATTCAGACATGTACATTTGTGAGTTTATTGCAATTAAATTATTTAAGTTACTTGTTCTTACATATTCAGCAATGCATGTTGATAAATAAAATAATAAATAGTTAAGATGAATATGAATTTTCTTTATACTACCATATCTTTCTTAAAATCTTCCTAATATATTTGACAATTTTATAGTAAGTTTAAAGAACATTTCTTTATGTAGTAAAAAAATTTCAATTTTTTCTCTTTATTGTTATTTTTGCAATAGTACCTGTAGTACAATATATAAAATGTTATTTTATACCACTCTAACCTCAAAATCACAACTTCGATATGACTTTTCGGGGATCGTGGTATAAAATACTGTTCGAAACTGTGTGTGCTTCGAACGAAAAACGTCACATGAGGCAAATAATCTACTTCCGTACCCGTGTCGAAATGTACTATTTTATCAAACCATGCCGCTCGAACCTCCTTAACCAAATACATATTTATAATACTTCATAGTACTTCATAATACTCCTAGTGACTATAACTAGCTTTAAATACATTAACAAACCAATTGAATTGAACAATCAATTCAATTATGAAAACTATATTATATTTAATATGTACATTTAAAAATTAAAAAAAAAGTTGTAAGTACATAAATAAAATAAAACAAAACATCGTAGATATAGCATTTTCCAAGAAGTAACTCGACCGTCCCCGACAGCAGCGAGGTAGCTAATCACAGTGCCCATTACTAACGATAACTACACTAATTAAAGCGACAATTATGCGTGCGGTTCATGCTCTGTATTATTAGGCACCATCCCATATGGGAAATTAGCGGAATCATGTGTAGTACAGCTGTCCGAGAGCGCGGCGTCGATTACGCTTAGCGGCCTTCCGGGCTATGATCGATGACGTACCGCAATCGTATATAACTGGAATACTTAGACTGGCATCCCAAATATCACATCCTGCAGGTTTGATTAACCATGAATGATTGTTTTAATTTTGGAGGTATTCAATTTATTCATATATAACTTATTTTTCTCAATTTTATTCTCTATATTATCTTTCATGATTTGCAATTTTTATTGTTTTCGTTATTACTTTTTTTTGCAATTCAAAGATCTATTTTGATTTTAGTAATTTGAAACTCTAACAAAGTGTATAATGCGTGTTATTAAGAAAATATTGATGATTGAAGTTTTATGTAATAAAAATGTTTGCACCGCTGCAATATTCTAGATTTGTTTTCTTCGACGCACTTTCTTAGTTATTAATATCTGCTATACTGCCATCAGCTTAGCGAAAATCTAATTATGTTATGAGAGCGTATACATTGTCTCGAAACAGTGCAAAAAAATAGGTGTCTAATCTGTATATGAGGCATTACACGTCAACTCTCCCAGCGCGGCACGCGAGCGCCAGATAATGCTATTTCTAACCCGTGTTTGCGATACTAAAATGTACCTAAAAAATGTTTAATAAGCGTTTTCGATCTATTTTTCCTCAGCTTTCTAATAGTGTAGTAAGATTTTCCGAAATTTTCCATTTTCCTATCTAAAAACGTCTTATATCTCAAAAAGTATATTTTTAGTATTTTTTTTTATGATTTAGATCGAAAGCTAAGCATTTTCTACATAGAAAAAGATAGTTTGCAGAGATTGCTCAAGTTGTTTTCTTTGAGAAATACAACGCGAAATAGTAGACACAACGCCACTTCAGCGCGCTGTACGACGCGCGGACTTTGTCCGCCTGGCTATCCGTTAACCAGTCGTGATTTTTACTAAACTTGTCACTCTGATGCAGTAAAATTAAATTATTAAATTTATTTTCATGTTTTCCTTGCTTTTTTTTTAGTTTTCTTTGTTTAAGTTGAAAGTTTCAATGCAGGTTTTTTTTCTTTGCTCCGTTTAATAGTCTTTTTGGGCAGATTTGCTATTCAGAACTTGAAGATGTTTTCTTGAGTTTCAATGTACTTTCATCCATTGGAACAGAGCAATGAAAAAAGGCTGCATTGAAACTTTCAACTAAAACAAAGAATAAATCAAGTACAAAGACTTCGTAAAAACGTAAGTCCACGTTAAAACCAATGAAAATTAAATGAAAATAAGGAAAACATGAAAATAAATTTAATAATTCATTTATTAAAGAATTTTTACTGTATCAGAGTGACATGTTTAGTAAAAATTACAAATGGTTAACTGGTGGACCAAGTCTGCGCGACTTACCGTGCGCTGAAGTGGAGTTGCGTATATTCTTTCGCGTTCTATTTCACAAAGAAAACAACTTCATAGCACTTTGAGCAGTCGCTGAAAAAGGGTGGGGTCCGATAATTATACTATTTTTTATAGATCTGCTAGTACTTTAGAATTTTTATTACAAACAAAAAGATAAAGAAGAAAGTTTATAGTTTCGATACTAAATATAACTAATCCTAAAATGATCATATGCAAATATTTCGACGTCCACATAAACGAACGAAAATTGTACTAATATTATCTCATAAATGTAGAAAAATAATTCATTAGAATAAATAGACATACGGCAATAAAATCGTGTAACTATTAGGAAAATGATGTACAAGTGTAAAAATAATATTTTTTCTCGAATTTTCAAGCAGTATTACTTTGAATTGTTTAACTTATAACTATTCGACTTATTATCAATCATATTCCAAAAAAGTTCTCACTAAGGACTCTCAATATTTTCTTTGTCTGTTTGTACATTCGTTTTTCTATTTTTCTTGAAACTATTTATTTCTAATATGTGTAAATCTAAACTTCGAAATTTGTAATACTCAGCAAATCTATATAAAACAGTCTAATAAACGGACCCCTCCCCTGAAAACATTCTTTTTCTATGTAAAAAATGCTCAGCTTTCGATTTAAATCGTCAAAAAAAAATGTTAAAAATATACTTTTTGAGATATAAGACGTTTTATAGTTTTTAGAGGTGAAAATGAAAAATTTCGGTAAATCAACAACTCTTATTATACATTTTTTAGGTACATTTTAGTATCGCAAATACGAGTTAGAAATATCATAATTTGACGCTCGCGCGCAGCGCTGGAAGAGTTGACGTGAAATGCCTCATATGTATACAAAAGCTTTAAATTGATTAAGTAGTTTTTGTCTCAACGGAAATCCTTTAAGACTTCGAAAGAAGAATATTTCGGCGCAGCCGTGAAAACCCTTGTTTCTTTGCCTTGACAGTTCTTGGGCGAGCGCTTCAGCTGCTTCAAGGTCAAGAGGAAAAATCCGCTTATATCTTTCTTCGCGAATGCGCGCAACACTTATGGCGAAGATTTATCGATGCGGTATGTGTTGTCGTCACATACGTAAGACTACGTACGTTATTGTGCTCCGTTCGATACGCTCCCCTTTAAGTTCTACTCAATTTTCCTATCAAATGCGTTCTCTGTTTACACATTTATTGCAAGATGATTGTCAAATTTATTAAGTAACATTAATTCCGCTACTTAATAGCATCAAAATTCAATACTTTTTACAATATCTTTACTGCGGTCAGCATTCTTTTATGTAATAAGTTAGATAAAAATTTTATTTATTTATCCAGTAATATTTTGTCTTATTCCTGTAGAGATAACATATATACAGCAAAGTATATAGAAAAAAACTCTATTACTTTTTCTTACGTTAATGACCTGTTAGCACAATAATAATAAAAGGCACATATGGTTTTCATCATTAATTATATTATTATTACACTTATTCATAGCTATTACTATTCCTTTCATTTGTCTTAAAGATTCACTCACAAATCGTCGAACCGCGTCTATCTGTGACTTCTCTGGTTTTTCTTCTTGCCTCTTACCCCAGTCTCTTCCAGCCTTCTAAATCAGATTCTAAGGGGAAATTCCTACACACGAAGAGGCACGTTCCCTGCAATCTTATACCACTCTTGTGCAGTATCGCACTTCTCTCTCTCACTTTCCCTCGCGATACACCCCTCGTAAAATCTCGGAGATACAGACCCCAGGCCGAGTGCTGCTCGCGACGTGCTACTATATATACGGCACGTTTAATGGACTTCCGAGTTTCTCGTATGGTCGGCATGTGTACTTCTTCTTCTTCGTCTTCGTCTTGGTCTTCTTCGACTATCAGTTCCTCCCGAGCACCGAAGGGACATCGCCGTACTCCTCGTTGCCGTCGTCGTTGCTCAATGCACTGCTCGAGCTGCTGGTCACGATGCTCGAGCAGCAATTTACTAACTGCACTGTGCAGCTTCGCTACTCCGGAATTTTCTACGGTTCGTATCTATATGGGAAGATCCGCATCAAATTGATGCGTTAAAAATAGAAAATCGATCACTTATATGCGAAGATAAAGTGTTTTACGATCAAAATAGATGGAAACATTCTGAGAGATACGGTGCTAATGACGTTTCGATGTGTTTTCATATTAATATTATTATTATTATTATTACTATTATTATTATATTTTTATTATATTATTATTATCTCTTGTACTATATATAATTTCCAATTATTGATAAATAATCTTTCTCGGTGATATGAGTTTGATAAAATACAGTTATTTTTAACTGATTTTAACCTTGTATTATTTAAGTAATAAAAATGTTAATAATTATACTCTACATATTTTTTAAGTATATTCATTTAAATATCAAAGGGAAATTCCCAAATACAGTATATTATATGGTATATACTAATCCAATATTTTTCTGATGAAATACTATTGAGTCCGCATAAAATAAGATTGATACATAAAAATGATCCTGATGCGTACAATAATTAGCGTTATTCGTTATAATTTTAACTACTTAGTATGGTGAAATTTAAGTGTCTCGCATGTAAACCGTTTTTATCAAGGTAATTTTGATAAAAAAAGATGCTCTGTGTTGAAATGTATACCCTGGTCAAAATAATAAAAATGTAACCCTTAAAATAATTTTTTTTAAGCCCGTACCGAGCATCCTTCTGAAATGTTACATGCTTGTCGCGTAATACTTATTTAAATATGCAATGAATCTTTGATCCAGCAACACGACGTGGATCTACCCCACGTACCACAGCACGTTTGCGTCGTAGCACAAGCATGCGTCGCTGCGGCGACGTCGAAGGCGGAAATCGTAAAATAAACGAAAAATACAGGAAAAGATTCCGCAGACTCGGGCGTCCCAGCGCCTCCTCGCCCTTCGCTTCCCCCGTTGATTCATGCGCGTTCTCTCCGTCTCCCACCGTCGGGATTCTCCTTTTGTGTATCGCGGGGAGTAGCTATGCGCGCCGATTCGCGTCTCCCTCTGTCTGCGTCTCCTACTCGCGTGTGCGCCCGTGTCGTCACTCTTCGGCGAGGGACGAATCCTTCTCCTTTATGACAAAGGCGTATATAACGAGCTCTCTCGGGCTCGCTCGCCTTTGCTCGGGGATTAAATCGCGCCTTCTTTTTACGCAGCGAGAGCCTCTGCGCGGCGAATGAGAAATTAGGTTGCGTGAAAAAGTTTGCGACCGTGAGGTCTTAATATTTTTTTCTCTGATACTCGGGCCGAACTTATTGTTGGAGATTCGTTTCTTAAGGGGATGCGTCAGACCTACTTTGCCAGCTGATAAATGTATTCTATGTCTTATATAGAAAATTTCGTTTTACTAAAAACATACGCATCAGAATCAAATTTCCTTTTCAGGGTCGCTTTATTTGTGTAATATGAATAGTGGAACACTCGAATTGTTATCAGAATCGAAAATTAGCATAATCACGTAATTGCTCATTTTCATTTCTGGTAATAATTCAAGTGTTCCGCTATGTATTTTCCGTAAATAAAGCTACCCTAAAAAGGACATTTGATTCTGATGCCTCTTCTTTGAGTAAAACAAAATTTTCGAATATAATTTATCAGTAGGTAAAGTAGGTCTGACGCATCTCCTTAAAGAGCTGGCATGTTTTCGTTGTTGTTTTCTTTGTTGTTTTTGTTTCGAAGAAGAATGCGAGCTTTGAAAGTTATAATATTTATGATAAGTGTAGGTCGATCAAATAGAGTTATTTACATTTTTATATTTCTAGCAAATAAAAAGTTTCAATTACCTGAGTATAAATTTTGTATGCCATTCACGAATTATCGTTAGGATTCTCAGCAAAAGTGTGATACTAGAATGGAGCATCTTTCTTTAGATGTGGACAATATTATTAGGTAGGCAAAATATAAATTCAAATGAGTCTTGGGACCATACGAACACCTTAGCGCTTCTTTGATGGTCTCGGAACTTTACTTCGAAAAGCAAGTGTATACCTGGTCCAACACACGCACAGTACTGAATTCAAATTACTTTGGGGACTCCAATTTCACGGACAGATGAAAGTCCGATTTCAAGCGCAGCCTTACTTTCTCCGAATTCCTCGTTCTGTTCTCAAAGAACTTTAACATTGAAATGAAATTTAGTATTGTTCGATATAAATTATTCTCGTGAAAATAGCGCTGTTTGAAATTGTTTGTACAAATGGATAGAAGTTAATTATGGTTAACATTAAATACTAAATTTAAATTTACGTATCACAGACATGTCTTGCTAGACTGAGTATATAATATCGATGCATTCTAACTGTAATCGAAATTGAAGAATGCCCACAGATTTATAATATTTGAGGCATTGCAGAGGGACGTATAAAACTAATACCATTGTTTAGACAATGTCATGGCCCAAACTGTGGTGGAGGGGGAGGGGGGGGGGGCGATGTTTAGACGATTAGCTTTTTATTTGATTCAAAAAACGATTTTCTTAAGTACAAAAATATTTAAATTAAATTTTTTATTTAATTTTCTTGGCGATCGATGGCTTAAGTGGTAAACGCATTCCTTTTAAGAAAATGTTTTTCCGGAGTTTTCGGTGGCGGAAATCGAAACTAAAACCCGCTACCTGGTTAAGGGCAGTAATGCCCGTATATCTAATTAAAAAAAAAAGATACAAACCAATATTATTCGAATATCATATTTTCGACAATTACAATATAAACAAATCATATTTACGAAAAGAATAAAGCAACTACTAATCAGATGAACGAATTTCATTATTAGATGCATATTTATTCGATAGTCATACTACCGTCTTTATTTAAATAAATTAGAAAAACATTTGTACGAATGTCCGATTATTCGAAGGCACATCATTTTAATATATTTTTCGTATTAAAATTATTTGTATTCAAATATATGCACTTTCTATTGTATGATCTGTATGTTATTAAAATTCATTAGATTGCTGATTCGAAATTATTGTTTTCTAACAATTTTACGTCGATTATTTGACTAATCTATGAACTGAGATTTTGAATAAATTGGCAAAAATAAATTGAACAATCGAAACGTATTACATTGAATTAATGAAAATTCGTTTTTTGAATCAAATATAAAGTGAAACGTTTAACAGTGACCTCCCCCCCTCCCCCCTAAACTGTTACATGACGGGATATCACTCGCATATTACTACACTGATTCAAGTGACTTCTACTCAATTTTCGTTGCTTGGAATCGGTACACTTATATTTTTGGGGTTGCTTAATATGATCCTCATGTAAAATTTATAAAATTTCATCGAGAAAATGAACGATTTTTATACAATACATGAAATTAGGAAAAATAAGTTGAAATTATCGAATATGATTAGACGTTATACACAGCTTTAAAGGGTAAGCCATTTTTGACACCTGCAACAGTGCATACATTGTGCACGCTGATAATATTTTTACCTCCCGTTCCCGAATTTCTTAAGTCTATAGTGGACGACTCATAATGCCCATTCCCCGAATAACCCCCTATTCCCTTTGCATGCATTAAAAAGGCCCTATTCACACACTTATTAAAAATATACGATGTGTAACCGGGGTAGTAAGGGCTTTTTCAGACTCGAAGATGTCTTCGGTGCCCGGGACTTTCCCTCGTGCTCGTGCTCTGTCATCATTCTCGCTTAGAAAAAAACAACCCCCCCCCCCAGTTGCACAATGTACTATTTTCATTAAGACAAAATTTGAAACTTTTTGTGTCAAAATATATTAATTTTACCTATAATTCAAGCCCTGATAGACTTAATTTTATCAACGACTGCATCTCTACTCTTATATGTATATATATATAGATTATAAAGCTTTTTTTCGAAGAAAAATTCATTTATCGGCGGGTTCTATGTTGAAACCCTGCACAATTTTAGATGAGCCACGGTTCAAAATTTTCGTTCTTGATGACGATATGGTCGGAGTAAAGTAGAATTTTGAAAAATTACAATTACTTTGACGAAATAATATTTTACATACTTTCAACCATTTTCTTTTGTTATTTTATTTATGATGCTTTTTATCTGTCAGATAAAATGAAATACTTTATAAAAATTCTGCTCCACTCTGACCATAGTAACATAAAAAACAAACATTTTAAGCCCTGGTTCATATAAAATGGTCCAGTGATTCAATATGGTATCCTGCGGTAAATGAATTTTTCTTCGAAAACGTGATCCATACATGCATGAAAGAGTAGGGTTGCTATAATATATTGACAGAAAGTTTCAAATTTTGTCTTAATGAAAAAAAAATATTATTAACATGCTAAATTTATGCATTTTTACAGGTGTCAAAAGTGGCTTTCCCCCTTACATGGGACAAATCCATTCTTATGGGTATTAACTTTTTTATAAAATTCATTTGTAAACGAGATTTAAGGGGACAGGCCTGGGTTAAACCCAAAAAAGAACTTTCTCTTTACGAGTCCAGAAAACTTTTTATGTTTAAAAGCAATCATTCTGAAAATGTTATGCTATCAAAATACAATACTATTTTAAATTCTACCATTGTAAAACCTCAAAATCTTGATCTTACACGTCATAATAAATTACTATTTTCAATACCATATTTATTAAAGGAATTTTGATCCTCATACGATTCGAAGTGACATGGTTAACGAAATGTCTTTTTTCGACGGTTATTCGATTCCTTTTGACATGTATTACAAAAAAGCGGAGCACTTTTTCGTTAAAATTTTTTTCATTATTGTTTGCAGAGATGCAATTTACTTTTTAAAAAATATTAAAAATTTATAGTCAAATAATCGTCAAAAAAAATTTTTTGTTTATCGTGTCATCCCGAATCTTGTGAGGATCAAAGTTCTTTTAATAAATATGGTATTGAAAACAGTGATTTATTGTGACGTGTTGGGTCAAGATCTTGAGGCTTTACAACGGTAAAATGTAAGATATTATTGTGTTTTGATAGCATACAAATTTTCAGAATGATTGCTTTTAAACATAACATGTTTTCTGGACTCGTAAAAAAAAGTTTTCTTTTGGGTTTAACACAGGTCTACCCCCTTAACCAATGGTATTGGTCTCATAAGTACCCTCATCGAGGCCGCCATGAGTATCTTCCTTTATCAACATTAATTTGTTTTATATAGAAAAATTATATAAGTTTTTCCCTAATGAATCGAAATCTTCATCGTACAATTCTTAAGGATATGTGGAAAGATCGATATAAGCTTTAAACCTCAGTTACCACCATCTCAGACCCACCCATTATTGTCACAATGCATCTGACGTACCCCATCCAGCATTTTTTATTTACATTTTTCTCCGAGCCGAATGCATTGATTTAAACTTATTCTATTTTAATTCGAAGAACCAGAGTTTCAGAAAACTAAATATCACAATTAGAATATTGGAAAACCATATCAGTCGAGCAAATATTTTTTGAGGGTTGACTTACCTACACTTACTAATAGATATTTTTTATATCTAAACAGTGCGATTTTCTAGTGGAAATTCTGTCAGTCTCTTGTGGATATTGTAACGTTTTGTTGCTAATATGTTAGATAATTCTGTTAGTAATTTCAATAAGATTATTTGGAAGAGAATCTATCACACTCCACGAGCTACAAACCCCATGTACAACTCAAACAAACTTTTGCGATTTCCACTATAATTTTACATCTGTAATAGGTTCTTGACAGTATTGCACTGACGATGGCTTACTCGCAAAGCACAGCATCCGAAACACTATTATTTTAAATATTCCTCTCTTTTGAATGCCATTTTCCAACCCCCTAAATTTTTGTTGATTGTTGTATAAAAATAATATATTGAAGTAAAAGTTTAAAAT
The DNA here is from genome assembly GCA_949152435.1 of Gastracanthus pulcherrimus. NCBI lineage: Eukaryota > Metazoa > Arthropoda > Insecta > Hymenoptera > Pteromalidae > Gastracanthus > Gastracanthus pulcherrimus. The sequence continues at coordinate 41,477,671 of OX424576.1, forward strand.
CTAAAAAATTAATAATGCTTTGGAGGTATTATGAGTTATTTCCGAGAATTATAGCTCAAAAATAAAACGAAAAAAAAGAATTTGGATTAGTGGCACTCAGTACTCACAAATAATAGAATGAGAAATTTAACCATGACTGTTAATTTGACTCTCGGGTTCAAAGAGTTTTGCGCATGCTTCAATCAAATTTATTTATCTACTTGAGCTTTATAAAGGTACTTATGAATACGTCCAATAATTTTATTTGGACTGGAGAGTGTAAGAATTTAATTAATTTTGATACACAATGTTAAAGGATAATACATATTTCCATGTGTCTAATTTACTTGAATTATTCACATCTAGGTATTATTTATTTTAAATGATAATATAATAATATATGTTAAGTTGCACAAACAAATTTATTATTATATTTTTTTATAGTAATTGGATTTGTATATAAAATCTAAAGTAACTATACATAATATACATATATGCTTATAGTCTAAGGGTATCGCTTTCCACTTTCAGCGCGTGATATGCTTCCCTTTTGAAGAGTTATGATGGATACAAATTTTGGTTTCATATATACATATACACACATATGCACACACACTCACATACACATACACACACACGCACGCACGCATGCACGCGCGCACGCACACGCATACGTGCACACACACACACCTACACACATGCGTACATACAGACCGACATTTTTTAAAAACCTATTTTAAACTTTTAGCGCGTTATATGCTTCCCTTTTGAAAAGTTATGATGGATACAAATTTTGGTTTCATACATACATATACACACACATGCACATACACTCACATACAAATACACACACACGCATGCACGCACGCACGCACGCACGCACACGCATACGTGCACACACACACCTATTCACATGCGTACATACAGACCGACATTTTTTAAAAACCTATTTTAAACCTATTTTTATGACTCCGGAACCTCGAAAACATCGAGATTCATCATTGAATGAAATGTACTTTTTTGCAGTAAAAATGGAGGTTAATTCAAAAAGTTTCAAGCGCATTTAAGTTTGACAATATCAACCTAATAAATTCTCACTTACTTTAGAACCCGTAACAAAGAGAAGTTAGTATTTTTATTTTTTATCATAAACAATATATCTCTATTTTAAATAAATGTATGAGAAAAAATACCACGTTTTTGTATACATATTTAATCGGCAAAAATTTGTATGTAAGCACTTCATAAAAAAAGTACTAACTTCTTTAAAGAACTGTTAAAAAAAATTCAAAATTTTGAAAAATAGTTCATAATTTTAAAAAAAATTAAATTTTGGAAAAATTTTGAAATAATTTTTAAAACTTTTCAGGAGCGGGAGGTAATATACATTCCCTTCCGCTCCGCCAAAGACGCTCGGAATGCCCAATTTTCCATTCGATTGGCAAGCGTGAAAAAGGGCCTTTTTCACGCACGTATTGCGATAAGTACTTTCCACTGGAGTAACAGTGGATAATTAAGTAATTACAGGTGAAGAATGTTAAAAAGATGTGAGAGCGCCACCGATAAATTATTTATCACAGAATATAACAAAAATACCAGAATCAAGTATTTCTGTCTTTTATTAGATTATATATGAAAAACACAACTAAATAATCTGAATAAATTAGTAAACATAAGAAAAGTATTAATTTATCGATATTAACGCTTCAAATTACTTATAGGTTGGTATATTTACAGAAAATTGAATTGGTTTTCATGCTGATTTTGAGGTTAGTATGGGCTTGGAAATCCAATATTCGAATACTCCAAGTATATGTATTGATAGAGGATTCATTAAAATTAAAATTTTCGCCAATTATCAAAATACTTTTAAGAATAAATATGAATATTTTGGTATGAAATCATAAAGTACAAACATTTTGTTTAAATTTTCATAAACAAGAGGCAAAAAGTTTACATACTTTTAATCAAAATATGAATCTTTTCGTGTGATCTAAACAAAAATGCGTTACAAAACAAGACACCGATATATCTTTTTTAAGGTTTTTTATAAGCTGATCTTATATCAAGTCAGTCAGTTTTTTTGAAAAGCTTATTATATTTCTATCGAGTTCTATTATTTATATTATTATGCTGTAACAACTGTATTCTGTTATATTACAGTTAATAAAAAAGCTTATTATTTTTTGAAAAGCTTATTATATTTCTATCGAGTTCTATTATTTATATTATTATGCTGTAACAACTGTATTCTGTTATATTACAGTTAATAAATAAGATGCAAAAAGTTTACATACGTGTCTTATATAGCTTAAAAGTATTTGCGAATTTCTGTAAATTTACATGCATTTATCTCAAGCAATTTACCTAAAGTAATAAACAATAAACAATAAATAAACAATTTATATTGAATTTTTAACAATAATAAATATAATGCATTTAAATGTTATTGCATAATATAAATAATAGAACTGTAATAGCTTTGTTAGAAAAACCAGTTAATAATAAAACTATGGTTTAATACAAAATAATTCAAGATAAATTGTTTGTTACAAATGCGTGTAAATTTATTACAATTTATAGATATTTATAAGCTATAAGAAGCGTATGTAAACTTTTTACTTCTTTTAAAGAATACAGGTGAAGAAAAAACTATATGAAATTCGACGTCGTGTTTATGGAAACTTAAGAAAAATGTTTGCACAGTATAAAGCACTTTGAAACCAAAATATTAATATTTATACTTAAAAGTATCTTGATAATTTGTAACAATTTTAATTTTAATGAATTCTCCATCATTACATGGACTTGGAGTATTCGAATATTGGAATTCCACGCTCATACTAACCTCGAAATAAGCATGAAAACCAACTCAATTTGCTGTCAAAATACTCACTCTTAAGTAAAAAGAAGCGTTAATATCGATAAATTGATACTTTTCTTACGTTTACTAACTTTTTCAGATTTATAAGTTGTGTTTTTCATATATAATAAAAAACGGAAATACCCGAGTCTGGTATTTTTGTTATATTCTGTGATAAATACATTATCGGTGGCGCTCCCACATTTCTTTAACATTCTTCACGTGTAATTACTTAATTATCCACTGTTACTTCAGCGAAAAGTACTTAACACGTCTTAAATACATTTATTTAAAGTTTGTATACATTTTAAAAAGACAATGTTTTCCTCCAGCGATCGGCCATTTCGGCGACAACTTCACACGTGAAAATGCCTAATGGTGCTACAAAATATTCCTTTAAAATTTGAAAAAGTAAAGTTATTGCTTTTTGTAATTTTAATCGAAGTTATTTATGAAGTATACTATTTTATTTGTTTATATATCATAATGTTTATTATTAATATACTAGCTATATCTACTTGCTCGTTAACGCTGGCTCGTTATTAATATATCGACGCCCAATACGAAGAAAAACGCGTTTCAGCGTTTGCAGCGAAAAGTCTCGTGGTTCAGAGGTTTGCGACGAAAACTAGCGCGGTTCAGAGGGTTGCGACAAAGACTAACGTAATTCAGATTTTAGCGACGAAGACTATCGTGGGTCAAACGTTTGCGACGATGACTATTGCGGTTCAGAGCTTCGGCCTATTCAGAGCTTTTTGATTGTCGATTACTATCGATCATGAATATTAAATTGTACGCAATGTATGTAATGCTTTACTTATTTTAATACTTTTTATACATTGGTTTGACAATATTACTCTATGAATAAAGAAAAATATCTCAAAAAACCAACTAGATAAGAACAACAGAAAATAGAGGTAAAAGAAAAAAATGGCATTCAGATTGCATTCATTGTTTCCTTTAAAAATAAATGATATATTTACGTTCTATAAAAATTGATAATCTCGATAAAAAGCTTTAAATTGATAGTTTTCGTTAAAATCTTACTCTGAACCGGGATAGTTTTCGTCCGAAAGCTCTGAATCGCGTTAGTCTTCGTAGCCAACTTTTGAATCGCGATAGTCTTCGTCGCAAACCTTCGACCTGCGATACTCTTCGTAGCATATGCTTATGCGTTAGTCTTTGAAGCAAATTAAAATTCGTTTTTTGTATAAATATTGGGACGTCCCCCGTATTGGGCGTCGATATATTCAAATGAAGGACTTATAGTTATTAAATATTCCATGCAATTTTTAATAAAATATATAAACGTAAATATAAATTTTAAATTGATATAAATATTGTATCCTCAAAAGAAGAAAAATACAACTAAAATTGTTGTCATAATATCAGTAAAGCTATTAAAAACTCTTGTCTTGAAACTTTGAAGTAGGTTCTTGTCTTGGTCTTGGCGGCAGCCCTAGGAAGTTATCAATTTTCTCTTATGGTGGGATATATATATGTCCCAGAGCCATTAAAGTGTTAAATAATTAACTTGAAAGAAATCGGCAATTGTATAAAAAGTATCTTAATTGGATCAGGCATTTAAGTAAACAACTGACTTATAATAAGGATGACCAATTTGTCATATTTCGTGGAATTCATTAAAAAAATTATGTACTTTAATTGAAACGCCTAATTTTCGTAATGGTTTTGTGTAACTCGACGTGCCTGTGTCAACACGCAAGTCTACTTCGAAGCGTGAAACGTAATTCCGAATACCGACAACGAAGAAAACGAGGATCAAACCGTGGCTGACCACATCAGAGCTACGAAACCAACGTCGAAGCAAGTCTAATAAAGCACAAGAGAGTATCGTGGGGAGCTACCGACAATCTACCTAATTATGTTGTTCTTTGGTCGCGATGCTCTCGAGACCTTTTATTAACTTACTTGTACTGGTGTTGGTATTTTCGTTTTGCTTTTATTACTCATGATGCTCAATAGCCTTTCATTAAACACAATTTTCCCGCGCTAGAATAGCTACATTTACAACTATCTTATACAACTTGTATTATTTGCTCTATAAATAACTTTTACATACAAATTGTATTCATTTGTATAAATCTCTCATGTGGCGATTTGTTGAATTTTATTTTTCATATGAAAATAGTAGCCTTGACACTACATATGCTCTTGTATAAGCCTATCTTGATTAAAGAATTAAGTTAAAATAAAATACAATACAATAAAGTTTTATTAATATATTGTTTAATATACTATATTCCTGCATTTTTTCTTTAAAAAAATTTTGAAATTTTTTTTGGACAAAGATTTATTTATTTTTTTAATTTATTAATAAAATTTAAAAAAAATTAGATCATTGTAGAAAAAAGAATAAAAGAAAAATTTCACAAAAAAGTGCATTGATACAGTTTTAGTACATATCAAAAGACGTAATTTAGCCGTCGGAAACTTTTTTTTTATTTACTGTATGACGTGTAATGTAAACAATGTTAATTTATTTTGATGTGTAGGATTAAGATCTTGCAGTTTTACAGTGGTAATATTAAAGATTTTATTAAATGTTTATACTGAAAATTTTTCAGAATATTTGCTTTTAATTTTAAAAAGCTCTATCGACTCACAAAAAAAAATTTTTTTACGATCCAAGGGTGCCTGTCGCCTCAATAAATATGGTATTGAAAATAGTGATTTATTGTGATGTGTAGAATCAAGACTTTGAGGTTTTACAACGATAAAATTTAAGATATTGCTACGTATTTATAGCATAAAAATTTTCAGAATAATTGCTTTTAAACATAAAAAGTTTCCTGGAACCTAGGTTTAACCCAGGCTTGTTCCATCAAAGTAATATGGAAAATCGTGCATTACTATGAAAATATAATATTATCATTAAAAACGAGCAATAACTTACAGTAAAACATATTTAAGGCAATTTAATAATAACATGATTAAATGAAAGTGTCCCATACCGTAGGACCGCGTCCCAAACTAGGCGACATTTATACGTGTCTTGTATGTTGAATTAGAATTACTGTAATTCCATAATTAAAGGCATTGATTCTAAAACGTCCTTTGCGCTCGGCTCGGGTTGCCGCTATATACAAATTGACGTCATGGTGACCAATTTTTAAATTTGCGGAAATGAATTTTTAAAAATAGCATCATATAGAGGATAAAAAAATGGCAACATTTTATATATATATACTTTGTTTGTACAATGTTTAGTATTTAAAAAAAGAAAAATAAAAACGGCAAAATTTTAAATCTTATTTGCACCACGTTTTTTAAACTTAACTCGCTGCAGCTCCGACAAATATGAACGGATCTTGCTCATTTTTTGAATAATCTCGTAAAATAGTCTAGCGCTGCTGATAAACTCATAGATAGTTAAATATTAAATATTTTTATTTCAACAATTTAATTGCAAACCAGTGAGTTACCTTTTATATGGTTAAGTATATTCAACGAAAAAAAGTATCGAGGGAAGTTTAAGACTCAGTGAACTTTCAACGAGACATTTGTTTGTTAACATTTGAAGAAGTTTCTCAGAAAATTACAGATCAATTGGATGAAAAGTGGCAAAGATAGAGCGATTTTGCCAAACTTGCACGCTCCGCGCGAACATTAGCGGGTCTGCGCGATACATGACGCTCGCAGCGTATGTCAGTCATATAATGCCGTTTACTTGAAGATTTGCTGTCCTTTTTTTTTAAAAATACATACTTAATCAAATCATACTATTTAATACTGTCGATTTATAGTGTAGAAGTTAAGAAAAATAAGTATCTGATGAAACAATAAGAAATTAAATAAACAAAGCAAAGGCAAAATCAAACGGCAGTTATTCATAAAGTTGTTGAATTTTTAATTCTTTGTACGAAAGTTTTAGAAATTATTGTTAATTCTAAATGTTATATACACTAGATAATAAATGGTTATAATAAAGCGTTCAAATGAAATTCACACACATTAAAAAGAATATTGCAGCGTAAATGAATTGAATAGTAAATTACAATCTTTAAAAATATAAATTTCTGGGAAACATATAAATTTCACAGATTTTTGAAATTGTTCAGTAAATTAGAAACTTCAAATAACTAATACTTATATTTATTTATATTTCTACATAAAGATTTATTTACAATTTAGTCGCAATACATACAACGCGTTTCAAAAACATATTACTTTTTTTTTCCTTTTATTGTTTTTGTTTTCTTTTCTTTTTTATTAATTTTTAATTCTAATTTTTGTTTTTGTTCGTCGCTTACTTTTCTTCTTTTTGTTGAGACAACTTCCGTTTTTCGAACTTTTTTGTTTTGTTTATTTCAGAATAACTTTTATCATGTTTCTTAAATTATGTCTTATTCTATGACTGACATACACTGAGCGTCATGTATCGCGCAGACCCGCTAATGTTCGCGCGGAGCGTGCAAGTTTGGCAAAATCGCTCTATCTTTGCCACTTTTCATCCAATTCATCTGAAATTTTCTGAGAAACTTCTTCAAATGTTAACAAACAAATGTCTCGTTGAAAGTTAGTTGAGTCTTAAACTTCCCTCTATACTTTTTTTCGTTGAACATACTTAACCATATAAAAGGTAGCTCACTGGTTTGCAATTAAATTGTTGAAATAAAAATATTTAATATTTAACTATCTATTAGTTTATTAGGAGCGCTAGACTATTTTACGAGTCTATGCAAAAAATAAGCAAGATCCGTTCATATTTGTCGGAGCTGCAGCGAGCTAAGTTTAAAAAACGTGGTGCAAATAAGATTTAAAATTTTGCCGTTTTTATTTTTTTTTTTTCAAATACTAAACATTGTACAAACAAGTATATATATAAAAAGTTGCCATTTTTGATCCTCTGCACGATACTATTTTTTAAAATTCATTTCCGTAAAATTGCAAATTTTGGTCACCATGACGTCAATTTTGATATAACGGCAGCCGGGCCGAGCGCTAAGGACGTTTTAGAATCGATGCCTTCAATTATAATCAAACTTCTATATACTGTTTCCTTGTATTAAAAACAATCAAAAGAGACTTGTAAAGTTAAATTTTATTAACGAACAAAGATTTTTTCCATGAAAAACCTTAAGTGTCCCAACCCGGGCGACTTTCCAGTATATATACAACGCTTTCATCAACCGAAGGCCACTTATGACCTGAATCGCATCCTCACTCATGTAGTTTACAGCGGAAATCAAAGCTTCTTCCACCTCGTGGGAATGCAGCAGCAGCGGCTATCGGTCAAAGCTATTACAACTGTTGAATACCTCAGTAGAGTAGCGACCTGACGCTCAAAGGCATAAGCGATTGCTGCACCAGTCGTACTCGTGGATCTACGCGTGAACGTATGTGTGTAGGCAGACACGTAACTTTGAGTTAGACACAAGTTGCGGAGGCAATTGCGAGTTGTCGGTCCAAAGGAAAACTCGAAGCAGCTGGTCATATAGGTATATGTCTAAAATGTGATTTCGAACTTGGATTTACGTGCAACTGCGTTTGCGTAAGATCTTTGACTTTGTATATATAATACATTATGTGATCACATTTAGTTTGTGTTTTTTTGTATTCCGTCGCATGGTAGTTTTCAGTGAAAGGATTCACGAAATTAATTTCAAATGCATCAGGGTAGGACATTCTATATTTATTAAAATTCTGTATTCCCTTTATCGTAGTTTTATAATTTAGCTTTAAAGGGTAACGCTACCTTGGACGTTTCAAAAAATCTGTTTTTTTTTGCTTACTTCAATAGTTTTTATACACAGAGATATGATGATGAAAGTTTTAAATCGGAAATCGAATTAATTCATAGCTTTTAGGTGTTTCTAAGTGAAGCGTTAACCCACGCGCTTATGACTCACGAAAATTGTAAACGTGTTTTTCTGAAAGCATACTTTTTTAAATTTACATACACGAGTTTTCTTTCACAGTTTTAATCCGATTGATCTGAAATTTGGCCATCTTCGTGTATATATACGTACTGAACTAAGGTAGCCATACTTTTTTTAAAAAGTTGAAAACTCTTATATTATTCCTTTTTTTTTTGTTTTACTGTACGATGACCAGTGGCTCAGCAATAATTGTGTCCTCAAATTGACATGCTCAAAAAAAGACGATTCCGGAAGTGGGCCAGTACATCGCCATTTTTATTGTAAAATAATTTTTGAAATTTTGTTGTATACTTCAGTACATGTATAATAAAGTCTTCAAAGTTATTTTTAAATAAAGCTTTTTGTTTGCTCACAGTAAAATTCCAAACTTTAAGTGCATTTAAGAGCCTCCAAGGTATTCTTACCCCTTAAGAGGGCTGGTCTGGTTTAAACACAAAAAATATTTTTCCCATAATGAGTCCATAAAACTTTTTATATTCAAATGAAATCATTCTGAATAGTTTTTGGCTCTAAATACTTGATTACATCTTCAATTTCACTATTGTCAACCCTAAATTTATTGGAGGAACTTTGCGGCAAGCACAACTCTAGGTGACACGATGAACAAAATTTCTTTTCGATATTTATTCGACTAGTTTGGACATGTAGTTATAAAGTAAATGAGATATTTCTTCGTTAAAATTTTATTTATATTTTTTTTGTAGACCCAATCATGTTTTTAAAAAAATTTTATTAATAATTTTTAAAAAAGAAGTTGGATCTTGGATCTCAAAAAGGAAGCTTTGTGATAGTAAAAATAAAATTCAAATAAACATGTTTGAAACATGTTTTGGGACATGTTTTGGGGCGTATGTAATCAAAATACATTATTCTTAGAAAATGTCCGTATGGATATGTCTGCGTGTGTATGTGTGTGTCTGTGTGTGCGTATGCGTGTGCGTATGTGTCTGTGTATATGGGTTCGTGCGTGGTGCGTGCGTGCGTGCGTGGTACGTGCGTGCGTGTGTGGTGCGTGCGCGCGTGCGTGATACGTGCGTACGTGCGAGTGTGCGTGCGTGCGTGCGTGCGTGCATCCGTGCGTGTGTGAGTGTGTGTGGCCCTTGAGTAATCCACGGTCAAATTTAATCTTCCAAAACTCATTTTGTTTGATTTATTACACGATGGGGGCACAAAAATATTTCTTTTAGATTATCGGATTCGTTTTTGTTTTTTATAGGTTTTTTGAGTTTTGGGTTTTAGTTTTTTGAGTTTTTTGATATGTTAGAGATGATATCATTAATGTAATATAGACGCATTTAAAAGATCATAAAACTACCTATATTTTCCTACCCAAAATTTTTGATAACGTAATAATTAATCCCTTTGTTTGTTATAAGTTAAAACGGTCTTTATTTTAACTGTCATATATCAGAAACGTATAATGAAATTTCATTTGAAAAAATTTGAGATGATCAGTAACATGAAGTACAATGTACAGTGAGCCATTTTATTTTTCGCTATGAAGAAAATAATTTTGTAAAAAAATCGTTTTTTATGGCCCACGATAACTGAAGTAAAACTGTAGAATGCTTCTGAAAATTTCCAAAAAGGTTGCTTTTTAGTATCTCTTGACTGAGATTGTTTGCTCAAAGCATAACATATTTTATTTTTCAAGATATTTTCAAGATATAGGTTTCTTTTTGTATCAAAAAAGTATTGGTTGCTTATTTCGTTGGTATTAGGCGGTTATTTTTGACCAATCAAAGCGTATTTTTGTTTTTTGATGAATATTTGAAATCAATAAGTATTTTTAAGATTCATCGATTCGTTTTAGTTTTATAACGCTTTTTCATTGTTATGCTATTTATTTCTCTTTTCACCCTTTCGTACATGTTTTATGTGCCCCCATGTCAAAATTCAAAATATCAGATACAATATAACGGATAAAAAGTGAAATTTTTACCAAAAAAAATGTTTACCCCGAAAACCCTTAAGGAATGAGTTTTGGTCAAATTGAACCAAATTTCACTTTTTTGTCCACCATATTGGATCCGCTATTTTGAATTTTTAAATTATGTTTACGGATTCGTAATCAGCGTATTCAAAGTAGGGTTGACTAACGTATTTCTTATAAACGTAATAGCTTTATACATTATACTGTACTCAAAATAAAATCTTGATCTTTTCATTATTATGAAAAAAATATCTTCTTACATCGCGATCTGAACCAATACGAAAATAGAATCCCGAAAACGGATAATGATACAAAAAGATGAGTAAAGTATAGCACGAGAAAATCTGATAGTATAATACCCGTAAATCTATTTTTAGCTGTCGAAGGGCTAACAATTTCTACTCGCCATAAAACAATAATGAAATCCAAGCACTCGTTCAAATAATCCCCGGGCTCATAATTAATAAGGGCGTTCGAAGCTTTTCGCTGGCCGGCCTGCAACAGCGCCGCGCGCGCATGCTCAATTACGCATGAATTATTGCGATATATCCATAGAGCTAGTGAACGCTAGCTGCGAAATATTTCATTAAAATCCTGGCGCCCTTCCCTCACTTGAAACAGATACTGCACCGAGCGTAGAAAAGCTCTTACGAGGAGAGCAGCCGCGCGCGTCTGCCTGTGGGATACTAAATATTTGAGCAGGCTTTTCGCTTCACGCAACCTTCAACTTCCAGCTGACTGAATCTAATCCTGCTCTCGCCTCCTGACTTTCGACCTTCTTACTTTTTCGAGTCGTTCTTTCGCCTCTTTCTCTAACTCGCTCTCGCCTCAAACCTCGCGGCGCACGCATCCCTATTTTCACCGCGGCGAATTCCGAGCGAAGCCTTTCGCGCGACTGCATCCTTGCAACGGCGTTATTATGCACCGACGATACTCTGGGCTTCATTTTTGCGAAGCAAGAACTCGAGCTTTCGCGAGCTACAATAAGCTGGAATGACTTCTGCGAGAATAGGTATAAGATTTTTGAAGAAGGGAGTGGTAGTAAGGTAAAAGCACCAGTACTGGGACACTTTTGGGATTCCCGTTTAGAAAGGCTTGAATTCTGAAATCTGATAGCAAAATTAAAAAAATATTTTAGTATTATCGTGTAGCCCGGGAGATTTCCTATCGATTGAAAAACAAATATTGTTTTTTAAACCTTTTCTTTGCTAATAAATAGTTTTTTAAGTGAAATAGTTCCTGCTTGCAGTAGTGGGACATGATATTTCGAGTTGACCCAGTACTGGGACAGGCAATTGGCATCAATACTGGGACAGTTATTAAGTAGCTTTGTTCGTTACCATTGTGCAAACAAAATAGAAAAAAGCTCATTTTCTCAATTCATTTGATAATACTAATTGATTTACATGCTTTTGTAGTTCGGTAAGAATCGGCAAATTAAAAATCACAAAAATTGATAAACAGAGACCTGCAACCCCACTTTTTGAGGTTATGGGATTACACCCCACCAAGTAAAAGTTATAGATTTCCAAAATCCACTATTTTCGAAATTCATTCCAGTTGACATTATTGATTGTTATTTAATATATTGTTTAGTAAGCTCTAAAGTAGTTTATAATCACTGAATCTAATTATAATTTGTATATTTTTAGTGTCCCACTACTACTCCCTCGCAAAAATATGGGACCAGAACTAGGACACCTAACTGTACAGAAAATAATCATTGTTTTCACTAAATACAACTTTAGTCGTATTCGTGAGCGTGACATCTAGTGATAAAAACATTATTTTGATACTGGTAGAGTAAAATATTTCTTTTCAATGCAAAACTCAATCCTCGCGATTCAGTCAAATCTGCACGATTCAATAGCGCCCTTCGTTACTCTCGGATCCTGCTCAGAACACATTTTTATTAAAAGCGTTGAATATAATTTCTGCCGCAGATTTGGAATAATTCATCTTTATTTAAATAGTTGATACCCTAGATAATAGGTACAAAAAATTACTATAACGGTTTATGGCTGTATTTTTTATGAAAACAGTCATTTTTCGTCCGTATCCCACTATAGATCCCGATTTTTTATTTGTCCAGGTACTGGTGCTTTTACCTTAACGGTTATTATTAAAAGATACTGTTATTTTATAGCTAAGATACATGATTCGAAGGCTAAAGTATCACAATCAATACTTACGTACTTATCGTAAACTATGGTTTGAATGAATAAAAAATAAATTAATATTATGCCTTTGATTGAGTGACATTAACGAACAAGTGAGAAAAATAAGGAGGGCCTTTGAGAGGACCTAACCACCTTAAAATTACAAATAAATTTGCTATATATTTTTAGGCAAGGATATATTATTTATCATATACGAGGGTAGTTCAATAAGTCTTTAGAATGACCAACAGATGGCGCGCGAATCGCTCCAAATCATCTGTTTTCAGTCAGCACCACTCCCGACTAGATATATGGTGCAGTCACAGTCCACATCTTCTGAGTTTACGTGTTTTTATAACCAATTGAAAAAAAAAATTGCTTGTTAAGAAAAATGGAAAAAAACGAGTTCAGAGCGGTAATTAAACATTTTCATTTAAAGGGTTTAACTCCATATGAGATAAAAAATGAATTGGACTCAGTTCATGGCACATCTGCCCCTGCCTTAGCAACGGTTTATAACTGGGTAAATGAATTTAAGCGTGGTCGTAAATATAAAATCCACGATATGGTGTTGAAGGATAGAAGATTAAAAGTGCGTGAGTTAGCTGAGGCCACAAGGATATCTATAGGTGCAGTTGTTTCAATTCTACATGAAAAATTAGGCATGAAAAAGCTATCGGCAAGATGGGTGCCGCGTTTGCTCTCAGCTGAGAGTAAACGCAATAGAGTGGTCGCCTCTGAGGCTCCTTTGGCGCGCATAAGTCGGAATCCTGAGGAATTTTTTCGTCGATTTGTGACTGTGGATGAAACATGGATACACCACTACACTCCTGAGACAAAGGAACAATCCAAACAGTGGATTTCCACAGGCGAACCAGCTCCAAAGAAGGCAAAGACCGTAAAGTCAGCTGGTAAGGTTATGGCTACAGTTTTTTGGGATGCACGTGGAATTATACTTATTGACTACTTGGAAAAGGGTAAAACAATTACTGGTGAGTATTATGCATCATTATTAGAGCAGCTGAAAGAAGAAATTAAAAAAAACGACCACATTTGGCGATAAAAAAATTCTCTTTCATCACGACAACGCCCGAGTTCACACATGCTTCGTTTCAATGGCTAAAATTGAAGAACTAAAATTCGAATTGGTCGAACACCCACCGTATTCACCAGATTTAGCCCCCAGTGACTTTTTCTTATTTCCAAACTTGAAAAAATGGCTCGGTGGATAGAGATTTACGGACAACGAAGACGTCATTGCCTCTGTAAGTGCTTATTTTGAGGAACTTCCGAAAACGCACTTTTCTGAAGGATTAAAAAAACTTAAAAAGCGATTGACCAAGTGTATAGAGCTCCAAGGAGATTATGTTGAAAAATAAAAAAAAATTTACCCAAAAAAATTGTTTTTATACTTTATTCTAAAGACTTATTGAACTACCCTCGTATTACCTACGTTTTTCGGTAAATTTGAATATATTATCAAAATATAATGAAAACAATTATTTTTTAATTTTTTTTATGGTTGTTAGGTCTTTTTGTTAAGCCATAATACAAACTTGTATATTTCTTGCTCTGCTGCAAGATTTTGAGAGTCATACTGATCAGGTTAAAGTTTTTGAGGTTTAATTTTGTACAAAATACATATATTCAGGATATAAGTGTGGGAATTTGAAAAACAAAAATATTGAACAAAGTTATGTCTAAAATATTCAATTTATTAAAAATATGGCTTAAATAGGCTATATAACTTTGCTTAATAATTTTGTTTTTCAAATTCCGATATTCATATCCTAATTATATGTATTTTGAACACAACAAAACTTCAAAAACTCCAAACCGATCAGATTGACTCCCAAAACCTTGCAGCAGAGCCAAAAAAATTAAAAAACTTTTTAGTTATATTTTGATAAAATGTTCAAATTACCGAAAAAAATTAGGTAATGTATGATGAATAATTGATCCTTACCTAATCATGTACCTCATGTACGAGGGATTTCTATATGTTTGGAACTAGTAACAGTGACCTTCGTGGCTTTTTGATCAGAATATTTTGCTTTACGATAGTTTTATTGGTAGTCAATCTCGACCCTTAGGTATAGCCCTTCATCCTTTGACTCAAATATTAATTTACGTATATAATACAATTAAAATTCTTGTAGTAAAATTTAATTATACACCAACCGGGTAACAGCTATCTCTATGATTACTTAAGTGTCAATATTTATCAAGATATTCAGACGTGGTTAAAGCTTCAGAAAATACCAAAAGACAATGCGAAACATATTTTTTCTGTATCTTGAGAAAGAAAGGGTGATTTTATATAAAATTATATAATACAAAAAATACTTTTTAATAATCTAAAATATCATACAAATGTCGCATATTTACTATATAATTCTTTTAAAGCCACAAATAAAATGATCACAATAAATAATGGAGTATATGCACTGAATAATGAACTTATAATTCTATTTTTATTTATCACTTTTATTATTAAAAAAATTTATATTTTGCAGTTGCAAGATTTCTGTCATTTCACTTTTAAATTTAAAAAATTTACATACAAATGAATATTTATTCATACAGCTAACTTTATGAAAGCAATAAATATAATCAAGTAATTTGCACTGTGGTACATTACTACAGATTCGAAATAATTTTTACAATTAAATCCGTTTTAATTCCCGACGAAATTAAAGGTCTATCAAGATAAACGTCTGTCTCCAAAATTCAAATGAACGCGCTGGCGAAGGGCGTTGTAGGTTCGTTCTCTCTCTCTCTCTCTCTCTCTCTCTCTCTCTCTCTCTCTCTCTCTTTCTCTCTGTCTCTCTTTCTCTCACTCTGTCTCACTCACTCTCTCACACACTCTCTCCCTATAATAATTATCTCTGCGCACTCTTTCGATTCCCATGACTTTCTTTCTCACTCCTGCGCGCTAATTCCTTAAATCACTGGCACGAGTATAATTTCCAATCTGCACCGACTCCGGTAATCTCTTTTCCTTTCGATCTTATTCCTCGTCTCGTCGCTCCTTCGTGTCTGCTTTCCTCATCACGCTCGACTTCATTCGGCAACGTTCGACCGAATGAGGGACAAGTTCATCAGGCCGAACGACGAACGAAGCCTTTTAATCGATTTATTATGAAGATAACAATTCTTCTTTATGATGCCTCGGATCGCGGAAGCAAAATGTCTTTTCTTATTCGATTTGAGATATTACGAGATGCGATTGGTAACTTGTAGCTTAAATGTGGAAATTACTTTTACTTTTTAATAACGTTGTCTTTTTTCTATTTTGAATCTCAATTCCTTTAAGGAAAAGCTATTTTTATTTTAGAGAAACTTTATTCGGATAGTGAAATTTCTTTTTCAGGATTTCGCATGACTTTTTATGTCGATGGTGCAACGCTACAGTTTTCTTATAAATGATCACAGAAAATGTATAATGCGGGATTTGAACTTAGAGGCACACACTATTTATATCGTCAGCTACAATTTCCTGTTTCATTTTGCTTCCTCATAGACGAATTAGCTTTGAGATGGTAAAAAAAAAGTATTGCTAAAACATGTTTTGAGATATTAGGAGTCAAAATAAACTATTTTTAGAAAAAGTCTGTATCGATTTTGTTTTTTCGAAAGGCAGGGGGGTGTAAAAAATATTTGTCGTTATTCGATGTGTTTTGTCTATTTAGCGGTTTTTCGATTTTTGAGTTTTAGTTTTTCGGATTTTTTGGTATTTGAAATAATAGCATCGATTCATTTTCTATGCACTTGAAAGAACATAAAATTACCTATCTTTTCCGATCCGAAATTTTAAATAAGCTACTTTCTTTGTTCTGGTATACGCGAAAACGTCGGGTTTTGATTAAATGGTGATATCAGGGAAATATGTCATGAAAATTTTTGAAAAAATTTGAGGTAATTAGAAATATGGATAAAAATATTTTGTAAAACTTTCAAGCCTTTATCCTTTTCCTTTTTCGAGAAAAAATTATTTTGTAAAAAGGACCGTGTTTGGTTGACGAAGGATAACTTGAATAAAACGTCATTATTCCTTCTAAAAATTTCGAAACGGTAGCTTTTTACTATCTCTTGAGACTGTTAGAAGCCTAGATTATAACGACATTTACATTCAGTGTTATTTGAGTTATCGATCCGTTTTTATTTTACAATGTTTTCTTTATTTACGATATTCTGATATCGATAAGGTGAATTATTTTTGCATAACAGAAATAATATGATTGTTTAATTCTTTTTTTATTCGTATTTAATGGCCATTCTAGATCGGGGAATGATGTTAGCACTCGTCCTTGTCTCGGGCACCTTCGGCGCCCTCAACTCCGACTTCTGCAAAATCATCCTACCCGCGCTAGAAATACCCCACCCCTCCCCCTTGTTGCACAATATACTATTGCATTCTAAATTAATTATTAAGTATGTAACAATAATTAAAAAGCAATATAATAAATGTAAGTATCTTTTTTTTATCTTTATAATTAATAAAAGTCCAATAAAATTATATGACTACGACATTTCGTAACCTCTTAATTTTACATCTTATCAAGCGCTTAAAATATAAGGGCAACTTTAAAAAACGTGTACGTGAATAAAATTGAATTGTATAATTATTCAAGAATCCAGATTTTTAAAGTTATAAATGTGCATGCTAATTTATTTTAATAATTTTTTTAATCCAAATGTCAAAAGTTCCAGAGATATGCCCACTTGCGAGAAAGAAACAAAAGTAAAGAAAACATTTCTAAAAAATAGTCAAACACTGAATATCGAAGCTAGTTCTAAAAAAGGCAACGACCCTACACACGTATTTTATCAAACATGTATTGCAAGTATATTTTGATTTTCCTGGTGATACCGTGCATCTCTTTCAAGTGCAAATTAACCGCAGGTCTGAAGTACACATATAAAACAATCGAAACCTCAACTATTTTATGGCAGTACGCAAGCCCATTTGAAAGTCGATCGAATTCCGCAAAAACTTGCGCCTTTGACGTGATCGGTCCGTATCGCGTTACTAGCCATTTCATTGTTGCTGTTTTTATCACGCCGTTTAAAAAAGGTGGGAGAGAAAAAGAACAGAAATAACTGAAAGTAGAGCACGCCAAGTGAATCGAACCTTCGATTCTCATAACTTTCAATTTACGCGTGGAATTCCTGAAGTTGATATGCCGCGGTGGTGTCTTATGAACGTGCCAGTTTCCCCACGCTCTCGCCTCGCGTCATGTCGATGGAATATTGCGCAAATCGAATTTTATATAGGTCTACGGGGTTGTCTCCTACGTCGGGCGAAACACACTTTTCCCCTCTCCTCGGGAAGGAATGCGCGCGTTTCCTTATTTCATAAGGGGGAAGAAGCCCATCTATAAATTCGAAAGGCATTGGACAGGATATGTGAATAACTTTTTAACAGAAAATTGAATTTAATAGAAACTGCAAAACTCAAATGAAATAAGTAGCATCTTGAGATGCGTTTTACTGAAATATCTAAAAATTCTTTTGCACGAGTTACAATTTCTACATCTGAATATTTATTTGAATACTACCATAGTATTGAAATTCTTTTCAAAATTCAAATTCGTTAATTCTACGCTTTATGCCGAGGGCAGATGATATTCATCAATTCAATGTTTTATGAAAAATTCAAAGGGATATCAAATTTACAGCGTTATTTGAATTACAATAAATTGAAATTTCCATAACTTGTATTTGACTGTACAATTGGTATGTATAGATCGATATAAAAAAATAAATAAATGGTTTATTTTATTTACATTACGAATGTAGTATTATTGTTATTGTTAATGTTATTGCTATTTTTGTAATATTATTGTTTATATAAGGTAGAACTTCATGGGAACTCTATAGAAGTAATCTAAGTTGTATACATGCATCAGACCTAGGTATATATAAGTTTTATAAGAATATATACTTTCATAAAAATGATAATAGTTTAATTTTTAAAACTATGATTTATGTATGTATCTAAGAAAATGTTATATTTAATTTTGATTGATTAACCCTTAGCTGGCACACTTCACCAGAATTACGTAACTGGCATATTGGGATCTCTTATGCCCAACCACTAAAATGCTACTTACGAAGAAGCTATTAATTTTTTAAAAAATTCCAGTCTTAGATAATTAATGATAGTCTTTGAATGATGTTTTATTACATGTCACAGGATTTTTCATGAAATGTATTATTAAGTATATGAAAAAAATGGGTATATTGGGTGTATTTAACCCTTTATTTACTACACCCTCAAAAAATTGAATAAAACCTCCGTAAAATATTTAGAAATGTGTTTCAAAAATTTTTGAGGGTTTTAGCGCAATGCATTTTTTTATAATTTTTTTGAGTTTTCTCGGCTTCTAAGCGTTTTAATTTAAAGTTTTTAGTTGCGCGTATCTGGGAGCACACTTGCTAAATATACGGTTAAATTAAAATAGAACTAAGCCGTGGCGTTTTAGACCCCAGAGTGCCAGCTAAGGGTTAAAAGTAAATTTTTTAAATAGAAACCATTTGCAAATTATAGTTCAAAAAAGGAGCTAAAACTTTTTCACATAAAATGATGTTTTAGACCCCAGAGTGCCAGCTAAGGGTTAAAAGTAAATTTTTTAAATAGAAACCATTTGCAAATTATAGTTCAAAAAAGGAGCTAAAACTTTTTCACATAAAATGATGTTTTAGACCCCAGAGTGCCAGCTAAGGGTTAAAAGTAAATTTTTTAAATAGAAACCATTTGCAAATTATAGTTCAAAAAAGGAGCTAAAACTTTTTCACATAAAATGTTTTTACATAAAATTTAAGATATACATAATTATACATAAATACAAAAATCTTCATTCTGTATATAGATTATGCATTCTTCATGAAATAACCTTACAATAAAAATAGTTTCTTAGCAAGTACCTTATACGATACCAGTATATCACAAATCGCTCAGAATAGCAATAAGATCCGTCGAATCAATATTCAAGTGCCACTAAATCACGCTCACCGCGCAATCCCCCTCTAATCCCAGCCATAAGCAAACGAGACGCAAACGTCATCCAGAGATTCCTCAGCGAGATCGAGGCCGTCGGCACTAGCCATCGAATTTTTGACTGAGTAATTCTCCGTGAAAACTCAATTTGCAGTGAAACTAAGCTACGGGACTCGACCCACATTCGCGCGCCCAGTCGGCCGCCATAAAAGTAATTCGAAACCATACACTTCCAGAACCGTAATTCCGGAACTCATCTGTAATCTCTCTTCCTCGCCCACCAGAAATGTAAACATCCTCGCCCAGCCACATGACAATAAAAGGGAAGATTCCAGCGCGACAAGGGCGCACATAATGTACATCTGTAGGGTAACCGCGCCTCTTCTATCATCGGCATCGTAATCCTGCATCGAGCACACACACCCACACACACGCGTGAACCCACTTATAACAAGTACGGGGAAATGCAGCTAGCTAGCGTCCGAAAAGTCGATCCAAGAATATCTCCCGGGTGTCTTCTCCTGTTCTGAGAATCCGCCGTATGGGGCAATGCGTGGCAGGGTAGAGCAGGAGCCATGGGGATCGAGACGAGAGGTCGGCGCTTGCGCGAGAGCTCCTCGCTCCCGTTGTGCGTGCCCGTTGACCCCGATACGACCTGACCCATATTTCAGCGAGCACGGGGCTTTTAGACGCGCGCGAGCGAGAGAAATATATATAGAGAGAGGGAGAAGAGCGAGCGACCTGCGGATACGACGTTCTATACCTATATCCTCCCCCATGAATGCAGGTCCATGCCGGGGCTTCTTCCCCATCTGCTGTTGTGATGCTATACTTGGCATATGAGACTCCGGGAGCATATAGCTGTATACCGGAGCTCTGAATCTACCGCGAGCAGGATACATAATTCAGGCGAGCCTCTGATACTCCGGGAGGAGGATTAGCGGCGCTCGTTCTGTCATCTTTCTGCCGAGTCGTTTGAATTCTTAGACTTTTGTCTTGGCCGAACGAATTATCCACTCTCGTGCGCTCGGATGACTCGTCCGGGATTTTGATACTTTGTGGTTTTGCACTTTATTTATGAATGATAGCTTGAGTGCACTTGTTCTTCGGTAAGTCTTTTAGACAGTAATGATTTATATGCTTATTTAGATATGGAACAATAATGTTACCAGACAGTGACAACAAAGGCTAAGGACTTCTACTAAACAATATTATTACTTGTAATAGTTAAAAACTGAAACATTCCTTTTTTTCATAAAGTTTTCCTCAAGATTTTAAATTGAAACGATATAAGGCTATCAAAGCTCTTTCTGCATAATCATAGTAATGAATTTTAAAGAAGATTAAGAAACTTATCAACTTATGTTAATTTAAAAACTTTAATTAAATCAGCAATTAAAACGGGCTAAACTTGAAATGAAATGCTAATAAACAGAAGCTGTGACTTATTCTTTACGGTTTCCTGGTAGTAACCGTAGTATTCATTAAAATAGTTAATTTTAAAAATTTACTAACATATGAACACATTTGTTATAAGTATGTTCAATACGTGGTATATGTAGGCTAACAAAGTTGTAAATTTAATTGTATCACTCGATACATTTTAAATATATGTTAATTTTTAAAGAATGTATATATTTAGATCTTTATATTGTATTATATTGTTTTATTTTAATATCATGAATAGACATGTCTTTTCCGTCAAATGTCAGTGAAACTCTCTTTTGAGTGAAAATTATCGCTTTGAGGGAGAAGTTTGCAAATTACTTACTTTGCTGCAGTCTCGCAATGAACTTGGAGGGCAAAAGAGTTCATCAACCCGACAAACACTCCTGAACTGAGAAAGACGTTCTGTGGCTGAATTCCCTATTCGGTGGAGTTTTAATCAACGACGCAAATGGCTTAGAAGGATCATTTTCTTGCGTTAACCACTCGGTCATGTTCTTGTTAAAAGTGACGCCGCTTTCTCCCTACTTCCGCTTATTAATTTTGTTCTTGTACTTACTCAATGCAAATATCGTCGTTTTGTTCATCAACCTTGTGTTTTATTATTATATAAATTACATACTTTAAGTAGTATAATTATTTTTTTATTTATTTTTTCTAGAATCAGGTTATTTATTAATATTTGAGATTTAGTTAAGATTAATTCTATGAAAAATTATTGTCATTAGATATTGTTCGTAATATACATTATAAGGAGTAGGAAGCAAGAGAACAAAAAGCAGATATCCAGCTCACATGCTATTAATCCTCCAACGTCCTCTCGAATTATCTCGATTTTGAATTTTCGCGAATCTGACACTTGCTTCCGCCTCGTGCGAAAAATACGCTCTTGTTCTCGCTTCGCTGACGCACGCATGCGTATAAATCGCCTACGGCAAACTACTATAAGACGCCTGTATACACTATACGTATATAGGTGTGAAGCTGAAGCTACGAGCCCAGCCCGAGGCATCATCTAATTGGAAGACCCTTTTCAACTGGATAAGACGTCCGTCCGAGCGCTTGCGCAACAGCGACGTATTGTGTATCGGCTAAATGGATTTAAAAATACACGCGCCCCATCCCACCTTGATAGCACCCCAGAGTGCACATGTCTTTTGTCCCCTCAAGGAAGATAAGAGAAGCGTCGGGACTAAACGTGATTTGACGAAAATCACATTTCAAAATTTCATTACTGGATGTTACGAAAATTTTAGTTTTCAAATTTAATTAAATGTCCATATCAAATTTAATAACGTAGGATAATGGTTTAGCAGATCAACATTATCTTTTAAATATATCCCTTTAATATTTGTAGTATTACTTTATAATACTTCCCATAATGCGCAATTCTTATACAGTTTATACTTACAAACATATTATTTACAATATCATATTTTAATTGCTTGAAAATAACATTATAATGCATTACATTATACATATATGCTTTTATGAGTTTTTTTAGTAAAAGTTTAATTTTTTAAAGAAGCTCATTATTTTCTTTATGAAATTATATTTCACATTGGATAAACTCAAAAAGTCCATCTCACGATCGGGCTCGAGTAGAAATGGAAATTAGGCGAAAATCCGAATCCGAATACGCGACAATCATTGTCAAGAGCAAGTCAAGTACCTGATTTGTCTCTGACTTAAGGGTGTTGTGGATTTGGGTATAGGCCAAACTAGGCTGACGATTATCAGGCGATAACCAGGCACTAGTCCCGCTATCTGGCAGTATTAAAAATGTAAAATAATGGAAAAAACAACTGAAAATTAATTAACATTATCAAAATTTATTTGTTTGAACTGTAAAGTTACTTTGTTAAAATGTGTTTACAATCGATATGAATTTGAATATTGTTAGTACCTTTCTAGCCTCAATATTAATGAATAAACAACTAACTTTTAATAAAATTTGTCAAGTGTTTTTCTACTTCTGTGTCGTTTTGCTATAAAGAGAATTGTTTACGCTGAAAAAATATAACTTTTTGTCATACTGACTCAAAATGACCCAAACAGGTCCAATATTGTTCAAACGAGCCCAAACAAAACATTAAAATGGAATGACATCCACCCTACACGTGTAATAAAATTTCAACTTTCTATCACATCAGGAAGTGTAAATTAACAATTTTAAAATTTGATGACATATGTACATAGAGAGAGACAAACAGACAACACCGGCCGACAAATTAAATGAAAGCATTAATTAAATATAAATATGTATAGTTTTTTAAATGTTTAATTTTTCAACAGGATATATTGTCATAAGCTTCTCTATGAAATAACTTTTTATTAAAAATGTTAAACAATTTTCATGTTTTATCGCGATGTTTAGGTTTATGAAAAATCAATTTTGCATATATGTTAGAAACATGTTTTGAGACATTAGAAGTCAAAATACACTATTTTTAGAAAAAGTCTGTATGGATGTATATGTGTGTGTGTGTGTGTATGAGTGTGTGTGTGTGTGCGTGTGCGTGTGCATGTGCGTGTGCGTGTGCATGTGCGTGTGTGTCTGTGTGTGTGTGTCTGTGTTTGCGTGTGAGTGTGCGTGTGCGTGTGAGCGTGCGTGCGTGCATGTGTGGACGAATGTATATGAAGATTGCTCTGAACATTCACGGTAAAAATTAATGCTTCAGGGCTCAATGATTTTGTTTCTTTGAAAGGAAGGGGGCTGTAAAAAATATTTGTTATTTTCGACTTTTTTTTAGTTTTTTGAGTTTTAGTTTCTCGATTTCTTTGGTGTGATTGAAATAATATCATCGATTAATTTTTTATGCATTTGAAAGAGCATAAAATTACCTTCGATTCCAAATTTTAAATAAGCTATTTTCTTTTTTCTGTTATACACGAAGACGTCATTTTTTGTTCAAATGAGGATATGTGGGAAAAATAAAATGCAAAATTTTTGAAAAAATTGTAGGTGATTGGGAATATGAAGAAGAATATTCTGTAATATTTTCAAGATTCTATCCTTTTCTTTTTTCGACAAAAAAATCATTTTGTAAAAAGAATCGTTTTTCTTTGGCAAAGGATTACTTGAGTAAAACGTCATTATTCCTTCTGAAAATTTTCAGAAAGGTAACTTTATACTATCTCTTGAGATTGTTAGAAGGCCAGATTATAACAACCTTTATATTCCGAGTTATGAGGTTATGGGTTTTTTCAAAATTTCATTTGATCGCTTATATCACGAGGGCGGCGCGGTTTTTTATTGCTGTCTATGGCTCTTTTTTTTTCGTTTCTAATGATAATTCGGAATTAAAAAGAAATTTTAAGGTTCATCGAACGGTTTTTGTTTTACAACGATTTCTCTATTTTACATTCTGAAATAAATGAGGTAAATTATTTTAGTATGTTAGAAATAATATAATCGCTTCAGTATAAATTCATTTAAGGTGGTCCTATAGTAAATTTAAAAAATTCGTCAGTTACATGATAAATTTTTTTTAAATTGGTGTATTTGTTACCTGAAAAGACAGTTTTTTGTAAAATTTCATAAATATTTAGAACAATAGTTATGTAGAAAAACTTGAAATTTTTCAATGAAAACTGATGTTTTTTCAAAACTGTCCTTGCGCATGGGAATGCAAATATAGCATTTGAAAAGAAATTATGTAATATCTAACACCTGTCCACACGGAACTGTGAACGCCAAATTTTTAAAAACACTATTATAAAGAAAAATAAAATGATATTGAATTTTCATTGTAAAAATAACCTAAAAAAACACATTTTTAATTCTATTCATGGTCAACACTTTAGTAATAAATTTCTTTTTCAAAATTCGTGTTCATGGTTGTAATGCGAATAAGTTGAATAAGATATCTTCAAAGTTTCAGATTAATTCATTGTAATCCTATGCGCATAAGACTTGCTGAACGTCGGAAAACCATAAATGGAGAAAACCACACTTTTGTAAAAAATAAAAATAATTATCTGATGGTTTTAAAATAATTTCTCTATCGCAGAACATTGAACAAAATTTTTTTTTAATAATTTCTATGTTTTCTGGAGTATGTCTGCAGAGTGTAGAGTAGATTTGAATACGGGTTTGAATTCGGTTAATGTAGGAAAACGTTGGATTGTGTATAATAATGGTCGGAGGAAAAACGCGTATAAATAACTATTAAGTTCATTGAAATTGTTTTTATGGCCAATATAGCCAATACAAAATCATTTTCTATTATAAAAATCTACAAAGTACCAAAAAATTAAATAAAAAAAATCTAGTTTTTCGTAAAATTTGACTATAGGGCCACCTTAAATGAGCATGAAATTACCTATCTTCTCTGACATAAATTTTTTTATTAGCTATCTTCATTCTTTTGCTATACTACGAATACGTATTTTCTTTTTAAACGGCGATATTTTGGAGACATGTGATGGAAAACCTTTAAAATCAATTGAACTGTAAAATGTAGCTTTCCACTATCTCTTGACTGAGCTCTTTGCCCAGACTATTGAGGTATTTTATCTTTCAAAATATTTGAGGTTATATTTTTTTATTTTGATTGTTTAGGTATATCTTGAAAATGTCGCGATCAGTTTTTATTAAACAAACGAAATTTTATTTGTTTTTTTGATGAACATACGAATTTAAAAATAAAATTAAAGATTTCTCGATTCGTTTTTATTTTATAACGATTTTTCTATTTTACGATATTTTGAAATCGAGAATGCAATTTATGGTCACAAGCATATAATTTTTTGTACTTTATTTTTTTACAACAATCGGTGATAAAGAAACATACCTTTTTGAGATATTAATAAGAAAGAAATATGGCAATATAAAATTAATGTATTAGAATAAAGAAATTCATATTGGTATAATTTATTTAGTTTGAGGAAGCTAAATGCCAATGAATTAGCAGCGGTTCTTTTTCATTGAAATCCTTGGGGTTGAATTAAAAATGTGTATAAAATTTTTTTTTTTAAATTCTTTGAAGTACATGCCTGAATTTTCTCAATATTTAAAATGGCGAGTTCTGATTAATGTGAAGAAGTAGGACATATTTATGCAAATGTAATTAAAGCCCAAGTTAATTTTTCTTTTTCAGGTCTCAACATTTACATTTTTTCATGAACTTTATTTAATATGTGTCATGCAGAAAGATGGGACAAAGCCTATAACAAGAGTTATTTACAATAAGTTAAGTTTAAGACACTTTTAAGACATAAAAGCTCTGAAAAATGTGTAATAAGTGTCATGACTATTTTTGTAGTCTTTGTCCCATTTGTCTGCATGACACATATCAAAGTTCATCAAAGAATGAAAATTTTGAGACCTGAAAGAAAAATTAAGCCGGTCGTACTTGATTAGATTTGCATAAATAAGTCCTATTTTTTCACACCTATCAGAATTCGCCATTTTAAGTTTTGAGAAAATTTAGGCATGTTCTTCATAGAATTTGCAAAAAAAACTTGGTTACAATTTTTTTTCTAAACCGCAATTTCAATTTAAAAAAAAGAATAATAGTTCGAAATTATGAAAAAAATTAGAAAATTCAATTTTTAAGTATCACGTAACTTTTTATACTTTTAAGCTTAGGGTCTGAAATTTTGTCTTCTATACTTTTTTAACAATTTGCGACAATTTCACCGTTGTCAGTAATCGAACGGTGAAATTACATGCGATACTTATATATATATATATATATATATATATATATATATATATATATATATATATATATATATATATATATATATATATATATATATATATATATATATATATATATATATATATATATATATATAAGTGTAAAAAAATATAAAATAATAAGTCATTGGGACCAAGCTTTGATAATGCAATGTAACTTTACAAAGGGTTACAAACATAAAATTAGGTAAAAGAAAATAGTTTCTGAAATTATGTGTTCTTCAAATCTCAAATGAAACGGTACATTTTCCGAAGCTTTTTCGAAATAAATAGTATCTAGTTGCTCCTAGCCGACGTATTGAATCAGTGAAAACTTATTTCATCCATTTTAACCTCCTTAAGGGTTATACTTATTCAGGGGTTTTAGCTAAAAGTTGATGAGTTAGTCCGTTAGTCAGTCAGTCAGTCAGAGATATGACTCATTATCTGTACAGATAAACGTATTCTTAAAAGATTGTTTAAGAAGAAAACAACATTAAGCTCATAACTACGGACAATTTTCTTCGTTTAATAAATAAATGTTAAGAAAACGAGATCGTAAGAAAATGATCCAACACATATTAGAAATGAAATTACAAAGGAAGGTTAAGAACTAAAGAGTAAGAAGAGAGAGAGAGAAATAGGAGAGTGAGAGAGAGAATGAGAAAGAGAGAGAGAAAGCAAAGACCAGAAAAGAAAAATGATAGCGCGCAAAGTGTCTGCAATATCAAGAAAGTTCGGTGCTTATGAGGAAGACTCCTCTTCCCCCATCCAGCTCCTCGCCCTTCCAGCACACAAAGCTTCGGCAGTGTTTTCTCTATCTCTCTTTCTCTCTCCCTTTCAACATTCGTCTCGCAAACAACGCGTATATATCTCCGCAATAGTGAACTTGGGGATCGAAGGTCCGTTGCGCTCGGCCGCGACCTTGTCAACTCTATCTCTTTCTCTCTCTTTCTCTTTTCCTCCCTTGCGAGTTCAGCCTCGATCCCAAGACGCAACCAAATCGGCAACTTTGAGATTTTTCGGTGCAGCGGTTCCCAGCTCGGTCTCGAATCCAGGCGAAGGTCAAGGGGACGCGACGCGTCGCGCAGCGAGTTCGTGATTGACAAGGGTTCCGCCCGATCCCCCTTGCGTGCGCTCTCCGCTTCTCACAGCTCGTTTATGTTTATATTGTCCGCTCGTGTCGCGAGCCACGTGTCAACGGCCCCAATTTCTTCCGAGTGAGGTTATAGCGAAGACGCTGCCCAGTCATCGGGGTGATCGATAACGATACCATTTTTTAATTAATCCATGCGTCGAGGGGGTGTTGATAGAAGAGGGCGATGGATGAACTTGACTCGGCGATTGCCTCGTTCCTCTGAAAACGCTATGAAAGTTCAATCGAGGGTGTGGATAAACTGAGTTACTTAATTTCGAGAGAAGTACAGTTAAAAGAGTTTGGAACTTAAGGTGGTAATTTTTTGTTGTGCAGTTCCAGGAAATACACAAATTAACATTTACCCATATTAACGTAATAAAAAAGATTGCATGATTTGTTAAAACACGACTTTAGTAGAATGCCCGAACGTTAGTCAATCCGAATTATGAGCGGTTTCGCCACCTGTGTAAAGAATTACGTACAAACACGTTAACATAATTATACATATATACACATTTTTTAATTTTAAGATATTAAAATTAAGAGTCTTATATTTATAACAAAATACATAATAATTTTATATCCTTGGTTTTACGATGCAGAAAAGAGAAACACAAACATCTTGCTCGAGTAAACTTGCGTTCAAGCGTAGAGCAAGAAAGTGTCTGCGCGATCAGATTAGAATAATGCGATAGATTCGTTGATCTTTTAATACAACTACGCCACTGAGTACACAATTTAAAAGGGATCGGCTACACTAAAATGAGTTAATAATCTTTTTGTTTAAAACAAAAATTCAATTTGCATACATTTTAGTAAATTATTATTATTTTTTCTTATTTTACTTTTTATTAGCGGGACATGCCCTTTGTATTTTTGCATTTTTTTACCGCTTGGGCCATAATTACCGAGCTTAAATTCGATCACCGTCAGCAATTAGACCGGAACAATGAGTTGTAAATTTGTTGCCGGAATTATCCAATGGAGAATCGAACCCATGCCCTTGAGGCCGAACGTTTCTTATTTTTACAAGCATTACATTATCATATCAATATTTTTATTGTTCATGTATACTCAGTAACATATGATGAATCACTTAAAATGATTTTTCAGCTTGAAAAGTAATTTATTGCGTAAGCAGTTAAATAAAATAGTTTTCTAGACGTTACCACTACTAATGCACAATCCCGGTTAAAGGGTTAAGTATAATATAAACTACATCTAATGCTATTTATTCTTTTTCAGATCCACCAAAAAACTTCAAAATCTGTTAGACCTTTCGAGAAAGTGTATTTTAGTTTAAGGTAAGAACGACGTTTATTATTTTATTAAGTTACTATAAAAATTCATTTACATATAATAAAGTAATATTTGGGAAAATATATCGTCTGAACATGTGGTATATTCATAAAATTCTGTCAATTGCAAAAAAAGAACTAGATCGAAATACGGCAATTCAGAATGGTATCAAAATCTAACAATACACAGGAATATAATATAATCACATAATTCGCGTCAATCTGTGTCCCTTTCATCTCTCCACTTTGATGCATAATCAATCTAATAATAATTCAGCCACGCTCACAAGAGAATTCATCATCGTCGATTTCGCGTGCTCCGTGCTTAAAAGAAATATCAAAACTGGACGCGTTCGCGTCGTTTAATTCGATTCAAGCAAACCTACGCTCTCGCTCTCGCGTATACCCGATTCTACTGTAGTAGGAAACCCACGCGCATGCCACTGCGCTCGACGAAGCAAATTACCAGGTCTAATTTGTAAGAAAGCAAAACCCGAGCCCTTTCCGCAGATAACGGAACAGAGACTATGATGGGACGATGAGCTTTGATTATTTCTGAAGGGGGTTCATACACCTTAAATTTGAAATAATAATTATTTTTAATTAATGCTTGATAAAATAAATAAATAAATACATTTTTAATGGTGAAATAGTACATTTTATGCGTAAGAATAGGATAAATTTTTTACTTGAGTATACATTTTCATTCAAAATTTTTTTAACGAGCACTAAAAATAATAAGTATTATTTCAGATTTAAGGTGTATGTACCCACTTAAGGCGGTAGATATTGAGTACAGTTTGAAAACCGAAAAACATTAAAATAGAATTTCATGGGTTATATCGTTATTTTTTTATGAGATGAACAATTTGATACATTTTAACATATATTCTATACATACAACTTACTTTTCACCATGAAAGTAAACCATTACAACCATACTTGTGCTAGACCTCCTAACTATAATTACGTAACTTTTGTTCGTTAAAAAATTCACCTACCGTAAATTATCTCTAGTTATTTTTATCGGATTGACTTAAAAATTAAAATGATACGTTAAATAGAAATAGACGTTATTTTATCACAACCTACATTCTGCGTGAGGATAAAATTAAGTTATATTTGCTTATCAAAATATGGTGATTATCGGGAATGGATTTGCAGGTAAGATGAAAGAATAGAAGTTTTTCAAGCGTTTTTAACGCGTCCATTCTTATGAATTCTTAATTTTTGTGAAATACTACTGTGCAAGCCGAAAAAAATGATACTCCGGAGAGTACAATAAACCTTAAAATAGAATATCTATTTTAAGAATATTGGAAAATGGAACTAGAAAATAAAAAAGAAACGACAAAACGCGATAGAGTAAGAAAACAAATAGAGTAAGAAAACAATTTTTTTTTGCTTTTCTAAATGCTTTGAGTATATATTTTCAAGTATGTACTATGCCTAGAAATTCGCAGAATTGATTATTCATCAATAATATTTCATTTGAGTCATTAAATTGAAAAAAGAACGTCTAAAATTAAGAAATCGTTTCTAATATGAGTTAAATTTTCTTAAGCGATCTCTTAATCTTGATCTCAAGCAAAATCCAAAAAGGATTCTCATTTTTTCGTAATTTGGAAGCTTTTTAAAGGGTTACGCATACATAAATCGAAAATTGTGCTTTTTTGGGACACCCTAGTGAATACGTACTTTAATAAAAAATTGATATAATGATTTATTCTCATATTATAATATAAGAAATAATATAATATTAAAAATGGACACTTGAAGTGACGAAAAAAATTTTTTTCAACAATATTTCCAATAGTAAATTCTCAACTAAAGTAAGATTTGACAGAACAGTGGAGATATTTCTATTTGTTATCCAATTTGAATTTTGATGATTCCATTTTGTTCCTTGAATATTTCAGGGGGACTTAGGGGAGAACGGGGTATTGTCGGTCACCTAAGCCAACGTGATTGTTATTTCCGCTTTAAAATTGTTTTTTTTTAACTTTAAATAATTATTATGTTAGTTCAAACCATTGACTTAATATATTTCATATTGATATCATATAAAAATTTAAGATATCCACGCTATAAGTTGAAATAAAAAAAAAAGCATGGTACCGGATTTACCCAACAACAAATGGTAATCCGGTCAGTATTAAAAAGTTACTTTTATAATATAACCACTGTTCAATCAAAAACATTTAAGCAAAGTTGCCCTACCTGAGAGCGCAGCGCAACGGTTTCTTAGCCTTACTTTCGGAAGCGTCATATAAATAACATTGTGACCGGGATTACCCCAATTCTGCTTAGTAATTTAAATTGAAATGACAACATAGCAATAAGTTTATACTCTTTTTTCTTCACTTCTTCGTATTCTTAGATTGTTTACATTAATAACGTTGCAAAAAATAACTACATAAAGTAACAAATAATATAGATAAAAGCTTATTTTATAGCCTAGATTTCTTATAAGAATATGAGATGCATATTTGATATACTATTCGAATTATTACCTAAAAATGTTTATATTATTGAAAATAAGGGTGACCGGAATTAGCCATTGGCCGACATTACCCCGTTCTCCCCTACCGATATAAAAATTGTAAAATTATCAAAACCTACAAAGTTACGTCCGATTATTTATAAAACACATGTACGAAGTTATAAACAATTGAACGTAACTTTGCAGGTTTTGATAATTCTCAATTTTTATATCGGTAAGTCCCCCTGAAATTATCACTTAAAGTGTCCTTCTTTCATATTATATTGTTTCTTATATTATAATACGAGAAAAACTCATTATATTCATTTTTTATTTAAGGGATTTAGGCATACAACATCCTTAAACAGAAAAAATAACATTTTAACAATGCACTTTTGCGTTTTTTATTAAATTATTTTTAAAATTATGATATTGTTAAAAAATCTTGATGAATATTTAAAATGGTGTTAGTGAAGGTAAGTGTACATGTATCGAATACCCTTCGTAAATAATTCTATGCCAATCCGCTTAAAAAGTTTGAGGTACTTCATGACAAGTGAAATTTGTCAGCGAATATAATTATCTATTTTCATGGTAAAAAGTAAGTTATATGAATAGAAAATGTATTAAAATTTATCAAATTGTTCATCTCATAAAAAAATTATTTAGCTCATGAAATGTTACTTTGAATTTTTTTAAATTCTACCTAACTTTGACTGTTTTGTTATTACGGGTAAATAAATTGCTTTATTAATAAACTGTTCCTGGCCCAATTGTTGAACCGTATTCTTTTGCAGATGCACATCGTTTGGAATGAAAATATTAAAGTCTGATAGTAGACTAGAGATTTATCCAGGAAACTTTTGCATTCTTAAACACCGTACAATAAAGTTCTCAAAACAGTTTACCAATAAAGCAATTTATTTACCTGCAATAAATAGCCAAAGTTAGGTAGAATTTTAGACCCCCCCCCAGGGGCGGCATAACGTGAGCCCTCGCGGAATCAATAGCAACGGCGAGATGAAGTATATAAATGCGTCGTAAGAAAAAAAGCCATGGTTAAATTTTTCGTAAAATGAAGAGGGGAACGAACAGCCTCCGGGGATACGCGAGGTAGCGCACTCGCTAAGAGTTTGTATAACTAATTACTGCATAGCGATATTATGTGAGCATTTTACGGCTCGGTGAGCGTAAAATACAGTCAAAGTGCTTTGCTGCTGGGCGATCTATTTTTGCGTTGAATACCGATTACTGCGTGCTTCTTTCATTTTGAGAGTGGATTGCGAATTGAACTGAATTCATAAACTTTATTTTATTATATTCGAATGAATGCTCTATATTATATTATATAAATATAAAAAAACTTTTTGAGAATATATACGTTGGATTATAAACTATTTTGCAATTATTTATCTGATTAGCGTGCCTGGAATACTTCATTAAATGGTTAGCATTTTTTCATTATTTAAAATAAAATTAAAGCATACCTAGTAGAAACCTTGAGGAGTTAGTAGCCATCAAATACTACCTAGATTTTTAGTATCTCGCCAGATGCTGGCTTACGGTTCTGCGCGTAGCATGGGTAAAACGATTTTCTTTCGGGTGGTTCGAAACCCGCTTATGGCAACATTTTATACGAAATTATATGCAGAATCTGGTCCAGGGATGAAAATGAGTTTTTAAACTTTTTATCATTGTTAAATAAATTAAATACAGTTGTAATAAATAGCTATTGGTATCAAAATAGTACATTACGCAACTAATGCGTGAATCGCCTCGCGTACGTGGTGCGTATACTATTTTTTAACACACCGTGAGAGGAACACGGTTATTTTCTGAAATTGAACAAAAAAGATGACGAGCCGACTTTATTATCCGAGCAGAGCGAGGCGAGTCAATTTTTCACCAGAGAGCTGCGAGGGTGACAAACAGATGGGTGAAAGAAAAAAAGTTGAATATCAAATATTTACAACTACATTATTAACACATAAATCAATATATTTTCTACAAGTTATTATGAGTACAAAATCTTATCTATAGTTCAGCATTATGAGAATTCTTATTTATAATAAATTTAACTGAACAATTATTAAATTACAAATTGGAACGCTCATTGTTCAAAAGATTTCTCATGACGAATTGTTGGTTAGCCGGATTTATCGACTGCTCTTAGGTATGTATTGTATCATCATAAGCTGTACCCGAATCACTCTCTGAACTCGCTTTTTTTACAGTTACTTAGAGCTACTAAAAGCTAGATGACTCAATGATGAGAGTCTCAGTCAAAATCCTAACTACGATATGTATATAATAAACATCGACGTCAAGTCGGTAAAACATTTGCGAATCATTCTGATGAAACGAGCGCAAAATGTCAAGCATATTTCGCACACTTTTCGCGAATGCTTCGCCCACGATGAAAAAATCGACTGCTTCGCACACGGAGAATAAGTACGAGATATCGTGTTTCGGGCACGGCATGTTAAAAAAGTAATTTTTTTCTTATAAAAAAAAGAACAGTTTCCCTGGTTTGTAAGCAATTAGTTTAAAACAAAAAGTACTTTTGATATAAAATCAGTTAGTTTTAATTAAATTATTTAGTATATAATATTAAGTTAAAGCACCTATAAGTATCGTAAGAAAGCTTTATAAATCTCCGCGAATTATATCGAAAAAGTAAATACGTAAATGTATTTATGAAACTTCAAAGCATAAATATTTATTATAAACGTAAAGTGAAATAGTGTCATTTTTCTAAATCTATAATCAGATAGTCCACATGTACAACAATGCGCGTTTTGACTGTAAGTAACAGACGTGTCCGGAAAGATATCATAATAATTTAATCGGACGTTTTAATCTTCAAATTAATTCTACTGTGTTTTGGTAAACATATATTTATATACACTTCCCGATTTCCTAGCCTGAATCCATCTTGATCTCTAGCTAACTTCTAAGTAATTGATCTAACTAGATTTCAGTATACCGACTAGAATACATCTTCAATTTTCTACGAGGAATAAACTGTATTTAAAGAAAAATATTTCTACACTTCTAAAGAATAGTCTTCAAATCGGCCTATTTTCTAACAAGCTTATGTAGCTTTGATCTACTTAATAAATAAAGTTCTCAAGCGGTTTATAAAACTGTATTAAGCTTTTGAAAAAGAGAATAAACTAGACAAGAAACAAGTAATTATTATTCTCCAGCTTTACTCATGTTAGAAAACACACAATATAAGTTTTTTAGATCAAAATCGGTTTAGTCGTTTTTGAGGTACCGTAGAGCGAGGTGACTTTGGACCATTTAAAATTTCAAAAGCGTAACTTTTAGTAATGTATGAAAAATAGGGTGATCAAAGTCACCCCACTTAGAGGGGCGACTTTGAGCCACTATTTTTATTTCTAAAAATCTCATAGCTAAAGTTTCATTTTTGAACAATTATAAGTCAGTTACAAAGTCATTTTATGTTTAATTACATGCTCCGATAATAAATAATCGGTCAAAAATTTATATACGAAAACCAAAAATGGCGGAATTGCAGCCCTTTTCGCGCTCTAACAGACGAAAGTTTTCAAGGTTGAAAATTTAGTAAAATTTTTGTTTACTTTCAATAATCCAAAAATCACTTTTAGATGTATTTAATATTTTTCTTTTTGGTTCATTTTATATCTAAAGGATCTGACCTTCAAATCTAAATACCTTAAATTGCTTCATAATGTATACTTTTCGCGGTGCTGGATATAAAATCATATTTTTTTCATTTTGCCCAAAGTCACCACGCTCTACGGTATATGACGGACTCTAAAAAAATGCATTTTACCCTATTTTCAACGTATGTTTATAAAATTTCTAAAATTTTACACGTTTACTTATAAATAATTAGCTTTCTCTTATTACATATATATTATTTTCTAATTTTCTTCCGTTAACTTTGTAGAGAAATTTAGTTTAAGGAAAGAAATAAGCCCCAAAACATTGAAATTGGTTAAGAAATAAAAAAAATTGTGGATTAACTAAATATTCTTTAAATTGTCAATGTTTACACTTGTGACGTACGATATTTTTGGAACAATTTTTTTTTTCATGTAGTTATGGACTATCAAATGGCACGCCAGCGTTTTTTTTAGTAAAATTGTATGTAAATCAATTGTACTGAGCATATTTGATTATGGAGAAGGTAAGGAGAAAGTTAATGTTGTAACTTGATATGGGGGATAGCTAGTCCCGAGTTTCACAGTGCCGGGAGGTTCTACTGTACATACAAAAATACTCGCAAAAAACAATACCCTGCATTGCAGAGCGCAGTCAGGTAATTAGTTTCTAAAGATACCTACATAGGATTCCTTCATTTGATTTTGCAATGAGCTTGAATAACAGTTTAGGATAGAGCAAAATTATAATAATAAATAATCTATATTTATTATTTGATTTAATTAGTTTTTAGATCATATTACATGGCGCAGTATCGTGCGACTATTTTTAAATGAATAAATTAGCTACTGTTAATTAATTATTGTATATTAATTATAACAATAATTCATTTTCTCTTATCATGCTCGCGAAAACGAAAGATATCGTCAATGTATTATTGCTTTCGTTGGAAGTTATTATATTCAATGATCATTGACGTCAGCTAATTAAATTATATTCAGTCGTGAGATTTTCTTTCTCTTTACAAAAAGTAATCTTTGAAAAATACATCATTAGACAAAATATTATTTATAATAATACAATAGGTAATTTATTTCACCCAGAAATTTGCAATAATCATCCATGATATGGGAGAACGGGGTATTGGCGGTCACCTATACTATCCTATGGTTATATTTTCAATTAATAATAGTTTTCATTACTTAATCGTAGTTACATTGTTAGTTTTGTTTATTGTTTATCAATATAGCAAAGTTTTATCTCAATGTAAGTATTTATTCAATTTTGAAAAGAAATAAAAATGGAAATTAAACTCAGTTTAATATATGACTCAGAATAATTCCAGTCAGTGAGGGACAATGCCGGTCGCTTGAAATATTAACTTTTATAGGTAAACATTTGATTTCAATAAATAAAACCAGCATTTTCAAAGTTTATAACACTATTATTTATACTTTTATAGTAAAATACGTACAGAGAAATTTACTATTACACTTTAAAACCCATCCGCACGATGCCTATTAAAGAAATGAGATTACAACCTCACTTTTGATCAAGCAATCATGCAATAAATCATAATAGAATAATACAATTTATTGCATCGTGGTAGAATATTATTTATACTTAAAAATAGTTATGCACAACTAGTTTTATATGTATTTTGATATGATGATCGGCATTATCCCCAAATCCGCTAACGTAATTTAAATTACAATTCAAACAAATAAACGCAGTTTTAGAATAATTTTTTAGGTTATTTAATTTCGTAAGTACTGTTCTGGGGGTGCAAAAATATGCGTAATATCTTTTTAATAGTCGGGATCTTTTTTAGGAAATGTATTCGAAAACGATTATTGCATATAATTACTTAATTAACAGCAATATTATTATCATTTACAGAAATCAATCTAATTTATCGTAAGTAATGGGTCATAGGCTGGGTGCACGTAAACTTCAGCGCCTCAGATAGTGGAAAAACGACTCATTTGGGTGAAAAGTAAAGAATCAGTTTTGGCCCAAACATTCTAATTTTAATCTTAAAGACGCTGAAAGCTCCAATAAATTGTTGCATAAGAAGCCAAAAGTAATTATTTTATCCGCTTTACATATAAAACCGCAGCTATCTATTTATTTTTTCATCCAAATGATTTGTTTTTTCACTACCGGCGGGCGCTACGTGTATTCAACCCTATTACCAGCTATAAATGTCCATTGCCCGACTGTTGGCTAATAAATGAGATTGATTTCTACCAGGGATGATTCTTGTACTCAGAGGTAGTTATATATTATAGATACTTTAATATCCAGTCGAAATAAAGACGTAAAAACTTATGTATTCCTTACAATATGGATGGCCAGAATTATCTGGTTATCGGCATTACCCCATTATCCTCTATATTATTACTGAGAAGTTCTTAAATTTTGAAAAGCAATTTAAATCCCCTGTAGACTATACATATATATACGCTTACAAGAATCGACTTTCTAAACTTTGAATTGATAAACTTTGAAATGAATATTGAAAATTTCATGATAAATATCTAGTCACTTTCATTTTAAATTGCTTTCTATGGTAATATTTTTCAATGTCAGATTGTTACAAAAAACTGAAAAAATAAGACTATTGAAATTATTACACATGTTATAATACATTATTTATATTATACTATTTATAAATTATTTCCTTTTTATTTTATAATTGATTTTCTCAGTATAATCACCATATCGATGGCTAAGCGGAAGAACCGAGCAACTCGGCGCGCACTCGAAGAAGAGGTTAACTCGGAGCGCGCCCAAGAGTAGATCAACTCAGATATTGCGTAAAGGACGGCTTCTTTAGCCAATTATTCTTCGCTTTACGTTGTGTTTTTGTAACTCTAAAAAAATAGTATATTGCTTTTTTTGTGGTTATATTCGTTCTCATATTTTTTTTGAGTTGCCAAAACACAACGTAAAACGAGTAACAATTGGCTAAAGAAGCCGTCCTGCACGCGATATCTGAGTTGATCTAATCTTGGGACGCAATCCGAGTTAACCTCTTCTTCGTTTGCACGCCGAGTTGATCGGTACATGTACATTTCAGATTTCTCAAAAACACCTATTTCTCAACAGAGCCTTTTTATAAAAAACTAGTAATTTTTCGATTTCCTAATAAGTACTAATACTTTCTTAGATTGTCTGAGAAAATAATTTTGTCTGAAATTTTAAATATTGCAGATTTTCGTAGGAGGTTCCAGACAAGAACTAGTATTTTTTGATAAATCCGAAATGTGCTAGTCTTTATAATGGATGTCGATATAGTATGTAACATTTCTATTTTGGTGTTACTTAATTGATATTTTATAATATTTTCAACCTCAATTCGGAAACCGCAATATTTATCATTTAATAAAAGTCAAATATTGTACAACGAAATAAAATTTAGTATCGAAATTGATTGCAGTTATTTGCTCGGAGTAACCGAAAACCTATATTGTTCACTGCATCGAAAACAACGCGAGAGACACCTTTTTCCCACCGTTGATTGAACCAATCAAGCTCAGCGTGAAAAAATTGCACCCCTTTCACCATGGTCGCCTATCGAATAAATAGATAGAAGCGAAACCCGATTGATCAGCACCCTTGCCTCTAGCCGAACTGTCACCACCCCGAAAAAGTGTCGCAAATTAGATTTTCCTCGCTCATCGTGAACATCGACACCCTGACCGACATTTTCATCCCTCACGCATAACTATCGAGTCGACCTTCCTACGCTTCGCACATTTCGCTACACGTCGATCTATTTTCCGCGTGCTAACGGTTGCGTCAATTAGCAAAAGCGCCGCTCGATTAAGCAAATGATCGCAGTCTGACTAGTGTTGGCATGGACGGCTGGTTGTTTGTGTGTACGCTATCATTCAGAGAAATTCGCCCGCGACCGTCGCACTACTCCCAGTGATGGAATATGTGGGTCATGGTAAAAACGCGCATGCTAATACGACTGTGCCAGGGATCAAGTGTGCACCGTCGCCTCTATAAATGCGCGATGTACACGAGATCGACAAATGCAACTGTACCTACCTGGGCTGAATTTGATCTCGATGGATTGATGATGTTATATTTAGCTCTTTTATATCTATATCATGTAAATGATAAATGTAGTAATCGATGAACTTGTATAATAAATACTCTTCAGACTTTTCTTCCTTTGAACATTTCAGCTGGAAAATAAAATGTTGCATACTTGAATTTAATGAATTATTAGCATGGATTGAATGGTATTCGGATAATTGATATTATATTATTGTCACTTTTTTGAGCGAATTTTCTCTTTAACGTTAATATTATTATTATTTTTATCTTTTTTTAGCTCTTAACTTCATTGTCGCCACCTGCGCAGAAGGAATGAATTGTCTTTATTAAAGTTAATTTAAACATTAATGGAGGGAAAATTGAAGCATTTCAAGATTTTCATCTCGAAAAGAACACGCCATTAAAAGCTACGCCTTGTACCTTTATTTACACAAGAATTTAATTCTATTACTAAAAAAAAATTATCTCATAAATTTGGAGTCAGAACCGTTAGAAACATTATGGTGAGGCATTAAATTCTATTTTTAAATCACGTGCAATCTGTGATAATCTTTCCTTTACGAGCAGTCCTAGTTTTCTGCACACATATACAGAGTGCACCCCTTAGCTACATTCCCAAGCACATAATTCACATCTCGAGGCATTGTTTTTTTTCGCTCTCCAAGTCTCACAAAGCTCTCTATTCTTTTCTGAATTGTGCACAATTACGAGCCTCCATTAACCTTTACTCCGTCTTGCGCTGGCAAGTTAGACGCGTGTAATGTAATCGGCGCCGGAAAGTGCAAATTACCTGAATTACTCTCAAAGCGGACGAGATTAATTGCACGAATGCAAATGAAATATTGCAGTAGCTAGATAACTTTCTCCGCAGTTATAGTCTGTCATGGATCCTTAACGTCTATGTATATATGTATATGTACGTTGCGCTCTTGTTAATCATCGTTAAAATTCATAAAACTTATAATGGCTCGTTACTTACAAACTCACCACGTCTGTTGCCAAAGAAATCGCAAGTACCGTCTTTTTGAGATTCGCGTTAAAGGAGAATAAAAAATTAAATGAATATTCATTTTTTGTTAAAATCGTCTACTAAAATTAAGCGAATATTTCTTATCCATGATCATAGTATAATTAGGATTTTTTATATTGATCATCATGACGTAAGAATTAATAGACTATAATCTTTAATACTCCATCTTTAATTTATAATGAATAAAGTACTGTGTCACAATAATTTTATACTAAACTCTATTTTACACATAAATAATATCTTTGAACCATCCAAAAATATAAAATAAATACATTATTAACCCCTACAATATTATTTTAAAAATAAGATAATATATCTTTTACTGCATTTTATAATAAAAGTACTGCAATATTCATCAGACTCTGAAATTAAAAAGTGACTATCATATTTATCACACCAGTAAACCGTGCAGTCTTCTTACCTTTTTACTTATTATATATATTTTCACGGTACAATTCACTTCGTATCACTGTAGTATTCCACGCCGTGTTTGTTCACCTTAAATCCCCAGTGAGGCTTTCGCTGGCTTTGCATAATAGAAATATTCACATTGTCCGCTGTCCGTGTAACCAAGGAAAACCACGAAAAATCTACATTAAATATGAGAGGCGTCAAATTTCAGTGTTGACTTACGAGTTTTATAAATGTCGAAATGGTCTGATTTTATCTTGAAGTAAATGTTAAAAATGAGTATCCGACATATTCATAATTTCACTAAATATATACATAATGTACTCGAATTAAAGTGAAGTTTTACAAGGTTCTTCTTCTACTAAATAAAAACATAAAGCGAACATCCACGTTTTAAATATTTAGTAATATTATTTTGACTACTAAACGGTTTTTAAGAAATTAAATATTTATTTAAATACTGTTATATATCTAGTGTATTGTTATATTTTATTTGAAAAGCCTATACAATATAAGGATCAAAACTAGTTTATTTTCACGTAAACATATTTATATTAATATAATATAACATAGTATGATTGTTTACGTACATAAGTTAAAATACATTAAACCTCCGATATTTTATTTTCAAGTTCACGCGTAAACTCAAAAAAGAAGATAGATACGCCCATTCATTGGCTGCTCGAAATTATCAGTAAATTCCATCTTACGAGTAGCACAATCTAACTTCCCCCTTCCTCCAGCTGCAAAAAAGTAACGAATGAACGCGCGCCAAAATTCTTTTATCCAGCCAAAAAAGCTGCACAGGAAGCCGTACAAAACAGTTTCACGGTCTCACCGCGTACACAGCAACCAGACGAAATTCGACATCACTACCATTCCCCTTCAGTAAAACCGATATCTTTCATTAGGCGGAACGACCTCGCGCCACATAGTAATACCACCAATAATACGTTCGACGTAATACGTTCGACGTATTACGTCTTAAGCAGCGCTGCCTGTTAACAAATATTCCAACTCTTTGTGACCCATGCGAATTTTCCTTTAAATTTTAGAAAAAAATGATATTACGTTGTATTTGTTATTGTAAAGGATCACAGTGACCCTCATTCGTGTTAATGTAAATCTTTTTACGTACGTGTTTATTAGAGTTAA
This sequence comes from Gastracanthus pulcherrimus, assembly GCA_949152435.1. Classification (NCBI taxonomy): domain Eukaryota; kingdom Metazoa; phylum Arthropoda; class Insecta; order Hymenoptera; family Pteromalidae; genus Gastracanthus; species Gastracanthus pulcherrimus. The sequence goes on from OX424576.1 coordinate 41,519,882, forward strand.
ATAAAAGCATTTTGTTGCTTATAATGGCTCTAACATATATTTCTTTGAATATTCAATAACATTAAATATGAGGGGTCACAAGCCAACACTTGAAGCTGACATTTGTTAAAACAAATAATAAGTAAGAAAGATCGGAATGAAATTGAACACATTATTTTTAAACTTTCTATTTTTATTACGATGTTAAAATTGGCATAGTATTGCAATTACTCTATAATCGTGAAATATACGGTCATAAGTAAATATTTAAGAAGTTTAATTTATAGTGTTTCGTTTTAGTTTTAATAACGTGTACCTATTAGTGTTCGAATTTTTCTCGATCACTTTTATATCTGACTTATCCAATCATACAATCGTAAATATCCATTTAACATATTCCTTTAATTTGATGTTTTGTTTTAGTTTTAAGAACATGCATTAATGTTCAAATTCTCCTTGATTTCCTCTACATCTGATTTATCTTATCATTACGATTCTAAAAGCTTATTAATCATTAACAACAAGAAGTATAGTTTATCGCTATTATTGACGTAACATGACTCTCTACCATTATTTGGAATTTATTTACCTCTCCATATGCTCTAAACATTTCACAAGTTCAAAACACGAAAATTTTTTTTTCTCAATACATAAAAAATATGCATTATGGGAGCATCGCGCGTGCCGTACGACTTATTCCTAACCACAAAGCGCCAAACGTTATTAAAAGCCGCAGCACGAGTATACCCGTAGCGCAGCCGTAGCCTCCCTCGCAGTTTTTCCCCCTCAAAGTGATGGATGCATTCCGCACACACCGGCGACCCCAACGCCAACGACGTGGATCGCCGTGTGTACCAAAGGGCCAAGAGCGAGTAAAATTCAGCGCCGCCGTCGTTGTTTCGCCTCGGCCCTGAACTACATTTTCCCTTCGTCGCCGTATGCGGGGGTGGAACCTTTTGATAAATAATGCCGCCTCTCGTGCGCGCGCGCACGCAGCAGAAGCTCGCCCTCGGTTACAAAGGCGCGACAATCCTTCCTCCTGCGCTCTCTCTCTCTCTCTCTCTCTCTCTCTCTCTCTCTCTCTCTCTCTCTCTCTCTCTCTCTCTCTCTCTCTCTCTCTCTCTGTCCCTCTATATCTCCGATTTATCGATACGACCGTGTCTACGAGAAGCGAGGAGTCGCTGTGTATATATGCGCTGCAACTGTGCTAAGGACGACCTGATGCACGTCTGCTATGCGCGCGCGCGGCTCTTTTTTTTCTGTCGGCGTATAAGGCACCTAATGGTTTGTGAGAGACGCTTTTAGTGTACGTTGTACTTTTTGCTCTGGTGAGAGCGCGCAGGGCTGCAGCAGACTGCGTATGATCTCGCGATTGCCCCATGTCATGATGGAAGCACATACATTTGCGGGCGTGGTGTACGTCAAGTTGACAGATAAGACGGAGAAGATTTTAGCGTAGTTGGTTTATGCGTTTTAGCGAATTTCGTATTGCAGCGTAAAAGGGAAGGAAGAGTTTGTTTTTGTATGTACTATTTATGCTTAACTTAACTTTGAAATAAATTAATATTTGTTATGCGAATCAAAGATGAAATTAAAGTTCTTTGCGTATAGTATTATTTTCGTTTTATATCATTTTACTATTATGAATAGTAGACACCTTTATAAATTAAAATAACACATATTCGGAGTACAATAGCGCAAATGTTGCAAGAAATTACAGGTGTTGAACCTTGATTTCAAATATCAAAAAATTAAATTACACGACTGAAGGGGTTATTTTAAATCGCCAAATTTCCACACTTCTTAACGTATTATTTTCACACTTTCGTGTCTTAACTTACACGTTTGTAGTCATTTTACACGCGTAAATTTGTAAATTTGTAGACAAAAAATGACACACGTATTTGTCTCTCGATACATTGATGATACACTTCCATGACATTGTATTATTAGGACTATCATAAATATAATAAATACTTAATGGATAAAATTTACTTAAGAGAACAACCCAGAGTTAAATCATTACTGTTTGAAGCCTCACTAAATGTTTGCTTTAGAACTGGAAATTTAGAGAAAAGAAAGCTAGAATTCAAAACGTTTTAGGCACAAGATGTTACCCCGTGAGTATAATTTAAAAATATTTTATAAGCTCACAATTTTCTGAATTACTAAAAAAGTAAATACAAAGTTTGTGAATACCTACACTCAAGTAACTAACGCATGGGATATTTTGTACCTGTGCTGATTTTAACTTCGAAAAGAGAGCTTTTATTTATAGAGATCGAAGAAGCTTGATGGCTTTTCTCTATGCGTTTCGTCCCGGGTTCGCCTACTGGACTTATCAGTAAGGCTGTTGTAGACGAATCCTAACTTCCTGCTCTCCTGTAGACACTCTGGAAGGGACGAGTTATCAGGCTTATATGCTACACGTGTGGATTTCTAGGCACTTGTGAGAAAGCTGAAGTAATGTCTGGGTTGAGTCTGTGAAAGCTGGTAGCTGCGAAGTGGTGAAATGGCAAAGCTATACCGGCGCTAAGGAGCGAGGCCTCACGTATCCATAACTTATGATGGATTTAAAAAATGGTTTGAAAATAGGCGTTGAACCTTACTTTTTGATCTTTAATACAACATAAAATTATTCGGTCTCTAAAGAAGAAACTGTAGATTTTTTTAGAAGTGTCATATACTACTAGGAGGAGACGACCAAAACCGGAGAATTCCACTTTTTGCGGAAATTTATTTTTTGCGTCTTTTTATCATAATACATTGTTGTCTTCATATTTATACCTAGTGTTATTTTTACCTAAACTCAAAATTCAGCCATTAACAAAGCATCTAAAATATGCTATTCGATTTAAACTAATAGAAATAGGAAACATTTTTCTTGATTTTCTCACAATTAAAATAAGCAGAATTATCTGATTTTGGTCGTCCACTCCTTATTTATACAAAACACGTCCATCAAAACAGTCCATTTTTATACGCGTGTCTATAATTAACTTAAAGTAAGGGTAGACGGTATCGGATAATAATTTAATGTATCTTTTTCCTAGCACACATTTGCTGGAGCTCATTCTCTTATTTCTGCTTAATGAGACTATAAGCAGAAATAAATGTTTAGTTTTTTGAGTCTTCTATAATGATGCTAATTTTAGAAAAAGATTGATGACAGTGCAATTCAGTACAATATAGAACCTGTATATTAAATATTCAATACGTTAGCATGAGTAATGATTAATGAAGAAATAAAGAAATTTATTAGGCAAGTTTTAACAATAATTTAGATAAACCAATTAACAAATCCAATAATAAAACCACTTTTTTGAATTCGAGAAACAAATGTTAACATTAAGTTTCTAACAGCTTATTGCCAGACGTAGAAACTTTTTCATCACCTCGCATAATCCTCGCGTAAAACCCATCGCACCCATCTTTGCCAAAACGAGTGAGCCCATGCAGGCAAATGAAACGAAAGCAACTAGCGCTAGCACCCCCGATCCCTCGAGACCGCGCCGCGCTCCGATGCGGATAGCCATTACAGCTTAGATACGCCGCAGCCGCCGCGCACTCGCGTTAAAAAAGAAAATCTCTTTACCAGAAGCCGGCCCATGAAAGATGCAATAACGCCCGCGACTGACAAAAAGAAAATAAAACGCGACAGGCGCAGGGATCACCAAAAACGAAAACATCCGCAAAGCAAAAGGCACGAACGGCCAGAAAAAGAAAAGAGCTGCAGAAGCACGAGCATCACGGAAGGCATGAACGAGAGGCGGTCGAGCGATTTGGCAGCCAGCCAAATCACTGGCATTCCCAAGCGCATGCAGCAGCAGCGGCTAATGCAAACAACGCGAGCCGCGCGTGCTTATATGCAATGCCATGGGGCAAAATTACTCACTTTCGGTGGGGACGCTGCCGGTGTGCCCGTATAAACTTTCCTCGAGCTCACTTCCATCCACCGAGCGCAGCGCGTGCAGCGTTACTCCATATAGGAATTTCCCGGGGCTGTGGTGCCGCCTCGACTTCGCCGCAGCGGCGAAATTCCCTTTGTCGCGACTTTCCCGCGTGCTGCTGCCGCCGCAATCTCGTTATAAGGGCGGCCGGGCGCGGCCGCAAACGAACTCGATTGCGCGAATCGGAGAAGGAGCGGAGGAGGAAAGTTAATTAAGCAGGTCTGAGCGCCTCGTGTTTTGTTTAATGGAAGTTTAATTTTTAATGACGATTGCAGCAAGAGCGAGTTGCTCACGCTTTGCTGGGGAATAAAAGCTGCGGTAGGAGAGGAGTGGAGAAGGCGCGTGCGCCCTTGTCGAATAGTTGGATGAATTTCCGACATTCCCGGGTGGAGCGAGAGCGCTAATTACCGGGACAAATGTTTTCGAAGAATGAGAATTGTATGAATTTAATGAATCTCGAATTTTCATCGAGATTCGACTCGAACTTTAACGCGTCGATATGATGGCACGCGCGGCAGTTCGAGCTGAACTTTCTAGGTAATTGGCATTTCGTTTTAAATTAGTACGGTATCTTAAAATAGAATTTTCACGGCAATTGATAATGTTGAAATTATTATTTTTCTTATCTATTTGTAAGAACAATTGAAGTATACATAAAATATTGTATACAAAAATAGAACCAACTTAAGAAAAAAGCCATCTAAAAAGTAAAAAAAATAATACTTTCATTAATAACGATATTGAAAAAATAATAGGCTCAAGATCAAATGTTTATTATATTCATTTAATAATAAGTCAATGATTTAGTCATCTGAATTAAAACTACAACTTTTTTGAGTCGGCGCTATAATCAACAATTACGTTTAGTCGCAACAATTTGTGATTTAATATAATTTATCACGATATTGTTTTCTCAATCCCGTTATTAATGAAAGTATTTTTTTACTGTTTAGAGTGCTTGTTTAAGAGGACAGGCCTGGGTTAAATAAAAAAAAAGTTTCTTTTACGAGTCCAGAAAACTTTTTATGTTTAAAAGCAATCATTCTAAAAAAATTAACCTTACACGTCACAATAAATCACTATCTTCAATACCATATTTATTAAAGGGACATTGTTCCTCACACGATTCTAGGTGACATGATGAACGCAAATTTTTTTCACGGGTATTAGACTCCATTTTACATGTATTACAAAAAGAGCAGAGCACTTTTTTGTTAAATTTTTTTTTCGTAGATCCAATCATTTTTTTAAAAATATTAAATAACTTTTTTCAATAAATCGATTGGATCTCCGGAAAAAAATAAGAAAAACAATGTTAACGAAAAAGAGCTCCGCTCATTTTATGATATATATCAAAAGAAATCAAATTACAGTCGAAAAAAAAATTTACGTTAATCGTGTTACCTAGAATCGTGTGAGGAATAAACTTCCTTTAATAAACATATGGTATTAAAAATAATGATTTATTGCGACGTGTAGGATCAAGATTTTGAGGTTTTGCTAATAATTGCTTTTAAACATAAAAAGTTCTGTGGACTCGTAAGAGAAATCTTTATATGGGTTTAACCCAGGCCTGTCCCCTTAAGTCAAATCTCTTTTTTTATAAAAATTTTGATTTCTCTCATTTTATTGTTTTCAATTAGGTATATGTCCATTTACAATTATTGGTAGGCGACAACATGGTATTATATGTACAATAAAGAACCACACTAGGTTATGTAGTGCCATATGTTTGCCATCTAACTATAATACAATTTAAGGAGGTTCAAGCGCCAAAATGAAAATGAAGGCAAAGAGCTGAAAGATATTGTACTTTTAACAAAGATAGTAACTAGACACTGCTAAAATTTTAAATCATTTTGGAATTTTGTTTTTCGTTTTATATGAATATATCAATTTTCTGTTAACTACACCATATCGTTTGAAAAAAATGCTTATACTGGTTGAAATTTTTACAGCGGTTTTAGATAACGATTCTTTATATTGTAAAAAATCGTCAAATTTTCTTTATTAATTATTAATCGTCAAATTTTCTTTATTAGTTAATTTTTCTGTTTTGCACATAGAAATTCATTTTTTTTCTTTATACTGCCATATCTTTACGAAAATCTTCCTAAATTATTTGAAATTTTTACAGTGAGCTTAAAAAACATTTTTTTATATAGTAAAAAATGTTCAATTTTTCTCTCTATTTTTACAAAAATTGTTTTTTTTTCTTATTAATAAATCAAAAAATTATTATTATTTTTATAAATATTTTTTGCAATACTGCCTGTAGTACAACATAACATGATTATATTAAAGATTAGACATTAATCAGCTATGATTTACCAAAATGTTATTTTTTATTAAACCATACCACTCGAACCTCCTTAATTATCCAACGATCACCGTCAAGATTAGTTTGCTTAAGGCGCTTGTTGGATAATTAAAGTTGGATATTATAATTATATAGAAAATATATAACACTAAAAAAAATCTATAATGGCTCTTTAATGTACATATAATTCCAGTAGTGTGTTACTGTGCATTCTACCATTAGAAATTTATAGCAATGTACTTAGTACCAAGTTCACTCGATAAAGGCCATAAAATCATCAAAAATGTGGAAAATTCTGTTGTTTAAAAATCTATATTACTTACGTCAAGGTTTGTACTCTATTTTAATACGTCTTGATTAAAAAGTGTCATCAAAAGGAAACTTTTAGGATTTGTAAACTTGAAAAATATTGAGGCGCTAACTCTTAGCGTGAAATTACTTATATCCCACACTTTAAGGTACATATAAAGATAATATAAGATAAAAAATTCTTGACGTTTGTAAAAAAAAATGTAGTTACAACTTTTTCTCTAAAGTTTTATATAGACGAATAAAAAATGCTCAAAGGTTAATAAAAAGCTAAATATTAAGAAATAATATAAACTTTGACCTTTAACAAATTTAGACCATTTTGACCTTAAGGTCTAAAAAATTTTTTCTATGTTTTTTTGATTTGCTCACTTGACTTGGAATCATGTATTTATAAAAAAAATCATCAAAATCGTTTCAACTGTTTCAGATTAATTTGCAAAATAGGTAGGAATCATTGATGCGAAAAAATATTTTTTTGCTTGTACTGGCCTTGTACTGCCCAGTACTGCTATAAGTTTTTAATAATATGCGTTTAATTTAGAACCTCCTTGTAACGGACCACGTATTATGCCGTGAGATATGCGTGTACATGAATATATACTGTGTATATATGTCGGCCGTTATCGGGGAAATTCGGGAAGTGTCGGCGCTCGCCCTTTGGGCATCGCGCGGAGCTCGATGCGGCGCGGACGATCTCATGTCGTTCTCTCCGTGTCGAGCTATTGTCGAGATCGGAGGTTTCCCAGCAGTGTCACGAGGGGCTGATACGCGAGCGATAGCATTTTGGCAAATGTTGTTAACGATATTTCAATTATTTGTAGAGTAATCGTGGTGTATACATTCTCGGCGTGCGGGTTGGATTGTTCGTGTTCCAGAGCACGAGGTGAATTGGCCCTATTGGGGTAAGCGTTCTTTTTGTACCATTGTCGGAGTATGTGAGTGACGCATATTATACTAATTCGCGAAATATTGTATCTTGTAGCGGTCGGTGCAGGCGAGACAGCGAAATATAAAACGACCTCGTGCAAACGCATTGAAATTGACGACGCTCGAAGTCTCCGCCCATCGCTTGATGATGGACAGTTGCATACCGCATCACCACGAGGGCAAGCATTTTGTTTAATTGTGTGGCCCGTCTGAGCAGCTCCGATCTGTGACCACTCTAAAACCCGAGGTCGTCAGTGTACTAAGCTATACATATGTTAGATACAACGATAGTTGATAGAGTTGATGTAAATTAATTTGTAGACATAGATGAATTATATTCTTATATTCGAATGACACGATCCTGCGATCAATTATAGCGCAATTTATCGAATAAATAAAATCCTTTCAAATATATATATAAACTGCATGTGGTTTACTTCATCCTCCTTTTTGAAGTCGGTTAAAAATGTAATTTTTGACTCTTAAATGTAAGATTTAAAAACATATACTTTATTTAACCCTTTGAACCATAGGGTATCATATATGGTACACCTTTTCTATTGCATATTTTCATGATTTATGCTAATGTTTAACCATTATTCATATACCATATACCTACACTGGTATTAAACAATTATCCTGCAGTATCCATATATGTAGGAGTTGTCAATGTCGCTGATTAAAAATCCGATGTCAAAATCAAAAAATACAAAGTGGCCAATCCAATATAGCGGAAGAAAATTCATTTATTCGTCATATTAGGTAGACTTACGAATTTATTAAAATCTGACTTGATTGTCGTAATCAGCGACCCAGAAACCCTTATTATATACAAAAATTGGTCCTGTGCGAAAATGTATGGCTGAAAGAACGTCGCATTTTTACGTTATGGTAGTATATACTATGATACGGTATGTAGCTATGTACAGAAACATGATACTCAAATTCAACAGTCTTCCTGCATTTATTATGTATGATGAATGTAGAAGGAAACGAGCATACCAGCTTTGACTTTGAATACTACTGTAAATTATAATATTCTAATCTTCGTTTAATATAATATTCTATTAGTTGTTAATATTGTATACCTTAAGATAAAACATGTTTTTTATGAGTAAAAATGAAGTTTTTTCTTAAAAAATAATAACTATGTGAATTTAACGTTTTATTAAACACTTCTTTCATTCTACATGCATTTAAAAAAACTCGATAGCGTGCGAATATCCGCTACAATATTCAATTCAAAGAAAATATCAATAAACTCGAACCTTTGAGAGTCGATAAATACAGCGCGTCTGATCGAGTGCTCTCGAGGCAGTCGTTAAAGTCCTTCTCCTCCCACTCCACGTAGACAGCGCGAGGCGAACCGCAAAGAAGGAAAAAAGGGACGAGAGTCCAAAGAGCGCAAAAGGAGCGCGCGCACGCTAAATGGGGGTGAAGAAGCGAATAATCGTAAACACGAAGGAGCCGCGTCGAGCTCGAATCCGAGCTCACGTTCGATTAGAAGCGTGGCGGAGAGCAAACAGCACAGCGTATTATATATACCTAACATCCCTAATGCGAGCTCTTGATTCTCCGTTCGATGGTCACTCGAAACTCCTCGAGGCGCGCTGCGCCGCGTTGGCTGTTCGAGTGGATTCGCGAAGCCACCTCATATATATAGGTCCGACGGTCTAACTGCCTCTTCGCGTGCTGGTACTAGGCGGTCTCTGTATGCTTCTGCATTACGTAGAAAATGGGAGTGCTACGTTCGTCTGCGCGTTTGTAAATTGCCATGACAACGTTGGCGCTTCGCGCGCCTGATCATTTGATCTTTGCTTAAACGTCACAATTAGTGTTGAAATCGTTGTATTTTCAAATTACATGTGTGTAGCCGGTAGTCGTACATTGCAAATTATTATACTTGTTTTTATTTCTTAGTATAAATTTGATAGAAGAAAAGAAGAATATATTAAGTATTGTTTGCACTTTTTTCATCGTTTTATGTATTATTCAATAATGTAAGGGATTTCATGATTGTTAAGTAATAAAGGACTATAATAAAAGCATAATGTAAAATATAAAAAGATATAAGTAAATGTGTAGTAATTACTTTGGTTGTTTTTTGTCTGTTACTTATGTTGTTCTAAAAACAATGCGTAGATTTACACTAAAATGTCGAGTAAGCTAAATAATATATTTTTATATAAGTAGGATTAGTCGATTGCATGAACCAAACAGACAAATTTTCTTAATTTGTCAGTGACTTTTCGACTACATGTTTATCATCCTCTTAGCAGGCTATGAAACCACGACGTGCGAATCTTTTGTTTCCTTAATTTTAATTTGAGTTTTTAACACAATAGATTTTTAGACACTAAATAATAAATTATACTGTAATATCTTAAGTAAAAGCCAATAATAAAATAAGGAAAATAATAAAAGTAAGGTGAGTGTAATCAATATTGCCCAACTAAGTTTTGAGCATTTACGATAGTTGATGTACTGAAAGAATTTTATTCATGCCAGTTGGATAACAAACTAACAAAAGAATTCTTTTTATTTGAAAATCTGCAGTAGAACAATTTTATAGACCCTGGTAGAAAGTTAGCTAGAATGGCTGGTTAGCTTATTAATTATTAGCCAGATTAATAAGCTATTAATAAGTCAAATTATGGGGCCTGCGGCGGCTCAGTCGGTAGAGTGTCGGATTCCCACGCCGGTGACCCGGGTTCGAATCCTAGTCTCTGCCGATTGATACAAGCACCTCTGTAAAAATTACATGTGCTTTGTTTACAAACACACCGCAGACCCCCGTCGTCGATTAGCACCACATGGGAGCACAAACATGGCGACGTTAAAAAAAAAAAAGTCAAATTATAGCTAATATCTGGCTAGAATCTGCTTAAGACTATGCTTTAAGCAAGAACGTATTTTGTTTGCAAATCTAACCTATTTATATTTTGTTTTGAAAAGTTATTAGTTTTTAAAAATATACATTATTATACTTTATTGAATGTTCAATATAGTATGCCGCCAAAATAAATATTTTTATCAACAAATAACAACTTACGAGATTATAGAAATATGTATATGCAGTACTAAAAGTATTTGATAACTAATAATTCCTTTTCCGAAAATTAGTCAATCATAATTCAGTCAACAAAAATTTTGATTGATTTTGAAAATACAATTTTGTAATAAAACTTCATTGTAAAACTACAAATATTTGTTTACCAATTCTCCAAATTTCGTCATAACTTACATTATTCTGTTTTTATTGTTATGTTTAACATAACAATAATTACGTGACTACATGCATTCTATTATTTATAACATAAATTTCTTTAATAAACACACTTAAATTTTTCTCGGGGCTTTGGTACTTTTTGTGTAAATAATACTTTTTAAATGCACGCGTCGTTATGTAAACAAATAACCTAACCTCCATTACTACTAGACATGTAAGGTACATTTTTAACTTTAATTTAGTAAAATACTTAATGCAGTATGATTAGAATTGCGTATTACTTTAATTATTACAAAACTGTTATTATTTCCATTATTAATTAATACATAAATTACTTAGTTTTTCAATTTTATATTAAGTAGAATATTAAGCAGAATCAAGCTAGAAATTAGCTAAAAAGCATGTCGTTTTTAACTGATTTCTAGCTAATTTATTAACCAGAATTAAAGCAGATTTAGAAAATCTAGCTAATATCCGGCTAGAAACCAGCTTAGATTTCTACCAGGAGAGATTTGAAAACAAAAACAGCTATTGGGGCATATTGGATTTTACGTCTATTCAATATGGCCCGCCATTATTTTTCATTCTTTAATCATTAATCAAAATCAAATGTATGTATCGGTCTGGGTTAAAAATAATGAAAAAATATAGGGAAATATTTATTTACATATAAAAATAATACATTTCATTAATTAAAATAAGGTTTAGGAATTCTGGACAGATACGATCATATTTTCTGGTCGCAGTAAGATCTACGCGTATTTTTGAGGATTTTTATGTTTATGCGTAAAAGGAATGTATACTGACCGATGACTTTGTATTAATTACATATAATACATGTATTATGCATAATTGAATTAACGTACCTGCATTTATGTGCAATTGCATTGCTTTTGACAACGCGTATTTTCAACAATCAATTGATTTATAGTTCAATTAGATCGTGCCGAATTGAATGTCCCAAAAATTCTACATCAATCACACGTCAAATGCATACCACGTACATTCTATGTGATTGGATGATTTGCAGCTATTACGAAGACTGGCAATTTCAGAAACATAAATTGATTACGGATTAATCAAACTAGATTCATTTACTTTGTAAGGTAGACACTAAAAGAATGTATGTTTTTTAAAATCATCTATAAAAAACATGTAAAAAAAGTTTCAACAAGTATTAAAAAATGTAGAAGATTGAGTATATATAATACGTTATATTTTTTATTAGAAACTGGGTTTTGGTATAAGAAACTATATTTATGAATGAAAAGGTAGAACTAATCATATAACGTAAAAAACATATTGTGTTGTCGACCATTTGAAAAAATTATCACATCAAGGTTTTGTAGAGCATAAAACTCGTACTAATTTACTTATAATTTAAAAAATATTTAAATATATATATATATGAATTATATAACGGTTTGCTTATCTAATGATTCTTCTTATATAAATGCTCAAATGAAAAATTTGCATAGAAACCGCCTTGAAGCATTTTAAATAATTTATCTTCTAGAATATTTTAGTTTTTGCTGCACTGTTTTTACGCATTCCTTAAATGATTTCAAAATAAACTTCTGGTATAATAATAAGTCTAATTGGTAATATCTGTATATCCAAAAATAAGAAATATAAATGGCTAAAAAAGAAATTTTCAGTACTGTCTCCCATTACTTTGGATACATTTATAATCGTAATAATTTTCTTAGATTACATTAGAGAGTATTATTTTTACATAGCTGTTGCATTGATTTGTATGATAAAAATATTAGTGTATCCAAAATATTATATTTAGAGATCATATGTAAATATCACAAAGTATTATATACATTCTATATCGAATTTTTGTCCTCGCCTATTATAAGATCGAAGTTTCGTTTGCGCTCTTTTGAACGTGTGCGTGATCTAGCGCTGTATCTTTTCATCGTGTTTTTTCTCTGGTACAAGTTTCAGAGTAAACAAAAAGCTCCTCTTTCGTTCCAAGTATTCCAAGAAAGCGCTACGCGCTCCACCCCCGCAACCGTTTGCCTTTCCATACACAATATGCCAAGGCATGAACATTCCTGAAAGAGGAGAGACGTCTTCATCCAGAACAAGCAAAAGTTTAAAAGCTTTGTCAGAAAAATATTAGTGTATACTTAATGCCACATCAAACAGACAAACTAAACGTTACAAAATCGTTCAAAATGAGTGATTATAAATATTTTAAATATTTACTATAGAATTTAACATATATAAAACACTGAATCTCATAACATATAATAATAAGTAAATTATTTATTTCTTTAATAAAAAAACTAGGAAACCCCATTTCAAATTTGAATAGAAAACCTTAGAATTTAAAGATGGAATGACTGTAAATCTAAATGTATGTTGTCAAACTTCCACATTCTAAACGTTTACTTTTCTTATAAAATATAATATAGCTTTTAATGCAAAAATTATACTCATTAGGAGTATGGAAAATCGGAAACGGGCAAATGTATTCAAATTACCAAACTCGAATTTACATTATCTACTTCTGTATGTGAACACATCTTTTATTAAAGTTCTTTTATAAACTCTTGTTGGAATATCGCTATACTTTAGCATACGTATGTGTGTAACTGTAGGTATACACTACAACATGCGTGTACAAAAATGAATCGACTTACTAAGAAATGTCCCAAAGACATAAACTGAAATGCGAGATATAGAAAAGAGTGGGGAACTATATGCGTCTGCCCCGATATTCGTTTATGCCCTTTCGTCAAGTGTTTTTAGTAGTACTAGAGCATCTAGCTAGAGCAGTCGCACATTACTGACGTTATTCCTTCCTTGTGCGAGTTTGAATAAACGAAAGTTATTTTATTTGAAATATACATTGTGTATTATCATTTATTTAACACCCATTTCCAATAGGTTTTGGGCCCAGATACGTGGTTAAATAATTGTGATTTCTACTGTGTAAAAATAACTGTTTATATTGTTCATTGTGAAAGTGCATTTTAGTGCACAAAGAAATAAAACTTTAATCGAGAAGAATAAGTGAAAAACGTGTGAAATGAGACAAACAGATGTTTAATAAAAGATAATTATTATATACGAAGCTACTACAGCAAAGTGAGAGTAGTGAATCCAGCACTGTGGCATCTCTAAGCCTGCAGACGCATGAAATTTTAAGAGGAATACTAATCTGTCATCGAAATGTCGAAAAGCATTCTCAACATGCTGAATAAATCTTAAAAAGGATTATATGGCAGAAAGAATAAGAAGGAAACAATGGATTATCACTATGAAAGATGAATTTGTTAAATTGAAGATTTTAGTACAGAGAAAACTTCAAGTATAACAAAATAATTATTGGAAAAGTACAAATTGGAGTATTGAATGCCGTATAGCAAAGCCTTTGTGATAAAATATTCATTCTGTGAAAGTTCAAAGATAAGAAAATAATTTCTGCTTCTTAACAGTGCAGTTTTAAAATCGTGGTTATTAACAAAATGATTTGTTTCAGAGATTTGTTAAATTACAATCACTGGCTTGTAAAAATCTGTGACAAAGAATGGAATTTCCGTAACTACGATACAGAGAAGAAAAGTCGAAATTGTCGACTACATATGGCAGGTACAAGGGCCTCATTGTTCTAGTCGAGATTCCAGTCGAGCCAGTCAAGCCCTCCATGAAGTCCGAGGTGACGCGTTGGAGCGTGCCGCATCGCAAGTCGAACTAGAGTCATATTTATGGCTCCATCTGAGAAGTCTGAACGAAAAATACAACAAATGAAAACTAAGATTGTTTTCATTAAAATGCTGATGTTGTATACGATTGGAAATAAGATGGTAAAAATGATTGAAAATGGTAAGCAGATAACCAATGAAATATCTATAAATTTTAAAGTAGTTAAATGTAAAATATCTATTGAAATAAATAAGATTATCAAAATAACTTGATAGATATATTGTGCTATATATGTAAAGTTTATACAATAGAATACAATTTATAGAATATAAATTATTAATTACGTAAGCTACATTTAAAAGTTATATTACACTAATGTGTAAAGGTATAGGTTTGATTAAAGTCCGTTGTTTATAGATCATAAAAGATGTTTATAGTCTAATCACTCTATTTGAAATATACATTGTGTATTATCATTTATTTAACACCCATTTCCAATAACTCTGTTCATATATCACTTACTTTCAATTATTTTAGAAAGATTTTGTTGTATCATTTCTTTACCTCTAGAATTTGCAATTTTTCTAACAAGAAATGTTTTCACAAATAATTTTAAAGGATCGATGATTTTTGGGATACAAATTGTTTTGAAAACGATAACTAAAAGTATACAAAACATTCCCTATCTATTGAAATATTTTTTATCATAGCGGGATAAGGGTTATAACATTTTTGTATACAGAATATAGGGTATAAGCTTTCAATAATTCTAAATATTTGCATTACCCATGTCAGAGTAAAATAATTTATATCTAGAGACAACACTTGAACCGAAAAAACCTTTCTCGACGTGCAGAGTAGTCACGTCGTGCTGGAACTGTTCGAATGTAGGTATGCGACGGCAAAAAGTGTTGAGCAGAAATGGAGAGGCGTGAACGTGCGTTTGGCACGATTCGCTTCTTTTCTTTTGTTTGCTTGAAATATAACGTCCAGCAGCGCTTTTCTGTTTACTTCGAGTAGTTTAATTATCGTTTTGCTGACAAAACGGAAAAGATTTTCTCATATGCTCCTCTTCGTTTCGTTTATTCTGTTACTAATTAATCGTTTTCACGTGATCCGTTTGCGTAGCGCGAATTAATTGCGGTCTGGCAGCTTTAGGAAGCTCGACTGCCATTGCCACTTGTCGTGTCTATTCTACGCGGTCACGCTTTCGGAACTACGTGTATCGAAATAAACATGATAGATTTATTTATTATATAGATATAAATTTTGCGTATTAAAGAAATAGTGATAATCGAAAGACTGTTGCAAGTAAAGCTTGCAGCAATTACTTATAATGTGAAATACTATATTGACTTTTATAATATATTAAATAAATTTACGATTTGCATATAGATAATATTATCAATCAAATTTACTTCACTCAATAATTTATTAAACAAGTACGGTAAAATAAACGTATATAATCTTCGAATCAAATTACAATCAAGCACTGGAAGTATCTCAATCCTCCGTAACTTACTTCACTTCATTCTCCCAATTCCGCCCTCGTTCCTACACAGAATCAAGCGCCATCCAGACTGACATTCGATTTGTCGCCGAAAGTCACGAACTGTAAATATACCGAAATACGACCACGAGTCAATATTCCCCGCGCTAGGTATTCGCTTTCCATTAACGTGACTGCTCGAGCCTCTATCTATAATGCACGGCGACGGCTCGCTGCTCGCGACTCGCTGCTCCATACACTGGCTCCGTTAGTCCGAGGGGCCAGTACAGCTGCCGAAAATAATAATGCCACTGGCGAACTTTTGCTGCGCTCGCGGATTCATTTGCATTGGCGGGCCGCTATGCGGCGCTGGCCGATAACCTCAGCGAGCGGCATTTCGCTAATAGGATTCGACGGACCGACCGATCGATTCGCCGCGCTTTGTTGCAAAAGCCCGGCAGCAGGTCTTTGCTCCGCGCTTCCTACTCAAATGTCGCCCTATCCGCCTCCTCGAGGAGCGTGGGGAAAGAAAAGCTCCTCCTACGTATTGAGCGATTAGCTCTTTCAACTCCGCTATCTGCCGGGAATGATAAGCAGTCCTTTGTGAGTCTTAATTAGAGTTTATTTTATTTGAGTTTCTTTGAAGCGCGACGATGACTTTTCGATCGTTATTCCGAGGGAAAGCGCTGGGGGTATTTCTCGTCGTGAATATATATTTTACAAAGAAATTTGCAGATGAACAAATGTGATTCTAGAGCTTTATAAACTGATTTTCAATAGAAAACTGTTCGCGCTTTTTTAAACTAACAAGAATACATTTTGATGTGAATATATCTTATGCGCAGGCTGTAAACTATTTGTGTTTATTTAACGTCGACGGAACGGCCGGGAGCGTTACGCTTTGTTTATAAAGAGGCGCCGGATCGACTTACTACTTACGAAAATCTCAAGTACGTCTCAAAATTCATCCATGTTTTTATGAAACTAAGCAAATACCTTAAATCACGAAATAAATATTATCGTCGAATTTTATTATTGCCTTACAGTTGCCCAGCCTCTTTAAAAAGTAATTTTCGAACCGTTTACAGGACTTTTATTTTCGTATGAGCTATTTCCTTACGGAAACAAAACATTTTTAAGTTTTCGCCTTGCTTTGGAGATACGGTATATCATAACTCAGTGAAAATTCAACATGAAACTGCAGAATCTATTAAAGAAACCACTGCTGAACAGGTTAAAATTACACTAATTTTTCTATTGCTTTTCCAACACTAACACTATATTGAAATTAACCTATATTTAAATTACCGATATTCATAAAAATCATTTTCATGTTTAAAATCACAAATATTTATATTCTTTTTACATTGAAATGCATGGAAAATTTTAACTGACAATGGCTCTCCTGAACAATCATATATTCTTGCATTTTAGGAGTGGGGTACCTTCCCGTGTGCACCAAAAGAGGACTGTATAAACCATACCTACCGAAGGATTCCGGGAATCAACAATAACGAAATTGCAGATTTTTATAAGTAACATTTTATTCAGAATACATGTAATTTCTAGGCGTATCTGGGAATTTAAAAAAGAATTTTATTTAAAAAAAGTTATGAGTAAATTAATATGAAATATATTATTTATTACGACTTTAAACAACTTTTTCTATCATGATGCATTTGCATTTTTAAAGAATTTTTTTTCGCAAATTTCCACATACACTTGAAAATTAAATTTTTTCTGAATAAAATAAGACTTATAAAAGTCAATTTTGTTATTGTTAACTCCTGTAATCTTGCGGTACGTACAAGAATATATAAATTGTTCAGGAGAACCATTTTAACTTTAAATGTTCTATGCATTTCAATTAAACATAAACATATTTTTGTTATTTTGAACACGACTTTTATGGGTATTGGTAACTTAAATTTAGATTTATTTCAATATACTGTGTTGAAAAAAGCAATAAAAAATTCAATTTTTCCAAAATTCAAGGTTGTTTAGTGCCCTTAACTAACTAATATTAAAGCACTACATACATGTAGCTCAATGTAATTACATCTCTCGTACGTATTTGTGTGTGTGTGTATGTGTGTATGTTTTTGTGTGTGTAAGTGTGTGTGTATGTATGTATGTATATGTACATGTGCGTGTGTTGTGTTTATCTATATATGCGTAACTCATCTGGGCTCAAACTCCAATGGATATAATCTAATCAATCTGTGTGCAGAAACTTAATTATCAGTTAATATTTAAACTTAAAGTATTTGTAATTCTAATGAACTTCTCAGTGAAATTTGCTTTATAACATACGACCTATTTTGTCATTCCATCAACAGATATTGACCTAGGCATAATAATATAACATACCATATGACATGACTAATACCGTTTTGAGAAAGCTGAGTGCTATTAGTGCCAATTCAGGTGGCACCGTCTTTTTTATTCCCTCGTAATCTTTATATTATAGATCACATAACCCTTATTTGCTATGTGCATGGGCTTGGACAGGATAAAAGAACCGATCGTAGCGCTCTGCGAATAGATTACTATATATATAACATGTATATAACATAACACAGTCTTGCGAAAGCAATCCGTTAGTCTATAATATATGCATTTTCAGCTTATAAAAAATCTATCTGCATGTAATCTATATTTGCTAGATGCACATACTGAAGCGACATCTAGAATTTGGAATTTCTGACTGACTATTCTGCAGTTACTCAAGAATAGTCAGTCAGAAGTTCCAAATTCTTGGTGTCGCTTCAGTCTACGCATCTGGCAAATATAGATCACATGCAGATAGATTTTTTATAAGCTGAAAATGCATAGGGGAAACTGGGGTAAAGTGAACACACGGGTAAAGTGAATCATGCTAATTATTTCTTCAATAAATTATTATTTATGCCTAATTTTAATTTTAGTGAAAGATAATTATGCAAGGGTGATTATAAAAAAGTTTTACAACATAAAAATTAATATTCTTCAAGAGAAAAATAATTGTATTTTTCGATCTTAAAAGAAAGTTGGTTTATGGAATTCATTATAACGATTATAGATGTTTATAATCAGTTTCATTTCTAGATTTCTTTTCTAAT
The DNA here is from genome assembly GCA_949152435.1 of Gastracanthus pulcherrimus. Lineage (NCBI taxonomy): Eukaryota > Metazoa > Arthropoda > Insecta > Hymenoptera > Pteromalidae > Gastracanthus > Gastracanthus pulcherrimus. The sequence goes on from OX424576.1 coordinate 41,538,849, forward strand.
TACTTCAAATACGTTTAACTTATTATTGCCAAGAAAGCAGAGCATTAAATGATGTTTTTCTGTTTGAAAGAAACATTTTTAAGAATCGACGTCACGGGGTAAAGTGAATCGGGGTAAAGTGGTCCGGAATAAAATGCAATTGCACTAATTTATACACGGCCAGGTGGTAAATTTAACAAAATATTGTTCAAGGTGAGTGTTAGTATAGTATACAAATCCATTTTTGCAACGCATTTCGTATTTATGCCAAAATGGGCCAACATAACCTCCATATTTAACTGTTTCGTATTTTACAGTATTTGAAAGTTTTAAGATGTCATGTAAGTTTTATTATTACCTAAATTAATGTTTTTATATATTCCTGTACAAAAACTAGTAAAATATTTTTCAAATATCTAATTCTATCCTCTAGTTCACTTTACTCCGCACTGAAATGACCGGGTAAAGTAAACCGGTATTTTTAAAAAATAGCTAAATAATATTAAACTTAATAAATGACTTTATTTAAGTTGCTAGTATATTTATTAATGTAAGAAGTTTCTTGTGCAACTTACAAAGTAATGTTTTAAGGCTGAAAAATACATTATTTTCGACTTTTACAGGTACTATGTTCACTTTACCCTGGTTTCCCATATATTACAAACTAACGGATAACTTTCGCAAGACTGTGTTATGCAAATGTAAATTACACACTCCGTTCCATTTGAAAAGAAAATACATTACAAAAAATGAATTACCTTTGGCATACCTTACTAGCAATATGAAATTTCGAATTATAAAATTCCGTATTCCAACGTTTACTCAACCTCAAATAACATTATCGAAGAGTTCTAAGCCGCTTTTGCCTAACATGGGCTGTTTTTCTTTCTGAAACTCATAACGAATTTTTCCCATCCAAAATCAATATTCCCACAGGAGATGCTGGCATATCCCCCGAGTCAGAAGTCATCCGTACAGCTAGCCGCAGCACAGACAAGTAAAGCAACAATCGTCGTCCCCGCGCCGCAATTATCGAATATTTACGCTGCCTCGAGCATGCAGCTCGTCTGTCGCGCGGGCCAACGAACGGACGCCTTGCGCGCGCGCAATTAAACTGCCGCTGCGGCGTTACGAGCGCGTTCATTCCGGAGGTACGGTGCTGTGCGTATGTATGTATGCTCTCCTCTCTACCCTTCCAATTAGGCCTGAAAGCTCTGAAAATCGAGCTTAGCACGCGAGGCTGCTGCTGCTCATATGCTGCTGCCGCCGCGAGTCGTTCGCAATTAGAAGGTCGCGCGCCGATCGTTTCAATCGCGCGAATATCGATCGGGACTCGGACTTCGCCGCGGGGATCTCTCTCTCTCTCTCTTTCCCTCTCTCTATCTCTTTCTCTCTCTCTCTCTATCTCTCTCTCTCTATCTCTCTCTCCCTCTCTTTCTCTCTATCTCTTTCGTCCCTTACTCGCTTGATGTAGAAGAGATCGAGGAGAGACACGAGGGTAGTTCAATAAGTCTTTAGAATAAAGTATAAAAACAATTTTTTTTGGGTAAATTTTTTTTTATTTTTCAACATAATCTCCTTGGAGCTCTATACACTTGGTCAATCGCTATTTAAGTTTTTTTAATCCTTCAGAAAAGTGCGTTTTCGGAAGTTCCTCAAAATAAGCACTTACAGAGGCAATGACGTCTTCGTTGTCCGTAAATCTCTGTCCACCGAGCCATTTTTACAAGTTTAGAAATAAGAAAAAGTCACTGGGGGCTAAATCTGGTGAATACGGTGGGTGTTCGACCAATTCGAATTTTAGTTCTTCAATTTTAGCCATTGAAACGAAGCATGTGTGAACTCGGGCGTTGTCGTGATGAAAGAGAATTTTTTTATCGCCAAATGTGGTCGTTTTTTTTAATTTCTTCTTTCAGCTGCTCTAATAATGATGCATAATACTCACCAGTAATTGTTTTACCCTTTTCCAAGTAGTCAATAAGTATAATTCCACGTGCATCCCAAAAAACTGTAGCCATAACCTTACCAGCTGACTTTACGGTCTTTGCCTTCTTTGGAGCTGGTTCGCCTGTGGAAATCCACTGTTTGGATTGTTCCTTTGTCTCAGGAGTGTAGTGGTGTATCCATGTTTCATCCACAGTCACAAATCGACGAAAAAATTCCTCCTTATTGAACTACCCTCGTAACATTGGATTAACCGAGCATTCCATATATTTTCATGTATTCTGCTTTGATCTGCCCTCTTTAAATTTATTAGCAATTGAGACAAGTAAGTTATTCGATAACTTATTAGTAAACACTAAAGCAGTTGATATCTGGCCCTACGGTTATTACTGTGAATGAAACTAAAAGTAAACTAACGAGGTCTACAACCTGCTTGAAGCGGTTTTCGATAAGGCTTCAAGAAGTGGTTTCTGGTTACCTAAATATGATGCCTAGCACCCGTAGTTATCGTATGTCTCATAGGCCTCTGAGGTCAAGATATGACCTATTGTAACCAACATACGCGTTATTTTAATAAAAAATGGTACTTACGATTTGAAATCTGACTGCAAGTTCTTTTGCTAAAGAAGTAATGTAATGAGATAAAAAAGTTGACCAAAAGTGCTGTAATTTGAGCTTTGTTTGATATAAAAAAAAAAACTGTTGCAAAGTTATGAACAATCAAAAATGACGACGAAAAATGCAAGAAACTTGTGAGGATTTTCAGCTCTTTAAATTGAGTAGTTTTCCATGCATTTTCCATGCATCAACTGTGCCCGACTCGCCCCGATAAGCCCCCCCCTCCCCCAGTCTTGCCATCAGACTTCACTCCACTTCCGTGATCGCTGCGTGCTACGACGTTGTCGGGTAATGAGGCAATTTAAGCGCTTCGGGCCTTTTGTCTCTTACATACACGGGAGCGACCTTCGTGATGATGCCGATGTTCTCGGGGTGCGCTGCGCGTTCGCTCTATACGGGCACGTCAGGCGATCCACCGGCGATTGCTTCGCAACATGCGCTCGCTGGCGCGCAGTTTGTTTGTAGGTGATCGAACAGAGCGTTGGACGTAGAGAAACGGATTGCCGGAGTGCGTGCGTGCGTGCTTTTTTGGGATGAAGGGAGAAAGGGATACGTGGGGTTTACGCTGAGGCACGATTTGCATTTGCGTCTGAATTTTTGTTTGCTCTTGCGCACGATGAAGGTTTGCACGCTTGCGCTTTATTGGTCGTTGACTCGGATTTATTTATCGACTGCTGGCTGGATTTAATCTTGTTATATCAGTTATTTATTCATTTCTCGTTTTCATTTACTGGTGTTTCTTGTTTTTCGAAGCGTATTTTTTTTAGTGTGAGCGGAAGTATGGAAATATCACGTCAATAAACCTACGAATCTCCATAAGGTTATACTTATAATCATGATTATAATATATGTAATAACAAATATTATAAATTATAGATAATATTGATAATTGTGTATATATATATTGATTATATTTAACTTGTGCTTATTATTTTAACTTGAACAAAGATATATCTGTGAAAACACTTTTAGAATTAGACCTTGTGATTTTAATGCTATTAATTGTATTACGTATGCGTTTCCCGTACAGCTTCAAATAATTGTCAAATAAATGAGATCACTACTTATACAATACATGGAAAATATTCAAATATTTGTCTCAACTTTACCATTGTATTATGCATAAAAAAACATCACTCCAAAAATACAACTTACATCACGAAATGAATTCGCTATATGCACGCGCTAGTGAAAACAAGCAGGGAATCTCTCGGACAAGCTGTCACAATAAGTCCCACCATTAGACGGAGCACGGATAGTCTAGCAAGACGCGGACACGTGCAATGTCGCTCCTCGGACACGGCGGCCGAGACTCGTTTAGCAACACGGATTCTGGCTTCCGGGTACGACATTAAAATTGATGTCGGTAATTCCGAGGCGCGACCCGCGCCCATCCCAATCGAGAATCAACCGAGCACAGTGGCCAGAGGTCCAATTTCGCGCAGGTGCCATCTACCGTCCGAGTGGACGTCGCAATGGGCGTACCGTTATACCTGTATTCTGCTACTGCAGCTGGACCACCCTCGGCGAAAACGAGCTACGCTGACGGAGCTCGGCTGCGCGAGCGCGGAGTGTAAGGAGTAAAACGAAGAGCATGGGAATCCGTCGGAATGAAGAAGACGGGCAAGTGCTTGCTCTGCAGCGGGAGTTTTCTTGTCTTTTTTATGCTTTCTATTGGATATTGAAATTAATGTTGAAGAAAACTATAATGCTTTTTCAATAAACTTTAGAGAAATGAGTAACAGAAATATTATTTGTTAATATTTGTTTTTTAATTTGTAACTCTTTAATTCTCGATGGGTCCTCCAAGAGCCATATATTTTTTTCGTTTTTGTTAAATTTTCATGTGATAAACTTAAATTTACGCAACATAAATACGGTCCATCAGATCATTGTTAAAAATTTGATAGAGTAATAAAGTAACACATAATATTTGACATCTATGATGACGCGAGGTGGAGAAAATCGTACTTTTTAGTTACATGTAAATATAAATGAGTACTTTGAGTACTATTCACAAGATACAAAACTTTCTGCAAAATAACATTTTTGCAAGTATTTTTCACAAGTGCTGCAGTACACTTCGATGGTCCTTACGAAGACAAGCGCGTGTGTTGCGTTTCCCACAAAGAGTACCACATTTGGATTTTCACAACAAAGACTAGCACTTTTCATGCTTTTCCCACGAAGACTGCGATTTTCAGCCGTGAGAAACTCGTGAAACGCGCTAATCTAAGTGGGGATATTAAAAGTTGAAGCTAAATAATATCGAAAGCACTATACATATCGTACCATCGTATCAGAAGCTTTCACTCAAAAGGAATAGCAGAAGCAAGTTGGTCGCTAATACCCATTAGCAAACTTTTGCTTACATGTACCTACACCAAAATTTTGCTAGGCATTAGCGAATAGTTTTTCTCAGTCATTAACTATAACATCCATTTATAAGTCAGCTTCTGGTTAACCACTAACTAACATATCATTAGAAATTAGTAAATATTCACTGTTTCACAGTAAAATTTCGGTTTCTTAGATTAAGAAGGTAAATATCGTTTTCTCATAAGTAACGCGTATTATTAGTTAATAATCATATCGACGACCATGAAAAGGAAGAACCTTGATCTAAATCCTGTTTTTTTGCTGGTTACACTGTACAGTTTTCGAAAGCAATGGTGCGCAAGTAACCGAACGTTTATGCAAATGCAAGCATATACGCATTTGCGTAACGCTTCGTTTACTCACAAGGTTGCGATACACAGGATTCATATTGTGTTGCTACACGCGGCCACGGCGTTGCATTACGAAAACATCCCTATGGGTTTGCGCGCACTCGAGATTCGGGACGAGGATTCATAATGCGAGCTAACATTACCGAGATAGTACATATGTGCTCATACATATTTTTTGGATAATATATTGTACGTACTAATTCATGAATATACTAAATTAGTTTGAATAGATTCCAAGTACAATAGGATTATTTATTTATAAACTAGATTTTATTAAGCTTTATTTTTCTGTTTAAAATTGTATAAAGATATAATACATTTCAGGATAGTATACAATAATTTGAAAATATACATTTGTTTGTTTTGCACATCAATTTTATTATTTTAATGTACAAAAAACTAGTTCATACTTACATAATAAGAAAATGTGGAAATAGTTAATAATTATTTACTTCTACTTTCTTACTGTTTCTTTTAATTATTAAATTTATTATATTAGTAAGAGTTTTTTCCAGTAAATAATCTTTAGTAAAATGAATTAGCAAAGTATTTTATTGGTTCCTACAAAATTCGACTATATATTATGGTTTAAGATGAAGCTATACCCAAAATTACTGAAAATGTCCATATTTTTATTAGGGGCTATTATATAGTTTATAATTAAATGAAAATTTTAAGACTGTAAATATCATAATTAAAAATTTGAATGAAAGTATAAAAAATGTAATAAATTAATTACCATTAAGTAGAATAGGAAATCAAAACTTTAGATGATTTTTGCTTTCTCAAAGAGAAAGAATTGTTTTGATCAAAAAATTTAGTGGGATCTCGATTTTGTGAGTTTTATAACCGTGCGGTGTGACGGAGAGAAGCACACTCACTCAGGGGCCGTAGTATAGCATGGTAGGGAGCTGCGCGTCTGGGAGAAGCGCCGCGCGATTGGGCCCCGATTTTGTGTTCGCTGTATGGATGTGTGTATGTGTGCGCGTGCGTGCGTACGTGTGTGTGTGAATGCGTGCATGTATGCGTACGTGCGTGCGTACGGGCGTGTGTATGTGTGTGTGTGTGTGTATGAGACAGTGTGTGTGCATGTACATGTGTGTGTGTGTGAATGTGTGTGCATGTATATGTGTGTATGTGTGTGTGTATGTGTATGAGAGAGTGTATGTGTGTGTATGTATGCGTATGTGAGAGTGTATGTGTGTGTAAGTGTGTGTGTGTTATTGATTGGTGCACCTTTATTATCCGTACATAGGAGGAGCTTATTAAACATTTCAGCGAATATGATCATTTTGATTTTACAGCAATTTTTCTAAATTTATAAATTTAAAAGTTTGGTTTTATGAAAAGTTTTCAATAAAAAAAATGATTTTTTGAGAATCGAATTTTGTTCACAAATATGTTTTCAAAATATTTGAGTCTGAGAACAATGCGAAATATACCATTTTCATTTGTTATACCCAGTGTTTAGATATTTTTTCTACCTTCTATAACTCGAAAGTTATAGGATCAAATTTTTATTTAATATTGGTTTAATATAGAATTATATTCCTGTAAATTTTCAACTTATATGATTTATTGTTTTCTGAGAAAAATAACAAAATGTAAAATAATGCATTGGTTTTGTACAATAATTACTTAAGTAATTTTTTATATTTTGTATTAAACTTGAGGGAACGGGAAAGGATACTATTCAAATAGTTTTTTGAATCCATACATAATACAATCTTTTAAAAATTCAACTAGATTTTATATGAATACGAAGGATATATTATAGTAAGTGGTTTTATTCAAAAATAAAATTTTTCTTTCCAGGATCCGTATTATTGATATCTCTATGTTAAACAACTAGGTATGTCATGCGCTATGCGTCCATACGCATTACAGAAAATAGATATTAATAATTTTTTTTAATACAATATTTTTATATGCATTACTTATAATAAAATTAGATGATTGTTAATGATATTATGTAGTTTTAATTTATGTATTAAATAATATGCTTAAAAAGAAAAGATTGTATGATAGTTTCATAGTGAAATATGTGAATAAACGATTATGTGAATGATAGGGTTCTCCCTGAAATTTATTCGTGAGTCTATTAAAAAAGATATTTGGAATTAGCATACCCAAACCTGTAAATGTTAAAAACGCTCTAAATCAGAAATCCAATAATAATTTTCTATATATACAAGTGCTTATTCAATTACGTGACTTTTTCTTATTTTTCATTTGAGAAAATACCTCAGTTTTTGGTTGAGGTGCGTGGATAGTAATTAAAGTACGTGGATAGTATAATGTGTGGATAATGGGATGCATGGATCGTAGTGTGCGTGATAGCATGGTTAGTGTGTGTATATATTTCAATAGTCTTATAAATCACGCATTTTAACTACACATACATACAGATATATATGTAATTAGACATGATATGTATACTATATACATAAGTGCCGTCTTGTTTAATATTATCACCCCACCATCCCTACCTCTTCTTCTTTCCCCTCTATTGTCTCATTAATTTACTTTTTCAATTTAATCCATTAACTCCTAAAACGCCTGAAATTTTAGGCTAACTTTGCGATCGTACTGAACAAAAAAAAATATTATTTTTCTCCTGAAACTAGTGCTTCTATATGTTCTAGAGGTCGCTCTATAAGATCACGAAGACAGATTTTAGTTTTGACCTTAACGAAAACAAAAATGACGGTGTTTTTGGAAAAAGCTACCGAAAAATCGAAATTTTTTTGTTTTCAAATCAATATTTTGTACCGAAAACAATTTTTAGATACGAAACAAAGTGGCATAAAATGGCACAATATTGTTGAACTTTTAAAATATGAATTGATGTATACATGCTATTCAATATAGCTGCCCAAAAATGGCGACTCTAGTTTAAAATATGAAAATTGTTTTTCATGTAATAATTTTGAAAATTTCCAAGATGTAGCCTTGAATCATTGTCGGTTATGATAAATATGAAGCACATAATCAATATCAGTCATAGTCAAAAGGAGTTAAATTTTCACTTTTATGTCAGAGCGGAAAGTTTTAACTCTTGTAAGGATTGACGGATGCAAATCCATGGTAAAATGTCTTAAATTCAAGATGGCGAATCCAATATGGCGCATAAGATTGTAAGAATTCGTGAATTTATCCAATTTAAATTTACAAATGTATATTTATTATTATTATTTATTATCATTTACTCTCCGAGGTACCTAGTGATCTGAATTGGAAAATAGGAAATAGGAAAATTTATATATAAAAAGAAAACACCAGTATGTTCTCTATTAAACAAAATTAACACCTTGCATTTATTCTCATCACAGTTCCACTCAAAAAAACTACTTGTGCTCACTTGTATATTCCCCAATAATAATAAGTAAACTGGGAAATATACTTGTGAACTGACCAAATAGTCCTTTGAGAGCGAGAGGCGTGCGAACCTGCTCGCTAGGCGACTCTGCGCTGACTGACGAATTCGCAAATCGACAGACTGCTCATCGAATTTAGCAGCGGAGAAAACCGAGCCGCCTGCGTTGCTTAGCAATGAAGCCCTACTCTTCTCACTACCTCCCACATTCACAACTTACATAGATATAGGTACACGTCCTTATTATTCGCGATTCCTCTTTGTGCGGGTATCCCGACTCATGCCGATAAGTTATACGCACTAACGCGACTTTTAATCAATTTATTCATCAATTTTACTTTATTTATTCTAATAATGCATTCTGTACATTTAATTAATAAGAATAATGTATAAAAGTATTCTATTAAATAAATAATTAAAGTAATCAAATCATCATACAATATCAGTTTGGAGCGTTACAAGATATTAACCCTTTGTTGCACGAATTTTTGTCGAATATCATTTCTCCTGAATCTCTGGTTTTAGGGATATTTGGAGATCCTGATTACGAATCCACTATCAGATTTATGAAATTAAAAATTGAGAATTCAATATGCCGGACTAAAAGGTCAACAACTCATAAAATTCTCCAATAATCTATATGTTTTGTTTTTTGGTCGCTGATTACGAATCTATTGTCTGATTTTCAAAATTAAAAATGGCGGATCCAATATGGTGGACCAAGATGTAACAAAAACTCAAGAAATGCAACAAAAATCTATATTTTTATGTTTTTTGTATCGTTGATTACGAATCCATTGTCCGATTTTCGAAACTCAAAATGGCAAATCCAATATAGACGGCATTTTGTGTCCCTTTGTTTCGTATCTAAAAATTGTTTTCAGTACGAAATATTCATTTGAAAAGAAATTATCGATTTTTTGGTAGTTCTTCCCAAAAACACGGCAATATTGGTTTTTGATAAGGTCGAAACCCAAACAATAAGGTCGAGTCGATAAGGTCGAAAACCCTACGTGATCTTGTAGAGCGACTCCGAGAACATATATAGAAACACTAGTTTCGTGAGAAGAATAATCTTTTTTTTCAGTAGGATCGCAAAGTTAGACAAAAATTTCAGGCGTTTTACGCGTTAATGGGCTAAATGTCTTGAACAAACCCACAAAAATTGAACTTGAGGTTTCTTTTTCGGAACTGCTTTTTATACTTATAAATGGATTCAAATCAATACCAAGATGATAAAGCAAAAAGTAAATATTACTGAAAAAATAATTTTGTTTATTTTTTTAATCCTATTATAACATGTTATTTTCATTAAATATTTATATAACCTTATTATTTTATTATTTAGGACTCTAATTAGGATGCTATGGCGTAAAGATAGAGGTAAAAAGTGCATAGGATGGAACTTACTACTACAGCATTATAGGTACAGCACACGGCTGAGAGCAGAGCTCGCGAATGCGCGTGCTTGTTATACGTGTATGCATGCACATACTAACCTAACGCATACAAGTGTAGGCCATATTCGATGCAGCAGTTAGGCTTACAAGTTCCAACCAATGCATCACTTACCTCTAGCTTTGCACCACAAGCATTCTAATTATTACATGCCTCTAATCAATCTTAAGGACGTTCACCGGCTAATCGATTTATTATATATTTGCTTTAAACATTGACAGAATGTTATTAATAGTATTATCTATGCACCCGCACAACTATAAGAACCGTTCCAAAATGGAAAAATTCAATGTTAAGTTGCGAGTTTTAATATGTATGGTATATGTTATGCGTGTGTTAAAGAGACATTTTAATTTATAATCACCGAAATGAATTATATATTTCTCTGAAAAACTAATATGTTGTAAAGATTTACTACCTATATTACGCAAAAAGAAAAAAACTATAGTTAGCCGTACCGACTCAAAGATATGGCTAAGTAAACATTGTTGCCTGTATTATTAGCATATCTATATTGCGGTACAGTCTGTAGAAAAGTTTATACCGCACTTTAGTTTTCTGTCTTATTTCAAAACTTTTGGGTTGCTTTTAATATTTCAACATTTTAATATATGAATTGAAGGCATATTGTTACCGGTGAACTACCTTAAAATAGCAGTCGTAGTCTTCGAAGCTGAACATTGATGAAATATCTCATTCTGTACATGTACAATTCGGATATAAACCACATAAAACTAATAAAACATCCAGTACCGAGTTGCTGAAACGCAAGAGTAATTTGCTTCATTTCTAATAACGTTGCATCTGTATTTTCGGTAAATTCCTTATTAAATGATTCTGTGGCATTAAAATATAAAATTCCACTTTGAACAATTCTGCTTAAAATTTGAGATATTCTAAAAATATATGGATGCCCGTGTTGTAAATAAAGAATTAGTGGGTAATCAGCAACAGTCTGTTTTATATCATAAACATTTAAAACAGCTGTATTATATACTAGTGATCGATTATTATATTTCCTTATTACATCTGAAACCATACTCTTTGGAAATGCAATTATTGTATTTTCTGCTTGTAGAGCATTCAATATTTTTTGTGGTTCTATATTTTTGTATCTAGAAAATTTTATTCATCTCATACATGGAAATGTTGAATACTGAAATAGATCGTAAAATACAAAGCTTACCTGTTATACAATTGATTCATAACCGTATCATTATCGAAGTCTTGTATAAAATCTCTAATGAAAGTGGGTCCGCCGAAACTTCTATTTGAATCAATGATATCTTTAAAATGATATAGTTTTAGCTCTTTGGTAACAATTATTGAACTTTTGAATTGACTTTGATAGTAAGTGTTACTTATCATTGCCGCGATAATCCATATACCAACGACAAATCTAAATGCAGACTTTATTGGCAAACGAAAATTCTGGCTAAAAAGTACTGCATAGGCATCTATATATCTTAAATATTCTCCAATAAGTCCAACTTGATGCAGTTTTTTAACCAGATACATAAAAATAAAATATAATACTGCACTAATTATCATACAAATCCATATTTCGCATTCAAAAGGTGAAAGAAAGTTAGTTATTTTTAAACGTTCGTAGAAAATTTTGTCGACAAATACAAATGTTTCAGTGCTGCAAAGGTAATAAAAAACATAACAAACAGATATAAAAAATGTGACAATAAAGAGAGTATACTTAATTATTAATAATATATATGAAAAATCACTATCCTAATAGAAATAATTAAGTGTGAGAAAATGTGCGAAAATGGAAATATTGTAATATTATTGTACATTTTCTTATATTTACGCACGACCGCTCCAAGGGAGAGTATGTAATCAAGTTTATATAATAACTCAGCAAGTCTGCAGTGAAATATGCTGAAATTTATAGAGGTTACTTGTCTCGTCATAGAAAGGTGACGTATCTATTTTGATATAAAATTTCCACGATAAAGTTATAGGTTTTAAAAAAACAAAACTTTTCTGTACTTAACACTTATCACAAAAACGTCACTAAAACTGAGAACACTGGAATAAAACGAAAAACCTCTGCTAACTGCCTTAGTAGAATGCTTTCTCCAAAAGAGGTCTTGATTAATCGACTTATCTTGTAATGGAAAATCGCATTAAATAAATTAATGCTAATATTATAATAGCCTCAAAAGAATTAGTTCGAATGAAACTTTACGTATATTTTATATATTTTAGTAAGCAGTGCTAAAAAATTAATTTCGATTTGCTAAAATAACTATTTTAGAAATAAATGGATACATTCTTAAAATTCACGTTGTTTTCTTTTAAATAGCTTAAATATAGTATTTATAGACAAATGAAAAAAAATGATGCCCTTTTTAAGAATTGATGTCTATCATTTATATATCTTCAATACAAACTGCCGAAAAATTATTTTTTGATTTGTTAAAATAGCTACTTTTAGAAAATTCTTTAAATTCACGTTTATTACTTAAAAATAGCTTAAGAATAGTTTTAAAAAACATAAATCGAAAGGAAATCACGTGCACTTTACGAATTTATGTCTATCTTTTATATATCTTCAATAAAAACTTCTTCTTTAACATTGTTTTAAAAAAAATTTCTATAAGGTCTAAGTTCAAACGTACCTAATATGTCTGCAAAATTTCAGCTAATAACATGCTTCCCTGCAAGAGTTATGGATACAAATTATGGTTTCATACATACATACATACATACACACACACACATACACGCACACACACATACACGCATGCACGCACACACGCACGCACGCACGCACGCATGCACGCACCCACACGCACACATACACAGATACACACACACACACATATACACACGCACACACGCACGCACACACGTACGCACGCACGCACACACACATACACACACACATATATACATACATACATACACACATATTGACATTTTTAAATACATCTTTTTACTCAGGATCCTCAAAAACATCAACATTTACCAAAATCTCTTCTTCAACAATTTTCATCGTTACAAAATTTTCTCTTTGAGAAAGCAAAATAAAGCGCTTACTTTAGTCCACGACCTGTGGGAAAGGGCTTTCGATGAGGCTTTGGTAAGTGGTTTTTGGTATCTATAAATGATGCCTAGCACCCGCAGTTTCATCTTATAGGCCCTTGGAGCCAAGATATGACCATTTGTAATAAAAATACGCATTATTTTAGTAAGAAATGGTATCTGTACTTTGAATCACAACTCTGCAATTTTTTTTTGCTAAAGAAATAATATAATGAGATAAAAAAGTTGACAGAAAGAGCTTTAATTGGAGGTTTGTTTCATTAAAAAACTTATTTTGTTTCAAAGTTATGAACAATCAAAAATAATGAAGAAAATTGCATGGAAATTTGAAGATTTTTAACTGTTTAAAACGAGTAGTTTTCCATGCATTTTTCGTCAGTATTTTTGATTGTTCATAACTTTGCAACAGAATAATATATTTATATGATTCAAAGCTCAAATTAAAGCTTTTACTGTCAACTTTTTTTATCTTATTACATTATTTCTCTAGCAAAAATATTTGAAGAGTTTTGATTCAAGGTACAGGTACAATTTTTTACTGTAGTAACGCGTATTTTGAATAAAAAAGGTAATTTCTTGAGCCCATGGGCCCATGAGATGAAACTACGGGTAATAAGCATCATTTTTAGGTACCAGAAACCACTTTCCGAAGCCTCATCGAAAACCGTTTCCCGTGGGTCATGGACTCTCCTTGTAAGTTACATTTTCTTACATTTTCTTTAATGTGCTTACCTTTTACCATTTTAAATATAAAAATAATAGCAAATTCTATTTACGGACGTAACTAAATCGAAAAATTATTAAGCTTTGCATAATTTTCAACAATGCATAAATGCCTTAGAAAACGGTTCGTTATTGTCACTAAAGTATTTTTCAGAATTTTTCCAACTCGAATTTATTGAAAAAAATCTTTATTTATGTTTGTTATTTTGAATTTTGCGCAAACTGTTTCAAAATGATTCTTATTGACCAGTCGATTTTTGACGTCACGGTGGTATAAATTTGGAAATTTAATTCGAAAAAATTATTAAACGCTCAAATATCTCATGGGAAATATTTATAAACAAAATAATGTGGCACATACTTTTATAATTTTCTATTGGGAATCCACTGGTGATATTAGATTTTGGGCTCGACATATTTTGAAGTTCCATTTAAGGATCAACTTCATTTTTTCAAATGAGAACATATCTTTTTTATTGTATATTTGAATTCCTTATCTCAAAATACATACGAATACGTATTTACTTGATACAAGTTCACTGCCTGATTTCAAATAGAGGAAACCCGAATTTTGATAGGGCCCAAACTAATAAGGTTAAATTTTAATGATCAGTAAAAATAATCAATAAATTAAATATATATCCGTATGTATTTTGAGTCGAGGAATTCAAATATGTAATAAAAAAAGATATGTTCTCATTTTCATAAATGAAGTTGGGCCTTAAATGGGCCTTAAAAATATATCGGGCTCAAAATCTAATATGACCATTACATTCCTCCTAGAAAATTATAAAGAATATGTGCCACATTATTTTGATTATAAATATTTTCCATGAGATATTTGAGTATTCCCGTACTAAATTTCCAAAATTATACCATCGAGACGTCACAAATGGACTGACCAATCGGAATCATTTCGAAACAATTCACGCGAAATTCAAAATAACATACATAAATAATGATTTTTTTCAATAAATTTGAGTTGGAAAGATCCTGAAAAATACCTTACTGTCAATAACGTACCATTTTCGAAGCCATTTATGCATTTTTGAAAAGCATGCATATACCTAATTGTGTGAATATTAGAAGTAACTTTAAGTTTGTTTCATTACCTGTAGCTCGCAGTAACATCGACATATAATATTTGATCACGTGCAGGTAAATCAGAACCATAGATGACATCTACTTTGCCTTCATTTAATAATCCGATCGAGAAATTCCATGTCAAGTTATCATTCGGAAATTCATGAAATTCAATATTGGACATGTTGCAAAATGTTTCAATAATCTTTCGTCCTCTGCTACCTCTATTTGATTGGAGGTAATCTGGTAATTTTATTCCTTCGTTGACACGTAGGTAAGTCAAGGAACAACTTTTAGTTGAACAACTTACATCTTTAAACGTAGAAATAGCACTTTCCCTTTCAAAGGCTAAATCGCAGTTATATGCATCCATTGAAATTTGTTGACTCAATTTAATTTTATTATAATTAAATCTTTGAACACTGATGTTTTCACTTTTTGAAATTAACAGAAAAGCAACATATATGTAATTATTTTTCCATATAAAATTAGCTATATTTAATACCTCATTTTCATGTAAATCAGTTATAATTAAATATTCAGCGTATATGTTTTGAAAAGTTTCATTAAAAAATGTGTATAATATGTTTATATTTTTTGTTAAAATAATGTTTCTTATTTTCCTTATTGATTCTATTGAAGATTTTAGAGGTAATAAAACTGCTGATATCGCGTATAAAGATTTGTATATTCTATGACAATCGATTTCCTTGTCCGAGAAAAATGATAATGGTTCTTCTAGACGAGTAAACATTTTTTTAGCAATTGATGTAACACAATATGATAAATTTTTAGAATTGAAATCTGTGTGTTGCGATATTTGACGTAAAGAAAGAGTTTGATCTATTAAAATAGTGAACAATACACACGATACAATAATTTTACGCCAATATCGAAGCATAATAGAATGTATTTTTTTATTTGATGTAGTTATCATTAGCAGGTAACGTAATGTGACTGACTGTATTTGAACTTCAATGTGTACTAAAAGGTTTTCGTTAGCGTTGAAGAAAAAAGAGCCATAGTTTTAAACAAATAATTTACTTTTTACTACTTCGACCTTGAAGACTACATCGCGATATGCATATCATCGATTTGCTAGTTAAATACTATAGTTTAAAATATTAAATTGTATATTCTCTTTCCTTCAAAGTTACAATTTTTCATACATAAAATTTATTGCGCTTATCATTCTATAAAAAAGGATATCATAAAACTTTAATGCCCCTTGTATAATGTAATAAAAAGGTAATAAAATAAAATACAAATCAATTAATTATATTTTAATACAAACTTTTTTTTCAAAAATGATATAATACAAAAGTATACATGTTTATATTAAGAAAACAAGACACCTTTAATATAAGAAGACTCTTACTTGTAGATTTAAAAAAAGATAATTTCAAAAAATCTTTTAAATGAAAAGTATACAACTTTAGGTAAAACCACTTTTTGTACTTTATTTGTAAACTATTCAAGAGTATAAAATATTTCTTTTTTCCATTTTAGTTAACGGTGTACTCAATGTAGGATTATGTAAAATCAAAAATGCAAAAAACATACTTGAATATTATATGAATAACTTTCGTAACACAGACCATAATTGTAAAAAAAACAACTGGCGACATTTGACATAATACGTTTTTAGGAATTGGATTTGGGAAACACAAACGTGGGAGAATAACCCTACAGGGCAAAGGCATCAAATAACCCTGTAGGGTTATTCTCCCACGTTTGTGTTTCCCAAATCCAATTCCTAAAAACGTATTATGTCAAATGTCGCCAGTTGTTTTTTTTACTTTTGGGACAGACCTCGTATATCAAAAGGCATCAAATAACCGTAGGAATAAAAATTATGTTCATTGCATGACGTGGTATCGTGTTTGCTCTTAAGTTCCTTCAATAAATAAGGTATTAAAACTAGTAATTAAATAAATAATTTAATAATAAATCGCTAGTCGCTACTCTTACATTTTTGATAAAAACGTATTATGAGTATTATTATTTCTCTCCATATTTTTAGGAATTGGATTTGGGAAGCACAAACGTGGGAGAATAACCCTACAGGGCAAAGGCATCAAATAACCCTGTAGGGTTATTCTCCCACGTTTGTGCTTCCCAAATCCAATTCCTAAAAATATGGAGAGAAATAATAATACTCATAATACGTTTTTATCAAAAATGTAAGAGTAGCGACTAGCGATTTATTATTAAATTATTTATTTAATTACTAGTTTTAATACCTTATTTATTGAAGGAACTTAAGAGCAAACACGATACCACGTCATGCAATGAACATAATTTTTATTCCTACGGTTATTTGATGCCTTTTGATATACGAGGTCTGTCCCAAAAGTATCCGACCTACGTTCATATCTTCGCGCGGAGAGACTCAGGCGACCTCTGGAGGGTACGAACGTCACCAGCAACTCCTAACCTTCTCGTCAGTAGCCTGAGATACCGATGAAACGCCTTAGTTCCCGCGCAGCGTGTATTTGTTTACAACGACTTTTTTGCGTTCGTCGCAATTAGCTTATTGCTAAAAATGTCAGAACGAACCGAACAGCGAATTTGCATAAAATTTTGCTTTAATCTCGGTAAAAGTTGTGCGGAAACTATTGAAATGTTGCAAAAGGCCTTTAAAGATGAGTGTATGGGCAAAACACAAATAAAAGAGTGGTATAGGCGGTTAAAAAGTGGCCGCACATCTGTTGACAGTGATCCTAGTTCATCAAGTCAATGTTGATTGTTTTTTTCGATTATGAGGGCGTTGTGCACCACGAATATGCCCCTACAGGCCAGACAATCAATAAAGAGTACTACGTTGAAGTTTTGAAAAGATTACGTAATGCAATCAGAAGAAAACGACCGCAACTTTGGGAAACCGGTGACTGGCTTCTTCATCACGACAATGCTCCAGCGCACGCATCAAACCTTGTGTAGCAGTATTCATTAATATATTCTTCGATAAAATTTTAACAAAACTTTATTTTAACACATTTGATGGTCAGATGGCCAATTTTTGAAAATATTTTGGTAAAATCTGGAATGTTTTTTTTTTATTGTAAAAGTTGTTTTACAACTTTTCGATAAAACAACTTTTACGTTTTATTAATTTTTACCTAGGTATACTAATATCTTTATTATGAGTCAAATAGGGTTTTGGAAAGTTTGAGATCGCCAGTTTAGATGATCGAAAAGTACTGGCAAGTTTTATATCAATGTGACTTTACGCGTGTTTATCGGCAGGATGTAAACGCAACTCATAATGAGCTCGCAGTCATGCTGATATAGAAATATTAGTATTTGATAATCGACGATTAGTGAATTAAAAAAATGGATTAAATTTTTATATTCATCCTTCACCTACCCTTGTCCGAAAAGGTCGTAATGACAGATTGTCACATTTATACTTCGGATGTAAACGATAAAAAAAATACTAGTACTTTTTAACCATTTAAAATGTTATTCATTACATAAAAAATGCAGATTAAATAATATTAAATTTGAATCTGCAATGAGACATAAAAAGATAAAACCACAGAAAACGATATAAATTCTAAAAGTTACATGAAATCGCCAGTAAAACAGATTTATTGTGCATTAGACAATAAGTGCTGCACTTGAAAAAGATAAATGATTCATTAAAAAGGAGGTTAAAAAGGGCCGCTCGACACATATATCCATAACGCTAAAATACTAAAAAATAACGAAATACACGTGCACCTATAACATTCTAAAACCGTAACTCCACCTTCGAAAAAAAAATCACCCCGCGACACGTGCGTGACATAATACCTATAGCATAACAGCGCATGTGCACAGGCGCATGCTAAGTCAGAAAAAAAGCTCGAGCCGCGAGGGCAGCTCGTTCGAAAACGTTAGGGCGTTATATGACGTTATGACTCTGCCACGCGCCAACATAGGAGGAATGCCGAGCGAGAGGGAAGGAGGATAATGACTATCCCTGATTTATCGCGCGTTAAGCAAAACGTGTTGCATGCGGCGGTTTTATGGCCGTATGCCTCGCACATCTCCCGCAAAAGCGTATGTGTGCGCGCGCAGGCGAATAATATAGCTATGTAGATCGTGAAAGAGAGCGAGAGAGAGTAGCACAGTAACCCGCGCCGCCCGACGCCGGCAGAGAGATTGGCCGTGACCCTGGAATCGCACGCCGATAGAACAGCAGCGCGGCGCCGAGCCCGATTTCTCCCTCTCTCTCACTCTTTTTGCTCTTGCGTACAAGTGCAAGGTCAATGCAACGGGCAGCTTGCCAGCTGTTTGCACGTACACTCGCCCACCCGATTCCCACTTTCTGGTCCTCTCGCTCTCTCTCTCTCTCTCTCTTTCTCTCTTTCTCTCTCCCTCCCTCTCTTTCCCTCTGCATCGCTGTCCCTTATCGGGTCTCCCTTTATGTACCTTGTCACTGCTTTTGCAAGTTTGCTTAAGTACTTTTGCGTTGCTTGCCCCCTTTTATATTTCTATAGCTATATAAAGTTGATATAAAGTCCTTTTTGTAATTAAATATTTTAGTGATTGTAGAAAATTAAACGAAGGTCGATTCATTATTGATGATGCGGCTAATTGGACAGTCGTTACCGAGTTGAGCTTTTCAGTCACTGTCCAATAAAGTAGACTGTAACTCTGACTGACCGTTAAATTAGATCGAAATTGATTTCCTCGAGTTTGGAGGATATTGGGTTATACTAGTGACGTAATGCGACTCTAAAATAAGTAACGGCATAATTAATTATTCAATGAATTTGTCTATACTCAGGGTAATTAATTTTTAACCGTAAACGTTAAGCCAACTGATACCTGCTAAGAAATAAAGAAGGCAGTTAGCAATCCCAGTCTATATAATAACTATAATATTTTGTATTAATTGTTGCCTTATATCTATATAATTTGCTGTATTATAAGTACCCTTAGAATAAAATATTTATAGTAAATTATTGAAAACCAGCTAATGTAAAATTATCTTGTATAATTATTAACAACTGGAATATTAATGACGGTGTTATTAAAAAAGAGATTATGTCAAATAATTAATTAACTTACATGAAATAATGGAGGGTCCGTCCGATAAAATATCGAAAAATAATAATCGACACGTATTTAATCGACGTGTATAACGTCTTTTAAGAGGAAGCTTTGTAAAATTAAAAAAAGTTTTGCTAAAAACATGTTAAAAGTACGTATTGAGGGATTTGGAAGCGAAATACACTATTTTATAAGAATGTTCGTAAGTATCTGTACGAGTACCTATGTATGTGTGATTAACTGTGAAAAATAGCTGTATAAAATCTCTACACGGTAGTAAATTTACACGTTAAATTACAACGTTGAATAAGGAAATATTATTAGGTCAGATTATTACCTATCTCAATGTAGAAAATTTACTAGTCGAATTAGTACAAATATTCACGCTACATGTAGTAAACGATATATACTTACATATGGGTGGTCCCATGTCAAGTGAGCATTCCGAAAAATAAAAATATCTGAAACTTTACAAAAATTTTGATATGTGTACCCAGAGTATATAAAAAATATTCCAGACCCCAAGGTGTTATATGCCAAAGGCAATCAAAGGTTGAAAAATGCGATTTTTTTATATTTTGAGATTTTGTTGACATTGTTTGATTTTTAACTCAAAAACTAGGGACTTTTGAGAAAAAAGTGTAACAACATTTTTTGTTCAAAATAAGGTAAGAAATCTAAAAAAAAATTATTAGTCCATATTGTGATATTTTGTGATCTCATGCATTGTGATATATTGTGATATAAAGATTCTAGAAAAACGCAACAATTTTTTTTAAAAATAAAAAATCTTAAAATTTAGTTTTTTTACTTTCTTTAATTCTAGACTAGTTAGATTATGGTCTCAAGCTTAATATAATTTCTGCAGAATTTTTAAATAGTGCACTTTTTTGGTATTTCCATTGTACGATTGAAATAAAAAGTCAGCATTTGGTAGCGATGCAGGAATTATATTTAGCTTGTGACCATTTTGCACAAGGTCTAGAATGAAAGTTGACATGAAATACTAAATTTTAAGATTTTTTGCTTTGAGAAAGGTGATGGCGATCAGCTAGAATTTGAATATTACAATATATCACAATACAATAAAAGTGTACTATTTAAAAATTCTGCAGAAATTATATTAAGCTTGAGACCATAATCTAACTAGTCTAGTATTAAAGGAAATATGAAAAACTAAATTTTAAGATTCTTTATTTTAAAAAAAATTGTGGCGTTTTTCTAGAATTTTAATATCACAATATATCACATTTCTTTCCAGATTTCTTATTTTATTTTGAACAAAAAATGTTGTTACACTCTTTTTTTTCAGAAGTTCCTAGTTTTTGAGTTAAAAATCAAACAATGTTAGCAAAATCTCAAAATATTAAAAAAAAAACGCATTTTTCAACCTTTGATTGCTCTTAAATGTTTTTTACATACTCTGGGTACACATACCAACATTTTTGTAGAGTTTCAGAGATTTATATTTTTCGACATGCTCACTTGACATGGAACCACCCATATGCAATCGCAATTTTACTATTACACTATGAGTCTACCCGAAATCTAAGAAAGTTTTAAATTAGCTCTGTCAATTTTAGTACATTTTCAGTACCATTATTGGAAGTTTAAAATAAAGTTCGCGGGCACAAAGATGGTGGTAGACAAGGCACATATTACAGAATTTCTATTAAGTGCGGTGGAAAAAGATATAAATATAAAGTCTAATTGTGAAAGACTATGTTTTTGGTGCAATTACATGTTTGTGCAAGTATATTATACATTATGCATTAATTCTGGCATGATTATAATATACTATGACATTTTTTTATGTTCTTCTGTGCTGTGGAGAAAATTTCATTTTTCTCTGAAGATGTAAGGCTTTCAAACTCATAGTGCTTAATTTATTTAACTCTCAAACATTTTTACACATTTATTTTTAATTAAAACGGAAGAATTTCACATGCAAAGTATGCACTGTGCCATGTCTGTTGCCATATTTGTGTTCGCGAACCTTATTTTAAACTCCCATGCACTTAAACAATCATGCACAAGTTCTATTTCTCATATTATTATCCCACACTATTTGTATCCTAACTTAAAAAAACCTTATAGTTACAGACTTCAAATTTTTCTAGTGATTTTACAATGATGATTGCAAATTCGCTACATTACAGTGAATGTGTATGTGTGTGTCTATGTGTGTGTGTGTGTGTGTGTGTGTGTGTGTGTGTGTGTGCGTGTGCGTGTACGTGCATGCGTGCATTCATGTCTGTGTGTGTATGTGCGTGCTTGGGTGCGTGCGTTGGTGTGTATGTGAGTGTGTGTATGTGTGCGTGTGTGTGTACGTGCGTGCGTGCACGTGTGCGTGCGTGCGTGCATGCGTGTGTGTGAGTATGTGAGTGTGTAATTTTTTAGAACTCATTTTCTTTATTTGTTCTTCATGGTGTGGAGATAAGAACAATTTTTATTGATTGTTGGATTCGTTTTTGCTTTTTAGCAGTTTTTTATTTTTGGATTTTAGGTTTTCAATTTTTTTTGTATGTTAGAAATAATATCATTTATTAAGTATTTATGCAATTGGAAGAGCTTAAAATTACCCATCTTTTTAGACCTGAATTTTTTTACAAGCTTATTCCCTTCTTGTATTATATACCAAAACAATTTCTATCACGACATTTCAACCTGCTACCTATATCTTCGTTGTTAATTATTTAATTGAAAAAAGAAAAAATACGTGTCAATTGTTTTTCTATATTGCATCTAAGGGATATAATGAATTTTTTCATGCAAGTTTAAATATTATAGTATTAAAAACTACTTAACCTGTATAAGTAGTAAAGTACATGGTGGGTAAGACAAAAAGTCTTGGATCTATCCTGACTAACAAGGAGAATGCATGAAGTGCGACAAAGAAATTTTTATGAGACTTTAAGAGATGTTTTCTGATATCTAAAAATTAACCCTGGCACCTGCCGGTTCGGATAATGGGTCCTTATTTTTTCAATATAGCTAATTGTGTCCCAAATACCAGATTTATTAGGTGGGTGAGTGAGTGGGTGGGTGGGTGAGTGAGTGAGTGAGTGAGTGAACGAGTGAGTGAGTGAGTGAGTGAGTTAGTTAGTCAGTGAGTGGATGGGTGAGTGAGTGTGTGAGTGAGTTAGTCAGTGAGTGGATGGGTGAGTGAGTGAGTGAGTGAGTTACTCAGTGAGTGGATGGGTGAGTGAGTGAGTGAGTGAGTTAGTCAGTGCGTTGATGGGTGAGTGAATGAGTGAATAAATACAAAAATAAATAAAAAATTAAATAAATAAATGAATAAATAAATAAATAAATAAATAAATGCATAAGTGAATGAATAAATAAATAAATGTGAAACTTTAATAACAATTTAGTATCAATACTTAAATTATTGAGGATTAAGATATCTATTATACGTAGTATGCATCAAATGTATAGATGTAAACATCTCTTACAATTAGCTTTATTAAAACTAATGGTTTTATTCAATTGAATTTTACACAATTAATTACCGCTTATCTAGTTAGTCATCATTTATAATAGTTTATGGGCTATATTTATCTATAAATTTACTTTTACCGATATGCAACCTATGAAGTTGCAATGAAATTTATTCCAAAGAGTAACAACTTCATCTAGAATCTTGCTTTATCTTATAATTTATTTCAATTTACATACTTTTTATATTTTTTTAATTTCTTTTAACTCTGGTTTTATTTAGTTTTTTACTTTACATTTCGTTTTTAATGCTGCATTCATGTTCATTCATCCTTGTCTTTATTTGAGATTTGGGAAATAGAAATTCTCAATTGCATCGCTGCATGTTGCCGGCGGCGGCTGATAAGACACGCAAGCAGTACAGTCATCGTATAGGATTATAATATCTGCGATTGTTTTATATGAAGTTTGCAATTTACTTGGTTCTGCACTGTTTGCATTGAAAATGTTTCTGTTTGTTCGCTATTCATTCCCTTTCTTCCATTTTCTTACATGAATGTATAAACGTAACTTTATGTTCTTTTTTATCTTTTTGATCTATTATGTACTATTAACAATGTAACATTAATAATGAATGTAAATGAAATATTTTTATATTAGGAATAATACTCATTTTTAATTGAACATTAACAACTTTTTTACACGACACACTATATACCTTTAAGTTTGTAATAATCTTATGAAGCAAGAATTATAGAACTTAATTGTCTTCAGTAAAGTCTTAGTTCTTATACTTGTTTGTGCTGCAAGTCGAAGAATTTCAAATTCGTATCTTAAAACCACTTTTTATGCATTACTGTAATTTGAATCAGTTAAAAAGAGATTATATATTTAGTTTATTATGTATACTAATCCGTATGTATATAATCAATTTTATTTTAGCATCAAGTTTTATTGTTTTGTATTAAGCA
Organism: Gastracanthus pulcherrimus; assembly: GCA_949152435.1. Lineage (NCBI taxonomy): Eukaryota > Metazoa > Arthropoda > Insecta > Hymenoptera > Pteromalidae > Gastracanthus > Gastracanthus pulcherrimus. The sequence continues at coordinate 41,563,274 of OX424576.1, forward strand.
GATTATTTGCCTTAATAACTCTTTTAGTATAACGCATTAAGTGAATTATATTTAAATTTTGATTCCCTACACAATATTAAGCTGATTGAAGATATTCATACACATAAAATTATTATTAAGGTATAAAAATTTTTTTAATAATTGTTCAGATATTAAAGAGGATCTTTCGCTAGATATAGGACATACAACAAGAAACTAATATAAATGTTTATAAAAGTTCTACGATATAAATAATGAAACATACTTAGAAAGCGTCCATTTCCGAATGAAAAAGAAATTGTTCTAACAAAATCGTGATGTCGCAAGTATAAATATTCTAAATTGAGAAAAAGATTTGTATAACCCCAATAATTATTCTTATTTCTTAATCAATTTTAATGTTTTGGGTTCTATTCCTTCCTGTAAATATTTATGTACAAAGTTAACGAAGAAGAATTATAAAATAATTCATCTGTAAGAAGAGAGAGCTAATTATTTATAAGCAAAGGCTTAAAATTTTATAAACAATAGGCTCTCTTTTCTTACAGATGAGTTATTTATAATTTTTATCCGTTAACTTTGTAGATAAATGTTTAAAGAAAAGAATAAGACCCAAAACATTAAAATTGATTAAGAAATAAGAAAAATTATTGGGGTTTTACTGAACTTATTTAATTGATACTATTTGCACTTACGACATTTATATCGCACGAACTTTATTAACTCTGATATGATTTTTTATTTCACGTCCTTTATCTAGCGAAAGACCCTAAGGAACTATATTAAATTATAATATTTAAATATTCTGCTAATTATTGTTAATAAAAATGTTACTGCATAAAACCTTTTTATTAGCAGCCTGACTAAAACACATTATACTACTTAAATCCAAAAGACGCATCTCATCTTAAATTTAATTTTAGAAATATAAAAATTTAATTAGAATCGTTGGTACAAACGTGTAAACTAAAAATAACCTAAAGTTCTTGTAAGTTAACTGCAACTATTCATCCAGAAATAGTTCTTTCAATTTTCTCTCGGAAATTACTTATTCATTCAATGGCACGAAATAAAAAAGATTGAAATGAGCCGCATCAAATGGAATAAGACAGAATAAAGTCAAAAAATGTATTTCTTAAAAAAAAGAATCTATCCGTCATATTACAGAGCGAGTCACGCGAAGGCAGCGCGCCAAGGAAGCTACGTAAATAAAACAATGGAATCTCCTAAAATATGGCCCCGACCTTTCTCTTCCATGACTTCTTACCTCAGATCGAACTATCGAAGCATTCTTCTGTCTTCTCCCTTTTCCTGCTCTGTGCATGAAAAGATAAAATCAATAACAGTAAAATGCATTATTGGTGAGAAGGTTAGTGGAAGTGTTATCTTTCATGTTATTATTTTGTTACATAAACATACCCCTGTAATTCAAATTCTATTATTGATTTATGGATATTACACACTTTGTCCTTGTTTAATCACATTATTGCTATTTATTCAAATAGTAGTTTATTAATTGAAGAACTAAGAGTTGTACCCAATTCGACGTAAGGGGGTCCGCCAGTGGTTTTATCAAAAATTTAAAAATAGCTGCTATTTTTAGGATTTGGTTTAAAATTGAATTTTTTTATCAGAATTGGATTACTTGTGGGGTATATAAAGTATTCTATATGCTAAAAGTACCTAAACTGCTCTTCGATGAATGATCTCTTCGAAAATCTCATTTTTGTTTAAAATGAGGTATACTCACAGCACAATTATGAATTTTATTGAAACTAGCCATAAAAGACTTCCTTTAGCATAATAAATAGAAGTCGGGTTTCATTTAAACAAAATTTCATTATTTAGATATGAATTTTATTATTTACTTAAATAAAATTAAAAATTTCATTTGGAAAATTAAAAATTAATGACTTAGTAATAATATTTCGTTTTAATGAAATCCGAGTTAGATTTCCTATACTAAAAGAAGTCTCATTTTAAATAAACTTGAGGTCTTCGAAGACATCATCTATCGAAGAGCAGTTTAGGTACTTTTAGCATATAGAATATTGTATATATCCCACAAGTAATCCAATTATGAAAATAATTTCAATTTTAAACCTAATTCTAAAGATAAAAGCTATTTTTAAATTTTTGTAATAATAGTAATTTGAGCGTAAAAAAAAGTTTGCTAGAACATGAACTATATTATGTTTACTTTTATTCCATACTCGATATAGTACAAAGTATCGGAAAATCCTGGTCTCATAGGTGTGCCTTAAACAGAACTTTTCCGTAGAACTGCTGATAAATGTGTAAGTTAATTATTTATTCTCTTTTGGTACATTATAACTTTCCAAAAATGCTTCATCCTTTCAACAAACACTTTTTTCGCAGTAATCTACGACTCAAAACTGCATGATCATCAGTCCTCCTACATTCGGGATCGCAGCGCACCCGAACGCAGCCAAGAACTTGAAAACTATACATAACGTTACGCATCGGGTCCCGCGTGTACGAGCTAAGGAGCCGTGAATCGATAATCGATCGGGGTTCGCGCCCCGCGCACGCTGACCGTGGCCTTCCCTCGTACTCGCGGGCGGCGTGGCACGGCGCCCGAGCCGGAAAAATCCCCGAGACCTTACTCGTACTCCTGATGCTCCTCTCTCTCTCTCTCTCTCTCTCTCTCTCTCTCTCTTTCCTTCTCTCGCACATGGAGGTTCAAGGTCGGCGTCGCGACGACGCTAGGCGTCACTCTGTCTCCACGTGCCGGTTTTAAAGCTCCCTGCCCTGACTATATCTTTCTCTCTTCTATTCTTCTCGTTCACTTCCTTTCTCTCTTTTATTCGTCGGTTTGCCGTTCCTCTATTTTGCGTTCCGCTGGTGGAGAGCTGGTCTCCGAATTTGTCGATTCACTTGGGAGCCATTTTTGTCGATTTTTCGGAGCGTGACTATGTCTCAATCTTCGTCGTTTTCGTAAAAGAGTTCTACTTGGTATTCTTTGGAGAGTTTTCGCGAATTTTCCGCCTGTTTTAGAGCTATGTACGATATTGGATTACCCAGCCAATATTGTAAAGAGTGTGTTTCGAGTAAAAATGTTTGACGCTGATAAAATCTATTTCAGTTTTATCAATATTCATATTATTCAATATTTAGAAGCAATCTACTATTATAATGATATATTTTGATCGTATAATATATTTATTATTCATGGATTATCAAACTATAAATCGAAACATTCCATTTCGCACAAGGTTTATGCATATTTGATGATTCGTAAAGTTGAAAGTTAATCAATCTTAACGACAGGCGTATAAGCATACTGTACTGTAAAATGATACGTAGATAAATCGACTTTCTATAACTATGCAAATTCTTGTTGAAAATTTAAAATATAAAATAGAACATAATACCAATAATTCCATAAGCTAAATTTTCAAATATCTAGAAAGTATTAATATTAATATAATAGTTTATATTAATATAATAATCCATGAGATATGCTTTTCGGATATTTACCCAAAAATGCTGGATATGAAGTCTGAGAAAAGCGCATTACAACATCACAATAGAAAGATACTATATTAATGCTATTTATTATAATTTAACATGTCATAAATCGTTACCAAATTTTCATTAAATAAAAGTTGAAATTTTGCATGAAAATTCAACATTCATCCAATTAGCCATTTAAACATCGTTTTACAAAATTTCCCCCGCATTTTTCGCTCTATTTCCCAAGCTAATAAAGGCCGCTAATCTAATCTAATCTCGCAACCGTCCTGCGAGCGCACTCGCGCGCGCGTCTGTCTCTTTCAGTCGCGAAGCCGCCAGCGCGGTCTGTCTTTCCTTTTTTTCCAACTCGCAATCAGCTGCAGACCTGCACGCGGCGCCGGCTGCTCGTGATGTCACGAGCCGCCCCCGCGGGAGAGACGTGCTTATATGTCGTGGATTTTTCTTCTCGCGGGGAGCCTTGCTTAGGCAGTCACGCTGCGGTTACGCGCGCGGGGCAGTGGGAATTTCACTACCATACGCCGCGTGCGGGGCTTGCGTCGCATCGTGTATGCGTCAAAACAAGTTTCGAGCTCAGGAAAATCCGTTATTAAGAGGGATTTTTGTACTGTTGGGGAGTTGTTATTCTTGGATGCGGAGAGTCGTGGACGATACTTTTTTATTCTGGGTTCCTGTGCAGTGATTTTAATGACACAAGTTAAGTCGAGCTTGAGCATTTGAATTACAAATTATTGCTTGTAATTTCAAGTAAATAATGAATTTCAAACAGAAAGATTTAATTTATTATATTTGATATCGAAAAAAAATGTTTTAATTGAATTTAGTTTCTAACGTGTTTTTAAAATAATTAAAAGTAAACAAGAAACTAAAAGTAAACACATAATTTTTCTATGCGACCTTCCTATTAACTTGTAAATTTATTGCAACTCATACGCTACGTGCATTTTGTATAAATCGCACTACACACCCCCCTTTATGAATAAATTTTTTGCACACTCACTATAATAATATCCGATAAAATCACGACATCGCGAGAGCCGCGTAGCTAAATCCTAAATAACAACAAACTCCTCGACAACAACAGCCATAAATCAAATCAAGCGACCATTCATAAAAGTCACGGCGTGCTCCTTTTATCATCCTCCCGGTGCGATCACGCTCGTACGCCTCGTTTTCGCGCGTAAGCCGGCCGTACAGTCACACACACAGTCACACACACACACACACACACACACGCACACGCACGCACGCACGCACGCACGCACGCACGCACGCACGCACGCACGCACACACACACACACACACACGGACGTACGCACGCACGCACGCACGCACGCAAGCACACACACACACACACACACACACACGCATTAACACCTAATTCGCGGCACTATATAACCGGGGATCTATAGCGCACGTGGTATAATCACAAAGAGACGCCGCTACCGCTTCCAAGCCAAGGTATACGCAAGCGCCGGGCGAGCACATGCGGGCTGACCCTCATTCTCTATAATACTACTGTACCGCGCTAGCGGGAGAGAGAGAGAGAGCAACGTCCTCTTTCTCTCTCTACAACGTGTTGCAGTGCCAGGAATTTCAGCCGCTGATTGGCACATCGTAGTCGTCATCGTCGCACGATATACCGCAATGAGTGTACAATGTACGTGAGTGTATATTGTATTGTCGTGTGTCTACGCGCCGCGTCTTTCTGCGCGAGTTTATATATCTATATACGTGCGCGGGGGTGCGTTCGCGGCGATGCGGCTATAAATGGAGCACGCGTATTATAGTCCTGCCGCGAGCTTTCTGTTGGAGGCCTGCTTTCATCCTTCAATGTCACGAGCACAGCTTTGTGAGTAATAATAGCAACTGGGAGGTAGACTGCTGTTATGCTATGTGCTAGTTCTTCTTTTAAGCTGAATGCTCACTTTTATATTATAGGGCGAATAAATAGGTGGATGATTTTAATGAGCTGTATTGCTTTTATAATTGGAGTTTGCAATTTTCGCTGTAGTGACCTTGAAGTAATTTAATTTGAGGCTTTTTTTTAATTCTGCTATAAATATATAGTATACATCGCACGTACGATATTTGTAGATAGTGTATAGCTACGTAGTGTAATTTTTAACTTCTGATGGAAAACGCCTTAATTGAATTTCAAACTTTCTTTTATCGATACTTCTACAAGTTCTACTTGGCTTGAAAATTAAAAAAAGCCAGAATTCATTTTTTTAAATGCTGAAGATGTCGTATTACAAAAACTTAAATACTATTTATGCTTATTATAAGATAAACAAGCAATTATCATTCTTTACTTAAAAAGCGATTTTTTTCTATATAGTCCAAATGAAAAATAACACCTAGTATAGACTATAAATCCAATTTAGTAAAACGCAACATCACGTTGCACCATGACATTCTATTATAAACATTATAAAACTTTAATTGTTAATTGCTCAATGCCAATTAGTAAGATGACTTTTGCGAACTCATCGGGCAAATTTTAGAATCTTTTTATTGTAATCACAAATACACCTTTAGTAATATATGCCTATAATGATGCATGTATTTCGAAAAAGCGTGTTAGAAATACTTTTTGTAGTAAGTCCAAAACCAAATACACTATATTTAGCAAATGCCCTTATAGGCGTGTATGGGCGGTCAAATCTCAGGAACTGCTCAACCGATTTTGGTTAAACAAGGCTCATTTGTCATATGTGAATGAATTGAGGATAAGAAGAATTACTTCCTTATGGAGGAAGCTTTGTGATGGTAAAAAAGAAGTTTTGCTAAAAATATATTAGAAACATGTTATTTTTATTTGTTGAGTTTTGGTTTTCTAACAATCAATACCACTCAACTGCATTTGAATAAGATTAAAATTACCTATCTTCTCTCACAAGAATTTTTGTATTAGCAATCATTGTTTTATGTTATGCACGCTATACAGAATAAATTAAAGGATCCCGCACTAACCTTATGGAAATTGGTTCCCGGTCAAATTAGCTGGAACTCCAGTATGCTGTTCTTTTTGGTACTCTGATCAACAGACCCCATGGACACGAGGCCTGAAAATCAATAGTTTCCGAGATACAGAGAGTCAAAGTGTCGGTATACGGCTATCTCCTGATTAACCAAGCTAGGTGTCTTTGAGTGATGAAACAATTTAATATATAGGGTTGAGTTTGGTTGAGATGAGTTGGGTTGGGTTGAGTTGAGTTAAGTTGAGTTGGGTTGATTTGAGTTTGGTCGATTTGAGTTACGCTGCAATGAGTTTGGTTGATATGAGTTTGGTTGATTGGAGTTGACTTGGGTTGGGTTGAGTTGGATTGAGTTAAGTTGAGTTGATATATATATATACAAGTGAGTGAAACCAGCGTTCTGAATGCATACGAAACTGTACATCCCATGTTAAGATATACCTATACATATCATTTTTTTGCCTTTTCAATGCAGCATTCAAAAGTCGGACTTATATATCTTTTATATGCATTCAATTGAATGCATATGGGTTCTGTTGAAAGAGTAGATGAACGTAAGAAGTATGATTTATTAGCTGTTTTACCTTCAGATCGGGGAAAAGGCTTTCTATGTTATTACTGTCAATATATATATGTATGTCATATCAGGCTTTTGAATGCAGTCGGTCATTTTGTACAGCATCTATAGCGAAATCTTAAAGAATCAGTAATGGGGTGTGTATGGATACCTTTTAGTATAGATAGAAAGCATGTCTAATAATGTTCCATTCCTCCTATATTGACAGTAATAACCTAGAAAGCCTTTTCCCAGATCTAAAGGTAAAACAGATAAAGAAATCATACTTCTTACATTCAATTACACTTCCAACAGAACCCATATGCATTCAATTGAATGCATATAAAAGATATATAAGTTGGACTTTTGAATGCTGCATTGAAAAGGCAAAAAAATCATATATATAGGTATATCTTAACATGGGATGTACATTTTCGTATGCATTCAGAACGCTTGTTTTACCCACCTGTATATATGTATGTATATATATGTATACATATATATATATATATATATATATATATATATATATATATATATATATATATATATATATATATATATATATATATAATATCAACTCAACTTAACTCAATCCAACTCAATCCAACCCAACTCAACTCCAATCAACCCAACTCATATCAACCCAACTCATTGCAGTCTAACTCAACTCAACCAAACTCATTGCAGCGAAACTCATCTCAACCAAACTCATTGCAGCGAAACTCAACTCAGCCAAACTCAAATCAACCCAACTCAACTTAACTCAACTCAACCCAACCCAATTCATCTCAACGAAACTCAACCCTATATATTAAATTGTTTCATGACTCAAAGACACCTAGCTTAGTTAATCAGGAGATAGCCGTATACCGGCACTTTGACTCTCTGTATTTCGGAAACTATTGATTTTCAGGCCTCGTGCCCATGGGGACTTTTGATCAGAATACCAAAAAGAACAGCATACTGGAGTTCCAGCTAATTTGACCGAGAACCAATTTCCATAAGGTTGGTGCGGGGTCCTTTGTTTAAAAACAAACATAGCATATTAGATAAATGTATTGATAGTAGCTTTTAACATAACACATACGATATAAATAGAAGATAATTGTATTCTAAAATTCTGTAACTCAAATTGTTCAAACTCAATTCTACTTTATGTTACATATTTGTTCTCTAAAACTATAAGATGCAAAATACTTATCTATTTTTTCGAGTAATTTAATTAAGTAAGTATCTCCAATTTTTTATGAATACTATAATCTGAATGAAACCTCGTATACCTTTTAGCGATGCGAAAGTAAACCAAATCTCGCGCACTTACTCTGTGCGAAGAAAAATGAAAATTATTTTCCGAATATAAAATTCGCAGTAAAAGACTGTTCCGTCCAGCGCTAAAATTCACAGCACCTAATAAAACCTACAATCCCGAAAGTCAAAGTGAACAATGCCAGCATCACAGTTTCGCGAGCGTACATAAACCCATCGCATTAGCTGATTAGCCGTCGACGCACGCGCAACGCTCGGCTTCGCCTAACATTTCGCATTTCGCGCTTTTAGTGCAGTAACCTAAAATTTCGAGCATAAAATCCTGTGATAGGAGAGGAAGAGGGAGAGCTTGCATAAGTCGTTATACGCGATGAAGTACGTGCACTTGGACTGTAAAAACGGTCGCCCGCGCTCGCACATATGGAAGAGAGAGAGAGAGAGAGTGGGCGAGTGACTGTATGTGTATACTGTACATATGCATTACGAGCAACTAGCGGAGGTCACGTGCGGCATGAAAACTGCGAGCGTCGCGGCGCCAGCAAAACGTCCCTGCATTATAACGCGTGCGCTCGACTTGGTTTTGCGGAAATAATAATTTTCCGCTGTCTGTCTTTTTTTCGAGCGCGAAAATAAGAATATCGAAGTCTGACTTTCGTGTGTGTTTAAAAAACACTATGGAATTTTATATAATTTGTATAAGGCAGTGCAGTAGTGTGGTATAGTGCAGTGTAGTAGTGTACAGTGCAGTGAAGTAGATAGTATAGTGCAGTATAGTATAGTGCAGCTAAGCACGGCTCAGTAAAATACGAAAATGTATATAAACTGAGAAAAAACGATTGGATATACACAGTTGCTTAACACTTTAGTAAAATTTAATTTATTTGAGTTCATAATATTATTTAGTAAAATTTCCTATTTTATTGTAATGTTAAACAAATGCTTTTAGTAAAAATAGCTTTTTATGATAGCACTTTAACCCCCCTGCGCAGAAAGCCGAGTATACTCGTCCAAACCGCACGTCATTTTTGTATACATTTTGTATGTCAAATTTAAATCTTTACTTTGTTGGGACATCTACAACCTCTCAAATTGAAGCTAAATAGTATAGCTATTATTTAGAAAATGTTACGAATTTGCAGAAAATATTGTTGCAGACTTATATTCGATCTAGTCCATATACACGAAAATAAACTTCTGCGCAGGAGGGTTAATCATTTACGTAATACATTTATCAAGAAGCGAAAATATTTTTATAAAATGTAACTTTTTTGATATTTAACTTTAAGTAGTTAATCCTTACACGTTTCTTATTATACGTTATCCAATTTTCTTAGTAACTGCTATTGAAAAAATTTAACCGAGCCGATGTTTACATCTAGTTTTTTTTAACCAACTTCAAAAAGAAGGATGTTATCAATTCGACCCGTATGTTTCTTTTAAGTCTGTTCTTTCTTCTTTTATTATCCGTTAAAATATGTTCCACTGGTGATCTTATACACATTTTGAATCAGTATTGAGCCAGTACTACCAGTACTGGCCAAATAAAAATGTTTTGTCATCATTTATGTTTTGGACCAAATATATGTATACATGTATACATGATATATTGAGAACACTAAATAGTTAAATAAAAATATGTTAAAGAATTGAACCGACTTCAAAAATATAAATAACAATCTGTCGAATGTTTATTATCTTTATTTATGTCACAGACAAAGAGGGGTGCTACGGATGTGCTCTGTGAGCAGAGCAACGAAGAGACGACGGGTGTGGTGTAGGTAGTTTATTCCTTGAGGCAGGAGCTCCGCTCCGTGTCGTGGTCGGCGGTGATCTGTTCGCTCGTGAGAACTCCAGAGCAACGGTGCTCCCTGCTGACGATGCGTCTAGCACATCGTTAGCAGCGGCGACCGGAGCCGTCTTCGGAGAGCCTAGTGCTCATCCGTGACGTTTAATACAAAGTCAACATTTATTCAAACTATAAGTTTTTCGAGTTACGCCAAAAATTTCAGAAAATTACTATACGACACTATCATAACGCCGACTCCAAAAAGTTGTAGTTGGATTAAATCTTGACTTTGTATTAAGTAAAGACAATAAACATTTGATCGAGCCTATTATTCTCTCAATCTAGTTTCATTACTTAAATTTATAACTCAAATTGCGGAATAGAAAATAAAGTACAATACAATGTAAATCGTAGCAACAAATTTATAAATTAAAATGCGCTTTAATGTGTACACATGGTAAATTAATAATGTTTTGTAACGTACCTATCTAATTATATTCAGAATAAATTATGTTCTGTAGTTGTGTCAAAGCAAATTCAGGTACATATATATATATATATATATATATGACACTTTGGGTAATTATTTGAGAAAAAAGTTGCAAGGGTTTAGATGATGAATTCAGGTACATATGTATATATACCCTTGCAACTTTTTTCTCAAATAATTACCCAAAGTGTCACAATTCAAATAACGATAAAATGAATTTTTTTGCAAGCACTGCTCGTTCAGAACCAAACGTAGAGCACAAAGAGAAAGAAGCCCGCAGAACTGCGGGAACGAGGTGTGCGGCAGTTCAAGATCGATATGCATTATTCAAAGCTCAATCCTGCGGTGTTACGCTACAGGACGACGCGGGTGCCGTCGCGTCGTAACTCTCGTTAAAGAAGTTACGCGCTCGCGCAAAAAATATTAAACTCGTCGAGATCAAAACGGCCAGCGCTCTTATTAACAAGCCGCTGCCGCTTGGCCGTATATACGGCTCTCGGCTTCAACTTTCACCGCGAGAAACTTGTCGGATCGCATCAAGTTTTTTCGCTAGCCATACGGTAAAGTTTCGTTACGCGCGAATCTGTTATGTTAATTAAAACGGATATAAAACATGTTTTCATTAAAAATTCAACTACTACTTTTTATTGAAGTTTCGTTTAATTTATAAACAGATAGGGGAATTTTCATAATAGCCTAGTGGTAACTAAAAAGCTGTAAGAAGGTATAAAATACTACTGGGTAAATAGCCTGATAATAAAATACTTGGTAAATAATAAAAAATGTTGGCCTATAGCAATGAAAATTGTTTCAGAGCTTAAATTAAGAACGTACTTTACTAGGTTTAACTTTAACCTCTGAGTAACTTTCTTCTATAATAAATAATTATATCAGAAAAATAAAATCCGCTGACAATCCATTGGCACTCAGCTTCCTCAAATTAAATAAACTGTTCCAGTATGAAAATTTTTGTTTTAATAACTTATTTTAAAATGCTATATCTTCTACTTTATTAATAGCTTTAAAAATGTGTATTTTATTAACGGTTTTTGAGTAAAAAACTTGCTCTTTTAAGAAAATTATTCTCTTCTTTTATGATGAAAATACATTTATTTGTTTAAGAAAAATAGATAAGATAATTAATTGTAAAGAATAAGTAGACCATCTTAAAATGTATTATGTAAGCTTCATTCCATTGCAGAAGTGTAATTAAGATAGATTCACAGCAAGAATGTCATTTATGCTGCTTTGTCATGTATGCTGCTGAGAATTAACAATCTCATGTCTAAAAGAGAAGCTAAGTTTAATATACTTATACTAATAATTTATATCTAATTATATTGCCCACTATTGATTTTTCTATTTATATTTAAGTTTTCAATTTCAAATATGTTGAAGAATGTTTTTAAAACAAGTTTAACTAAAAAATACGAAACTGTAATGTTATTTCTTCATACTATAAATATGCTATGTAATAATATTAGCTAGCAACAATTTGTATACATAAATAAAACCATCCTAAAAGCTTATAGGCAGAAATAAAATAAGAATATAAAAACCATTTTAAAGTCGGTATTAAAATCAACGTACTTAAACTGTCGCTTTCACAAGTTAAACAACGAATTCCCGAGAGAAAATTGCCGCACAAAACCGCGACAATTTGTCCTGCTTCTGTATCGACAATCGCTATTGCATCTCAAGATGCAATGCAGTCACTTGAAAATGCATGGGATTCTTTCCTCGGCTCGGCAGTGCCGCGCGGCAAACATTCGTGACAATGAGATATCGTGCCCCTGAGCAATAGCGAGTATACTACAGGAAGGAGGCCCGAAAGCGCCGCGCGCGCGCGTGCCGCCACCGTTTCTCGCATGACACTTTATCGAGCGCCAGCAGGAGCTATAAGGTTCGGAAAGAGATGCGCTTAAAATTCCGCGCAGCCTGAAAAGAGAAATGCATGGTGAAGCTTTATGATGAAGCTCGCGCAATACCAGTTGGGAATATTTCAGCGAAACCGCGAAATTTCTCATGATTTCGAAGGAGGAATAGTATATTACATACCTAGGCCAGTAAAATAAGAAATGTCTCGGACCACATGTAATTGTCGGCCGAGGTGAAGCCGAGGTTGATAAAAATGTGATCTGAGGCTTTCTTTTTTACTGGCCAAGGTGTGTATACTATTTTTCTGCACGACGGCGCCGTAAAGCGGCAACTTCAGTGCGAGCGAGGAAACGTCTGCGCGAAAACGGACTCGAACTACTTGAACGCGGAATCTCGACCATCTATTTCCGTTACTCGTTGTGCGAATTGTATTTCGCGTAGTCTTTCAAGGGGAAGGAACGTCGATTGTTTTTACATACAACCAAAGTTATGACTCTTAGGAAAGTCTGTAGCGTTATTTTGGTACAATAATTTATTTTCGGATTTTAAAATGATTTTTATCAGTGTAATACAGACATTTGCATTTTAGTATTCACACGCATTTTTAAATTTTTGTCTACGAATGTTATTGATTTAGATTGCAGAGTTTTAGGAACAACTATAACACCGTATTAAAAAATGGCCAAGTAAAGTTATGATACATATATTATTTATATTTAATGTATTTATATAAAATATAACAAGATTTAAATATTCGATTTTTCTTTTTAACAAAAGTGGTGTTTTATTGAACCATGTTTTTTAAATATTCAAGAAAGACTTGGTGCCAATATTCTCAATGGATCAGGCTGAATTTTTTAAGGGATATTCTTAATCGTATTGTAATCAAAAGTACGTTTTTGGTTTTCAAAATTTATACGTAAGGTACGAGGGTAGTTCAATAAGTCTTTAGAATAAAGTATAAAAACAATTTTTTTTGGGTAAATTTTTTTTTATTTTTCAACATAATCTCCTTGGAGCTCTATACACTTGGTCAATCGCTTTTTAAGTTTTTTTAATCCTTCAGAAAAGTGCGTTTTCGGAAGTTCCTCAAAATAAGCACTTACAGAGGCAATGACGTCTTCGTTGTCCGTAAATCTCTGTCCACCGAGCCATTTTTTCAAGTTTGGAAATAAGAAAAAGTCACTGGGGGCTAAATCTGGTGAATACGGTGGGTGTTCGACCAATTCGAATTTTAGTTCTTCAATTTTAGCCATTGAAACGAAGCATGTGTGAACTCGGGCGTTGTCGTGATGAAAGAGAATTTTTTTTCTCGCCAAATGTGGTCGTTTTTTTTTAATTTCTTCTTTCAGCTGCTCTAATAATGATGCATAATACTCACCAGTAATTGTTTTACCCTTTTCCAAGTAGTCAATAAGTATAATTCCACGTGCATCCCAAAAAACTGTAGCCATAACCTTACCAGCTGACTTTACGGTCTTTGCCTTCTTTGGAGCTGGTTCGCCTGTGGAAATCCACTGTTTGGATTGTTCCTTTGTCTCAGGAGTGTAGTGGTGTATCCATGTTTCATCCACAGTCACAAATCGACGAAAAAATTCCTCAGGATTCCGACTTATGCGCGCCAAAAGAGCCTCAGAGGCGACCACTCTATTGCGTTTATTCTCAGCTGAGAGCAAACGCGGCACCCATCTTGCCGATAGCTTTTTCATGCCTAATTTTTCATGTAGAATTGAAACAACTGCACCTATAGATATCCTTGTGGCCTCAGCTAACTCACGCACTTTTAATCTTCTATCCTTCAACACCATATCGTGGATTTTATTGATGATTTCGGGAGTAGTTGCTTCTACGGGCCTTCCTGAACGTGGTTCGTCACTTATTGATGTACGACCACGCTTAAATTCATTTACTCAGTTATAAACCGTTGCTAAGGCAGGGGCAGATGTGCCATGAACTGAGTCCAAATCATTTTTTATCTCATATGAAGTTAAACCCTTTAAATGAAAATGTTTAATTACCGCTCTGAACTCGTTTTTTTCCATTTTTCTTAACAAGCAATTTTTTTTTTCAATTGGTTATAAAAACACGTAAACTCAGAAGATGTGGACTGTGACTGCACCATATATCTAGTCGGGAGTGGTGCTGACTGAAAACAGATGATTTGGAGCGATTCGTGCGCCATCTGTTGGTCATTCTAAAGACTTATTGAACTACCCTCGTAGTATAAAAATTGAATTATTTTAATAAAAATGCTATTTTTAGCTTTTTTTATTTTAAATTATCTCTTATATTTATTACAGTGAGGAGTCATATCGAGCTACGTTGAAAAAGAAAAACGTACTTTTATTTGATTTTGTTTGAAAACAGCTTAGACATATTTTAAACTTGATTCGACCAGAGACGTCAACGCCCAAGTCTCTTATGTATAACGATTGTTTTTTATGAAATTTAATGTAATTTTATTTAGAACTTAAATAACTAGGCATAGCGCGTTTCTTACACATAAGAATTATACACGTAATTATTGTACACAATTTAGCATTGATCAAATTATATATAGATATATTTGACCAATGCTAAATTGTGCACAATAATTACGTGTACAATTATTATGTGTAAGAAACGCACTATGCCAATAACTAGGAGTAAAATGACTTCAAATTTTATGAATATTTTGTTTTTATATAACAAATTAGTGAACAAAATTTTTGAACCCTAAATCTGAGATCTACAAAAAATTTTCAATATCGGTGTACCGCTACTTTTGCGAATATTTTTTAATATTTTAAATGATATTGAAAAATGTCCTGTTTTTACACTTCAGATTCATTTTTCCAAATATTTACAGTATATGATAATTATGTTTATGACATACCAATATAAAATCTATATTAGATGCTTAGCCAAACGTCATTTATTACTCATAACTAATAGTATAGAATAGTGTCCCATTATTCAGCCACTTTAACTATTTTCTGTTAAAAGATAAACCCATCTAAAAAATTGTTACGTTAATAATTTTCTAATGATCTATGTTATTTAAAAATTCAATTCTTAAATTATAACAGTTCCAGAACCATAAAATAAATTTGTTTTCATTATATCTTTATCGGTATGTACTTCTAGGTGCTCAAACCTATATTTTCTTTATAATTTTCGACGAATTTACTAGTCGATCGGGCCTAATCGGTGAACCAGGTTCAAAGCGACTTTAAATTGTAATCATAATTACAATTAATTAATATTTAATTTAATTCATTTAACATTTATTCAATCTTTTATAGCTAAACTTGAATAATAGAACTACAGTCGAACCTCCCGGCACTGATACTCCCGGCACTGATACTGTCTCAACCTCCCGGCACTGAATTTTAGCCAGGTCCGGCCATATATATATATATATATATATATATATATATCCGCGGGGCCCGGAGCGCAAAAATTTTGTGCCAAATTCTGCGTACATTAATTTATTGTTTGAAACATAATTGTAAAAATAATTAAAATTAATAATCTAAATTATTTTGTATTTAAAAATACGTAATGATTGCACCGTACAGAAAAATTTAAAGACAAATTTAAAAATTAAAAGTTTATAAATTTTATAAATTTACAAATAATATGTAAGGGTTTTATAATTAAATAAAGTTCATTAAAACATTCTATGTTAAATTGTTATTTAATTATTATGCAATGCAGTTAAACCTAAAAATGTATAAAGTATTGTAAAGAAAATGTTTCATAATTTTATAAATAATTTTATAAAAATTTAATTATTGAACCTTTATTAAAATTAATTTCTGTTGTATTTAATCACAGTGAAGCCACGGGGGAAAGTGCCTTACGTACAGTAGATACAGTCCTGGCGCTCGACGTTTATTGTCCGGTGCACCGAACCTACCTCAGTATCAGTGCCGGGGGAGCGTTTGCCCCAACGGTATCAGTGCCGAGAAATTCGACTATATTGCAAAGCGTAAATAATGTTTTTAAAAAGTGGTCAGGGAAATACTCGATCTAGCAAAGAAGTTTGTTCACCTGCATGATTTCACTCAATAAAAAATATGTATAAGTCTATATTTAGCTAGATTTCTAGTGTTCAAACTACTTTTTTCGTTGCTTTTGATTAGTGTTTCCGAATATTAGAATCGAGAATAGAATTTTGACAAACATAAAATTTAATATTATCAAACCTTTTGTTTGATATTGCTGTCTTGGCTATACTGTATCCGTTGAGTTAATGTTTTGTTGCGCCAACAAAACATTTTTTCCGAGCAAAAATCTTCCTCTGCTGTTGCTTTTATCGAATACCTGATTTTTACTAAAAATTATGTATAACGCATACCAGATTAATCAATTTATTTTAATTTTATCGTAAAAGTCTTGTTTCAATATAACAAATGAAAATTACCTTTTATTTTTATAACACATTTATTTTAATTAATTGTATTATTACTGATTATTTGCATATTTTATTCCCTGATGCAAAGATTCGGACGGATACTGATGAGTTTGAAAAGAAACAGACATAAAATCCGGAATGGCAGAATGGATATTATGGTAACGTTCTAGGCTGTACCGGATTTTGTATCCGATTAATTACGAAAAAATTCAGATGTTTGGGGTAAATTGCGCAACATATACATCAGTTACTGGGCTAGTACCTGTAAATGTTATTATTATTGTCACAATGCAAATAGTATATTAAGCTACAAGGGCGTAAACGTACTTTTTCGCACGAGTCAACCGCGACGAGTGTGTGAAAGGCAACTTTACGCACGAGTCGCCACTTACCAGTGTTAAAAGTACTTCTGATGCCTATATCTAGTGCGTAAAGTAAGTTCCAAAACTGTTACGCATTGTTAGCCGTGCGCAAAAGTCTTTTACACACCGTTAGCTGGGCGTAAAAGTGTTTTTAAGTACTGATTGCCGTGCGAAAAATCATTTTCACACTATTAATTGTGCAATAAAACCTTTTACATACCGATTTTACGCACAGAATTGCAAAATAGTACATTAAGCTACAAGGGCGTAAACGTACTTTTTCGCACCAGTCAACCGCGACGAGTGTGTGAAAGGCAACTTTACGCACGAGTCGCAACTTACCAGTGTTAAAAGGTTTTATTGCACAATTAATAGTGTGAAAATGATTTTTCGCACAGCAATCAGTACTTAAAAACAATTTTACGCCCAGCTAACGGTGTGTAAAAGACTTTTACGCACGGCTAACAATGCGTAAAAGTTTTGGAACTTACTTTACGCACTAGATACAGGCATCAGAAGTACTTTTACGTACCGATTTTACGCACAGAATTGCAAAAAAGATTTACATATAATTATATACAAAATTATACACAATTATATACAATTATATGCAATTGTATATAATTATATGTGATTAAATATAAATCTTTTTTATTCCGGATATTTAAAGAAAATTAAAAAGATCCTCTTGTACATCAGTTCGCTTTTGTATACGTAACTCCATGCATTCTCATTTTATTTGTCATTGTCTACCTCTTACTTGATCTTCTTTTTCCTTTCTTCTGCAAACTGTTGTCTGTTTAATGGAGAAGGATCTGCGTCCTCGTCACCGAGTTAAAGTCGGCTCAGTTCAAAGAAAATATTGTCTTCTTCTCTTTCCATCTCTCGTAACATTATTTTCCAAGTACTTCGATGCAAAACTGTTCCTCATGTTCAACTAATTGAATATTATTATTTACTTATTAACGTAACAATATTATTACTATTAACTAAAACTAAATTGTTTTATTACATACAAAATATGCATTTCTTACATAGTATTATTATTATTATAATTGATTCAATTGAGTAAATAAACAATTTAATTAAATTACTGGTAATAACAATTCATCAGATTTAATGAAGTATTTTGCTTAACCGAAAAATACGTTATATTTACAATGTCGAACCTCTATTGTTCTCACAATCATGAACGCCCCGTTGAATAATCTCAAAGTCGACTCCCAGAAAAAAGCTCGTTTTCCAACGAGCATTACTTCGATTTCGAGCATTCATGCAATATGCAGTGTCCATTACCGAATCCACCCACCGCCGCCCATACAGAAATAGTGACCTTTGACTTTTTTCCCTTGTAGCCGCGTCATAACACAAAGAGAATCTGATGGGTCACGAAAACAAATCGGATCAGCAAAAAAAAGAAAACGGTTGAGTAAATTTGCCCTTGGGTGCGCGATAAATTTTCGAAGCGCCCATGAAACATTCCACAGCGGTCAATATTTCCTACACATCCTTGAATGGGAAAAGCAAAGAGAAAGTAAAAAGTCACATTGGTTACACACAAAAGACAAGTGTTGTCTGCGTAAGTCGGATCCGCGCGTTCGAAGGCGAAAGCTTCCGTTCCAAGCTTTGAGAGGAGACACCGAATACTATTAGTTTTGTTCAATGACAAATTGTTCATTTATTCAATTAATGTGACCTTTTTTAAATTTCAGCGTTTAATTTGAGTAAATTTTCAATGATTCATAATTTAGCTTTAAGGTGATGCTAAACCCTCGTGTTATTGGCAAATACGGAGAACTGCTTCTTTCATATAGTTTCAATTTTAAGAGAATATCTCTCTGGAAAGTTGTTGTTTTTGGCTCAGATAATAACGTTTCAGAGATATATTTACTCAAAGTTGAAAATTAAATGAAAATAGTGGGTTCTCGTAATTGTTCGTCACGAATGGGATTAGCATCATCTTCAATGAAGTCAAAATAATATGTGCGAACACAATATAAATATTTAATTTTTGCTATATTTATATTATATTTTTACACTTTTTTTACACATTTAATTTATAATTTACATATCATTTATTATACCTACAACTTTATAAGTTTCTGAAATTTCTATATAGATATAAGTCAGCACATAAAACTGTTTTCTAAAGAAAATAATAGATTATTCTTTTATATAGATCCAAGTGTCTGGATATATAAATATATATTTATAGGTTGCAATTAATACATTGGAATGAATAATAATTTTAGAAATCTAGTCTGGTTGCCATTAGTTTTTTCACCTCTAAAATAGCTGAAAATAAAAGATTGTGCAACATAATTTGATTTTTTCTACCATACACAATGGACGTTCCCCCTTAACAAATCCCAGCTTTCCCGCTGTGCTGCGGTCGCGACCTTCGCCTACCACAAGCCGGCAGAGTGTGCGCGAGCGCGCCGGTAATTACCGACACGCGGCTTCGTACTGACGAAATAATACACGCGCTGTACGTGTATTGTTACGTGTGCAAAACTTGGACAACTCTCGCCCTCCAGTTTCGAATATCACGGCGATGTATGGAGATGAACTGGTATAGTTCTTTGGCGAGTAAGTATATACTTATCAGGCGTGGGCGTGAGCTTGCAACTCGAATCTATAAAGTTGCAGGGGAACGTAATCGCGCATACGTAATGCCCTTAATTTTGTAGATATGTTAATTATGGTACGGGGGTTGACTTTTGATAGCACATACTTGGAATTGAGCTTCCTGGTTCTTTGAGCAAGATTTTGTTGAATCCGCTTTTCTACGATGCAGTTGAATTTCATAACTAGAATTAGTCTTGTTGAAATGAAAGATAATATACTTGGTTTGATATTACTGCAAAGTAATCTTCGTCGATTGGGAGGAACAAGCGGCTATCTCGTATGCTTATACACAACAGATAGCCGCTTATTCCTCCCAACCGACGTTTTGATGTACTTATTTGTCACCGTTTATTCTACACTAGTAAGTTTGAACTGCATTGTTGCTGCATTTAATATTGAGTCAATTCAAATAGTTTGGAAGCATGGAGGCATAATATTTAGACTTACTCGACTTACTTTTCAGATTAGTTCTAGAACTCGTGCTGACTTCATTGTTTTACGAGACTTATATAATGATAACTTTTAAATAGCATTAAAATGTTCTTTATTAAACCTTTAGTAACCAGACACAGAGAAAAGTAAAAAATAATGTTTTCGTTTCATTGTTTCTAGCTATACTTTTGTTCCAGCTTAGATTTTCTAATAGTTTTAACTGGAAAAAAATATCTATAAATATATATTACACATAATTTTTTCAGGTCTGGGCAGTTTACAAAATTTTGTAGTTAATTTTATCTAGCTCTCTAAAAAGTTTTGCAGTAAAAGTCTCATTCTAGTGATGCGGTTTACATTTTTGGAGTGAGCTTCCACTTTAAAAATATGGAAACGGTCGCTTAAGTGATATTTTCACTCCAGAATTATAGACAAAATAGTGTGTTTATATGCAGTTAGTAATAATTAACAACCGGAAATATATTTCTTAAGCGTCCAATAAATTCCTTAGGTATCCTTCTTCAAGCGAAACAAATGAATAATACAGACTTTTAGGAACTTCTGTACTTTTAGTTTTTTTATAGTTTCTTTATATAAATATACAGGTATTTTCCTTACCTTAACGATATTTGATTTTATAGCTCATTCGAAAATTATGCGCTCATATGAACACTGTAAGTACTAAGAGGTTAATATTTTGTTTCTATTTCATTCCTATCGATGATTTATATGTGAAAAAACGAAACGTATTTTCTTTTCTCTATAATATTATATTTAAATTATAATTATCAGCTGTGTTGTGCCTTTCTTGCAATGGTCATTCCGATTGTTTAAGCACGCTCGCACGGTACCAAAGAACAGATAAATTACTAGCAGCTCTTGCATCAAGCTCTTTATAATTTTCACGTCAACAGACTGGTCGACACGGCCGCAAAAAACGCTATCAGCCGACGACCGTCGCGCTAAACCCACATAACCCTCCTACGTAGCGCAAAGACGACGAGTATAATTATACGCGCGTAGTGACGTGGGCAAAATTAATAATTGGTCTTTAACACTTGAAAAGTCGCACTAGAGTCCCTCATGATATTAAGGCTCAAGTTGTTATCGAATGCATTTTTTTTACGTTGTTGCGTGATTACGAGTGTATAGCGTTAATCCCAACGACCTCTTATTGAGTGTTCAGGCATTGAATAAAAAAGTTAATACATGAGTACTTGATATCTTTAAAAGAAAGTGTTTTACCCTCTTCACGTAGGGAAAGATATGTAAAATTTGATAAAGAATTGCGATATAACTGAACCAACATCGGCATAAGTAGATAACCGTCGAATTTGATAAGACTTTTGAAGTTCTCATCACCTACCGACTGGGGCCTTATTCAGTTATTCTTTAAGGAGGTTCGATAGTGAAGTCAAAATGACGAAAGATGTTTCTAAAAATTTAATATGTCATTTTTCTATGAAGTTTACGATAGTATGTGAAATTTTAAAGTATTAGCCATTACCGTTTTAAAGATAATTGACTTCAAAGGTTGACACTTATACACGGGCTCTTATTAGAGCCGCCTGTAAACTAACAAACTTAGAGTGCGATTGTTTGAAAATGATGAGAACGAAATGAAATATAATAAACGGGGGCTACTATATATAGTAAATGATGAAAAATATATATAGTAAATGGGGAAAATGATGGGTTCCGTTGCGTCACTGGTTCTTATTAGAGAAATAATATTTTGAGCTGAAAAAATTGCCAATGATAGATATTGATATGTATTTTGCACGGATCTAAGCGACGTCATTCTTCGTAAATTCAATGAAAAAAATCATTGTATTTCGCATATCGGACGAGCTGTCAGACTAAAATTTACCATCGATAAAATACGCACGCGTGCGAAGGTTATGCACATCAAATGAAAAGCAATTAATACAAAGAAAAATAGTCCAAATTTTAATAATAATTGACTAATTTATTTTTAAAGAAAAACAACAATTATTACTTTGTAAATATTCTTTATATCTTCGTCATTCGTTGATCATTTTGCTGCTACTGTTGTTGCCCGGCTGAAAGTTTGGATGACTGTGATGTTGGAGCTGTTTAAAGCATAGCGTGTATTTTGTTGATAATCAATTCTAGTTTAAAAACTCGACCAACATTCAAATTTCAATGATTTTTTTCATTCAATTCACGAAGAATTACGACTTGAGCTCAGATCCGCACAAACTACGTATCAATATCTAGCAATATCTACCGATGAGAATCAGTGGCGCAAAGCCACCCATCATTTTCTCCATTTACTATATATTTATCCCCATTTACTGTATCTATGATGTGTGCTATATCGAGTGTTTAGAGGGACCTAAATACAATTATTTGTAGTTCATATAGTGTTTATAGACATCAACCAAAAGTAATTATTTTTCAAAAATATATTTTCATGTCAAATAAATTGAATGTTTGTTTTTATTTAACTTACTTCTGAATAAAATAGAATTAGCTATATGAAAAGAATTCTTTTTTCATTTTGATAATATTTATAATTATCTTATTAAAACATTTGACCATTTTGAAAATCTAAAAAGTAATATCCTTTGTTGTTTGAGAATAAGATTTTTACAAAATTAATAAAAAATTAACACAGAAAAATGCAGCAAGGAGAACTAAGGTTTAAAAATATATAACTTTCCAAATATCCTTAGTAAAGAATTTAAATAGATAATTCGTAATGACTGATTTATTTGAACAATATTTCTTTAATTTCTAATTAGTATTTCATAAATTTTATACGAGACGAAATTACTCGTCAGTGCTACATGTGCAAGCGGAGGCGTTATACCTGAAGCATAAGATTAAGCCTTTTATACTCAGCGTTCGTGCGCTGCTTAATCCCTGACTTTAGGCTCACGTCTCTCGACACAAAGCGTAAAGGATCTTCACGCCTTTACGAAAGAGAGCAAGAGAGAGAGAGAGAGAGCGCAGAGAAGCGTGAAACGGCTGTCGCTATATAGACAATGTTCGTTAGAGTGCGGTCTAACGACGAACTAGATTACATTCCTTGAACACACACATTGCCGTCTATGATTACGCGGTTTTCGCTGCATACCTCGTAATGGATTTTGACTCAAGGGCCCTCACGACTGTTCTATTATTACTGCCAGGTGCAAAGGTGCTTCCAATGTTGATTTAATTATATTTAAGTTAAACGAATTTCAGTTATTATTTTGGTTTTCAGTATTTAAGTACGTCGCGATTATAATTTGATAAAATAATTAATTGCGTAAAGTTTGGCAATGGATTAGGTAAAGTATAAGTTTAAATATTAGTAATTAGATTCTTCAAAATGTACAAAATTATGTTAAAATAAATTTAATTAAAAATAGATGAAAACTCTGTAAATATTTTTTATCCGATATCCTTAATAAAACAAAACAAAAAACAAATTTTTTATTAGTTTATATTAGTGTATGATTCTTAAAAAGAGTTCTTTTCTATTTTGGCGAATTATTTATTTTTTATATGATATAATTTATTAATGAATATAAAAAAATGCATTATATTATTTTAATAAAGTTGGAGATTTCAGTACTTTTGTATATGATTTACGAATTATGCGAATCATTTTCATTTATATATACAACGGCATTATAGTTTATTATAACAATGCCTTGTTTTTAACTTCCAAGATATGCTGAAGCCTAATAATAATAAGAGAAACCATTAAAATGTAAAACATACAAAAGCACATCTCTTGAAATGCTTTAATTAATGTTCTATCCTCATTAACCCCGGGCGGGAAGGACTTTCTCCTCGACGAGTAAATGCGCGGGACTTAACATCTTCAAAGACTCCATGCGCGTCATAACGCACATTGCCAGAGAGTGAGAAGGTGGAAGAGAGAGAGAGCACGAGAGACAGAGAGTCAGACTAGTGTGTTTAGGTTTCATGAAAGCACGAAGTATGGACCTTGCAACCGGTGAGGAAGTATTTTCGTGGAAAACGTAATAGTTAATGTTACAGGAAATTATGCCAGACACGTTGACAAAAAGAGGATATTTCATGACATGTGTTACGGCAGTAAAAGCCTTATCCAAAGCATAACGTACATGGTAAAAACCTGTCTAGTAAACTTTTCATTTTTAGCTGTTTAATAAACAGATAAAACAAGTGTTTGTTAACAAAATTCTCTATTATCGTTAATTATGACAGAATTTTTTAAAGTTGAAATTAAATTAATTAATTTTATATTTATTTTTCGTTGTATCTTATCAAACTTTAAATACGACTTTCAAGTCATACAAAGTTATACTAAATTATGCTAAGAAATATTAAATTATATAAATCAGATATTGAAATATGTACATTTAATGATTTTTAAATAAACGTTATAATTATTTAAAAAGGAATTTCCATTTTACACTTTATCACCTATAGGCAAGTAAATACTTTATACCAAAATATCTTTTGATTGAGTTTTCCTCTCTCGAAGCTGACTTTATTAGGGTTTAAGTAATAATACATGCGTATTTTATTGATTGTAATCACATGAATTACTCAAATGATTTAAATATAAATGAAAATCGGGGCCTGCGGCGGCTCAGTCGGTAGAGTGTCGGATTCCCACGCCGGTGACCCGGGTTCGAATCCTAGTCTCTGCCGATTGATACAAGCACCACTGTAAAAATTACATGTGCTTTGTTTACAAACACACCGCAGACCCCCGTCGTCGATTAGCACCACATGGAAGCATAAACATGGCGACGTTAAAAAAAAAAAAAAAAAAAAATGAAAATCAGCGTAACCACAGCTTAGATTAAGGAGAGGCACCGCTGATTTTTTAGCCTAGTAATATTTAAATGGCCGAAGGGAAAATGAAATTTTTGTAAACCTAATTTTTTATGAGAAATCCGATGGAGCACTCAGAAAAAATAAAGTAAATCTTTTTCCTCCGTTTTAAAAATGTTATTTTGGTTATTGACTTTTGAATTTTATCTATAGCACGCCCAGCTAAATCCATACGTAAAGCTGTTCGAAATCGTCTCAAGACCCCGCAGAAAAAATTGCTGCTCAAAATATAAAAATCTGTAAAAATAGTTTAATTTTTAGTGCCTTGCAGTCGCCGCGCCGCGCCGCGCCGTGCAGGCGGTTTGCGATAGATCCGACTAAATGAAAAGCTTTAAAAGAAAAATGTTTCTTAACGCTGAAATATAACGATTTAAGAGATTGTTGAAGTTACCTATTCGGATTTGAGAAAACAAAACAATTAAAGTCCGTATTAGTTGCATATGGGTTTATGGATCGTGAAGTCCGATAGATTCTTTTTAATATAAATAATAATTATATTTCAAAACTATACATACAATACATTTGATACAAAAAGAAACATTGCAACTAATAAGAAAACAATTTTCGAAAACGTCCGAGTTTAAATTATATTATAAATAGAATGCTTTGAGATAAAATGGGAATTTAATACAAACGCACTGTAAAATTCTTTTTCGTCTTATTTGCTGTCCACGGCCTTCGGGCAATCTAATTCTGACCGCTCGAAAAGCGACAGACGGTAAAAACTACACTGGGATGCAGAAAGTATAGCTACTACACCGTGAGTGTAGCTGAGATACAGAACATTGACATGGTAGCTAGCTCGGAAAAGGTGTAGTAGCTGCGCCTTTTTGTGTTGACAGCGCGTCTTTAAGCACAGTAGCAACGCCGTGGCGAAGACTGTTGTTGAATCTCGTAACAGTCTGATGTTTGTAAAAAAACAAAAAAAAAGTTGACTGAAAAAATTATTTTTCACGTTCAAGGTTTTCAAGAGATATATTTCAACTTCCATTTAAGTACACGCATATGTAGCTCAAAGAGTACGTAAATTCGACCAAAGTATTTGTATTTCAGATATTCCTATTATGCCTCCAATAGTCGCAATAAACTGTTATACCACCGAAGACTTATATTTTATAATTTCGAAATGTATTTTGTAATTAATGGCGAAAATTATGTAGTAGACTTTTTTCTCTAATAATAAAAACTTCCATAATTGTAATATATATGCACAATTTTATTTGAATAAAGTTTTTGACATAAAGTTTTTTTTTACCTCTTTAATTATTTAAAATAATTTTAAGTAATAGTTATTATTGGTATATTATTTAACCCTTAGCGGCCACACCTCAGCCAGGCCACATAGCGGCCACATGGGGTAACTCATTACCCCACGCACGAAAACCTAGTTGTACAAGACATATGGGTGTTTTAACACTTGTAACCGATTGTTTCATGTTTGTTGAAGTGTTCTTCAATATTTCTAATGATTTTTATCGGCCAATTTATAGATGGCGTTCTAAAAACTGGTCAAATGTTTTAAATGTTTTAGACCTCCAATTTCACTTTTTCTGAGCCTGGGGTAACTAGTTACCCCGTGTGGCCGCTAAGGGTTAATATAACCACAAAATATCTCTCAATACATTGATTTATTAAATTTTATTCAAATAAATTATTTTATTCTGAAAGCATTATTATAACTTTAAAAGATTTTAGTGGCGTTTGCGCTCTGGTCAGCTGCTCCTAAAAAGGTACAGCCAGTGCACCGAAAAAAGTACAGCCACCACGCCTTTTGAGAGCGCACCGTTCATTACCAATCTTTGCTTCCCCTCTATTCTTTTCCGGCTTACTCTGTAGACCGAAAGGAGGGATCGATACTATCATAGAGTGATGGCAGTAGCTACACTTTCTCCCTCTCATGTACGTACTTCCACGCGTATGTTGGAAACGAAGAATGCCACCCTTTACGTTCAACTCTTAAAGAGGTGCGTTACCCTTCAACACAGACGGTTCGATTTTCTTCTATCTTTAATATGCTGGAAATTAATAATATTATTAATTAATTGTAATCAAGATTTTATCAGACATTCAGCAGTAACAATTTTTAAAAATTCACTTTTTTATGCTATTCACTCGATCTATATGTCAGAAGGAAAGTATTGTTTAAATTCTTAAGATTATAATGATTCATTATACGATATTAACGCTTTACCTGGAGCTACATGGGGGTATCCACGGGCATTTTTCTTTCCTCGAATATTCATGATTTTTTCAATCACCATCTTCAATGGTTAATAACTTTGGATCGGATTAATAATTTTATACAAAACAAAGCTTAAATTTCAACTCTCTACCTAGCTACATGTACAGTGGTCTCACATTATTTACTTGCTCGTTAATCGTCTGATTGGAACGCCCCCTGATACACGCATGCAGTCAAGCGTCCCCACCGTTCCGTCCGCTATACAGAGCGCTAGTAGTGAAGTGCGACTTTGAAACAAGAGAATGGAAAGGAAAGAGGATGCACGACTGGCTCTCGCTAATGTCCGATTTCTTGGAATAGCTCTACCCCAGAGCCCCGAGATCAGGCATCAGGGAAGAATACCTATTGTTAGTTAACAGTATATTCTTATAGATCATAGTATAGTTTCTTTGTAAACATTTGGAATTTTTACGATATCTTCAAAATTGAAGAAGATAGGCAATACTTTGAAAACGGTGTAACGTCACTCCGACCGACATCCTTTGATGTTTTATAACCGTATGACGTCACTCAAAAAACCTTTAGTAAACTATAACTTTCATAAATTAAGGTTTCTTTTTAAAATATCAAAAGAAATACACGTCGGCTTAGGTTCTTTACGTAGCATAAAAAATTGTAGACTTATGGTAAAAGGTACATGTACCATTTTTTACAAAAATAACGCACATTCGAAGTAAAATAGCTCAAATTTCAAGAACAAGGGCCTATTAAACAAATCTATGGATGATAGCCAACACTTTTTGTTACCAGAAACTGCCTCTTAAAGTTTGATCTAAATTCGTTTCCCGTAGGGCGTGTATTCTCCTTGTAAGATCTTATTGAAAAAAATAGATTACTTTAAATTTTAAATAGTTCAATGCAAAATGTATATAATGTTTTAAACTACTGTTATCGCAAATTTCTTTATATTTGTTCATTCTTTTTCAATTAATTTTTTAATAATTATTATTAGTCGGATACGGTTATATTAATGTGTCTTCCCAAATTGTTTATTTAACGAATATTATTTTCTTAATTTAGGTAAGAACATAAATAAAACAATTTTTCGGCAAAGAACTCTTTTCAATAATTATTACAAAAGTTCGTGACATGTGTCAGAAAACCGATATGTAACATTCGCAATATATACCTTTAATTTCTATGTGTATTAGCAATGGAAATATAACGGTTTAATCCATCTTAAGGACGTATTACGTTAGGTCAGTACCACCGGATATTGATGCCGGATGTTGCCTGAAGCCGTTAGGCGTGGGTTCTTCAGAAACCAATTTCATGAAATTCAGTGAGACGTACAAAACCAGATCGTCGATAAGTTCACTCAGTTTTATTCGCATGAGATGAAAGTTTTGACGCTCAGGATGTTTCTTTGTGACCACGTTACTTTTACTTTCACTGATTTTCTTTCGTACATATTATTTTAATTTATTATCATCTTATTTACATAATAAAACCTATAAAAGTGCTATAGAGCGCTTATAAATAAATAATATGAACAAATTTTAAAAATATTTTTTTTAATATTTGCAAAATCTGCGGGCCAAGACAGAGTACCCGGAGTTATTGATTCAAAAAATGGTCTAACTATATATAAAATTGAACAAAAATAACTTTGATAAATTTGAACAATACCCTAACAAAAAAGTGAAAATTTTGAGGTTATATGAAACCGACTATTAGCCATAACTAGCCATTTTATTAGCGATTTTCGTTAAAATGACCAGTTTCTGATTATAAAGTGTTTTATAAATCTGACATCTCCGAGGATAATTTTTTATGAATTTTGTTAACATTATTTAACTATTTAACTTGAATTTCTTCAAATTACCAACAAAAGTTTTTTTTGTATATTTTTTCGTTTATTTCCTATGTTTTTGGTACCTCGTATATATATACATAGCTCACTGTTTACCAATTGTGACTTCTGAGGTCGATTTTTAAAGCGCAAGTGTAGTGGTACAGCGGCACGTGCTTAGATTTTCACTAAAGTGATGTCTCGGTCGTTAATAGTCTGTTAAAAAGTAAATAGTAACTTATAATAGTGACGGTTTTTATGAGGACAATTTTGTCCCGAACACCATGGTACATAAAATGATTAGGATTAGTATTTTGTTTATCTTTTTGGTGCATATTAAAGTGATTTTAATCGATTCGGCATGACACAACCACCGATTATACGAAATAGAGACGGTACCCTGCTTTGCCCCGCACACCGTTTTTCCCCACCTTTCTCTATATTATTATGCACATAAATCTGTTCGTGTATATAGGCAAGAATCGTACAGTATGACAACCCAACCATAGCTATTTTGGGTATAACTTTTATTTGAAGCCGTAAAAATTAAAATTCTAAAAAAGGATTTGTTTCTTGAATACTCCTCTATCATGAAACAGATTGGCTGGGGTTAAATTCGAGCATAAATATTAATTATCTATGTAACTGTAAAAGTTACGATTTGAGATTTCTAAAAAATGTCGTCCAGTATGACAAATTATCATTTTTATTCAATTTTGAGGTCTAAATGATTTATAAGGGTATTTACAATATGTTTGTAAGTAATAATATACTATATTTATTAAAAATATAACTTTATAAACTACAATACTGCATATTTACTAAAATATAGTATTTTAGTTATAAATATCGAAAAATTACAAATAACACTTAATAAATGTTTGGATATTATATTCAACACACATGACAAGTCATAGTAGACATTTTTCTTCTGAAAAAATAAAAGTAATTTTTTTATATTTTACCATTCAATTGACATATGTCATACTGTACGATAATCGCACTTGTCATACTGTACGCCGTGTACATTATAGTGTTTTAGGTTACACTGTACGGATAATGATAATTAAAAGTCCAACGACGTCTTAATCGACTTATGTTAAAAAAAGGCGTTAATAAACTGCATCGCAACAACGATAATTATTCAAATTGACCATTGTGGAGGTATTCGATACATACACAAGGAAAATTAACGAGACCACATTCAATGTCACATGTGTATATAATACACCTTATAAAACGAAGCCTCCGATCTAGTTTTCAAGAGATAAAACAAACTACGTAATTCAGTTACATGTAACATTGATATGATTATTAAGTTCTCAATGTTTTGGATCGGTTCTTTTTATCACACAAAGCGGCTGTCTGTAAGTCAACTCTATCACCTCCAATCGTACAATAATAAACAAATTCTTCTGTTTTGGTGGCGCATATTCGAAGATGTCATTTAGAATTACCAAATTTTACACGAAGCTGAGCTCTTTCAAAATATCTACAGACTGTAGGATTAGATATATTAACAGCTTATAAAATAGTATCAAAGACACTAACTACATTGAAAAGTATTCGAAATGATTTTATTATCGTAAAACGGCAAAGTTCTAAATTCGTAGGTTGGGCAAAAAATAGATTAGACCAAAAAGTATATGATATTACTGTAAGTAATTCTTTTAAAACGGTTAGAATTCGCAGGAAAAAAGTTAGACAGAGAGGCTTGCTATGACGCACCGATTTCAAATTCGGGGGAAAAATTTAGAGTACAAGTTTATGTAACTGCTTTAGACAGTATTATAATTAGCATCGAAGAGAGGTTTAATAACGACGAAGAATATTATGCAGACTTGAGTTTCGTTAATCCAAAAAAATTTTGACAATTTTTCCAAGGAATTTTTACCTTCAGTGCTAGAAAATCTAAGTCAATCGATGATGGAATTTTACTCAAACTTTTCTAAAATTGCATTAATAGGAGAACTGAAAGATTTTTCAAGTAAATGACGGCAATTAAAAAAATGTCTCATAAATGAATATAACGAAAGTAGTGGTTATACTGAATCTAATTTATTAATCCGTTAATACGATTTAAGAAAGAGAGTACTTTATTATTAAAAGAATTATATAATATAAGTGACTAACTAGCCTTCTTAAAATTTGTATGAATGTAGAGTAAAAAACCTAATAAAAATTCCAGTCCGCCAGTCCGCCAGTCCGCCAGTCCGCCAGTCCGCCAGTCCGCCAGTCCGCCTATGTATTTGACGGTCTGTTTGTTAGCGTATCTTGCAAGAACAAATTAACGGATTTCAATACAAGTTTTACTAGAAGATAGCTTAGATCCTGTTATAGAATATAGGCTACTTTCTATCTCAGTCGAAGGATCTTACAACAAAATTAACCCCCCTGCGCTAGGCACACACATTTCGTGTTTCTACACACGAAATCGCTTACAATTGCAGGAATTATGTATTATGGGGATTTATTTTTCATTAATTTTTCTTAAATTTACAACATTTTTCATAAGAAACTGAACTGCTAAATCACTGTAATAATATAGGATAGAACTTGGGCTTGATTTGTGGGGTCACAGACCTTTTAAAGTTACGTAGATCAAAAGTTATGAACAAAAAGGTCAAATATATTCATCCTTCTGACTATGGGAACAACTCTGTTTGGACCAACATATTTGGATTAAGGTGATGCTAAAGCCACCTGACACCGACAAATACGAGGAACCACTTTTCTCATTTAATTTTAAATTTTTAGCAAATATCTTTATGTAACGTCCTAATCAAAAACAACAATTTCCAGAGAGATATTTGCTAAAAATAGAAAATTAAATGAAATAAGTGGTTCCCCGTATTTAACGGTGACAGGGGGTTTAGCATCACCTTAATGCACAGGAGGGTCAATAAACTAGTATAGGTACGAAAATAAAGTTACTTTTTATTTATCCTAGCCTTCTCTTGCAAATCAAAACCAAATAAATCAAATATGTATACATCAAAAACTATATAAAAAATCTGCAGAGAATAGTTACGAAAATGATAAAAAAGGTTGTATTTTACTTGTTTCTTTTAGACTATGTAATATAAGTAAAATATTTCTAATATGCAGAAATGATCTTGTAGTATCTGTATTACATGTGATTATCAATCACTATTACGGGAATTTAACATGGGCATTGAGGAGATGCGCGGTAAAATAGTATAAGAAAAATTATACCGTTTCTTCAGAGATTGCAAACTAGTGCATGATGCATTTCTAAACACCTCTCAATTGTAGACTAAAAACAATGATCATTGATACAGTTACTCGGTCCCCAAGTGTACAAAATAATTTTTCATACAAAAGAAAATTAAAGTAGAAGAAAGAGCTTTCATTTGAAACGTGCTTAATGACAATTCACGAAATTCAGTGATTTTTTCGTGTTTATTCACTATCTTTTATCTGTTATAACTTTTGGAATAGTTAAAATTTGTTACGGCAGCATGTCTCGAAATAAAGCTCTTTTATTGCGTAAATTTTCATTTGTATATAATATGGCGCTTCTAGTTCGTTTCGAACTATTTTGAGAAGAATTATTACATACACATGCACGTGCATGTATTCAAAGCAGCGCAGTCAAAACCGATGCCCGACCCGTGTAAAAGTATATCTATATATACCATAAATGTGTAATGCCAGGCGTCGCTTTTGGCTACACGGATTCAAAATCTCCCACATACGCTCACGTACACACACACATACACATACTCAAACATACAAATGTTTGTGGCTAGTGACTTGTATTAAGCTGCTTAGCAAACTCACACAGACTGTGTTTGTTTAATTTAATCTCAAACACTTTCTAACCTATTTATAGAATGTATAATCCTGAAGGTTTCAATCTATTATTTATATTATTTCTAAAATTATATATCTAAAGTTCGTTTGTCACAATAAAGATTAGAATGATCTAATCAAACATGTATCAGCATGCTGAGTGGTCAATACTTTTACGAGCCACGATGAGTAATGTTATAAAATAATAACTGTGTTAATTCAGTTGAAATTCTTATTTTTTATTTTATTCTTCAGCATCATAATACAAAGTTATATATTAATCTACTGTTGTTAATATTCCTGATAAATCATCTATTTTCACGCAAATCCTCATTTGACATTTAGTATTCTTGTTGTTTTCTATGTAAGTAGTAAAATATAAGAAATATTTAATTTTATTACTTTTTTTACTTTAGCGGAAATGACCCGGAACGATCAACTTGAATTAAAAAACAACTTTTTTATTTTGATTCGTAAGTATAATTTGATTTAATTCAAAAGTATAATAAAAGTAAAAGATTTTTGTTTTTCTGACATACAGTTAAAATTACTAATATTCAAATACTAAAGGTTTAAACTTGTTCTTAACGTAAAAAAACCGTAGCCACTTCATTGGAACTTAGCTTCCTCAAATTTGCTTAGACAGCCCAATATGTAATAATTAGTTCTAATATATAAATCTGAACACCTCACTTAACTTTTCTCTCCATTACGTTTTTGCTTATTCCTTTTGGTCAAAGTAGTTAGGTAGCAAGGAAGGTGTAGGCTAGAACTGGGCAAAGAATGTATGATTTGGTTAGCGCGTCGATCTCATCCCTGTCCATCCTCATCCGGTACAAAGTCCTTACAATCTTGTCAAAGAACTTAGCCAAGAAATGATTTTACTCCAGTTATCATGGCACATAAAAAAAGTTTTTCT
The DNA here is from genome assembly GCA_949152435.1 of Gastracanthus pulcherrimus. Classification (NCBI taxonomy): domain Eukaryota; kingdom Metazoa; phylum Arthropoda; class Insecta; order Hymenoptera; family Pteromalidae; genus Gastracanthus; species Gastracanthus pulcherrimus. The sequence goes on from OX424576.1 coordinate 41,597,140, forward strand.
TGAAAAGATTATCCGTAGGACTCTCAAAATTGGAGTACAATTTAATATTGTCCGCATACAAAAGAAGGTTGACATGCTTAATCATCGGCGCAAGGTCATTTATGTATAAACAAAAAAATAAGGGCCTAAGGTGGGACCCTTGCGGGACACCAGAGGTAATATTTACCGGTGCTGATACGCAATCGTAAATCCTAACAGATTGTGTTCGATTAGTTAAGTAAGACGAAATTAGCTTAAAGATTTATCCTCGTATTCCAAAATTCCAAAGTTTAGTAAGGAGGCGCACATGATTAACCTTATCAAAAACCTTTGAGAAGTCAGCATACACAACATCAGCTTGCAAATTATTGATCAGCGACTCAGAAAGAGAATCATTAAAAATAATGAGGTTAGTTAATGTGGATCGACCCGCACGCTCACACACACAGACACATATATACACACAGACATACATACACACATACACACACTGTCTCGCAGACGCATCCATGCCGACATTTTTTTAAACGTGTATTATGATTACAAATACAATACAACAAGTTTTCCTTAAATGATCGGCATAATCTCGTTTAAACTTAAATAATGACGTAAAAAATGTAAAGTTTTTTGGGTAACGGAGACATGCTTCTTTTGTAATAAAGTGATTTGTTGGGTTTGAAAATTCATTTCAATTCTTGTTCAACGGCTAATTAGTGAAATTCTACTACGTTCATCAAATGTTACTACAAACGCGGAGTAGAAACGCAAAGTTATAATTGCAAATTAATGAACCTCCACTGACGGCAATGAAGTGTCACTAACTCGGCTCTGGTACGATAATATTCAAAAGCAAAACATAAATTTTCAAGACCTCTATCGCACGAATGCGGAAGTCCATTGGACAGTCAGGCATTTCCATCGCGCAGCATTCTCGAGTGATGGAAAATCGATGGTCCACGGCGAAAAAAAGCATAAGAAAGCGCACGATAGCGGAAAAACGAGAGAAAGCCGGCAGCGGCCCCTAAAGGTCAGATTTGACGTTGTACGTAGCGAAGCATACGCAACTAGCTCTGCGTAATCCATCCCGTTGGATTAAGTCAGCGCTGCGTTCGCGACAGATGAAATAAACCCCGTGGGTGGACGCTAGGACGGCGATGACTATACTCGCGCGCCGCAAAATGAGTTGCAGATTCGTCGCTCTCGCCACGTCCAGCCGCGTATTTACATGCTAAGAGTGAATTAATTATCGATGCACGAGTTGCCTCGACGCCTGAATATTCATGGCGCACCAATCAGTGCGCGATAGCTTAATTATTCAGACGGAATTCTCGCGTAGACGCGCGCGCGAAACTACGAGAGGCAGAGCTTAAAAAGGGATTCGCTATTGCCCTTTGTATGACGGATCAGATCTGCAGCTTGGGACTGTACTTTAATCACTTTTTTTTTATTTAGAAAAGGAAGTATATATGATAGTATAGAGATGATATATTGATAATATAGAATTCTACCTCGATTATTATATAACCGTTTTGATTTATTGTCATTTAATGAGAAGAGCGATGATAATGCTACAATAAATTGTTAAAATGTTAACTAAAAATTAAACGACGTTAAAATCATAAAATATTATCATTTGAGCATTATAAATTTCTAGCTTAATGCTTAAATTATATTGTTTCGTAAACGTATATTATGTCAGTTTTATCTTCTATACCTTTACTCTTATTCTGAACCCTTTATACTCACAAATGCCGTAGGCCATCATTAAAATAATAATTTTCGGTCCGTTTTTCTCCACGCTTCAAACAATTTCTGCTTTTTCTAAAAAAAATTTCAATTTTAACGTGAAAATCAAAATTTATAAAAATGAAGAAATGCTGAAAATCTACTATAATAGAATATATTATAATAATCTAATAATTACGGTCAAGATTTTTATTTAAAAAGATATCTAGAAAATTTTTATTTATATTCTGAAAGAATATTTAAAAAATAATCCAAATAACGATTATAGAAATTAGTATCTTACGCTACTAAATCTAAATAACTTATAGCAGATAACGTACGCGTCAACAAGAAGACAAATGCAAATGTCCAAACAAATGCTTGAAGCGCAGCTTGATCCTCTTGAGTGCAAACATCTTAACGTTTCAAAGTTTCCCTGGCCGCGAGCCACCACCGCGCACATTCTCTCTCTCTCTCTCTCTCTCTCTCTCTCTCTCTCTCTCTCTCTCTCTCTCTCTCTCTCCTGTCATCTACATCTGCGTGGGGCATTTCACAGCGGATTAACCCGTACCCGGCGAAGATGAATTCCGATGCTCGCAACCCAGCGTCGCGTCGTCGCGGCCTATCAAACTCGCCTATACACGACATTGCGACTTCGGATCGTCTCCGCCCCTCCCCGCGCCCTCGTACAAATGCATATTCAGCTCCAGCTCCAGGTCCGACGAGCCGCGTTCAACTGAATCTTGCATTTGATTATCCCACTTCCGCGCGCGCGCCTGTCCTGCGCAGCATCAGCGCACCAGCTGCATAAGCCACCCAGTATATAGAGTCCCGACGGAAACGCGCAGGCCGGTCTCTGTACGCATATGCGCTACCTGGTACACCATGCGACTAGCTATATACTGTCTGTATACATATACGAGAGTTGTTCGCGTGCATACAGATCGGACATGCCTACCCCCACCCCTATCCAGGTTAAGCTACGTATATATACAGTTTGCCGAGGCGTAGCCAGCTCGGAGTATAATATGACATTGCGTCGGTGATGGTGCGCGAGGCGAGCCCCGGGAGAGAGAGAGAAAGAGAGAGAGAACAGATCGCTGAATGCGGCTTGCTTTGCCCCGGAAAACGCTTTATTCGCACAATGGGATGTAGTTTGGGTAAGCGAATGCAAGTTTAGGCGAGGGCTGCGCTATGCTGCGGTAAGAAAGTCACGTAGGGACGAGGGTTTCAGTTTAGTGTCAGGTAAATATTAGTTTTTCTTCTGTTAGAGTGTAAAATGATTTTCTTTTACGAGTTTATTCATTTAGTTGTTTAACAAAAATGTTATAGTATACTGTACAAAAGAATCCTTTTTGTTATGCTAGAATTTGAAAACTAAAAATTTAGAGATACAATACAAAAAATTTTCTTTCTATTCTTTTTCTTTTCTTTAATATTAACTCTCGTCGAAAATTATCCAGTTTTATCGAAGCCCTCGATTATTTACCATTGAAAACGAAATAGATCTACGTAGTTCTAAATTATTTTCTATCAAGGAAGCAACGCTTTATTAACAAGTTATCATTTTTATTTTTTAATATAATTTATAAAACTAATATTAGAAATTATAGTTAAAGTAATATCAAGAAATAGTTTATTTATATCATTAATATTTGTGTTCATCTGTGAAAAATTTTTGACGGAATTAGATTTTGATCGATATAAATTAGAATATAAATAGTATAATATAGTGTTAAGAATATAGTGTAATCTTTAGTATATAGTGATTATATAGATGAGTTTGTTAAGGTTAGTTAATACTACGTTAAATGAGATAATACTATGTTACCATACAAATTACGCGATATCATATAATATACGGTCTGAAACTACAATAACAATTAAAAAAGAAAAAAATTGTAATAAAAATTATCGTTGTTTACAATACCTATATTTAAAAAGTGATTTTTGCGTAACTATAAGATACGTATGAAACGTGAAAATAACGCTTGCTTAGACCAGCTACATTTATACCAAATTCTACATACTCTATTTATACCATTTATTTATACTAGTTCTAGTACATATATACATGTATATATATTTTATATTACAATATGAATCTGACAATTTTTTATATTTTTCCTTTACCTTATAACCAATGTTGGATTTAAATTCATGACATTTGTTGTCGATTACTTGTCCGATACTTGAAAAAATTTTTGACAAAAGAGAAAATATTTTAAGTATTTGAAAAGCATCAAACTGATATGCATGCTCATAATATTCCTCGCTGTTATAGCCTCGGGTGCAATTTCTCCTGGGAAGTATATTTTATAAAAATGTTATTCAATTCATAGTGCTACTACGTCATATAAATTTATAACATATTCCTCGAAAAATGTGAACTTATTCCTCATGTGCAGCGCAAACTTTGATGTTTTTTCCCTCTATTTAGCTAATGAAATATTAAGCTTATTTTCAGTCTGAAACATAAAAAAAGAAAACCATCTCTACAAAAAATTAGAAAATCTCGATTTTAAAATATTTAACACCTCGCGAGACGAAGCTCCGAAGCTCTCCTCCGCAAAACTAGCATCAAGCGCATAACGAAATAAAAAACCTCCTTACTTCTGCTAAATCAACTGGCATTGTTGCCTCGTGCATTTCGGGCGAGCGAGCATCTCGAAGCGTGTAGAAAAAAAGCGGACTGCACAGCCCGGAACTCCGAAAATTTTTTCTCGCGCGCGTGCTCGCTTACTTGCTTCTTCCATTTTGCGCGCTGTACCCTGGCAATTCCCGCGCCCTGCGCTATCTCAATAATGCAGCTCGATCGTAGGTACGTATATATATATATATATACATGCCCATACGGACACCCGCAGTCGGGCACGCGGAAACGAAACTGAATTAGGAATGAGAGAGCCGGTCCTATCTTCGGGACATGCCCTGCTCTGCTGGCCTCGTATATACAAAATCCCCGAGACCTCGCGAAAGTTCTTTCTTAATCGGCCGGCTTTCTGAAAAATTCGGGCCGCTAGCTATGTCTCCTTCTTTCTCGAGAAACGAGAGAAGGGTCTCGCAGGTGAATTTATCTCGTGGACAAGGCAGAAGCGAACGGACCTTGGAGTCTTTATGGGGAATTTTATCTTCTTTTTTTTGGATGGAAAAGACACACTAAGGAATTCATGTTTATGTATTATGAAACGCGGTGGTATTCGGGCGTTAAAAAAAGATTGATGCGAGGTATTATTTAATGGAGGGGATTGATTTTAAATATTTAAATATAGTAATGGGATCCTCGAATATATACTCGGACTTCTGATAGAATACTTTATTAACGTGTTCTTGTTACTGAAATATTCACTTGAATAAAACATAAAATCTGAAAATTTTCGGAAGTAGGAAAATAGGTTATTGTATGTGTCGCTTATGAATTAACGATCAATATTGAATTTTTTGGAATCAATGAAAAAATGCAAGCGTATAGTAGTAGTACACTTAATTCCATGAAAAATACAAAATGGAACGCGTGTTTATTTACACAAAAAAGTGCATGAATACTTTGAGAAAACCACTGCCAATTCATTGGCACTTATCGTCCTCTAACTAAATAAATTGTTCCAATATAAATTTCTTTATTCTAATATATTAATTTTAAAATGATATATTTCTTTCTAATTAATAGATAAAAAAAGGTGTATTTTTTATCATTAATTGTTTATTAAAAGATAAGTTACAAAAAATTATAAGCTTATGATCATAAATGGCATTATAAATTTAAAATTATCGTAAAATAGAAAAATAGTCATAAAACAAAAACGAATAGAGGAATCTTTATTTTTTTCTAATTTTGTATATTCTTTTATTCTTTTTATTCTATTACTTTCCAACCTGTATACCCTTTCGGGTTTTTACAGGATACCTCCACCACCTATGTGTGGAGGTATTTGATCCTAACACCCCACCTTCCCCACACCGATCCCGCATTCTCCCAAGTTACCGACATGGCAGATTTCTACCTATGCCGATAACCTGTGACGGAGGAAAACCCCGTAGAAAAAAACCTCCGCCAGAATCAGTGCGCAGTCTGCGTTCTTTTCCGGTAGGAAACAGAGAGAAAAAATCCTCGATCTGCTCCCACCGCGAATCAAACCCAGGCTGTTTAGGCGAGCGTAACTCCGCTAGCTAAGGCGTCCGCCTTAACCAACTGAGCTACGCAGGCCAATCATTTAATAAAAAATGACCGCAACAAAGAGATAGTTGAAAGCTGTCTATTACAGCTCTATTTGTTTTAAAGATTTTCATATGTTTCGGAGATATCATTTAATTAAAACTGACTTTCGTGTATAACAACAGAAGGGAGATAGATAATAAAAAATTTCGTATCAGAGAAGATAGGAAATTTTATGCTCTTTCAAATTCATTTATACTGAAGCGATCAATTTATTGCTAACATACTAAAATAATTGACTTCATCGATTTCAGAATAACGTAAAATAGAAAAATCGTTGTAAAACAAAAAACAGTCGATGATTCTTAAAATTTCTGTTAATTCCGAATTCACATTAAGAAATGAAAAAGATGAACCTCAGTTGGCAAAAAATGACCGCGCCGTTCCCGAGATATAAGCGATCAAATAAAAGTTTGAAAAAAAAAACATAACCTCGTATATCTTGAAAAATAAAACTCCTCATGATCTGCGCAAAGAACTTAGCCAAGAGATAGTTAAAAGTTACATTTCTGGAAATTTTCAAAAAGTATAATGCCGTTTTACTCATTTAAAACGTTACTGAATATTGTACTGGATGTTACTGATCATCTCAATTTTTTTCAATATATTTCCATGATATATAAAAGAAGCATGACATTTCCGTGTATAACGGAAAAAGGGAAGTAGCTTATAAAAAATTTCGTATCGGAAAAGATAGGTAATTTTAAGCTCTTTCAAATGCATTATCACTAAATCGATGATATTATTTCTAAGGTATTAAAAGAACCGAAAAACTAAAACTCAATAATAGAAAAACCGATAAAAAATAAAAACGCATCATGAAGGAAAAAAAATTGTTTGAGCCGCCTTCCTTAAAAAAAATGCGCACGCACGCATGTACGCACGCACGCACACACATACACACATACGCACACGCACACACACACACACATCCAGACGGACATTTTCTAAAAATAGTGTATTTTGATTCTAATTAGCCAACAAATATTTCTAACAAGTTAAGAAAACTTTATTTTTACTATTACAAAGTTTTTTTTAGGAGGAAGCAAAAGTACATATTTGCTCTATCTAGAACTGCACACTATTTCCTCGCTCTCTCTCTCTCTCTCTCTCTCTCTCTCTCTGCACAAAAGCAAAACATACAGTCCGATTCTCTAGTTCATGCTGTTCGTATTATACATCCCTTGGGTCCATCAGTCAATTGACTGTCAAAGAAAGGCCTTGATCCTCGGTTATCCTCTCTTTAAGGATCTAATATCGTTGAGCATTGACAGGATCTTGGTCTCATGTAAAACTCTTCCAGCCGACCGAACGGTAACAAGAGCCTTTCGAGAGCTTCTGCGCGTCATTTACGACTTTCAACGGACGTTCTTGTCGACAGGCTGGCGCGGTGTATATATATGTACAGCCGCGTTACGTCGTCGTCCTCGGTCGCCTATGGCTGCGACGGAATAAAAAGGTTACCTTTTTTCGCTGTATCTCCGAAAATATTACACCGTGCGAGACTGTGGCTTAGTAAGTCACGGCTCGAGCTATGTTTTGCGCCACCTTGCGATGTTTCTATAGGATTTTTTTTCGGAATGTTGTACTTTTGATATCGTGTCTTGGATGTCGTATGTTGATCAATGCTTTGGCTCAATTTGCGTTTTCAATGTTCTATCTTCATAATCGTAAAAGTAGTATAAAATAATTTGAAAAAGTAATAATTATAATTATTAAAGTATTAGTTTCAGTATCAAGAATATTTAATAATGATAAATAAAGTAAACACTAGAGTAAAAAAAGAAAATAATTGAATGTTATTTTAATTAATAATAATAATTTGTGAGAATGTGGTTTTTGAAGGTAAATTCGATTTATAAACAAAATCCAAATTAAGAAAAGCGGCAATAAATATGAATAATTTAAATGACCTTTAAAGAATATTTAAGGAATACAACACGGTCAAAGTTTCAATATACCAGGGATAAGTTAGTATTTATTATTCAGATAATTAATATTTCTCATATTATTATTCAAAGTATTACTATATCGATTAACGCATGCCTGACCAAGCCTAGTGATCACTACTTACATTATTATATTATGCAAACTATACGTATTTAACTGCATCTTTATCCCGTTAATAGACACACATTTGTTAAATAATCTTATATCACTGGGTGGCCTAAATCAGCACTTAAGTTATGCCTATCTGTGGTTTAAGTAGTCCAGTATTGCACCGTGTGGTTAGCGCCCGAGCGTAGCGTGACAGCGGATTTAGGCAAGCAGTGCTATAAAATTATATACGATACCCGTAATGTACTATTACGCACTTTTGAAACACTGTTTCAGCATTTTTTTAATAACTAAAAAATAATTATTTAATTTTTTTCCTTGTCTTTTCGAAGCTTAAACATATTTCTTAAGTGGACAGATACATCCAGAACTGTTCGTTTGTGTAAATCGAGTTCATACCCAATTCGACAGAATCGAAATTTTGAATCGGATTCATTTGTCCGATTCATTTGAATCTACACTTTCAACCACGGTAAATATTTGTGGTCGATTTTACAGACATTCGGCTATAATAATGTTTAGAATTTGTGCAAAAAGCCCCTAAAAATGTTTAGGCCCCCACGCGTGCAATATACGATTTCTTTAACTACCCACCGTAAAGTTCGTACTCTTTCACCACCGAAGAAGGATAAAAGTGCTACATATTTACTCCTTAACCTCACTCTAGTTCCCGGCACCACGCGCTGTTTGTGCGTAGCGCTGGGGGACTAGAGTGGAGGCAGGAATTAATGTAACACTTGTTTCCCGACTCGGCGGGGAAGAAGTACTAACTTTACGCTAGGGTGTGTTAAAAAAACACAATTCTATTATCATTTTTTATTTTAAAATTATAGCAACTATTTATTTATATCTAAAGTTGCTAAAGCATAAAAAGGCGAACGGATTCGGTGAGATTACAGCTGCATAAACACATGCTGACATATATACTTAACAGACACACATCCATACAGACATTATTAGAGAAAAACATATTTCAATTCCGAGTATTTCATCCCTATTATCATGAATCGACCTGTATTCATTCATTATCATGAAACTTTCTGAATTTGCGGCAGCAAATTTGAGTTAAATTATTTCTTCGTGGTTACTTCTTTTTCGTTTCCCAAGTGAATTTAATTAATTTTATGTACGAGGATAAAATAAACATTATTTTTTCATTACCTTAATTAAATTTAAGATCTGCTAATTTACAATTTTATCACGGATGATGATTAAGTTGAGTCAATGAGTATTGGCATCATAACGTCGTATCAACCTCATCATCCTGGCATCAGAAAACAATTGAATATTACAAACTATAATTACGCTCTAAATACCCAAAAATAAAATACAATATCATTATTATCGATATTGATAACAATTTTACTATGGGCATGAAATTAATAGTATTAATTAATTTAACTGTATTTTTGCTCTTCTATAATATGAGTGACACAAGTGCAAATTGTGCAGATACTGTAGAAATAGTAACATCGTCATATAATTTAATTACATACACAATAGAAGTAAATGATATCAAATATCGTGTAATAAATCAAACGCAAGCATCCCACTTTTTCCGGCATAAAACAACAGCAGCAGCAGCTGCGAAGGCACGCCCGCATTCCTAGCCTCTCTACATTAATTTACAAAGCCACTCGCCTCGCAATATCGCGCCATGTGCACATCGCGTCTAGACTATCGCGCGAGCGTGCGACCTAGAAATCCGGCACTCGAGCATCTTTCACCGGCGGATCCGTCAGCCTTCGCCGCGGCGCGGCGATAACTCGTCCGCGCGGTTAATAAACGTCTCGCGCAAGCGGCGAAAAACGCGCGCCAGCCAGCCAGCGTAAATTTGCGTATACACAACGTACGAAAGAACAAGCGCACCACCGCGAATGATTATTAATCGGGAGATCCGCGCTCTGACCCAAATACGCGTCGAACTTCCCCCAGCTGTCCCTCAGCCGCTGCAAATTTCGAGGCTGCCACGGGTTGGGCAACAAGGCCTGGCGCGCGTGGGGGATGCGTAGCGCAGGATTTATGCGAGTCCTGCAGGACGGCGAGACTGCGCGCGCTCGCGTTCGAGTTACCGTCTGAAGGCTAATTGACGAATTTCGCGCTGCTGCAGCGCGCCAATGGCGAGGAGGGCAAATTAGCTTGAGCTTCTGGCTTGCGCACTTTAGCGCGGCGCGGGGGCGTCCGCGGGAGCTGTAATGGACGCTCCTACCGCACGATGTATCGGATTATATCCGTTGCGCGGAAAATGATGCATCAACGCTGACGCTGCGTATATAGCGCCTCCGACGGTGCACAGGAAATGAAAGGCGCGATGCCGGGGCGCGGAGCAGCGCCCGAGGCTGGGAAATTAAATGCAGGTCGGGGGAGGGTACTGCGCAGCTGTCTAGCTTATTGCGAGAGATACGCGGGTGAATATTTTGAGCCGCTTTGAAAAATACTTTCTTGATTTGACGAGACGTCGTGAGGTTTCTTGCATTGAGTGTTTTGAGAAAGAAAATCATAAATAAATTGGGCATTTGTGTGATAACAGAGAGTTTGTGTACTTTTGATGTATCAATGAGAAAGCTTTGTATAGCGATGATTTTTCATATTCCATGTTCCCCAGATTGCTTAATCAAAAAAATGAGGATTTTCAAAAATGTCTAACTGTATGTCTATGCATACATATATGCGTATGTATATGTATGTGATCAAAATTGTATTCACCATATTCGCTTAAATTCTACGGACATATGAGATATGATCTAACTGTTTAAAACTCATTAGATTTTGGAGCTAATTGCGGATAATATTTAGTAGCTATTTTAGTAATATCAATAGTTTTAAAAAATATCATTTTTTTTCTTTTTTTCGACTAATGTATAAAATTTATGCATACATTAAATATTTTCATTTTATACTTTTTATGGGACACATGTTTGCGTAGCATTATTATTTTTTATGACGTACTGATAAACCGTATATTATGTACAATGATTTATATTTATGGTATTATACTACATAATTTACATAAATTATTACTTTAGCTATATAAATATCGATATTTTTATGTAACTACATTATTTTAATTATAATTCTGAATTAAATGGCGATATTAAATTGTGAAATGAATTTGAAAATTGATGTCAAGGTTCAATATAATAAATAATATATCTTAACAGTTATATCCTATTTTATAGCTTGCATTATCAATAATCCATGGAATATAGCCATTACTGACTTATGTTTACAAAGTACTTCGTATTCATAAATAATAATGTAATGTAAAAGTTTTATCAAATCAATAATACGTTTATTGAATAATATTAATAAATATTAATAATCATTGCATACATCTATTATTTATACCTACACATGATCACATGATGTTTTTACAAAAATACCCCACTGTAAAACTCAAACTTTCATCTCCAATAAAATGCGCGCAATAACGCGCTTCGATAACTTCAACGATTGAATTTCTATATTTTTTGCAACTCCGCTCCTGCACGCTGCCTGCACCTCTAATTAATATCAATTTCAGTCCCCTGTCTCCCTACATGTTCCCCCGCTTAATTAATTTTTAATTAAAATCCGCGGTCGACGAAACAAACGAAAATCCAACGTAGGTACACACGCACGTTGTACCCCGCCGCACCTTTGTACCCATCACGAAAACGTCCACTCTTTTCCCTCGCGATAAATTGCATGGCTCGCCAGCTACTACACACCCTCCCCGCTCTCCACCACCCAGATACAGACCACAATCTAGCTATACTACACCTAAGTATACTTTCATCAAAAGGCCAGCCACCGCACAGAGTAGAAAAAAGAGACGCGCGCGCAGAAATACGCTAATGATAATTGTTCCCCGTCGTAGAAGCGCTGATGCAGCTCGAGACTGCCCCACCTTACTCGCTCTGCAGCGTACGCGTATATCCAGTGCACCTCTGCGCTCGCTCTATAGTCGCTGGGGGATACATCAGGCGGGAGCCCGTAAAAACCGCGGCCCCCCGTCGGTTCCTTCCGAGAGGAAGAAAAGTGGGACGCGCAGGACTTCGCCGGCGCGCCGTCATCGTCGCCAGCTCCCTCGAGCGCGCGAGCTTCTCGCAGGACTTGACCCGCTACGGGAATGGGATGCGAGCTTCACCCTGCATGCGCGCCCTTCCGCGGGCTATGTAACGTATTCGAGGCGCGGGAGTTTTTCGTACTCGGTGTCGCGAGTTCTTTTCTGCCGCGGCTGCTTTACGACGCGTCGGCGGTTTTAGTTTATTTTACACTAGGGGATCTCGCGTGTGTGGTGCCGGAGCTCGTGAGGAGCCTTTAGTGGGCGATTTACTGAGTGGATAAATTGCTCGATATGGAGTGGTTGTGTGTTATCTTGGGTGTAGGATATAATGTTTTATAGGTTTTGTAATTATTTTGTGTAATAAGCTATTTACCATTTTTATACACTAAGATTATTCAGATAAATGAAACTCTAAACATAGACAATGATCGACAAAAATATACTCGATTCTTTCAATCTAAATTTAATTTTTAAATAATATGTTTTTTAAGATATCAATCCCATGATAAAAATAGATATAAGTAAATAATACTGTTTACATATACTTAATATAGTCAATAAGTTGAAACACATTGAGTTGGTCATTTCGTCGCAAATAAACTTCCTTTTATTATTTTGCAAATACAATGAGAGAATGCAATACAATTACAAATCAATGAACAAACATTTTAATGAAACATGAATGTATATTCATTTGATGTATACAAATTGATGTAATTTTTAAGTTACCAAAATTACAATAAGTAAATGAATAATGGTTTTCTTTTGTTGTAAACAAAATTAGATTTGTACAAAAAATATAATATTAATATCAAGGCCAAGGTATCCTGTGATATTAATAGGATGAAAAAAGACAGGAGTGAAACATTCTCGTGGGATCTTGACAAAGTAGAAAAATTGATGAAAAAAACGTGAAGACTCGAGAAAAAAGTCAGCTACTTTGGCGCGACGTAGAAAGTACTATCCTTGTATGTAAAAAGAATGACTAGAAGTACGTATATACACATTTTTCAGGGTATGCTTCTGACATATAAATCTGGCATAATTTTGATAAGTTTGTTCGACAAATTTAAGGTGGTTTGAATGCGAATAAAAGTACTTTAGAATCAAATAAAACTTATATAGGTTATTTATGAATATGAAACGTATCCCCTCGAAAAATTTTAGACCAGATTGCCGAATAGCTTTAAGAGAAAAATTTACTTGAAAATCGTCTATTTTACACACGTCTTATGGGAGTCAACGCGAATCTTAACAATAATATTAAGATATTTCTTCACAAATACTTTTGATCAAACTAAAACATCAACGCATAAAAGTACAAAATCCGTACTTTCTAATAACTTAATGGAAAATATGGGAAACCGAACTTATTAAAAAGATATTTACTTAAAAATTACGAAATCGCTGTCATTCTAATCTCAAAGCGTGAAAAAGTGAGTCATGCGAGCATTAAAATATCATTTTTGTGACGAAAAAATATATTATTTCTGATTATAGCAACCTTAAATAGTCTTAAAATTCATAAATAAATTTAATAAAGATCATTTTCATACATTAAATAAGATTTTCGTAACTTTCTTTTGTACACGCTCAATTTACTCGGGAGTTGTGTGTGAACCACCTCAATTCTAACAAAATAATTATGTAAATGTTTATGAGAAATTTGAACTGCTCTACTTTTAATTAATTAACAATTTTTTGTTATATGAAAGCTCACCAAATAGTTCGTGTAAACAATAAAATAATAGCAGTATAGAATTTCGTATGTAATTGAATGAATATCATCGTTCTGCTTCCGAAATTTTAATAAAAATTTGCTAATAAAAATAAATTTTACTTTAAAAATCTAAAAATGTTATTTTGAAAGAATTTACAGTCGAAAATTAAAGTTTTTTACAAATACTATTTTTTAAATACTTTTACATTAATTTCGCACTATAAATTCGAAAATAATTAGAGTATGCAACCCTCATAATATCTGTTATATTGTTTGCATACCCAAAATTATACATGATCATCAAATTATCCCTAATACAAATCCATTGTACAAACAAAACTTCAGCCAACGCTCATTCACCCAAATTACCGTATTCTATTCTGGTTCGACACATGTCAAGCGGAGGAAAACCCGAAAATACCCACTGGAATACCTCGAAAGCCGCGAGTTCCAGTGTGTTATTTACGTTTGCCCATGACTGATGCGCGTCACCTTCTATATTGGCTGGCTGGTTGTTTGTTCCGGTGAGTCAAACCCCTTATCCCCGTATTGCGCTTCGCAGTGTCCCGCCGTAGCCTTTTGCAGAAGCCAATGCTCGGGTAGACGAGCGGAAAGAGTCAGTTTTAGGTTCTCCACGTTCTCTTACGCCTACGCGGGAGAGCAAACTGCGACATAATTTACTTGCAAGAAGCGATATCTTTCGCGAATTTGAACGTTAATAAATGAGTATTGTGGTTATGTAAAATCAGTCTTCAGATGGAAATGCGCTGAATGTAGATAACTAACGGAAGTTATAATAAATAGGTTGAGTGGAATTTGAAAAGAATTTGATTGAAATAATATTTGCGAGAGTTTTACTTCGAATCGATAAATTCGATAAATAAAATAGAAAATAAATATTTTAAGAATTACTTTTCATAGCTTTTATCTTCAATAAACTATTTAAAAATAATATACAATAATTTTATTTAAAATGTTCAGGCTTTCTTTAGAAACCTGCATAAAATTATTTTCATATGATTTGGAAACACTTTTCGAGCAGCATACAATACATACTATTGATAGATACTATAGGTTCTATATAATAATAATAACAGACTATGTTGTTCATAAATAAATAGTTAGTTTAATAAACTTCATTCTAGTTAGTGTTCACCTTCATTTCGTTTGTTTTTACTTATCAATGTAAAACTCTTATTAGACAAAGACTTTCTGCACATAATAAAATATGAATGAAATCTTTAACTTGGTTTGTATAATACCAAAGATTGTTTAAACAAAAATTGATAACAATAGATCTTCTGCATTTTTGCGCAATAAAAACTATTTATATAGACATATATGTATGTACATATATACAGTACTTATATTATGATATTAAGTATGAAATATAGCAATATACGCTCAGTTAGTAGTGTAATCCCGATATAGTCAGACATACACGTGTATCTGTAATTCCATCATGTTTAATAACCCTAATAGCGCCAATGACATACTCATTAAAGAGGAATTTAACTTCTAAATTAACTTCTAAAAACTCATTTCCATCGGTATAATGAAACTACTGTATAAAATGATACGTATGATCAACATAAAATATACACACGTAGCATTTACCATTGCGTAAACTTGTATTGCATCTCCTTAAATATATTGTATCGCTTTAAAATGACAACAATGCATTTGCAATAACAAAATACTATATCATCATACAAGTAATCATACGGTAAAAATTTTAATAATCGCAACATCCATATCTCAATCTATGTTTCAGGACGACGCATCGCTTACTCGCTCGTGAGCTCGAGGAGACGCAGCACCGCAAGAGCCCCATCAGAAACAGAGGATCATCATCGCGGGGCCCCCGTGACGATCAAATGACACGCACGCGCAGCTCGAAAGGGGCCAAGGCCGTGCAAATCTAATCCAATTATCGAGAGCTGCAGAGTATACCACCCGACGGCTTTTCGGCGAATTGGTCTGGCCGTCGCGATTTTTCACGTCCACTCGGTTTTTCCTTTACAAACGACGGCTTCCGGCATGGACGTGAACGGCACGATCACGACAACGACCACGACGTCGCGGGCACTTGTGACGAGTCACGTGAGTATATACCTAAGTGTGTGCGTATATATATATATATATATATATATATATATATATATATATATATATATATATATATATATATATATATATATATATTATGTGATATTTTGAGACGCAAGCGAGAGCAGGACACAACGAAGACCGATGGGACATTGGAGGACAACTCTTGACGGTAATGCGATATAAGAGCGAAATGTGGGTCACACGCAGCCGCGGAGGAAAAATGAAAGCGACGCAGTCGATTGCGCGCGTTTCAGAAGGGATTCCTGGCAGCACCTTTTTTTTTAATTCGAAGAGGTTTCTTTCTTTATGAAAGAAATCTTGAAGTAGTGTATATTTTTAGCTCTGCATAGAACTCATATGAAAAAGTAAATACTAAAAGCTATTGAAAATAAATTTTTGTATGGCTTACGGAAGCTATGTAATTAATTAATTTATTTGTTCAGTAGCTGCACTTACTTGACAAAAAATTAAATATCCTATGTAAAAGTAGAGAAAGTGTTCGATCAAGTTTTATCTAAGATTATACATAATCCTCAGATATGTAAATACCTACAGACAGTAATTAGCTTTGCCCTCCTGCCTCGTCTACATAAAGTTCATTAGACGTCACATGTTCGCGTTTAATCAAGATCACATTATTTCAACATATTGAAGCATAAAAGTAATATCGTTGCTATTTATTCGTTAACCCTGTAACTCTCAAATTACCTAAAAAGTAAGTAAAACGTTCTCCTTCGAATGGCTTCAAATCTAGATTTATTGAATAGTTTATTAAAGAAGAACTAAGCTCTAATATGATTTATAGAAGTGGTCTTCAAGAACGACTATAAGTTATTTTACTTTTATTTCAATTAAATATTAACTAACATGATAGTCTGTTAGTTTGAGCATTCGTATGCTCAATCAATCGATATAATTACCCCAAAAAATTTTTTCTAATTTTTGTGGATATATCTGCAGCACCCTACGCATAGGTTTGTTGTTATGCCATGATCATTTTTAATTTTGCGATAGGTCAAGTTTTTCAATCTAATGGTGTCAATAGATTTCTCTACGTACAAATAAAGTATTTACATGTTTTAGAAACCGTTTTTCAATCGATAATGATTATTGGTGGAATCTCAAACATAGAGCGTCTTATATGAACGTTTGAGACTGAAATTGTCTTCAAAAAAACAACTTTTGTATAACAATAATTTTCCATAACGGAAGTGTTATTTTGTGATTAGACTCCAACCTGACCCGTCATTTTGCAATTTTAAACTTACTGATATATTCAATTATTAATATACTTTTTAAATTAATCAAAAACATATTCTTTCTTTACCTTGTAGATTGTTAAAATGGTAAATTCGTGCACATACCTCATTTAAAATAATGTAATTAAATCGGAAGCTCATAAGAATATGTTCAATATGAATTTTCTCTTTAAAACTTTTGATTACCTTACTAAAAATTTTGTAGACATGATAATTTAATATGGCTCTTCAATATCAAGTCACTCGAGACTGCTTAAAGATATAACAAAAATGAAATGGCGATGTATTTTTTTGTAAACTCCAGAGGCGTAGTACCGAGACTAGACGACGTCGCCTCATGGAATGAGTTGCGGGACAAGCCGAGCAGCCGGAGGAGGATACCGCTGGGACGGATCGGCGTGCGGACGTCCGGCCGGCATGTCGCGTTCGCACGAGGAGAACCTGACCTAGGCCTGGATCTCACGGCTGATCGGGCGCCGGCAGCGCTCACGGTATACGTATAGCGCTCTTCTGCACTCACTTATTATTTACAAGCTGGTGTACATAGGGTAGAGCAGGGCAAATCGGGTATCTGGGTAATACAAGGTTAACGTTATTTTAGAGAAAAAAAAGATTTAAGTTTCGGAAATAATTTATTTTGCTTTATTACGAAATAATAATGCACATATTATTAAGCTTTAGGCACCCTGTATAATAAAAATTAGTCTGGTCATAGTCTGGCAGAATAAGTCTGGCAAATGTCAAACAAAAATCTGAGGAAAGTCTAGCATTAGCTACTTTGTCAGACGACATACTAACTTATGTTGAAATTTCGTCACAAAAACTCATATTTATCTATAAATAATTAGATCGAACATCATGCACTTTTTAAGCAATTTTAGCCAAATTTTAGCCTGGTATAATGGGTAGTACCAGACTACATCCAGACTAATTTAAAGTATTATTAGCATTTCAGTAATATTGACCATTCAGACGGTTTTCGCACACTTTTTCATATACAGTTTATATTTTCAATATATTTATTTTTACGTGAAATTCCTCGTGAATTATAATAAACTTAAATTGAATTATATAATTAAATAAAATTATTAAATAAATCTTTAAAATGACTGCGACTGCTCTGTTTTGCCCTGTTATAAAATAATATTAATATTTAGAATTTTTAGTTAATAATAAACATTGACAAATATTTAAAATATATCTTTTAGAAATAGTAATTTGCACAAGTTTTCAATAATGAATTTTTACAAAGGTTTTAAAATAACGGAGAATTCATATTCAATGTTAAGCTTAATAAACTATTTAGCACAAATACCAGATAAATAATGAACTCGTATAGAAATACTTGTAATGAAATTCTTCATCAAAGTTATTTAATTATCAAAATCCCTAAATACGTTAGTCACTTAATATTACGCATGAATAAAACAAAAAATGATTTGAAAAATTGAGTGAACAATAGAAAAGAACACGACTCTCGCGCCCCTCTTCTCAATCATCTTGTAAACATTCTTCCAGGATCGCGGCGCGGCGGGCGCGAGAACAATGTCGTCACTGGCGAGCGAGGGCCCGACCAGCACCCTGCTGCCGAGCGTGACTAGGCTCGCGGAGGCGCGCCTCGAACTCGGCCCCGTCTCGATCGTCCTCGCCACATTGATCGTCTTCATCCTCTCGCTACTCACGGTCGGCTGTAACTCAATAATCCTCGCGGCCTTCTACAGGTACAAGCGGCTCAGGACGGCCTCCAATTGCCTCCTCGTCTCCCTCGCCGTCAGCGACTTCGGGGTGAGTACTATGCGCACACATATGTACATGAATATATATATATATATATATATATATATATATATATATATATATATATATATAGCCTGCCAGCCGATGGCATTGTGCTGCACCTTCGTCTGTGCAGCCGCGGGGGTATATACAATACGTGTACGCACGAGCATCAGCTGCTGTCGTATACGCGAGCCAATTAGATTGCGCGCGAGGGGCGGACGCGCTTCATTATTAGCGAAGTTTCTATGTAGTGGATGTCGAGGTGACGCGAGTTAGTATACAGATAAGCTGTTGTATATTGGGTTCGTTTGGAAAGAATCGGGAGAGTAGAATATTGAAACTTTATTTTCCTGGCGATGGTAGACGCGGTTTTGAATGAATTATTTAGAAACATTAAAGATAGGGAAGAGTGGATATAAATGGGAATGTTAATTATTTGCTGAGTGAATAACTGAAGCAATGTAATCGTTTTTAATTATATGATTTGTTTTTATATATTAAAGAAGTAATGGCATATCATGAATGCATAACTATTTTAAAATAATAGTATTAATACTGGTTTCATTTCTACATATAACAAATATTTACTGGAATAATATTACAATTAATATGTTACGGAACTATCCATTGTGTACTACAACGGTGTATACAATGGGTACACAGTAAAATATACCTACCAAACAATTCTATAGAGCTTGTTTAGTTAATATCATATATTTACTAACTATGAATTTGTATGTAACCGAATTTATTCTAAGTGATTTCAAATATTATTAAGCCCTTGTAAATATCCTACCCATTGTGTCCCACTCTAACCTAGGTATATAAAAAAATAAACAGTTATAGTTTATATATGCTCTTTTCAATATTAATTTTAATTTTAATTTGAATAATAAAAAAAATTAAATTTGTAGTATTAGTAACATATACAAATAGTAGAACAAGTCACTGACATCAAGTATTGAAATTAAAATCATTTATGCGAGCAAACCACTTTTGACACCTGTAAAAATACAAATTTTGCACGTTAATAATTTTTTTTTTTTCATTAAGACAAAATTATAAACTTTTTTGTCAAAATATATTATATTTACCGCACAAAATACTAAAAATATTAAATACAGTCAAACCTCCGACAATATAACTCAATGTGATTTTCTATGGCCGGCGAATCTATAACATTATAGGATTATTCAACACTGAAAAGTTTTACCTACAGACAATATTTTTATTACGAGCATTTCGAAATGGAAGGATATTATGTGAATGGTAAATCGTCAATTTCTACGAGGAAAAAGCTTAAAGTACAAACAGTTCTAATTAAAATTTAATTGAAAACTTTAATTAGAATTCAGGTACGCGCCTAGTGTGTCCAATATTACAATTGGATTATCCGCAGTCTTTGGCAATCTTGTTCGCGCTTGGAAGAGTAATTCTATTTAACTTTTGACATACAAGAAACTTAATTTTCAATATTTCAAATACTTTACTTTACATTATTAAATGAATAAAAAACCGGTTTTGATACTATTTAAGTATTTATAAAAACAAATTAACTTTCTATCAAAAAGATGTTGGATACATATTTATATAAATGCAGAAGAATATTAATTTTGATTCCTCAATAAATTGAAGTCAGAAAACATTCAAATATTTGCACCAAATGACGTAATTATCCATTAATTAACGCTCTTAAACTAGGCTTTAATTAATTTTCGCCTTGCACAAATAATACAATGGGCATATGATACCCCTTAAACACACACTACAAGAAGCAAAACAATCATTAACCTCACCCACCTTATATTTTCCCCTACTAACAAACTCGCACCACCAACTCAATTTCCGCAATTACGTATATCGTTGCCCAGGTCACGTCAACAGCAATCCGATATTTATCAAACTGAAATTTCTCCATATATCCCCCTTTCCCCACCAGTTCTGCAAACATCAAAGTTGGCATTGTTTCGCGGTCTCTCGCGCTCTTGCAATTGCAACGAAATGCATCCTGCGCAAGAGCAGGCAAGAGAGAGAGAGAAAGCTAACTATACATAGGGCACACAGCGTTTATTGCGTGTCGCCGCGGGAGAGGCAACAATGGCAGCGCACCCTGATTAAACACAAACATTCAACAGGTCGGCGTGTTCATGCCGTTCGGCACGTACCTCGAGCTCGCCGACAGCGGCAACGACGTGCTGGACAGCGGCGGCGGTGGCGGCGGTGGCGGCGGTGGCGCTGGCGGCGCTGGTGGAATCAACGGGGGTTCGACTGCCGGCGGTCCCTCGTCGAGCCTCTGCGTCTTGCCCTATTGCATCCTCATAGCCCTATGCAGCGTGAGCGTGCTCGTGACCGTGGCCATAGCCGTGGACAGGCTGACCTCGCTCGCCCAGCCCCTCCGCTACAAGAACATCATCACCCACAGCAGCATCGAGAAGTACATAGCCGTGTTCTGGATCTACGCGACGGCAGTCGGCCTGTCGCCGCTCATCTACACCAAGATCGTCGGTGTCAGCCAGGTCTACAGGTATTTCTTAATTGCACTTTTTATGAATGCGTTTCTTTTTTATTACAGTATGGGGTTGGGCAAGCAGCTCTAAGAGCGAAGAACGTTTAAATTTGAACTTTCGAACGTTCGTCAGGTGCACCAGGTTTTTTAAGGCTTGTATTAGGTATACTGAAACTTGGTATGGAGCCATGTTCAAATATTACGTCAAACTCGAAGGAGGAGGGCACAAGTACTGTTAAATCGTGAGCAGAGGAAAGGAGGCGAAAGTCAAGTATAATCTTTCGTCACACCATGCCTATTAAAATTGCTGCCAAATAATTCTGAGTTCTGCTTTCTCAAAGAGATATTCAATATATTGTAGTCAATAACATTGAATTTTACATATTTCTGATAAGGAGGGACTCTAGCAGCACCTTGGTAGACAATATATATATATGTAAAGTCATGTAGCCAGTTATATACATTTATATAATATAAATTTCCAATTAAGTTAATTAATTACAAGTTAGTTAATTGGAAATTTGTGGGCACACTTATTATTGATAAAGCACGTGCCTTATTTTTACGAAACGGTATTTTTTGCCTATAAGAATAGCATTGTGTTTCTATATATACTAAATTGGTTATTTTTGGACAATAATACATTTCTAAATGAGCTAAATATTTAAAATTTATAAATCACGCAAACGCCGCTTAGTTTCCCACATAGTACGCAATATTGCAGGAATGTCGTAGAAATATTTCAACATTACTGTGTTATTGCAGATAATTTGATATATTGCAGCTACATTTCTGTGATATTCCAGTATGACTTTCAAGATTGCAGTATTGCAGCAATCTTTCTATAATATTACATTACGATATATCACATTGTAATATTGCAGTGATATTCTTGTAACACTGCGCGATGATAAATTACAATGCAAGATTGCTGCAATAATTCTACAATATTGCATTGTGATAAATCACATCGTAATATACGTAGCACATATTGTTATGTGACATATCGCATTACAATATTCCATCAATATTATAACAAGTTTACAGGATGACATTTCTCGATCCATGTAACATTAATATTGCCAAAATATTTCTTCAATATTTCACTGTAACAAATCACATTGAAATATACGCGAAATATCCTGTAATGTTGCTATGTGACATATCGCATGGAAATATTATAGTAGTATTCCTGCAAGTTTACAAAATGATATTTCTCAATGCAACGCACATTAATAATGCCGAAATATTTGTATAATATTACACTGTTACACATAACACTGAAATATATGCGAAATATTCTGTAATATTATTACAAGACGTATTACTTTAAGATATTACAGCGATATTCCTGCAAGATTACAGAATTACATTTATGGGTGCATTTCATCATTTGTTTAACGACAACATTTTAATTTTATCGTTTTGTATTGCCGGAATTCTTGACTATAACTGTAAAAATGTTTTAATAATGTAGTTAGTTTACGTAAAAACAAATCGAGAGAAACCGATTACTGTCATTGTACAGGAATTTTTTGAATGAATCACGTTTTTAAAAACTGTGTATTACGCGTTCTAATTTTAGTATGTCAAAGGGCACATAAATACGACACGGATCATTTTCTTTGTTTTCTAATCAACAATAAAAAATTAATTTCTTTGGACATAACAATTGGCATAGTGCGTTTCTTACACATAAGAATTATACACGTAATTATTGTGCACAATATAGCATTGGTCATGTATATCTATATATAATTTGACCAATGCTAAATTGTGTAGAATAATTAAGTGTATAATTCTTATGTGTAAGAAACGCGCTATGCCTAACAATTTAGGCATTTTTTCATCTTTGTTGGTAGGTCTTTCATGAGAATCGACATAAAAAATAAAAATATGTACAATAATTTGTTTGCGTGTTATAATATCAGAAACGATATAATATGAAAGAAGGGTACTTAAAGTGACAAAAAAAAATTTTGTATGAAAATTTCGATATTGCAAAATTAGATATCGCGTAAATTAAAGAATGATTTGACAACTGATCCGAATCTGTTTTATTTTTTATCCAATTTTAATTTGGTAGGTCCCATTTTGTTCCTTGAAAGATTTCAGGGGGACTTGCCCATATAAAATGTAAAAGACATCGAATAACATGCAAAGTTAATGCATATTGTTTATAAGTCGATACACATATTTCTGTAAGTTCGTGCGTGTACAAGTATAAACTATTGGCTGTAACGTTGCAGGTTATTCTATGTTTTTGAATTTCCATATGGGTATGTCCCCCTGAAATCTTTCAAGGAACAAAATGAGACCTCCCAAATTAAAATCGGATAAAAAGAAAAAAATATTCGGATCATTTGTCAAATAATTTTCTAATTTATGCAATATCTAATTTAGCAATATCAAAATTTTCATACAAAAATTTTCCTTTGTCCCTTTAAGTACTCTTCTTTTATATTATAACGTTTCTGATATTGTAACATGTAAACAAATTATTGTATAATTTTTTTTAAGTCAATTCTCATGGAAGAACTACCTTAAGGTAGTTTTCTTGTAATTTTTGACCGAAAAATTTAAAAATATTATTACAGAAAAGTGCTCTTTACTCGTTAGTGGAAAACATAAAGTAGTCCCAGCACGAGAAAACATTTTTTTTATAGTGGAAGTAATACATTAAAGTTTTATCGTTTTTGTGACTTTTTTACCAAATAGAATGAAGACTTGAAAGTTTAGTATATTTATAATTAATTATTTTTTACTTAATATATTACCTGATATAGTACCAAATGTATTTGATACATGAAAGATTTAAAAAATTTTAATAAATGTGATCTAAGGATGCAATACGTAATATATCCGAATTTTAGTCTTGTTTTTACAAAACATCGATTTTCTCAGCTTCAAGTTTTCCAGTATGCTAAACTTGATTTGCGTCAACATATTCAGTGAATCATTTTGAATCTTTTTTTCAAATATTGTTTGATGTATTTGGAACTAAAGTTAGCATTTTTAAATGTACTTTTATTGTATTACTAATGGTATATAATGCAATTAACGTTTAAAAAATCATGAAAATATTACATTTATTTATGATTTCAATGGACTATATTACTAAAAGTAAATTAATAGACTTAAAAGTATAATTAATGCTAACTTTTCTTCCTTTTAATGTCTAGAATGATGATAAATTTTTCTAAATCTGTTCAATGAATATCTTGACGCAAACCAACTTTACAAAACCTACCTTATTCTGGTCTAAAAAATGACTAATCTGTGCATATTTTGGAATCTAGGATGGTGAAAAATCTGAAAAATTCTGGAAAACATACTTTTTATATTACAAATATCAGGTAATTTTGTTCGATTTTTATTGTGGACTAAACAAAAACTTTGGAAAATCACCAGAAAGTTACCTTAAATAATTAGATAAAAACCAAATATGAGATCTATGTTGTGCCAACATATTACTAATGATGTCTATTTAATGGAATTTCAGTATAGTTGATATCCTTGTGTATGTATAAGGTTACCCTCCACTAGCATACTAAGAACTAATCCTGTTTTTAAATATGTGAGAAAAATCATTTATATCAGCACAATAATTGTTTTTAAAGTGAGTTTCTTGTAGTGCAATTAGTGAGGGTTGGCGTTCTTTAATTAATCGTCGTAAATTTGTTTGTCTTATAAAAAACCGTTCAGATTCCATTATGTTATTGATTTATTCATTATGTTAGAAACTTTATTTTAATCTCTTATTTACTTTTTATATTTGTTTTCGAAGTCCGACTCTATGGCGCTGTCGTCAGGTAGTGCACGTTAAATTTTTTTAATAATCCTTGTGAATTTGCCTTTTGCGTTTCTGTATGTTAGATTGTTTACAGTTCACGCATCATATTAGCCATATCTTCTATATTATTGACATATTCTTTAGCAAGTTCGGGCACGTGTAGATTTCAGATTGTTTTGTCTATGAAGCTTTTAAAATTTAAATATTTTAGTGGGTAGTTAGATGATGAGGATTCAAGTACAGTTTTTATGGGCTCTAATAGTTCATCTAGATTTTTCTTTGGTAGATTTTCTTCCTTGACCGTTTTAATTCGTTTCTTTTTGTTTTTGTGTTTTTTTGGTGGTATTTGTGTAAGACTTGTTTGTATAACGGGAATCTAAGAGAGAGTCTAAGCTCGTCTCTGAGCTTATTAGATTTTTACTTACAGAGCTTAGTCCTGAGGATGTTGATATAGAGTGAGGTCTTTTTACTGGTATTTTGTTATCAATAATATCTTCGATAGGCGTTTTTAACTCCTGTGTTAATTTTGTTTGTGTGTACATGTTCTCGTTATCTTCATTCAGAATAGAATGTGTATTGTTGTCACATATTGTTTGATTAACAGCTGTTGGTATTATACTATTATCGATTTCGTTTACTTTACTCGGTCCGGATGATTGGCTTGTATAATCAGTAATTTGGGTGTTGTTTTGATTTATCGTGCATTGTTTCGTTATGTGGCCACTTTCTTTACATAGAAAACATGTCATAGATTCTGTGGATGTGAAATTTTTATACTTGGTCTCTTCAAATGTTACTTTGAATGATGCAGGTATTTTTAATACATCATCAGGGTATACGTATACGTGTCGTCTAAAATTTAAAATATGCGAACATCTTGGTATTGAGACTCCCGCTATAATAAATGAAACTTTAGATTCAATTCTTACCTGCCAGTCATTTAGTGCTTTTTCTATAATGTCAGAGGTGATACTCATTTTGTCGGGTTGCACTATAAAAGCGCACCGATCTTAGGACTACTACCAGACAATATGGTATGTCTGGTTTTGCTTGTTGTATCGATTATAACTCGCGAATCCGCGAAATTTTAAAAAAGGTACTTGCTTGTTTGTTTTATACACGAAAACGTCGTGTTTTGTTTAAACGGTGATATCTGGGAAATATAACATGGAAAATTTTTGAAAAAATTTGAGGTGATTAGGAATATAGATAAGAATATTTTCTAAAACTTTCAAGCCTTTATCATTTTCCTTTTTCGAGAAAAAAATAATTTTGTAATAATCGTTTTTATTTTTGACGAAGAATAACTTCAGTAAAACGTCATTATTCGTTTTTAAAACATCCAGAAAGATAGCTTTTTACTATCTCTTGAGACTGCTAGAAGCCTAGATTATAACGACCGTTACATTCCGAGCTATTTGAGGTTATATTTTATTTTTAATTTTAATTTTATCGTTTATATCTCGAGAACGGCTTGGTCATTTTTTGCAATCCAGGGCTCGTTTTTTAATGAAGATTCTGAATTAAAAATAAATGTTGAGATTCATCGTTTTTGTTTTACAATGATTTATTTATTTTATGATATTCTGAAATCGATAAGGTAAATTATTTTTCTCAACACTTGCGTGAAAAGGGCCCTTTTCCATGCTGGCAAAACGAATGGAAAATTGGGCATTCCGAGCGTCTTTGCCGGAGCGGGAGCGGGCGGAAGGGTGTGAGCAGATGGATGAGTGTATGGGCGGATGGATGGTTGCATGGGTGGATGGTTGCTTGGGTGGAGGAGTTGAAGTATAAAAGTGGATGAATGGATGCGTGGGTGGATGGATATATATAGGGCTGGGGACTTGAAGTGTATAGATAGATGAATAGATGCACGGGTGGGTGAAAAAGTATAGATGAGGGGTGAATGCGTGGGTGGATAGATAAATGCATGGGCGAATGAATATATGCGGAGGTGGATAAATAAATACGATGGATGGATGTGCGGATGGAAGGTTTGAAGTGTGAAGGTGGAGGTGTTTTGAAACGTATATATTTAATATAAAGAAAATAATATATGCCTACGTGGGTGTTTATAAGCTAGGCAGGTTATTGGTTACGATATGTGACAGACGATGGATGATGGACGATAGATGCTGAGCGATGGATGATGAATCATGGACGATGGACGATAGATGATGAATGATGGATAATGAATGATGGGCTATTGATATTGGGCGATGGATGATGGGCAATGAACGATGGATTATGGGCGATGGATGATGGGCGATGGACGATGGATGATGGGCGATATACGATAGGTGATAAATAATGGACGATGGGTAATGGCCGATGGATGAAGCGCGATGAGCGATGGATGATGGGCGTTGGATGATGGGCAATGAGCGGTGTATTATGGGTGATGGGCGACAGACGATGAGCGATGGATGATGGGCAATGAACGATGGATTATGGGCGATGGATGATGGGCGATGGACGATGGATGATGGGCGATATACGATAGGTGATGGATAATGGACGATGGGTAATGGCCGATGGATGAAGCGCGATGAGCGATGGATGATGAAAGCATATTTTTTAGTTGCCAGAGTATCATGCAAAATACGGTTAAATTTTAAGATGATAATCTGCCATATATGTTTTACCACCCTATCTGCAAATATGCGCAATATTTAAAAAAAAGTGGGTCACGTGACACAAGAGGCTTTTTAGACTAATGTATCGTCTATGCCTTTCCTGCTCATTAGTTATTTACGCTAACTAGAATTTTCTGCCGATGCGACATAGTATGTTTTAACTTTTCTTCTATCAAATCAGGCTAACTAAAGATTTTTTGTATCTTTGGTCCGTCGAGAAGAACAATAGTTTTCTAATATCTCTAAATCTGTTAGTACAATAGAAAATACGATAAATACTTGAAAATGTTACCAATTTATTTGTTGTCTATAGTATACTATAATAATATATCATTATATAAAATTCTTTACTTTTGCTTTATATTGTTAGTTTGAATCTCGTTATTTCACAATGTAACATATATTATTGGTTCTTATAAATTAAGTTTCGAGTTAATGAATAAAATAGAAATAAAATAAATAAAGTAAAATATATTTTCTTTCTTCAGGATTTTTTCACTTATTAAGTTTTGAAACGCTTTGACGTGGTAAACCACAAGGCTTAGGTACTTGTATTTCTCCAAATTAACATTTTGGTTTATATTCTTTCGAAGTATTTGCGCATCTCGCAAAATGCTTCATTTAAAATTAACAGGACTCTAATAAAACCACTGTACTGCAGCCGAAAATAATTTCTCGAAAGATTAGCGAAGTGGTTTTTGCTAGTGTATACGTCCTAAAAACTTTGATATATAAATTTTCATACATTTTTTATTCATGCTACTATTTTTTAATATGCTATTGCATTAACAATTAACTAACTTTTATAATATATAAATCAGAACTACAAAATGATTAATCTTTTTTTATTATAATGATTTGAAATACAAAACTAATTGAAATCTTTTTAATATTTAGTGAAAAGGTATACCCCTTAATTATTTAAGGTGAAGTCATAGGAACAGTCACTATTGTATACTACAAAAAACTTGACTTAGTTTTAAGAAAGAATCCATACTGGAAAGGAGATGTAAAATTTCAAGAAATACTAGATCCTGAATGTTAGAAACTCTAAAAGTTTTATAAAACAAGAAAGATTTTTTTCTTAATATAAGTAAAATTTCTTTCTAAAAATCAGTAATTTTGGTTTTCTGAAAGTCAGAACATATCGACGGCCCTTATGAAGACGAGCACATTTCAAACTGCCACGAACAGTAACACATTTTAGCACTTGCCACGAAGAGTAGCACATTTCTAAATTTGCCAAGAAGACTAGTCCAAATCGCCGTTCTCCAACGAAGACTAGCACATTTTACAATTCTGCCACGAAGACTAGCACCATTCGCCGTTCTCCCACGAAGACTATCACATTTCGCCATTCTGCCTCGAAACTAGTATATTTCGTATAGAATATGTAAATTTAAGTTGTACTAATAAATTCTCGGTGAATCGGGTTGATTCTTTTTTATCGGGTTCGGATCGAGTACTAGACCATTTTGTACTCAAAAATTTATCAGTTTACCTGGGAAAATCAGGCTACCTGAATAAATAAAAGTAGCCTGAAAAAATCAGACGACAGAAAATCGCCAAATGTGCTAGGCTTCGTGGCAAAATCCTGAAAAGTGCTAGTCTGCGTGGGAAAATTGAGAAATGTGCTAGTCTTCGTAGAGGAATAGCGAAATGGGCTAATCTTCGTGGGAGATATCCAAATGTGCTACTCGTCGTGGCAAACGCCGCAAACGTGCTAGTCTTCGTAAGGGCCATCGATATAATAATTGTAACATTGTACATATTCATTAATAAATTTACTACATACGTTAAAAATTATAATAATTAGTTATGATATTTGTTACATAGTTACAATGTAGTATACTGTCTTGATTGTAATTTTCTTTCTTTGATAAAATTTGATTCTTTAAAGGGACAAATACACATTTCAATTTTAAATTGATTATTAATAAGTAACTCATCATATATTACCTATTTTTCGGTAAATTTGAATATTTTATCGAAATGTAACAAAAAATCTTTTTTTCTTTGACAATCGTTAGATCTCTTTGATCGGCCATAATAAAAACCTGTATATTTCTTCATCTACCGTAAGGCTTTGAGAGCCAATAAAATCGAATTAGGGTTTTTAATGTTTTATTGTGTTCATAAAACATATAATTATACAGTCAATGTGAAGATTAGAAAATAAAAATTATTGACCAAAGTTATAGTCTATTTAACCAAAATTCTTCGATTTTTTAAAATTGTACTACTTAACAGAATATATTTAGAAGAACGTAAACAAATTATTTATATATTTTTCTTGACTCACGTAGTTGTGGTAAATATGCCAATCTGTGCTCGTCTGATCAGTTACTATTGGGAGTTTAAACATTAGCAGCCATTTTTCATATATATACATATAGTTTTCTATGTTAAAATAGACAAGCAAACAATTTTCACTAGCGCCACCGTTGGCGTGGTGGATGTTTTCTTCCCCAATTTCAGTGTCATTCTCATATTGGATTATGCGCCCTGTAAACTAGTCTCTCAGCCTTGTACGGCCATGAAACACACTGAACACCCTCACATAAAAGCCAAAGTGAATAATTTCGTGTAGCTATCAATACGTAACAATCGCTTTAACCTATCATTACACGCAAGCTATTATGACGCCTATCAAACGATACGCGCTATCTTCTCTAATGCTTACCTCCGCGCTTATGGAAACCCTTATAAAGCGCACATATTCCCAGTTGAAGGTTTCAACCTCCCCAGAGTTTTTCGTCCGGAGCATCTAGCCACAGGGAGGCATCATTGGGTCTGCTACGTGGTAGTGCATCCCCAATCCCTCCTGAGGGCGAACATTCCGAATGGCTCCAACCCCATTTGACAAGCCACGTTGATGATCCACTACCAAAGCCGCGTTATTTCTCCTGTAGCGTTGACGATCGTCTCAAATAGACCGTCCACCAGCAGAGAGACGGGTTTACTACTTTGTACAGTAACGACGATCTCTAGAAGCCAATTACCGATGGACTTGTTATCTGCGGGGGCCCAACCCTTCGACTGACTGGACCTACAGTTTAAGGTGGACTCTGAACCACCAGAACCGAGATGAAAAACGAGCTCATGAAACTGAAAATTGATTTCAGCACAGAGGTGCCTGCGAGTTTTTCCGAGGCCGAGAATCGAACCTGCTCCGCTAGATTAATTACGCTAGCGGCCCGAGCTGACCGACGCTCTAGCCAACTGAGCCATCGCGGCTCTTTAACATCGACTATAAAAAAAACTATAATTAAATGTAACTGCATTAATGTGGCTCCCTGGTGAAATTTCTAAAATCTCTGTATTAAATTTTAAAAATCTGGGGCTTGCATGGAATATTTGTTATGATTATATGAGTTTGTATAGCAATTTTCAGATTTTTTTAGCCTTTATATTCAAAGTTATTTAGCATAATGTGTAATTTTTTTGTAAAAATGAGCTATATTCAAAATAGCCCTCGCGCACACCACATTGTCACTAATATGTAGAACAAGACTATAACTACTCAACAGTTTTAACTTGATATTTATACACAAAATAGCTGATACAAAAATAAAAACTCACAATGAACTTCGTTAATTGGTTAAAAAAAGTTAAAAATCTATAGAATAATAAAGTTTAAGTAAAAAAGAAATTATGAAAAATTGTACTCATTTGCTTGGTTTTACAATAACATAAAAATTTGAGTGGGATTGTTTTGGGGTGCACAATATTTTTTTCTTTCACAAAATTTCTAAGTTAAGGGTATATGTATTAATAATTAGCAAAAAAAGGATTCCGGCAAATGCTCCTTGAGTCAACCCTTACAAACAACAAACTTATAAATTATTAATAAAGATATAATAAGTAAAAAATAGGTACTACTTTTTTGTATCACACACTTGTTCTAATATTATAAATATCTGAGGCACCGCAATCGGTGTTATAGGTATTAAACATTCAACCTCGCATTCAATGCCTGCAAATTATCATGGTGTTGAATTCAACACCTGTAAACACAAAACGTTATTCAGAAAATACTCTTCTTTTGCCAATTAGCTAGTTTTTAATAATAAAATCATAAAACTTAAATATCTCTGAAAAATCCATTTCTCATTAGCAATAAATATATAAATAATAAAATAATAATCCGCATACTTCAAACCAAGCTATCTAAGGAACAGCAATTTTGAATTAACGTTAAACTTTCAAATAATATAATCAAAAGCGTTAGATTTGAAACCTATCAACACAAAATACATTTATTTACAATTGGAAATAAATATTTAAGTAATAACATCATACATTAAAAACTCATCTACCCCTGTTGAAAAAAGTTATGCAACTTTGTGATGTAACTTTATTACATCACTTTGTTACATCATTTATGTATCTTTTTGATGTTCTTTGTGATGTATCGATTTGACACTATGAATTTTGACACTTTTAAGTCATTGGGAGACGGAAAAAGGCAGTCCCCATAAGTCTAGTGACCTTTCTTGGAAGTGTTACGAACAGGACAGTTACCGTGCATGGGTGTGGGAAAAAGATGGGATACTCACGTTATTTACACGTAGCAATTAAACTGCGTGGTTCTTTGATGATTGGAGTACTCGGAAAGAGAAGACAAGGAGTTCGACCAATGATTGTTCTTTATTTGCGTTTTGGTGAGAGAGGTGTGCCTAGGGTCTCAGCTCAAGCCGAACTGGCATGATATGCTCCCGTTGAGCATCGCGACAAGGGCGTGCAAAACGAGTGTGTAGCGTAGCTGGACACCTGTGTCCAACGAACATGGACGCTCATCCGCGTACGTGACAGAAGTATCATCTGGATGATAACACTCAAACTGAGGGACTATATAAGCTTTGATATTTTCATTTTAACAGAAAGTGCCAAATCGATACATCACTAAGTGCATAAAAATGATACATAAAAAATGTAACAAAGTGATGTAATAAAGTTACATCACAAAGATATGTAACTCAAGAGCAACTATTTCTCATTCCTTTAGAGGACCGGGGAGCCTATATATAGGCGATATATGCTCGATAGAGCCATGATAAGAACTTCATATATAGTTAGTACATGATACAAGACACAACTTTGGGTAATTTTAAAGGACGTTTTGACATCTCAAACCCTGGCCCTCTAAAGATTATGCGGGGCCACTTTTAAATGCTAAAATAAAAAAATGTACCCGTTCATACAAATTTTTTCTTTCAAAAGTAATCATTCTGAATTTTTTTTCACTATAAATACTCGATAATATATTTATGTTAACAGATGCAAGTCCTCAAAAACTTGATCCTGAGCGTCACAATAAATTACCCTTGTCAACACCATATTTATTAAAGGAACTTGACAGCGTGCACAATTCTAGGTGACACGATGAACAACATTTTTTTTCCGGCGGTTATTTATAAATTTTTAAAAATTAGTTTAATCTCCAAAAACAAAACTATAAAAAAAAATTTAATGAAAATGTGCTCTACTTAAGTTTTAGCACATGTCGAAAGAAGTCGAATAACCGTCGAAGAAAAAGAAATTTTTTTATCATGTCACCTAGAATCGTGCATGCTGTAAAGTTCCTTTAGTATATATGGTGTTGACAAGGGTGATTTATTGTGACTTGTAGGACCAAGATTTTAAGGACTTAAATCTGTAAACATAAATATATTATCGAGCATTTATAGTGAAAAATTCTTCAGAATGATTGCTTTTGAAGGAAAAAACTTTTATGTACAAATAAAAAATTTTTCATTTTAGCGTTTAAAATTGGTTGTCCCTTAAGGGGGTTCTATACCCAATTCTAACATAATCAAATTCTACCAGCTTCCGAAACAACGCTCTAAATTTCAAGTATATTAAATATAAGCATATCAGAAAGTTATTTGTGCATTATGAACTTAAATTGATCAATATAATTTAGTTTTATTAACAGATAACCATTTCAAATTGTGAAAAATGGACGAAATAGACGTTTTTCATCGCGTTCCATGCGAATACAATTTTTTCAAAGTCTTTTTTATCACATTTTGTTAATTTTTGACACAAAAATAAAAAAATTGTATGGTTTACATTTTCAAAAAAAAAAATATTTTAGTATCAGGCATAACAAAAACCATATCAAAAAAACGTAAAAATGTACTGCTTATGAACCTTCGTTTAACGTATTGAGGCTCTTATTTTTCAAATATGAATTTTATGAAAAAATTAAAACATACAAAAGTTTTCAAATGTGAATATAATAACTATTGCCGAACTATCTTATCAAAAAAATTAAACGTCATGAGCATGGAGCATCATGAACATAAAAAAATGATTGTCGAAAAAAATGCATTTAAAATTTTTATTTTCTATGCTACATAATGTTAATTACCTAATTAAAATCATTATAACTTTATTTAGTTTTAGAGTTATGATATCTATGAGGTCTTAAAATTTTCATTTAATTATAGACTATAATATAACCCAATACAAAACATTGACTTTTTGAGCGATTTTGAGTGTAGAATCACCTTAAATATACCTTAAAACCAGGGCTCTCCGCAACAAGCATTTTTAATTAATTACTTGAGTGCATAGATAATAAAGTCATTAAACAGAAATCTAACTACCCCAAAAACAGCTTATTAACAATTATAAAAATGTATCGAACGTAAAAATCATAGTTAATTCAGTTTTTTATAATTGATAAAAAGTTGTTGTCCTTTGAAAAATTGGGATTATGTTTTATGATTTTTTATTCAAATATTTATTGTTCATGAAAAATGACTGTATTTGGGTTAGCTAGTTATGACGTTTATAATTCTTTCACGAGAATACTTAGTTTTTGAAAGTAAATTACTGTCCCTCGATTAGTTAGCTTAATTAAATATGCATATAATTGTATTGTTTAAACGTTATTTGTGAATTTAAATTCTCTGTCCCACTTAGGTTTAATTTTATTATTTAAACACTTATTTGTAATAAAAAAAATTCTATGCCTATTCTATATGATTAAAATATTTATTGTTAATTGAAAATTGCTCACCGACAATTACGAGGAGCTAATTTTTTTATTTAATTTTCAATTTTGAGTAAAAATCTATTTGGGACGTCGTTTTTCCAATATGAAACGATAATGTTCCAAATATATATTGTCTCAAAATTGAAAATTAAATGATTAAATTGGATTTCCGTATCTCCGGGTAACAACGGGGTTTACAATGACAAGGTGTATGGTTCTTTTGTTTATTAGTTATTCAACATCTGTAAAATGGGATCTCTGGCGCCGATGAATTAAATATAAGTTTAAAATCTTTTTTTTTAATTAATAAGATATCTTAAACCATAGTATATGTAATACTAAAAAAATGTCGAACTTTAATTTCCTAATTTTTTCGTCCATTGAAGCGCCATTCTTTTATATCATATCGTTTCGCAAATTATAATATGAGAATAAATTATTATATAAATATTTATATTTTGAGGTATATGTTCACGCATGAGAGATCGTGAGATCACGAGTTAAGTTTTATTGAGATCACAGTACAGTAGATTTAGTGTGATGTGATAACAAACTAACAAGGAATCGTTTACACTCATATATTAGTAAGGAAGTAAGGTAAGGATTTGTTATTACTGACTATTTTACATCAATAAGGTATATTTTCGTAAAGCAAACTTGACATTGATCTATATAAATATTTTTAAATAAAATTTATAAAGCTGCATATTTGAATTTGAATTTTAATTTGAATATTAGACCAGAATTAGATATAGCATACAATAATTAGTTAGTTTATTTTCAAGTGTGCTTTAGCATTTAATTTAATATTCTAATAATTAAAAATAAAAAGTGTGT
This sequence comes from Gastracanthus pulcherrimus, assembly GCA_949152435.1. Classification (NCBI taxonomy): domain Eukaryota; kingdom Metazoa; phylum Arthropoda; class Insecta; order Hymenoptera; family Pteromalidae; genus Gastracanthus; species Gastracanthus pulcherrimus. The sequence goes on from OX424576.1 coordinate 41,632,814, forward strand.
TTTAAAAGTATGTTCATTTGAGCACAAATTGCGCGCAATAGAATAACAAAACGCCGGCTTCATTAAATTTAGACATGCACAAACATTTGCATACAATACTAAAAAGAAACGCATACGTTCCCTGCGTACACAAAGAATCATAAAAACAACAAGAGAGGAAAAAGCGGATGTATCAGGATTCACGTGATTATGCAAGCAAAGCGGAGCTTCGGAGTAAAAGCTCCGACCGTGCCGCTAATGCATGACGAGAACGATTATATATACAGAGACAGGCAAAAAAGAGAGTGTAGATGAAGAAAAGACAGGGTGAGAGATATGCGTGCACGCAGGTATCGCCACGGCTTTTAACGAAAATAAGTCCCCGGCAAACAACCGTGCAACTCTGCGAAACTACGCGTGTAATCGGATCGCCGCTGCGCCGTTCCTTCGCTCCTCTGCGCGTCACGTTCCTCAAACAGCGCGGATTCGAGCGGACCCGCATTATAAAATGCCAGTTTCTAAAAACGTTCACGATGATGGGGCGTAGCACGGGGTTTGCTTTAAAACCCATAACTCTCTCAGTGCAAACTTTTCGAGCGAGAGATCGACTATATGGGGTAAACGTGGTAGGTGTCAGGAGAATCAGAAACATTTAATGTGATGAAATAACTTCGTTCTATATAGAAGACAAATATTTTGTTTGTATTATTAAGTGGTTAAGCGTATAATTATATTTATAAGTTTATAAAATAATTTTGTTCTTTATTTTATTCCAAATGGCTGCACTGGAGCCATGCAACCGTAGGTAGTTTTTAGAAAAAGTCATCTGTGGCTAGTATAAATAATTTCTTAAGATGATGCGTCGGATTTACTTTACCCTCTAATAAATATATTAGATAATTTGGGTTTTCTCAAATACACATTAGACTCAAATTTGCTTCTCACGATCGCTTAAAATTATGTGTTTATGTTAATTTTCAGTTCCAATAACAATTCAAGTATTTCACTTTTCATTATCCAGAAATAAAGCAATGCTAAAATGATAATTTATTTGTAATGCGATATTTTTTGAGAAAAAGCGAAATTTTCCAATATATGTATCGACGGGTAAGGTAGGTCTCATGCATCCCCGATGTGTACAATAAAGAACTCTAAACAGATTTTACTACGACCGGAATCATTGGCGGAATTAATGGATGTTGGAACGATTATTCAGCTTGAACAGGGCTGGGCGCGACTAAAACATGGATGAGCAACCGTTTAGGAATCCCGTCTCAACAATGATGGTTCCGCAAATGGGGAACGATAATTTAGATACTTTTCATAGAAGTATAGTTTTAAGTTTCTTATTGGTTGATTCTTGGTGTGGGTTTTTTTGACCGGTCAGGTTTTTCTCACATTACAGGGCATGTCCGTAGGTAAATGAAGAAAGACAGTGTGTCCCAAATCTGTTTGAAATTAGGATTAAACACTTCCAAACGCAAGTGATAGGAGTGTCCCGTAAAAAGTCAATCAGTATCTGTACAGGTTGGCATGTGAAAAAAAACAGATTTACTATGAATACTCTTGAAAAATTAATTTAATTGTAAAGCTTTTTTCTTGAACATAACAAGGAAACCTTAAAATTAACAAAAAGTTAGAAGTTCTTTTATAACAATCAAATTCAAGGTACTGGTTTCAGTATTCTTTTTTTTTAAATAGTTTCCACAAGGTATTCAATTAAAGCAGCAGTGTGTTCGTAATCAATTCATATTAATTTTTTCTATTTTTATATGTACGAGGATTCAGAGAGAAAGTTCAATAATGAAATTAAAATCAAGGTTCTTACGATTGGCATAACCTATTTTGTTTGCAGATGTGAATACATTTTCTTGTAAAAAAATTAAAGTCCTTAGAAATAAACAGTTACGAAATATATAGTTTGATATAAACTTATACATACATTATACTAGGAAAGAAATCGCTGAGAAGTTAAAGTAAAGTAAAGTATTTTGCATTATGTCACGAAAAAACTTCTGTATGCACTATTATTCTAACAATTGGCCACAACGTCTTTATGGCATATTGAGGGTGTACTTATTCACATTCCATTTTTGTTTATTCACATGCTATTTTACTTTGTCGAAGGCCTCACTCGACTCAGAAAAAGTCTAATAGTACTTAATTACATTACGTAAATTTATATCTTAGTTACTCGCATTATATGAATTTCTTTGATAAAAAATAAAATTTCTGGTATTCCTTCTATTAACGTAAATACAAGAAAGTTTCTCGAAACGAATTATAATACATGCTCGTTTAACATAATCAACATAATCATGTAAACGTAATCACAGAACTAACATAATCACGTAATTTTAAGCGATCGTGAGAAGGAAATTTGATTCTAATGCGTATTTTTTGTGAAAAGCTAAATTTTCTAATATATTTATTGGAGGGCGAAGTAGGTCTGACGCATCACGTTAAGGAATTATTTACACTAGTCACGGAGGACTTTTTCTTAAAACTACCAACGGTTATATATATATAACATACTTTTATGAAGTTACCTAACATATTTTTACTATAATACATCAAACTTTCTGAAATTATACGTAAAAGTAAACCTTATATTCAATATAAACTGCGTCTTGCAAAACTTCAAACAATTATACAGACGAAAGAGCGCGAAAAGAACTTGTAAATAAAAGACAATTTACAACCAAGATGCAGAATAAGAAAAATACATAAGCGTGAATTCGACAGCTGCGCACGTGTATACGCTTAGCGTCGCTCAGTTAGTTGCATTTCCGAGCGTCGTTCCGAGTTCCCGTGTTTCCATTGGCGCGCTAGCTCGTCGTTCGCCATAATAGCGAATTCAATAATCCCGAGTAAGTCGTTGCATCGGTTCCGACTACAAAACGTGCAACGTGTCTCCCATCCAGAAGGGATGCAAGCGTTGCAAAGAGACTATGGAGAAGCTTTCTAATTATTATAGAAGCTACACGTAGCGCTCCTACTATGCATTCTGCCGGCGTAGTTTCATTTAGTATTTTGAGTTATAAGAAAGTGGAAAGGTATTTCATTTTATTCGCGTTGTGACAGCCCTGAAGAACTTTGTGCTCAAGAACTTGACTTTATACGATTTAAAATAAAAGTAAAGAACGCTGTTAAGATCTTTTTAAAGCAAACTTTACATAATCAATAGTACTGGTTAATCATGTAACCAATGTTAATTTAATTGACTTTGGAATGGTTCACCCAGACTTTAAATCTATTGTCGCGGTAGACGCAAACTTGGCAAAGCTGCAGGTACGCTATATATGTACATCGACGTATTTATTTTGCCCGCACATCTATGGAAGTGTTGCACAAAGACAATGTGGGCAAGGCAATCTGAAGTTTTCATATACTAACAAGGAGAGTGCACATCCCGTGGGAGACGATTTTTTTATCAAACTTCAGTTAGTGGTTTCTGGTACCTAAAAATGAAGCTTACTACCCGTATTTTTTCCAATCGACCCCCGTTCTCGAGATATGAGGTATTTTGCTTCAAATATGCGTTATTTTAATAAAAAATGTACCTCTTCTTTTGACAATAACTCTGCAAGCTTTTATGCTAGAAATATTGACCCAAAAGATAATCAAAGTAGGCGGATAGAGCTGTAATTTAAGCTTCGTGATGCAAAGTTATTAACATTTGAAGATGATGATTAAAAATATATGAATATTTGATGAATTTTAACTCTTAAATTCAATGAATTTTCAGCATTTTAAATCATCATCTTTAATTGTTTATAACTTTGGATTAGAATAATGATTTTATGCAAAACAAAGCATAAATTGTAGCTCTCTTTTTTCAGTAATGTGTATTTAGTATAGGCGCGTGTCAGTCCCCGAGACATCCCTGTGTATAAGAGAAGTGCAGTTCCCACGTAATTTCAGTTCCCGGGTTCTCCGTCCCCGTGACTTGACTGTACTTTAATTATCTTTTTGGTCAATTTTTCTAGCATAAAAGCTTGCAGAGTTATTTATTGTCAAAAGAAGAGGTACATTTTTTCATTAAAATATCGCATATTTGAATCAAAATACTTCATATCTTGAGAACAGGAGGCCATTGGAAAAGATTATGGGTGCTAGGCTTCATTTTTAGGTACCAGAAACCACCTCCTTAAGTTTGATAAAAAGTCGTTTCCCACAGGGTATGCACTTTCCTTGTAAGTGCATGCCCGCCCTGTGCAAATATATTCGAAATGGATTGAATGAAACTGCAGAAAAAGCTTCTAATTTCTTGTTATAAAACTTTTTTCAAGAATTGCGCGTATGTGGATGTATTTGGTAGATCTTAAATTAAATGAGCTGCACAAATGTGTGCAATATTTAACTAATGCAGTTAATAAATCTTATAAGCGGTGGGTTTATATCTCATTAATCATATATAATACATATCTACAGTTTGAAATTGTATAATAGGCGTCGATTTATAAAAGTTACAGTCAATTGTATAATGTCTATCTTGCAAACAGTCAAATATCTTCTCAGTAGATGTGTACGACTTTTATACAGTATTATAATTTTGCGGAATGATAAGCGTCAAAATTATTAGTACTTAAAAATAATATATTTAGTTTAAGGGGGTAGAAGTATATCTATGACTGTAAAAAAAGAGAAAAATTAGTGTTTATAGCACTGTGTGGCCTAAATCCGCACTTATGTCACACCTATCCATGACTTAAGTAGTCCATTATTGCACCGTCCTCGCTACGCTCGGGCGCTAACCTCACGGTGCAATACTGGACTGCTTAAGGCACGGCTAGGCGTGACAGTGGATTTAGGCAAGCAATACTATAAAATAGTATACGATACTCGTGTCAAAAGTCGTCCTTCATAGCACGGCGTTTAGCTAATACACGTCATACTGTAAAGTACTACTTGAGCCACACGTATCGTAATATACTATTATGTATGACATAGACAAAAAATAATTTAAAAAATAAGTCTTATATTTAAAAATATACTTCATATAAAACATTTTACCCCTTTTAGAGCTCTAAAACGCAAGTTTTACGTAACTCAAGTTAAGGATCCCTAATGTATCTCTTCCACTCCAAAATAAATTTGCTATAGGTTTCTTTCTTCAACGGATAGTATTTATAGCCGTGACTATTAATATGTACATAAATTTAAGCACAGATCCAAAAATATTACAAATTACTGCAAAGAACAACAGAAGATTTTATTAAAATATAATAAAATTAAGTTGCTTACTTTTTATCAATTTTAGTCTCATTCTCCATTCTCAATAAAGTATTCTGTAGAAGCTACGCTTACAGTAACATAATCAATTCATCTAAATGGAAATAGTCCGGTAGAAATCTAACCAATAAAAATGGACTGCATAAAACTAATTTATGATTAACGTCAACACGGGAATATAATTATGAAATAAATGTCGAATTTCTACTTGAATAATATATTTTATTTCTACTAAGGTACATATAAACTTTTTTAGATGAGATTCTAATAAGCGATATGATTATCTTTTAATTTCGCTATAAATAATTAAAAATAAATGCTTCATCTTCTTAATATAATTATACATTTACATTTTCTTTCATTTCTCTGGACTCATGTAAAAAATTGTAAGTTTTTTGAAAGAAAGTGTAATTTGCCCATTCGTTTCGGCTTCCTTGTTATAAAACCTACGTTAACCTACGCTACGCCAGTGCGCGCTTTTATATTTTGCATAAAAGACTAACTTTCTACGCAATCCACCCCACAGTCCAACGAGATTCATAAACGAATAAAACACGACTTCTTATTCTCGAAAATAAAAAAAGGAACATAAAAATCTTCCTCGGGTTACAAAAGAAATCCGTGAAACCAAGGCTAACTTTCTCGAAGCAACGAGCGCGCGCAGACGTTTCCTCTCCCGCGCGCGTCAATAAAACCCCATCTTTATACAGCAAACTAGACTACTGTCGCGCATATTGCGCCTCGTAAAATGCATTTTCGGCCTCGACAACGCCTTTGCGCGCGTGCGTAATCTTGTAATATCGCGGTACCTGGGACAGGAAACTTTGTCGCGTGTTTTAAGGCAAAATAATGTACGGGGGTGTCGCCATCGCCGCCGCTTACGTGGAGCTGTGATGGAGTTATATACGGCACCCGTACGCGATGCTTTGCGCGATCTCTACGAGCGGCGCGCGCGCTATAGCCCGACCCGAATAATTAAGGCGACAGTCAACGGCAACAAGTTTCTCGTTTAAGGATGATACGCGCGCGCGATGCCTTTGATGCATTGCCAAGAACGTTGCCTCCTTCGCGGCGCCTTGGAGCGGAATGCTTTTGATTGATTGTTCACGGAAGCTTCGGCGCTAATCCGTAAGCGTTGAGTTAATGCTGGATCGAGTGAGGGGTGTGTTTTATGAAAACAGTTAAACAATTTAAGTCACACTTAGCCTCTGAGCTCCTGCGTCGATATGAAAGTATGCCTGACGTATAGACGACTCAATAGTGCCTGAAACTATTGATTGCAATTATTATCTTTAGTTAAATATATTAAATTAAATTAACGACCAAAAAAAATTATTTTCTCCAATATATTTCGATAAAATATATAAATTTACCGATTTAACTTTACTTAATTTAAGATTTGACTATACAAACATCCCATCTATAATATGTATACCTTGAATATAGGCCTGGAAAGGACTAAATTAAAGTCTCCCCATTTCATGATATTTAATATATAGACAATTATCATGTACAGTATATAATTATATTTTTTAAGGGTACATTTACAACCAGTTCATTTATTACAATAGTAATGAAATTTCATAAAATAATAGTTAAATAAAATTGCATATAAGAAATTCTGTTTAAGAAGCGACGTTATTACTTTCGAAGTACCTATTACTTGTCAAATGAGGCATTCAGAAAAAAAGTTACTGGCTGCAAAGTTATCGGCGAGTACGGCGTTGCGCTCCGACACATTGGCGTGCGTCTTTATTGCAAAAAACGGCCACCATAAAGCCCCGAGCAGTTTAGGGGTCACTCAACCTTCTGACCTCACTATTATATGCTTCTTGATACAAGCTAATATCCACTTTTATAAGATTAATGAAAATAGGAAAGTTTTTTGCTCGTGTTGTCTTTGGGAATTCATTTTTACTTCCGCCATGTGATCATTCTCACTTAGTGGAGAGTAAATCAAACAAAATTCTTCAAGCACTTGTCGGAGTATGTATATATGAATATCTCAGTCTGATAGAATTAATATATTTAAAAATTATATTAGTAATGCAATCAAAACTCAGTCTTTATCATTTTTTACATTAACAAACATGCGAATGCTTGAAGTTCTCGATAATAAAAATAAATTTGTTTTACCAGTTGTACTATCTCCTATATCTCTTTTATTATTAAAGACAAATATAAATAAAATGCATTCTCTGAGAGTCAACATTTGAAAACTTACAACGACACAAGCAGTTACATTTCATTTTAACGCTTTCGTCAAAGTAACCCTGTCGTTCTTCTACGGTCTGTATCTTGGAGAGAAATGCAGCAATTTTAACAAATTAATTCTTTTGTTGATAGCTTAAACAGAGACCTTAATGAATATGTTCGTACGATTATTTCAAATTATGAAGTATCAAAGTTATCATACAAAACGAAAAACTTAATTAAAAAAAGAATTTTATTTCAAAGCAATGTTACTTTAACAGGAAAAAAAAATAAAATGGTTTTATAAGGTAAGTACCTAATGTAGCCCCTATACCTAACATGGCCCACCACTATCCTAGCTGTATTACGCGGGAAATAGCTAATGGATTATGTATATGACATCAAAAGAAACTATTTCATAAGAAAATTTTCTCAGGGAAGTTGAAGGTGACCAACCTGCAGTGTATTTTGTCTTGCAACGGCTTAGTGAATTCGTCACTATAATTTTGAGCAAATCATTTTATTTACTGTGATATTAAATAAAGAAGTTACTTGAAGTCGACACTGTCATCGACATTAGTACGTATCATCATCAGCTTTTCAGCAGCATAGTTTGTTTTATCGTCCGGTCATGTACCTTTTTAGTATGAGAGGAAATGTGTCTACACACTCAGTCTTCCCAATACGGCCCACGTAATAGAAACCATACAAGATTCGTATCTAATGACCACTCTAGAATTTTTTAAAGCTTTTTAAGAATAAGAACTATATATTTGTTACAAAAGATACTCATACTGTTGATTAATTTGTAAAAAATTATATAAATAATATGGGTTTAAATATTTTATGCTTTTTATACGTTATTTACCTATATTATTTCATTATTAACTCCTTTCGATACGTATATTTGATTTTAATTAGCGTCTAAAGAATGAAAAATAATGACTGGTCATATTAGGTACATGTGTACATAATATGGCCCGTTTGCTGTTATTTTTTCCCATTTCTGTAGAATTGCCCAACATGCATATTTTAAATGTATAAAAATGTTTTTTGTTAGTTTTTATGCTATATTTTGATATCTAGCCGGCTCGAAAAAATTTCATATTATTCGAACAATGGTAATTGCTGAAACCTTAGGTGGACCATATTAGGTATACTTACCTTAAGTCGAAAATATAAAGTTCAAACATTGTACTTTAAAATTTAATTAGTGCTATAAAACATGTTTTGAAAAATATATTTTTTCGCGATGTGGAAGTTCATGATCTTTTTTAAACATTTCTGCTGAAATTCATGCATTGACGAAGATCAGCCACTGGAACGACGTTGATCCCGTCGCGTCCTGCTACGATGCAATTATATTATCTCGAATCCAAATCTAAAATATTTTGATATTGTCTTGTTCTTTTTCAAACCAATTACTTTTTCTGAGATTTTATATCACAATAATATCATTTTATGAATCTGGTTAGGTACTAAAGAGTTAAATATATTAAAATAAGTAAGAATCAATATTTATTATAAAATACATAAGAGTCTTTCTCGTTAAAACCATCACATAATTAATAATAATCTCCCAATTGCCGTTATGTTTGTAAGCAAAATATTTTTACACTTAGCGAGTGAAAGTAACAACAAATTATTATTATTTATAGTTAAATTATCCAATTAAAAAAATGCGATTATGAGTTATTATAAGCTTATTCTTCAAAGGTAACAAGATAATCCGCAACAAAGGCATCATAAAAAAGTGTACCTCGAAGCGAAGGCGCCATAAGCGAACTTTTCGTGGAAAGCTAAAACGCACGTCACGCAGTTCTCGTGACTTCTCGTTATACTACGCGTGATCAAAATGCTTCGTGGCTTCGATGCTTCCACGCAGCGTCCCATGAAAACGCGCTCAATGGATTATCCCGACACAATATACGATGTGTATCCAATCAGCATTGCAAGAGCTCAACATTTTACGGCTCACTGGTCGGCTCGAATGTACCAGATTTTGCGCGAGGATCGAACTATGCCATATCGATAAGCTGCGCGAACAATAGGCGTTCGTTGATTTTCTTTAGGAGCAACAGTACGTGCAGGTATTATTCGATAACATTCAACTCGGAAACATTTATATTAGTTATTGAATAAGTGAGCAGTTAATGCCCATTTATTCATTGCAGCTAATGAACTTTATAATTAATTAATGTACTTGTAAAGCAGATCACTTTTCCTGTCATGAAATTTGACTTTGATTAACACGAAACAGTTATGAATAAATAATCCGTATTTAGAATTTTAAGTTAAAAATTAAATACCAATTAATTTTTAAATTATGCTTACAAAAATAGATTTCTTATAGATGCAATCCATTGAAGCTTTAGGATCGTTTTATCAAGTCGCGAGAATAATTTGAATTTCCCTTCCAGCGCGTGTATAGCCTCCCGATAAAACCCGGAGCACGCTCAATTTTGCAATAGTAAGGAAATTCAAGAATGATTTATACGTCATCTCAGCCTGATGAATAATCCGGCGACCTTTCACAAGAAAGTGTCGACTGCACGTTGCGTGGAGTGCGCGTAATTCCATCCAGCGAAGAAGTGTATGAGATGAGCGAAGTCGAGCAGCATAATAAAGCGAAAAATTTGCTTGGCAAAGCTCAGAGGTGCACTGAACAAAAGCTTTGCTGAATGTGTAAGCAATGCTTATATTATCTTTACACATAATATGTTCGTGCTCTGCATTTTGAAGTGACAAAAAATATGCTTTATAAGGGATGGCAGGGATACGTAAATTTGCATGCTGTTTTATTTTGATGAACATTCATAATTTCAACTCTACAAATATAAACTTACAACTTTATTCTTTATTATCATGAAACTGCAATCAACAGTTGTTGTGTAATCTAAAATGTTAAATCCGTGATTTATACCCATTTGAATTATACAGTAAAATTTAACTATTTGATCCATTTGTAGAATCATCAACAAACCATAAATATTTCTTATCCAATTGAATGAATATTTAATTTTATTCTCGCTACTGTTTGAATTTCAAATTATTTTATAAAACTATCTTCTTGAGTTATGATAGACGTAGCCAGGAAGAACACCATACTTGAGATATACAAATTCGTAATTTATTCTTATATATATATTAAATTTAAATTTTCAAAAAATACTCTTTAGTTATACTTAATGTATTGAAGTGCGCACGGATTTTATATAATGTTTTTCAAAAACCTTACCTTATACTTTGACAGTTGATGCGCTTAACTGATGTAAACATTTTATTTTTATTCTGAACCAAATTCTTTACCCGAAATTGTGTTCATCGGTTTGGTATGTCAATAAAAGGTTGTTCCAAAGATAGACCTCTTGTGTCAACATTTTGAAAAAACTCATATTCTTCATCATCAAGATAATGTAGAAAATTTATAAAAACAACGATAAAAGATGCTTTATTTGAGACTCCGTGCGAAGCGGTCACTTTTATAATATAAAATTCTTCTCGTTTTGATAAACTTTTTTTTAATTTTCTATCTTAAAAGATGCTTTATTTGAGACTCCGAGTGAAGCGTTTACTTTTATAATATAAAATTCTTCTCGTTTTGATAATCTTTTTTTTAACTTTCTACAAAAAACTCTAAATCTTTATCCAGCACGTCATATAAAATCATCATTGCCCACAGGTTTCCAAGTGATTCTGTCGACCAAATTTCTCCAAGTTTGGGAATATTACTTTCCAATACATTAGTTATGGTATGAATACAGGAAATTAATTTTAACTACGTAGAACATTTTTTACGTACATATTATTGACTTTTTAATTAATTATTTAATATTATTAATTAATTTTACCATATATATGTATGTAACAAATTTTCTACGTAGTAAAAATCAATTTCCTGTATTCATACCATAACTAATGTTTTGAAAAGTAATATCCCCAAACCTGGAGAAATTTGGTCGACGGGATCACTTGGAATCCCGTAGGCAGTGGATTAGGAGTTTAATAACTATGGTGATTTTATATAATGTACTGGATCAAGATAATACCAATTTTTTATAAATGGTTACGCTTTTATTTATAAAGCTTTCTCTTTTTACAGATAAATTATTTTATAATTATTTTCCGTGAACTTTGTAAATTAACGTTTAAAGAAAAAAATTAGCCTCAAAATATTAAAATTTATTAAGGAGACAGATACACCTTTAAATTTTAAATCAATTGTTAATATATTTTAAGGTAAAAATGAGGCTTGTATCATAAGTTACGCATTTTTTCTCGATTTAAATATTTTATCAAATTATAACGGAATAAATTTTAAAAAAATTTGTATGGTCCTTAGGTCTCTTTGATCGGCTATAATGAAAACCTGTATATTACTTCATCTACCGCATGGTTCTGAGAGCCAATACGATTTAATTGAGGTTTTTAAGGTTTTATTATGTTCATAATATATATAATTATGCAGCCAATGTGGGGATTTGAAAATAAAAATTATTGACCAAAGTTATAGCCTATTTAAGCCTGAATTTTTCTCTTGAAAACCCCAATTTAATCTCATTGACTCTCAATACAATGCGGTAGATGAAAGAATATACATGTTTTATTATAGCCGATCAAAGAGACTTAAAAACCATAAAAATAATTATTTTTAAATTTTGATGAAAAACTAATTTTTACCTTAAAATGCATCAACAATTAATTCAAATATATGTCATAAAAGACAAACATTTTTTACTGCAATTTAATCTCATATAATGATATGAAAGTCAATATATTATAAAATAATGAGTTTTTGTCAACTAAAAAAATTTCTTTTATAGAAATTCCGTTATTGCAAAAGTAGTTATTGGCAACTGAAGAGAGATTCGACAAAACAGTGGAGACTTTTTTGTTTGTTATCCGATTTCAATTTTGAAGGTCTCATTTTGTTCCTTGAAAATTTTCAGGGGGTCTCTAAAAAAACCCTATAAAAATTGTATATCATCCGATAACCTGCAAAATTACGTTCAATTGTTTATAAATTCCTACATGTGTTTTATAAATAATCAGATGCAACTTTGCAGGTTATCGGATGATATAATTTGTATATGAGTAAGTGTAAAGTCCCCCTGAAACTTTTCAAGAATAAAATGAGATCTTCAAAATTGAAATCGGATAACAAACAAAAAAGTCTCCACTGTTTTGTCGAATCTTTCTTCAGTTGCCAATAACTACTTTTGCAACAGCGGAATTTCGATTAAAATATTTTCTTTAGGTAGACAAGGATACCTTATTTTATAGTATATTGACTTAAGTATCATTAGGAGTGATCAAATTATAGCAAAAAATGATTTTATTTTGAGTTCAATATGACGATAGAACGGCCTAAGAAATAACAAAACTTTTGGGGTTTAACGGATTTTTTATTAATTAACTAGGTATATTTACACTTGTGAAATCAAGATTTTATTGGAATAATTATTTTTTAAGTATTTATGGACTCTTCTAAAGTACATTTCGCTAACTATGTCAGAACATTTATAAACTCTCATATGATATTTTTATTTTATGTCCTAGTCCTATATATAGTGAAAGACCCTCCTTAATTGGAGCTTATAAAACTAATCATTTTAACCGAGGGAAAAGTGGAAGAAAGTAAACCACGTCCACCAGATCTTTTGACTATTGTAAACGGTTTTCTAAAATAATGTAAGTTGAATGTCTGAGTTGATTTTTAAGCGGGTAGTGTTGATGAATTTTTTAAAATTTGAAAAACTTTCTAACAGTCAGAGAATCCTGGAAGCTATTTATACATTTAAGTATTTCATATCGAATCCAGTCAGACAGCTTTCATACATAAATAAAACTTAAACATGCTCTACGCTTTATCCCGCTTTCATCGAGTTCCCATAAACATTGTACAATTCTTTAGTTTTAATTGGAATGGAATAAAAAATGATACAAGTTCAATATATGCCATGTATTTATTATAAACCTCGAACGCCTGCACGCTGTTTGTTCCAGCGGCAGCTGTCGTTTCAACGGCGTGATAATGCCGCCCGTACGAGTCTTCCTGTTCCTGGCGGTCTGGGCGCCAAGTGCCCTCATACTGCTCGGTTGCTACATGTACGTGTACCTGGTGGCGCGGGCCCATGCGCGGGCTATCTACACGGTCGAGCTGTCGTTTAGGAATCAGACGCAGACGCTGGCCCTGCCGCGATACGGACAGACGCTCGCCGTCACCGTCGGCGCCTTCTTCATTCTCTGGTTACCCTTTCAGGTAAAGTATTACGTGCGTACAAAATTCGACTGACAATGAGTAAGCTAAATATATTCTGTCAAAAGAATATTGCACAAGAATTTTAAAACAAAATTTCCGTAGTATTAAAAACTTATTCACCTCCTTGATACAACCTTACCTCATACATTAGTATGGTTTACTATAATACCACTAAAATCAATTAAAAATATAATACTGCTTACGTTTTGCTATATGTGAAAATAAAGGGTTACATTATGTATACTCGACGACAAATTCTTCTGATCGGATGCGTTTAAATATTTTTGCTGTACATTCGTACTGCAACTGCATACTGCAACGTCATTGGATTGAACGCATGTATTTCCTTACCGCATTGGAGGATTTCAAAAAAATTTAAATGCATTTGATCAGAAGAATTTGTTCTTGAGTGTACTGTCGTTTGAGGAGCACTGCAAGCTCAGGTGCAGAAATTTGACAGGCACTGAAACAAAGACACGCTTGGGCTCTGCATAATCTTTTCTGATGTGTAGTAGCCTCAGTAGCTCACAATTGTTGAGCGTGCGTATGTGCAAACTGCTGCGCTACTATTATTTTATCATTTACTTCTGTGAAATTTATGTTCTTTTTTAATAATAAAGAATACAGTATACTATACGAAAAATAAAATATAATGCGATTCTCTTGAATATGTGAAAATCAAATGATAGTAACTTCTAATTCCCTATATATCTATATGTCTTCTGAAATAAAATAATGCAAAAGTGTAAGAATGCATAGGTTGGTTACAGTGACTTACACGGAAACCGCCCGTGATGTTCGCCTCCGATTTTCCTGAATTTTTGATATGTTGTAGAGGATCGAAAAATAAGAGACACGTCTTTTTTATATCGGCCCAATCCGATATTAAACAGGTGAAAACCGCCCCTACAGTTTACCCCCGAAACCGAGTTTTTTTAAATACCTTAAGTTCTAATTAATGTTTTGAAATTAATCAAAATAGAAAATACTTATTTTTGAATGACGAAACTAGCAAGTATAGTTTGGTTTCCGGGGGTGACAACCCTTACTTTTTATTTCTCAAAAACCTTATCTTATAAACTATTTTTGCACGTTTAAATAGTTTAAAGAATAAGGTTTTTCTGACATAAAAAGTAAGGGTTGCCACCCCCGGGGACCAAACTATACTTGCTAGTCTCGTGTTTCAAAGAGAAGTATTTTCCATTTTGTTTCATTTCAAAACATTAATTAGAACTTAAGGTATTTAAAAAAACCGTTTTCGGTGGTAAACTTTAGGAGCGGGTTTCACCTCTTTAATATCGGATTGGGCCGATAAAAAAATACGTGTCTCTTATTTTTCGATACTCTACAACATATCAAAAATTCAGGAAAATCGGAGGCAGACACCTCGGGCGGTTTCCTTGTTAGTCATACATATCGAGCATATATGTGTGCTTGATGCGCTCTGCTGTCGTGCTTTGCCGATGGAGTGTTACCGTGCTTGATGATAATAATAAGTAAAAAACGCATTTCATGTAAGATGTAGTTATTGTAAAAATGAATAGATTACGTGATATTTTAAAATTTTATTGTAATGGTTGGTAATTAATCATTTATTTTACTAATTTATTCTAGTCTGTATAGCTCTTAATTAGACGTATTATTATAAGTTACTAAAATTTAATAGCTAATATCTATGTATTTCAATAGAAGCAATTTCCATTGACTACTTAAATCAGTGATAATTGGAATGTAATAAACCGTTGCGGCGACCAGCTTAGAATTCCAATCCCCAAGTACGCGAGAACAATTTCTAATGCGTAACGTTTTAGTCAAGCTAAAGCAAGTCCCTTCAACAATTTCAATTCAATGAAACTACAACCTGCGTGCAATCTGTAACACGCTTCGTCTCCTCTTATTCCATTCCTCGCTGTGATTCTCTCCCTACCTCTGTCCCATATACGAGCTTTATACTGGTTCACTATGGAAAATGACCTAATTACTACTAGTTATACATATAAAAAAATTTAATAACGTTATTCTGGTATCTATTTGAAAAAAGAAATGATTTATGTATCTACAATTAAGAATTCGAGTTATATAAAGTAAATACCAAAACGTAATTTTATCACAGTTTAAATTAATACAAATTAATTGTACAGAGGGTTATAATGGACCTAATTCAACTCACAAAGATAACTATCTACCGTTTTCTACTTTACCATCTATAATAATTTCTTTTTAGATGATTTATTGCTTTTTAATTTAATATAGAAATCTATTGCGCGCTTTCTTTTATTTATACACTTGACATCCGCACGTCACGACTTTTATTAAAAAGATTATTTCTTTTTTATATACAAAAGCTGCGACGCACGTCATTTTCTTAAAATTTTCGACTGTCACTGCCAAACGCGAATATACTACGTGCAAGCCCAATATAGTTCAATTTTAATGACATACTAGCTGAATTCACTCATTCGCTAGCGCTCGCTCATGTAAATTGAAAGTTATTTTCAAGAAATATGATCAAGGTTTTTGTATATTTATTATTTAAGGTTTTTTATATTTTATAATTAGAATGTTGGTATAATATATTTATATATTAATATATATAATGCACATATTGTCGCTGAGTTTTCTTATAGAAGTATAAGCTATGTACTAATTATAATTGATATTGAATTTTTTACCAAATATTCTTTGTTATTGATGGTATTAATAGAAAATATAAGTTATCCACCATCGTATCCATCCATCAACCCAACCCACACATCCGTTCATCCACTTTGACACTTCAACCCCTTCACCCACGCAACCATGTATCCACCACGCATCCATCCATCCACCCCCGCATCCATCCATCCATCCATCCATCCACGCACCCATTCATCCACGTTGGTACTTCAACCCCTCCATCCACACAACCATCCCCCTACCCCTGCATATATCCATCCCCCCACGCTTCTATCTATCCACCTTACATTTCAAATCCTGCACCTACGCATCCATCCATCCACCTTTACACGACAAACATTTCACCCAAGCAACCATCCATCCACGCATGCATCCATCATTCACTTTTACACTTCAAACTTTCCACCCACTCAACCATCCATCCACCCAATCATACATTCGTCTACATATATACTTCAATTCCCCTACCCCTGCATATATCCATCCACCCAAGCATCTATCCATTAATACACGAATCCATCAGTCCACCCACGTATCCAATTACCCACCCATACAGCTATGTCCATTCACCCACGCATTTATCCATCCACCTACGTATCCATCCATCCACTTATACATCCATTCATCCACCTTTACACTTAAAACCCTTTACCCACACAACCATCCATCCTCCCATGCATCCCTTCATCCACCTTTACACCTTAAACTCTCCTTTCACGCAATCATCCCTCCATCCACACAACCATTCATTCAAGCACCTTTACACTTCAACCTCCCCCCCCCCCTCCCACCCACGACACTATCCATCCACCCATACATCCATTCATCCACCTTTACACTTCAAAACCTCCACCACGAAACCATCCATCAAACCACGCATCCATTTATACACCTTTATACTTCGTCCCCTCCACCCACGCAACCATTCATCCACCGAAGCATCCATATATCGACCTTTACACTTCTAATCCACGCATCCGTTCATCTACCCATACAATTTCATCCATACATTCATCCTGCCAAGCATCAAAGTATGCACCGTACTCATCCGGTCACACACTCATACATCTGCTCACACTCTTCCGTCCACCCATAAACTTATTCACCTATACGTCTGCTTACACAACTAAAAAGACAACCTCCATTATCTACCCACCCATGTACACCTATCCACATTTGCACATTTCAAAGAACTAGAGGTATAGTTTTTTTTCAAAATTTTTGTGTTATAAGACAATTATTTGACGAACATTTATTGAGTTTAGAAATATGCATTGAATGTATCTGAATGTAAAAATAAATTAATTGAAAAAAAATGGTGCATTTAACCTCAAAAACAGAGTCAAATCAGTGTTTGTATTAAACATTTTATACATAAATAATATGGATATAATTACTTGAATTGTATGTATAATCATAATTTCTTATACATTTATTTATACAAAAGCTTAAATGAAGTATACTTTGTAACAAAAAAATTAAAAATAGCACATTCATTTTGACTAGCTATGTACCAGATAAACCTCCTTAAACAAAAAGTGCGGATGGACGGACGTACGAACGATGTTTATTTGTCTTCAACTCAACGTAAATTTTTAGGTAATAAGACGGTTTGTTTTTTGAGAAAAAATAATAAATGTCAAAAATATGCATTTTTTGTATAACGATAATTTGAGTAATACTTGATGCAATGCCTTGAAAATTTCAGAGAATATTTGTCAAGTGTCAGATTATTGTATTATGAATATTTTTTAGCAGATTTGGTTCATAATCTTCTAAGATATTAGAGATTATTCAATTTAAAGAATACATTTTCACCCTGTACATGACATCTCTAAGCTTTATCGCTGTACTTTTTCTTGTAGATATTAAGTATTATTATATATGAGATTTACTATTCCACATATCTACCCTACTTTATCCATTATATTGCACAAAAAACAAAAGATAATATTATATTAAAAATATTATTATTTTGTGATTTTTTAAAAATGATTTAAGGAGGCAGGCCTGGTTTAAATCCAAAAGAACAATTTTTATCAATTTTTCGTTCATATCGGTTTTTGTTGCTCTAGTACTCAATCAAAGTTTCTCATGGAAAAACTTTTAATACCTGCGAATCTTACGCCAATTAAAATTAAACAAGAAGAGAATAGCATAGGAGAATAATAGAAAGAGAACGAGAAAGAGAATAGCATAGGAGAATAATAGAAAGAGAACGAGAAAGAGAATAGCATAGGAGAATAATAGAAAGAGAACGAGAAAGAGAAAGCGCATTCGATGACATTTTCTAGGCTCAGCGGAGGAGGAGTTGAAGCGCAGTAATGAAGTTTTCTTCCTTCGCCTAGCTCTCCCCGCGAACCTCAAGACTAAGCATTTTCTTACCTGCTTCCGCGCCATGAGCCTCCGTTCACCGTCTTTTTCTCGTCGAGGCTCTTGTAAATCCCCAGCCGAAAGTTGTGCGCGGCGCGCGTCGAGTGCGCGACCGAAAAAGGAAAAAGAAGCGCACGGCAACTTTCCTAATCGCGCCAACAAGAACACTCGCCTGAGAGCTTTCCAAAGAAAGAGAAAGATAGAAAGAGAGAAAGGCAGGAAAAGGGGGTACCAAGGAAAGAAAAATACCGTAGAAAGGAAAAAGCACTTAGCTTGAATTTTCTTGCGCTTATTTTCGCCATAGATCACTTTCTCACGTCTGCCTTCTCTATTTCGTTGCGTTTCGGCCTATTCTCATTACATTTTATAGCCTCTTAATGCGGACTATTGCCTGGGCTATGTTCCATAGCCCAGCAAACTGCGAAGATTTTCACTTAGAGCGTCTCTTAACGCCTTAATGATTTAATTAAATAATCACTCTGCAACAAATTCGAATAATTAAGAGATACATTACGATAAAAGAAAAATGTTATTGTCGGATCATATACTATAATAAAGTTACAAACAGTCGACTGTGATTACCGGATTGTAAAATCTTTCAAAAGTTTAAATTGCTTTTATGTATAAACTCTAGAATGCGCAAAAATAAAAAACAAAAGAATATGTTTCTCAGACAAAAATTCACATATGCAAATACGGTAGAAGTATGAAATACTAAAATTTTCCATCAAACTTTTGTTGTGTCCTATTTCTATTCCTAAACTACGATATTCCATTCTCCTCACAAACTTTCTAATGGCTATTTGTAGCTTACTGTAACAAATCTAATAAAGACTTTTATTGAAAAAATGCATTGAAATTGTACCTTATATGATCATATAATTATAGATAATTCATAATGATTTATCAAATGTCAAATAACAGCACAATAGAAAGTACTGTGCACTTAAGCAATGATCAACAATAAACAAAAGATCTGTTTTTGTTTCAGACGTGCATGCTCGTCGACATATTCTGCGGTACAAACATCCTTTCGAACTGCACAATTTGGCTGGGTCTACCAATCCTTGCGCACAGTGGCACGAATCCCTGGATCTACGCGTTTCATCACGGAGAAATGCGCATCGCAGCCGGGAAAATCGCCGAGGATTTGGTGGCTCTGTTCGGGGTGACGCCCAGCCGGTACGGTTGCTCGCCGACCAGACGCGGATCCAACACAAATCTCGAACTGGCTGAGGTAAACAATAGCAACGAAGAGCGAAGACCACCTGTCGAAGACTGCTTTGCCGCTAAACACCAGAGCATCGTCTACTCGAGTAAGCGGTGTCTAGAGACGTCCAGCAAAAACGTCAACATTTCGCCGGAAAATGCCGAAAGAGGCTCTTCTTCCGACGGTTACAGACAGACTGATATTGTGGAAGAGGACATCCACGATCTTACAAAGATGCTCGATCCAAAGTATATTATTGACCGTAACCACGTTATCGATTCTAATCACAACATCGACAAAATAAAGAATCTCAAATATTTACTGGATCCAACATTTAACAAGATCCGACATCTGAGGAGACTTAATCATAAGAGGATAGCTGGTAAGAATATCGCTCGATTCCACGAATCGCGATTTGTGTCTTACCAGAATTTGAAGACGGATGGAACCTGCAATAGAAAGGCTACGGTGCATTTAAATACGATGTCTGATCCGATGCTAAATACAGATAATCCAGTTGTCGATAGTAGGACTTTCAATGAAGCCATCTGCCATCAATCTCATATTTTTAGAAAGAAAGCTTCGAACCTTGCATCTGTTTCAGACTCAAATATTAAAGAAAACATGGGTACTTCCGAGCTCAATCTCAGGCTTTTTCACGCAGGAAAAACCGTTGCAGAAGTGTTTCGTGGAAGCCATAGGTATTCAGTACAGAATCTGGACAACCGATACATGGATCATGGCCTCATGAAAAATGTGGTGCAACACCAGCACATGGATCATCACAGAAGATCTTTTACTTGGGCCCGTGCACGCCAACGAATCTCCAGTAAATATTACGACATGCCGAGTCCGACACTGGATTTGAAATTTCAACAGACTAGCTACACTTCGCTCCCAACTCCAGACGGGGCTAGATCCAGCTCCAGAAGCAGTCCTAAGTTGCGAGCATCTACGAAGCACCTCACGATAACCCCCAATAGACTGGCAAATCTGTTCCATCCCGAACAATCGATCAGACCGTTGACGATGGAACCCGCAATGGATTCCTCGGCGAGGCTGTTTCAAGCACGGAAAAATCTAGAAATTCTGAAGCACTCGGATTCGATCAATACCTTTCCTGGACCCATGGGTCACCCTAGATTCCTGGAACCCTCGAGGCTGACTGATTCACTGACCGTTCCGACGATACATTCGGAACCTCCGAGTCCGATCGATCCTCTGCCTCTCGATTCGCTACAAGAAGAGGATAGCAGTAGAAGCACTGCCGATTTCTCACTCAGTGAAAGCGCACATAACCCACTGAGACCGCAGCCGATACATCGGAATTTGAGGAGTCCCACGAGACACTCCGATCCCATCATTCCCTCCGTCCTGCTCAACATCGAGGATTACAGCGAACGACAACCTAACCAACAGAATATCTGGTCTAATTCTTCACCCACGAAAGAATCAAGACCAGTGAGTCCTAGAGAATTGTCGGATCTGTTGTTGCGTTACACGGACGAGAGAACGAGAGAAAACAACAGGTACGCAGATACTATCTTCCCTGAGCACGACTCAACGAGGTTCAGCTCGAGGAGACCTTCGGACTCAAGGTGGTCAGAGTCTTCCAGAAGTCAAGAGATCCTATCAAATGTGACCGAACACCCACGCTTCCCATCCTCTTACTCGGTCAACAATTTCCAGACCTGCAACAGTGGTAGCGACCTCAACGACATCACCTCCTGCCTGGATCCATTCATGTGCTCAGACGCGCTGAGCTCGTCACTGCGCGAGTCCTTCTTCAGCGCTCCCTCGGTACCGGATTCCGAGGACATATTCACGTCCTTCGAGGCGGACGAGCCAACGCCGGAGACGCTCTCGCCCAGCAGAACGCGATGTTCCGCTTCGAGCGCGAACCTGGTGAGGAGGCCGGGAGTGCTGCATCACGAGGTTCAGCTGGAGCTGCAGAGCAAGTCGACCGAGTCGATGTTTCGGGATAGGGAGCAGAGCGAGAGACTGTGCGCCATTTTCAAATTAGAGCCCAGCATCCACCGCAGCAGACCGAGGGTCAGACCTGTGAGCTGCAAGGACTCGAGGTTGGCGCCGCTGGCGACTCCCACGCCTACCGACGTTTGCACGCCTACCTTCGACATTACCGTCGTCTCCGACATCAAGGGTGAAGGCGGTCTAGGCGTAAGAGTGTAAATTTCTTATCTCTCATTTCCTACGCTAATGGTCAAATTTCGTTAAACGGCCGATAAAAACTACATGATGTCAGTATTCAAACAATTAAAATCTATATATAACATAGGAATCATTACGAATTGTATCGTGTTTCTTTTTCTATTTGTTTTTACTCCATGATTTACAATTAAATGGATGTTAATTATCATGCTAGAAGTAAACTAGCTAGTTATACTGTAAAATTAAATAGTTTATTAATTCATTATTAACAATTGTATTGTAAAAAAGTGAATGTTATATTGGCAAACGAACATATGTTGGTTTTAATTTTGAAAATCTTTCCTTAATTTATTATAAAATTATTATCCTTAAAAATATTCATTGAAGTGTTCCAAAAGATTTTGAGAAATAGAGTGTCTATATAATTTTGTTTAATAGTATAAGACCATTAAATTGTATAGGAAGTGTGGGATAGAAAAAATGTGTACTCTAACGATTTCTAAAGACGTAAACTATACGTCTCAACTGTAGATATTGTATTAAGTTTATTAGGTGCTTGACATTGCCAAAGCTATTTTAACAAATATTGTGACGTTGTACAGTACAATTTATCCAGTATTTATAATTGCAAGCCAATTGTGTTTGTTTCGAACTGATCAATGCATAAATATTTTCTAGTATAATATCTCGATCGAATAATTAATGATGACTACATTTTTTCTGAATAAAATAAAAATATTTTATAAGGAAATTTGGTTATAAGATATTACTGTACATAGTATGAAAGATAATCATGCCCTTAGTTTGTGAAGGAACGATTTAATTATCGCATTAGCATGACAGAGCAATTTTTCCACGATCGTGTTCTATTATAATTCGCCAAATAAACATGCAAATAATGCTAAAGAGAAACTAATCGAGCCCAGCCAGGAATCATTGCGTATAGTGACGTATACTGAACTTGGCATGGGTTGTTTTCACACTCTTCTCAAGGCCGGCCATGACGCGTTTTCTTCTAGACTCGTTTAATTTTATTCTACGCAAGTAAATCTCCATAGTAAGAGTCATTTGGTGAATCATGACAATATTCCCAGATGAATAAGTATCTTTAATTTTCTTAAATAATTCAAAAACATTCTTTAACAATCGCAGTTTTATTTTGTAAGTATTAATAATTAGAACTGAAATTATGTTGTGCCATTAATCCGAATAAAATGACAGTAAAGATTTTAAATATTTGTATTTACCAAAGTATTGCCGTATGTAAGCTTCTTTAATAATAATTGACAAAAACACCATAGTAAGGCTTTGAAAAATTTAAAATATGTATAATATTGTATACATACCTCATGCTTTGTCGTGTATATATTTAGGAATCAAGATAAATCTTAAAAATTGAACGGTTTATAGGACACTTACTCATATCGCCGATTTATCAGAGTTACGTTGTAATGAATTTCAGCGCTGCGCGAATGATCGTCGGAAGCGCGTTTAATCGTCTTAAACTCTCAATGCGCCTCCCGGAGATTCGACTCAGCGATGTATCAGTGGATTTTATAGATACGTATACAACTGTGCACCCCAGAACACATTTACCAAGCACATGGCTGAACAATCGTTTCCGGAAGCTGCTCATTCTATAATCTCCTTCTGGTTTCCTTCATTTATTTTACGTTCGGGAAAGTGTATATCATACTTCAATCTGTTTTATTTATTCAGCAGACCTGATTTATACACTGTTAGAAGCTATTCTCATTCTGAGCCTACGTTTGAGTTTAAGTTAGATTTTGCATAGCTATACGACGTAAGCGTATAAGTGATCTTAACATCAACGTAATATTTGGCAATGTTATACTTTTTTAAAGATATATATTCAAATCAATTATAAGTTTCTGATTATACGCAATCAAGATGTTGCATGAGAATAAAAAATTAAATTCTTAAGGGTATTAGGTAGAATAAAAAAAAACATACTGTGTTGCAGTACGCGACAATTTGACTCTGGTGTTTAAAAAAAAATCTGTTATTGTTGACCAATCAACTTGAAATTGTTTTCCTAACAATCTTATTAAAAAAAAGTACCATATACCAAGTTTTAAGACATTTTACCATATCCCTTTGATTTTATTCTATATTTAGTAATAATTTTCACCAATATTAGTTGAACATGCAAAATATAGCACACTGCACACATAATATTAAGCTTAGGTATTCAAAAAATTTCTATATATTCTTAAAGCACTAAGTAATAATAAAAAGATTCATTAAAACCACATGCGCAAGTCACTTTTTAAAGTTAAAAATATTAGTTTGCATGTTTTGTTGCATGTTATATAACGTAAATTGTTTTACTTGAACGCGTACAACCTTATTAATACGTCGAGTAATGACATCTGACAGATTTTAAAACATGCTTAGAATTATAGATTAAGAAAATGTAAAAAAGAAATATTTGATTTTTTGGTCGAATAACACCAGAGTTGACCTTGATTCTACCTTAATTAAAAAAAACCATATGAACTAAATGTTTTCCCATTATCTATCAAAATATGAAATAAGAAACAATCATGCAATATCCTAATTGAGTAATTTAAAATGGTTAATATATCATCAAAAATACAAATCACATTGATAATGGTAATATTATAATTTTTTAAATATTAAATTATAAAATTAAATACTCAGTTTTAATTAACATCATTCTTTTTTAACTGCGCCAAATATTTTTTAATTCATTTCGCGTGTAGTCTTTAAAATATTTAAGTAAAAGTTTTGTGTCTCATAGTTTCTTATTTTTTTACATTACTTCAAAATATAAAAATATTAAACAGATAAAATATACATTATTGCCTGACTATATCGGACTCATTCTACTGCAACCATGAAGATATTTCAACAGTATCTCTTCAAACTTGTCATAAAACTAGTAAATCAGTCTTATTTTATAAAAACATTTTATTTTAAGCCATCATTAAAGAATTATATTTCAGCAATATCATACTGGATACTATTTTATTAAAAAATTTTAAATTTAGTTTTCGATAAAACATCTAAGTAATAAAATTGACCCTTTTCCTTGTAGAATATCGGTTTTCGCATACTGTAATGAACTCTTTTTATTTATCAGAAAAATGAATTGTATTATATATACCTCCTGACTGTTCTCTTTTCTTCTTGTGCTCGGGGCTAAATTCGGCCGAGGGATCGCCGGTAACAGGTAGTTATAAATGAGATTTACGTTCTATAATACGCAAATTCGCATATTTGTATACAATATGATGACCTGCGGCACGTAAGCGTTTATATACCACTATCGTAAAACAGCGAACGAAAGAGAGAGGCGGTAGAAAATCGAGTAAACGCACCGGTCACGTATCAGGACACGCGCTTGAGTATAAAATGTGAAAGATATACATCGCTGAACTAGTTACAATATAGGCGTACTGTACAGCTGAAGTTAAAAGGTGATGCAAAAGTGCGTTCGCTGCAGTATAAAAACACTGTAAAGCGGACGTTGAACAATGCGGGTGATGAAAGAAAGTATATACGCTTAAGTCAATGGATCAAAGACAAAAAGTTCAAAATGAAAGATAGAAATGTAGGCATAGGTATGAAATTAGTTTTACTATTGTACGGAAATAAAAATGTTATTTTCCTGGATAAAGAAAAATCTAAGGGCGTGGTAATGGCAAAGTATACCAAAGAAATATTGAAATAAATTTATGTAAATCAATTAGCACATTTGCATTACAACGATATTGAAAAAGGGAACAATATAATGTTGTACAATTAACGACGTAAAATGAACTTAATGCATTATGTCAGTAATAGCTATTATTCCATTAGTGTCAATAATCTGTAAACTGATCGTACCTGCAAATCAAAAAGTATATAGTAATTTTCTTTGATTTTAGTTTAAATTGAAATATCTGATTTATTTAATATTGCCTCAAGAACTCAAATTTCATTATATAACATAAAAGTATCGAAATTAAGTTATTTTATAAAATCTTTTTAAGTAAATGCCAATTAGTCATTCTTTTTAAAAATAATATTTATTTTATTCACGCAGTACTATTGACCTTTACCTACGTTTTGTTTTGTTTTAGTCTACCCAAAAAAAATTGTTTTTTAGAATGCTGTTACATGATATATAAACCTAAAGATTGGTTTCATGAAACACAGATATAGAATTGAATACTATGAAATGATATATGTATGGTGGCGTTATTTATGGTTTATATAGGATCGATGATAATACAACTTTGAGTTGTCGACGTCGAGCTTTAATCAAAATATAATTAAATATTACTTTACAGTCAAACTAGGCGAATTATATTAAAACAATATAATTAAAATACAACTAGAAAATCTTCATCACCTCATAAATATTATAAAATATGTTTAGTTTTTAAATAATTTAAACTTTACATCCATTGTGGTGTTGACTGTGTGGCTGCTGGCAGCTAAAACACGTTCTCCTTTTTATTATACTAAAAGTAACATTATAATGGCATATATTATTACTTTAACATATATAATTTATTTGAAAATGAATTTAAACATATTTTCCTTTTCATACTGTAACGAAATTATAATATTTTTCATCATGGAGAGAAAATATGAGTAATGTAAATACGATGGAAAGTGTATGCAGAAAGAAGTTGGTCTGTGATAGGAGAAACTGTTTACTTTGCAAAATGGTCGAAGCCTTGTAAATAAATCAGATGAATCTCTATAAATAAAAGTTGAGCTATGTATAATTTAAAAAGAACCTATAATAATTTGCCTACCTACTGGTGTATTTATATTCTGTTAATCTTTATCAACGCGTAATTTGCTTGTAATATTGTAAGGAAGCAGTATTTAATAAATTACAAAGTTAACATTTATCAAATCTCAAGAGAAATATCATTCAGAATGAAAATTGATTTCATACATAACTTAACAAGTTGCTATTTTTTACTGAATAAATGTATTATCTTTTATTTATTTTATACATAGATCAGAATCTCGTAAATGAAATTTAAGTAGCGATACCTAAAATACCTAAAATCGTTATAACAATGTTCAATTATCGAAACTAAATCTTCCTTATGTTTCTTATAATATGATGCAAAAAGGCCAAGCCATCGAAGATGTTAGAATGTAATATAAATAATAAAAAATGCGACATTTATGTATTGTAAATAAGCTAAAAATATTAGTACGAAATAAAATTCTCTTCGTTAATTCAGCGCAGCACTCTTGCAAATTCGTAAAATCATGTTGTGCCAAGTGCATGTTAAAGATTGTATTCATTAGATCTGATCCCTGAACATAATTCGATGTATTCCGGATGGTAATTAAATGGATTCTTAATGAATATTATTGTGCAAGACTAATGGACTAATGAGCGACTGTGACGATAAATCCAGAAAAGGACCAAAGATAAAATGACCCAAAAAGTTCACGTTCGCACTATGTCATAACAGCCTTGTCCTCGAACGTAACACATTGAAAGAGTACAATAAAAATTATTTACTTTCTTATCAAGAAGTGCGATAGCTCGCGAATAGCAATATTCATTCAGACTTGTAAATCATTGAGTGAACATTAAATAAACAGTTATAAATAAACTGTATTACTTTATTTCCGACTCAAGCGTAATGGTCACTTTATTCACCTGAAGATCGGGACTAAAGTAACATATGATTCCCGCAAATCTACTTTATTCCCCTAAATGCATTTTTTTTATTTCCCGCAAATGCTTTCTCTCTCTTTTTTCAATTTTGAGATTTTTCTTTCTCTTTCAGTGGGCCCACTCTTCAAATCAATAAAGTGGCCTCACTTAAGTCGGAAATAATTGT
Organism: Gastracanthus pulcherrimus; assembly: GCA_949152435.1. Classification (NCBI taxonomy): domain Eukaryota; kingdom Metazoa; phylum Arthropoda; class Insecta; order Hymenoptera; family Pteromalidae; genus Gastracanthus; species Gastracanthus pulcherrimus. The sequence continues at coordinate 41,660,760 of OX424576.1, forward strand.
TACATAATGTACTATTTAATTGCAGATGTACATGTTTTTAATAATAACTTAATAATTTGACGTTGTTATGAATTATTATAAAATCTAAATATGCAAGACTTTTTATTTACAATTAAAAAATAATGTTATTTAGATAAATTATTACAAGAAAAATAATAATTTTTAATGTACTCCAGTCTTAGATATACTAATTAAGGTAGCTAATAGATTTAGAAACCACTGAGCGCTGATCTAATAAGATGATTTTCCATTTTCATCAATAAGAAGTGGCAGAATTCCCTTCTCTATAACAGGTTATAAGCTGCCCTAATATCTAGATATATTTACGTAAAAACTTTTTAAAAAGTTAGAATGTTGCATATTGACTTTAATTATATAGTGGAAAATTCAGAATTTTCGATGCTCTTGTAACATTCAAGCAAAATTGTACGAATCTGTCAATATGTAGGAGTTTTAAAATAATTATAATATGTTTTTTATACGTAAATTAAAAACAATTTGCTGTACAAAAGTGTGCTACTGTATAAATTCCTGTTTTCTATATAATAATTCAAGACATATAAAAATAGTTTGAAGAAAAGTTAGCGGTTTAGTAAAAATGATCGCGAAAAATGGATAAATTATTATATGCTACCATCTATACTCAATATGCCAATGAAGGGAGAATCTACTTTTTATACGCGAGAAAAGATAAATTAATATGGTGTATGATCGTGTATCGATATGTGATTAGAAAAATGAACATCATTGTATCCGTGAATCAGAATACCTCTAATTACTCTTGTACCTAAACGGTGACTCCAAGTAAAACTTTGTTATTCCCTTTTTTAAAAAATAAATATAAATATAGTTTTAATTTTTGAGCTGATAAAACAAAATACAAGTCGAATAAAGAAGCTTTCAGCTATATTGCATTCCAATATTTTTAACAAAATAATAGTTTATGCAACAAGGGCGTAACGTGAACTTAGCGAAAACGTTACGTCCAAGTTGCGTTCATTATTTTTTGCCCGGGTGTGCGTAAAGTATAAAGTTGAAGTGTGTATAAAGTACCAATTTCTGAGCGTAAAGTGAATTTTTTCATTTTACGCTCAGAAATTGTTACTTTACATACATTTACACGCGTACTTTACTCATACCCGGGCAAAAAATAATTTTGTTGTATACCTAAAAAAAAATATTATTATAAAGATTTATTTATACATTTTTAACCAAGATCTTTAATTATTTATTTATACTGTGAGATTAATCGTTTTATTTTGGAACACCGTCTGGACACAAATTCCGCCAAGGCGATACTTCAGTATTTATAATAATGTCGGACATCGATATATTTTTTAATAACACCGCTTTATTTTTATGTGGAATGAGAACAGACTAACGTTGTTATATCTCTGAATAAATCTCTGGTAAAATAATTAACAAAATTAATTGTTATTTTTTCCCCTCCCAAAACTTATGCTGATTATTTATTGAATAATATCTTTGTTTAATTAATTATAATTTCTTTTATTATTTGTATTTACAATAAGTCATTTTTTGCGTAAACGTTATTATACCATTATGCTTATATTAATAATTAAATAAATAAGTTTCTTCAAGCAAAATATTTAAATTATATCATTGAAAATAACTACTTTATATTATTTATTCTAATTTATATTATTCTTTCTATAATTGTACTTCAGTATTGTCAGTCAAGTTTAGTTTAGTTACATTTCTTATTCATGCTTTCTATACGATTATAAATATGACTGAAGCAGAAAATTGTAAATGATGTATTTTTTTATTATAAATTATAAAATGATGCAAAAATTTAAATAATACAAAGTTTAGTCTAATGTAAAAATTATGTTACATACAAAAATGTTGTACTATTTGAACATTATATAATTTAAATAAATAAGACACGCAAAATTCTGAACTAATAATCGATTTTAGTAAGTAATTGTGCTTTGTTTTATTAATTTTTCATGGGCATTAATAGTAAATCGGTTGCATTGTCTAGAGGGTTATAACCGTTATAGATATATTAAATTGTGTGGGTTTAAGGTACGACATATAAGTCTACTTTTTACATTATTAAAATATTAAGGTTTAAAGATTTTATTTTCCGTTTAAACTAATCTAAATAAAATTTTAATTAGTAAATGTGATCACTTAATTTTACACTTACCTGATTTCTTACATTTTTATCTAAAAATATACTATGGAAGGACATCAAAATGGCTCGAAACTCAATTTTCAAAAAAGCGGACTTATGTCGTTATGTCGGTTACCAACAGAATTCTGGTTTTTGTTTGTATACACATTGTCTAATATAGCATTGCTAAAACCCATCATTTAAAATGTGAAAAATAATATCTGAATATCTATTTGAACTTTTTGAAATACTGCAACTTTATTAAAGTTTCAACGCTTAGGGTGAAATGAAATTTTTTAAATATGTTATTTTCGGGGTTCCAACTCCCGTCAGAGCACGCTGCAATCACTGCTGAAAGTTATAATAAGTCACGTGATTCGTGGAGGCAAGTTTAAACACGAAGAATAAATTAATTATATTTTGTTACCTAGTCAGTTATAAAGGGTCTCGTATCATTTTGGAAGTATTTGAATTGATTATAATTCCATTTTATCAGCTCAAACTCTTTAACTTTAAAATAGTTTTCTACTAACGTTTATTTGGGGTTAAGAGACCTCTGTTTTCTTATAACTTTCAGTAGTTCTAAATCCAACCACCAGGTGGGGACTACTTTGCTTGCGCCCCCGAATTAACATTCTCACTCTCATAGAGTTAAATTGTCAGTCGATAGTCAGACTCCATGTAAATGCACCCTTATTCTTGCTAACCTAATAAGGCTTTTTCACGTCTAACGTCAAACCAATCAGATGACGAGAAAGCTGTGGGTATAACAACGTGTTGCCAGGTCACCAGCTCACATCGGCTAATCAAATATTGAGAAAGCTGGGAGTATAACAAAAATTACGTCAGATGTGAAAATACCTAATATGGAGGATTTCAAAAAATTCAATCAAGTTGGACCAGATATGTTTAACATCGAGTGTATACTCAATGTGGAAAACATCTGATTTAAACGATTCTGAATTTTTTTAATGCTCGTTTTAGCTAACCGTATTGGACAAGAAAATTCAAATTGTTTGAATCGGATGTTATCCACATCAAGTGTACCATAGGAAATTTCATTATCGACGTGTAATATTTTTTCCTTCCTTATCGACCTCAAAATGTTGTTAATTACCATCAGTTGTTAATGTCATTATCATCCGCAAAATTCGCATAGCGCGCATGTGGTATGGCATGTGGCAGCACGTATAGCGGATATCATATTTCTTAAAAATATAAGTAATTATACGACGTTACCAACGAATATATCTATATTCGTTGACGTTACTTTGAAACCCGGAATTATATAGCGCTGTGTGGTGTGCATACGTGTGAGTTGCTAAAGGTAAGGCAACAGGAGGGCGAAGATGACGACATAACCTGCACGATTTAGTGTTGAATGGATGCATGTACGCGTGTTGTCTGCATATGACACGATATTACGCTAAAATATGGCCGAAAATTCGCAAGAAAACGCAGCAGACTGTGCCAGCAGACTCGAGGATATGAGTTTTAAGGAGAAGAATATGGAAAACCCAACGCCGAACGGAGAAGTCGACGACGAAGACGTCGTAACACCTTGGAACGTCGAGACCACAAACGAAGCCGGAATCGACTATGATAAATTAATAAGTAATGATTTTGCAAGGAATAAATACTTCAAAAATATTTTTTATCGTTCATTTTTCTTTTTTGTTTATAAAATATGTTGAAATATAGACATAAATATATTTATATGACTTAGAATAATTATTATTCATTTCTACTTTTGTTTGCCAGCATTTTAAATAAGTTTAATGGTTTATTGTTACAGAACGTTTTGGGAGTTCAAAGATAGATGATGAATTACTCGGCCGATTTGAGAAAATTACTGGCCAGAAGCCTCATCATTTTCTCCGAAGAGGAATTTTTTTCTCTCATAGAGATATGCATACAATATTAAACTTGTATGAACAAGGCAAACCATTTTACATGTATACAGGTAGAGGACCCAGCTCTGACTCTATGCATTTAGGGCACCTTATTCCGTTTATGTTTTGCAAATGGTTGCAAGATGTGTTTGATGTTCCTCTTGTGATTCAATTGACAGATGATGAAAAGGCCATATGGAAGAACTTGAAAATTGAAGATGCTATTAAACTAGCCTATGCAAATGCTAAAGACATTATAGCTTGTGGTTTTAGATTAGAAAAAACATTTATTTTCTCAGATTTAGAGCATATAGGAACAAATCCTGCATTTTATCAAAATATGATTAGGATACAAAAGTGTGTAACATTTAATCAAGTGAAAGGTATTTTTGGATTTGGTGACAGTGATCCTATAGCAAAAATTGGTTTTCCTCCAACACAAGCAGCTCCAGCACTGTGTAGTACTTTTCCTTTTATTTTTAAAAATGCAAAGGTTCCATGTCTTATTCCATGTGCTATAGATCAAGATCCATACTTCAGAATGACAAGAGATGTAGCACCAAGAATTAATCACCCAAAACCTGCACTATTGCACTCAACATTTTTCCCTGCACTACAAGGATCTAAAACAAAAATGTCTGCTAGTGATAATAATACTGCAATCTTTCTTACTGATACTCCGAAGCAAATTAAAAACAAAGTTAACAAACATGCATTTTCTGGTGGTCAAGTTACTGTTGAAGAACACAGAGAATTAGGAGGAAACTGTGAAATTGATATATCTTATCAATGGATGAGGTTCTTTTTAGAAGACGATGAAAGACTAGAACAAATAAGAAAAGTAAGTATCTATATGATTAAAACTTTCTTTTTGCTATTTGCATATTTTACATTAATACTTTTTCCAGGGTTACACTAGTGGTGAAATTTTAACAGGTGAACTTAAAAAAGAATTAATAGAACTTTTACAAAAACTAGTGGCTTCGCATCAAGAAACAAGAAGTAAAATTACAGATGACGTAGTAAAACAGTATATGGTGCCTCGAGATCTTGGTTTTGTGGTGAAAAGTAAATAAATTATCTATGATTAACTGTTAAACAGTTTGTACATTAAGGTAGTAGACCTACCAGCATCCTAGGTTTCATTTATTAGATTTTTATTTAACTGCAATTTATTTATTTCATCATACAAAATTCATACTATAAATATTTTTGCATAAGAAATGTTTAAAAAATAAATTTAGTACAAGTTAAATAAAAAAAAGATTTCAGTATTCTTTTGTTATATACTTTATCAACTCATGTAAAAGTAATATTTAATTGCAAAAAGTTTTTAATATAGCATTATTTACATGGAGAAGTAAATCTTAAGTACATATTTAAGTTTGATTAAATTGCAAACTTTTAGAGAAAGACTGGCATGCTTGCTAAAGAACATATTTTACAAAAGATACTGAAATCTTAAAAACAAAATCATGCACAATTTTTTCATAAGATAAAATGTCAGTTTGTGTTAAGAAGAATCCATGAAAATTACCAATTATTAAGGGGATAGTCGTGCTACATCACACTCAAAAGTTAATTTTATTCTAAATCACCATGTCTTAGGGTCATTTGTGTTTCAAACTGTTAATTATACTTTATTGTAGTATAAAACATATATAGATAATGTAAAACTCTTGTGAAAACGATAAAATGAAAACCTAATATAAAGTTTTGAATGGGATAGGACCACTGTACAGCTATACTGACAACATTGGGCACAAACTTATGATGGTTATATTTTTAAAATGGGATGGCTACACATAATTTGTAATGTTGTATACATGCTTTGTTTAAGACCTTACATGTCAAATATCAGAACTTTGAGGCTGAATATCTCACTATGACGCTAAGCTTTTTGAATTTTTGACTAGTGATAAATAATACAATCATTAATAGATGGTCAAATTAAAAAAAATTGTAAGAAAACTATCTCCTTAACATTGGCCATTACATTATCAAATCATATGTAATGTAAATTAAAATCGTGCTCAAGACATTTTTACTTATAGTGTAAAAGAAGTTGTTAGTATATAAAAATAATATAGCTTTGTTAAAGTTAGAAAGAACATTTTTTGTAAAGCAAATACATTTTATAAAAAAAAATGCATACATTAAGTTACTGCTTGTAATTAAAAAATGATTTAATGTTTAATAAACAATTTCATTTGTAAAAGTACTTCCAAATCCGTATTAATTTTATGTTTTACTTCATTTTGTTATATTGAATTGTTAAAATGAATAATTTCAAAACCACTCAGTACATACATACTTGCTAAAAACAATTTTTTATAGATTGTTAATAATGATTCTTTTAAATATAAGTGTAATACAGTTAAAGAAAACTGATCTTTAATAGATTAAGGATCAATATTGTACATTTTTTCAAGTTCCGTTTAAATTAACTGAAATTTCAATGAAACCTAATTTTTAATTTTTCACATATTTCCTATAGTATCATTTCTAGTACCATTATACATGTTTTCTAAAAGTTTAAAGTAGATGCTTAAAAATTGCTACCTAAATTATGCACCATGTAAACGTAAGTTCTAAAATAGTTTTACGTATTAATGGTTTATGAACCAACCGTAGATGCGCGGAATCGACCGCAACATTTTTTCGATTCACTACTAAAACTGAATGAATTTTGATTCTAAATCAATTTATTTATACTAAAAATGCACCGAAAATATAATATTGACTATAAATAAAATTGAATCGAAAAAATTGAATCCGATTCAAAATCTCGATTCGCTTGAATCGAGATTTAAATCGTAATTCATTTTTTCCTATTCAAATGAATTGAAAATATGAATCGCGATTCAACTTCCGGATTCATCGGTGAATCGAGATTTTGAAATGGATTAAATTTTTTCGATTCAATTTTTTAGAGCTTATTTTACACAAATCGGGCTGTCGTAGTATTTAGGCCCCGCTAAACACGTGGTATTATCCGCATGGTACCTCATGTATAAGGGGGCCTAAACATTTTTAATACCTAATTTACACAAATCAGGCTACCATAGTGTTTAAAATTGTGTAAAATAGGCCCTAAAAATGTCTAGGCCCTCCTAAACACAGAGTACCATCCGGATGATACCATATGTTTAGGGGACCAATGATAGCCTGATTTGTGTAAAATGGGCCTTTCATTTGAATCGAAAACATTGAATCCGAATCAAATGTTTTGATTTATTTGAATCGAAAAAATAGAATCGCGATTCCTCCTTAAATTGAAACATTTGAATCAAGATTCTCATTTGAATCGTGATTCAAAATCCCAAATCAAAATGAATCGAGAAACTGAATGGATCTCAAATGAATCGGATTCAAAATTTCGATTCAGATGAATCGGAAATGAATCGCGGAGACTCCATTCACACAAACACACAGCTCTGGAAGCAACTAAGAAAGATAATGAGTCATAATACTTCTCAAAACAGTACCTTAGGATTGTAGTTGATCCTAAAACAGAACATCTGTTAAGTCAAAAAGAAAGTTTATTTTGTAGGTTTATCACTGATTTGCCTGATTAATAATTTTCGTGTTTATTATGTGCTAGAAGACTTTAAAATCTATACTAGAAGTGAAACCAGTGAAACCTTTTCAAGGCTGTGAAGCTCGACAATTCTTGATTTTATGCTGTCGGTTTTATGCTTCACAGTAACTTCAGAAAGTATACATGCGCTAATGAAACATTACAAGTTTTTTTACATTTATTTACATTTAAATTTAAGCTGTTTCTTTTTCACGCACACTTTAAAATGCATTAAATTTTCTCGTGTTTTTTAATTTGTACATTATTTGTAAATGTATCAATCAAATAAATAACGCACAAAAAAAAAGTAAAACGTATTAATTGTTTTTTTCTTACATAAGTTTAGTCTATTTAAACTATAAATAAAAGTTAAAATAAAAACTAAAAATTTGTATGTATCTTTTTTTATTTTTATTTACTTCATTGTTTTGTTTAACATATTGTTAATTTTAAGGTGATGCTAAAGCCACCTGTCACCAATAAATACGAGGAACCACTTTTCTCATTTAATTTTCAATTTTTAGCAAATATCTTTATGAAAAGTTATTGCCCTAATCAAAAACAATAACTTTCCAGAGAGATATTTTCTCAAAATTGAAAATTGAATGAAATAAGTGGTTCCCCGTATTTGACGGTGATAGGGGGTTTAGCATCACCTTAATCTGAATAAAGTAAAACAGAAACCTTTTTCAGCGTCCGGTTGTCAGTTCCACGATTATAATTATTCAAAAATATACGAATAATATATAAACGTAAACATTATAAAAAAAAAAAACAGAAAATATATTTACGAAAAATATAGTAAACAAAAGATATTAATTACATATTTCTAAGCACTTTTATCTCTACGATAAACCTACTTCGTTCGAACGCTCGTCGATTACTCTTCTCGATAAATAGGTACAACGCACAATCGTTGACTACGAGAACCTCGGCGAGAAGAATCGCATTGTGCAGTTGTGCTCGTGTGCACTGTTCTGTCAAAGGGCAAAAGTTACGATCGACTCTATATAGCGTTTTCCTCTGTTTGTTGCCTATATAACTCTCACTTCTTGCAGCGCGTCCCACTCTCCCGAGTTTAGTCTTCGTTGGGGAAGAATCAGTTAAATTTACCAGCTATTGCGATGCGTCCACAAATGTATTAACACATATACTCGCGATAAATGATGAAAATAAATGCATTTATATTTTGTAAAAATCTCTTTTTCAGTCAAAAATCATTTCTGAAATAATGTTTTCTGTATTGCACGACTGATATTTTAACAATTTAAATACTTAAGTTTCTTTTTTCTTAACATTATCGTTATTTTGTATATAATTTATTCATTTAATTATCCTCTTAAATTTAAAGTAAAATATTTACATTGCAATATTTAATTAATATTAGTCACAAATTATACGCTAAGAAAAGCTGTTATATGCTTTGGCTTAAATGGACGAATGACTAACGTAAATGATGCAGCCATAATTGAACCTGCATACAGGGTGTTTATAAAGTAGATCTTCATTAGTAAATACAGTAAATGCTTTTAAAATATACTTTCTAAAATTTTCGGACTGGAAATCTCAGCCAAATTTTTAGATAGTAGAAATTTGTTTACTTAATTTTATTAGCTTTTATTTTTTAAATGCAAAAAATCTTAATTATTTAAAAAAAAGTTTCAAGTTTTATAATAATTAAAAATATGAGATACAAATAATTCAATTTTTATTAATATATGCAATTTCTAAAATATCTTACATTATTTATCTATTTAATATAATTTATAGAATTCCTCACATGGTCAAAACGTAATTCATGGTCATTTAATTTGTTCATACTACCTACATATATCAAAGCCTGTTAAACGATAACTTCCAGGCCAAGGATCTCAACTATTATATCTGTCCAAAGTGATCAGTGTCACTCATTTCAGCTGCACCACTGCTAATTTTTGTTATCGATTTTTGACTTAGAAATTATCGAAAGTTCGAATCACTCAACCTTTTTTCATGACTAATCGTAAAGACAATTTTCTTATGAGCATATTATATTAATCAAAGAAATAAACTATGATTACAAAATATTTATATGAATTACAAAAAATCTAATTTAAATTGAAATGTTATTTCCTTCCAATTTAATATCCTTCAGAACCATAACGAAATAAGTTCATTTTAGAAATTATGCAAACAGTCGCAAACATTTTAACTTTAAAGCCATGAAAAAGTAAATTTTGATGAATTTTATCACTGCATGTCTACAGTTGAGGCTCCGCTCCCGAACGGAAAAGGGCGCACAGTGCGATTTCGCTGGATAAAGGTCCGTTTTCATACAGTACATTATTCGCCACGAATTGACTTAATTTTAACGTTATGTCAACTGGTGTTAACAATATGTCATCAATACGTCAATTCGCCGCGAATAATTCACTGTAGAAAAACGGACTATAAGTTTAGTATTGTCCGACTAGCCAATTTTGAAAATCACTTGAAATTCAATTTTTATAATTGATATATATATAAGACGAATACTATTGCGCAACTTTTTGTAGTAAAACCAAATTTTTAGCTATTTACACCTTTTAGTAATAGGTAAAAAAAACGTCATTTTTAAGATAAAATAAGGTAAAAGTACCTATTATGAAACACCCTCTTAACTGTGTCCCTTTTATCAAACAGTATAAAAAATGATAAAATAAGCGAAAATAAAAATTTTATTGATCATTATGAATGTTTTCGTCTGTAAATACACGAACATGAGTATTGTTATACAATAAGTAGTATTATAAAAAATCATTCAATTTTGCGTGTCTCCAAACCCGTGCAGATCGGCGGTTTTTGGAGCCGAAGCAGCTGCTTTATACGACTTTATTTTTTAACTATATTTATAAATATAATTGACTTGACACCATATGCAATAGCTTAAACTGTAGCTTTCGGTCCGTAGATTTGAATTATCTACAAACTGTTTTAATGTCGATGCGATTTTTATTAAATACGTAGCTGTTTCATAATAGGTGCGCGAGTTAGTGGAAGTCCGTATTTATGCCGTTGTGACCGTTAACATTATCCCGCCGCGCACTCAGGATCACACTGATACAAAAATTAGGACTTTGCATGATTTTCAAAAATGTATAGATGACTTACAAAAAGGTTCGTTATTGACAGTAAAGTATTTTTCATTAAAATTTAAACTTATTAGTTCGGGCTCTTTCAAAATTCGGTTTTCCTCTATTAGAAACCAGGCAGTGGACGTATATAAACTAAATATGTATTCGTATGTATTTTGAGATGAGGAATTCGAATATTATGCAATAAAAGAGATATGTTCTCATTTGAAAAAATGAAGTTAGGTGTTAAATGGGACTTAAAAATATATCGGTCTCGAAATCTAATATCACCATTGGATTCCCAATAGATATATAAACCAAAATTATAAAGAACATGTACCGCATTATTTGGTATATAAATATTTTCCATGAGATATTTGAGCATTTAATCATTTTCTCATACTAAATTTCCACAATTATACCATCGGACAAACGACTGGCCAATAGGAATCGTTTCAAAACAATTCACGCGAAATTCAAAATAGCATACATAAATAATGTTTTTCTTCAATAAATTGTAGTTGGAAACAATCTGAAAAATACTTTACTGTCAATTACGAACCTTTTTATAAGTCATTTATACATTTTTGAAAATCATGCATAGTTCTAATTTATTGACAGTGACAACGGCTGTTAGCGTGGAGTCACACTTTCCAAAAACTTCTATAATTCATATTGGAGATCTTAGTATAGGTAAAAGTTAATAATTCGAAAATTTGTAACTCAATTTTTGCGATCGAAATAATCAATTCACGATTTAGACAAAATGTATTTAAAAATTCGCCATTTTCTTCCAAAATATCTTTTCGTACTTTTTTCACGTATTATATCTCATAGAACCCCTAAAGATTATTATGTAAAAGTTTCATTGATAAAAATTCATATTTTAAAAAGTTAGGTATGTTGAGTTGAAATGAAAAATGTGAAATATTTATTTTATCTTAAAAATGACGTTTTTTACCTATTACTAAAAAGCGTAAATAGCCAGAAATTTAGTTTTAGTACAATAAGTTGCGCAATGGTAGTCTTTATACAGCAATTATAAAAATTTAATTTCATGCAATGTTCAAAATTGGCTAGTCGGACAATGCTTATCCGGCGAAATTGCGCTTTGCATAATAGTTTAAATCAGATAAATAATGACAGGATTTACAATTACTACAGCTTTCGTAAATCCTCCTCAGTAATTAACTATCGATTTCGCGCAGTTTTGAACATTTTGCCGCTTATCTATAAATAAACATAAAATTATAAAAATGTTTTGTTACTCAATCTCTATTAATTGTTATGTGTTAATGTTATGATAATAAGTTAAAAATTATGTTATAAACTGATAATGACATCAAGATAATATTACATTGCAGTTTCAGGAGCTGGTTGGTAATACCAGAAAAAACTTCGTCATGAGAACGTTCAAACAGCAAATAAATATGAGTAAAATGCATTCTATCGGCAGTAATATTATAAAAAATAGTTTATTATTATTTTACTTTTAAGATTTATAATCTTAGCTTATTTACTTTACTTAATCCTAAATGCAACTAGTATTCGAGCATTGTTACTGACAGAAATAATGATAATTATTGTAGAGTAAAATTGACGACGAATATAATAATGTTAAATTGATAATAAATAAATATGCTGTGCTAAAGTGATGCAATGTATTAACTACAGCGTTATGAAAGAAAGAGAACCAAATGAAATCGGCTTCACGTAAAGGTTGAGCATGTGTTTTTTGTCTCAAGAGCATTTCCCGAAAGAAGGTCGTAAAAAATGGGACAGCGTTGGCGCTCTCAACAACAAGGCAGTGCAGTTTAGACTCTCGTATGGTTCACATCGTGTGACTATTAGGGAAAGCATCGGCTTTTTAGCGTAAATGCGTCACAGGAATATATCAGCTAGGCGTTTGAATAAATATAATTTTGAAAGTTTAAACTGTGATTGAATTATTAATTTCTCCTCTCGTGAATCCTGCTTTGTGTCGAAACATCACTATTCTAAAAAAAGTCTATACCGCATATAAAATTGATGAATCTTCGCAGAATAGTTACTTGACTAACATTACCAACTGAAGCTGCAATATAATTATTCCAATTTTTTTTTTTTATTACTTTATTGTATTTTAATTCAAAATCTTTATATCAAAACACGTGTTAAATTAAATGCAAGTATGTATAATATGTCGTTACCAGCATTATAATATAGGTATATAACTAATTTTGAGGATTGTATACAAAAGAAATAAACTCGCGTAAAATTTGTATATCATATTTGTATGTTTGTAGTTGTATATATCATAAGTATAGAAAAACCAGAAAATTTCACATTTAAATATATGTATTTTACCTTTATTTAAAAAATCTGTAACTTTTGAAGCAAAAATCGTAGTATAATTTAAAAGAAACAAATAAAAGGATATGTTATTCTCTTTAAAACGTAACCAAAATATTTTATTTACATTAACTTATTAAAAACTGACGGATGGTACATCAAAATTTGAAAACTAGGTAAAAAATTGACATTGGTTTATGGGTCCAAAAAGAGAAAATGTTTCTATAACAGTTATGAAACAGTGATAACTTTTTCGCCATACCTGCACCGAAACTACCACTTTTCCTCAAGGGCGCCTGGAGAGAAATGTATATTGTCGGTGCTGGTGTGAGGAAAAAAATTAGTATACGCACCATGAGAGGTAAAATGGCGACCCCATAAAACGTGTTTAAATTTTACACGTGCTATGGGCTCGCCAATTCTTTACCTCCCTAGATGCGTAATATATTATTTTTAATGTTGATGCGAAAGAAATATTCTAGCAACGTTTTAAAAAGAATAAAATTTCCTTTCATTTGTTTTTTTTAAATCATTCTACGATTTTTGCTTCAAAAATTACAGATTTTTTTAGAAAAAGGTAAAATATATACATTTAAATGTGAAAATTTCTAGTGTTTCTATAGTTATGAGACGCACTGGATAAATACATTATTTGATATATAATAATATTTTCATATAGTTATTTTCCACTTGAAGAAAATATTAGAGAATAATACTTCCATTTAATTAACACGTTACTAATATCGTCTATTTTATGCCAGGGAATCCACATGTGAATTAACTATATGCAGAATATACTTATTACTGATCAGTAGCAGCGGCTAGAAACAAATATTAAAAACTTAGATTTACTGTTACTGTTTGTGAATAACAAAAAGGAAAGCAGTAGGATATATGTAATCATATAATCAATATACAACTTAGAGTATCTATATGCTTAGTGCTTTGAACGAAAACCATTATCAGCAATATAATCTATTTCGTGTTGATAAAGTAAAATTATTCATATCAGTTACTTCATGTGAGTGATCTACGGGATTCACACTTTATTATAGAGCAGATACTTTAATGTGTAATTTACACCTGTTCATTTTTGTGTCGAATTTCACAGTATCCAACATTTAGTATTATATACCTATGTTTGGAATCAGGGGATCCACTGATACTTGATATTAGTTTCAAGAGTTTACTTAAATACAATAATCTTGGTTTTTCTTATTATATAATTTTATTAATTATAAGCATTTACCTCTATTTTATGAAATTAAACATTCCAAAATTTGGACGGAAAAAACCTAAAATATTTTTTTAGTTAGTTGAAAGCCTAATCTTGAGCACTTACAAATGATTTTAAAAAAGATTATAAGAAATAAAAAGTTTGAAACAAATAGTTTACTAAATTGCCCCGCTCTCCCCTGACCAAAGTCACCAAGTTTTACAGTGCGTTAATTTTAAACGGAAATTATCTTAAATCCATTGGAGCAAAGTTCCCGCATGCTCTCATCAATAACACAAGCTTCCTTCTTTCCAATACATAACTCCAAGATTCGAACGCCAGTCCCACAATGAAAAAAAAAACAGAACTTAAAGACCGCCCCGTATATATCTTTTTGACCGCCGGGACCGCCGACGAGAGAGCGCCAAAGGCGAGCGCAGCTGCTGCCCGCGCGCATGCGTCTATCCTCGTGGATGACGCGCGCGCGAATCGGCCGAGGGCAGCCGATTGGTCCCCGATGACGCCATCAGCCGCGCGGCGTCTCCGCGCGCAGTCGCGGCAACGTACGTATATACCGCCCCGTCTCCACGTACTCGTTTGCACTACCTGTAACTTTCGATGCTGCATAAACACGTGCATGGCAATTACAATCCCAGGCTGAGACGTTTTAGCGCGTTTCCCTCGTTATTCGGGTAGCGATTGAGTTTCGTCATGTGAATAGGACAAATATCCTTCGCGACGAGAAGAGTAAGAATAAAGGCATGGAAAACGAGGCATTACATCTTACCATCCTCCGATTTCCCGCTCCTCGCTTATACTTGACCGCCTGCGTCGCGCTCTCGCAGTTCTAGCACCCACGAGCGCGGATATCGCTCCGTCCTCGTCGCACAGCCCATAATGCTCCGTCTCCACGATGCTTTAACTCAACTTTCAATGTTGAATGACACCTCGTGCGATAATCATAAGACTACATTGAGAATACCTAGTATATAGAGTACATTTTTCTTTATTCATTACCGGTAATGAAATTTTCTTTGCGTAAATAGGATTAAGTGTCATTCGACGAGCCAACTTAAATGAAGAGACTACTGGAGACAGTGCACTATAGATATACATAGACAAACTCCGCCATTCATGCGGCCGCGCGAGCGAGCTGCCGCTCTGCCCTGGCGCCCCCTCCCACCCTCCAATTTTCGATGCTGATTATCGTCCTTGTTCCTCTCTCGTGCGCACAGTCGCGCTTTTTCTCTTGTATATACTTTGTGCGCGAGAGAACTCCAGCTTTCTCGCTCTCTGTCTCTCTCTCTCTCCCGTGTGTGCATGTAATACCTGCGGGTGTATACAGTGGTGATGTTCAAGGGGGAGCCAGAGTATTAGAGGATACACTGCGGGCAGCCGAGAGAGCGTATAATAAGTACACATACAAACCAAAGACGGAGGAGCGAGGAGCGCGAGACAGCAGATACGCAGGAGGAAGGAGGTACGGTATATACGGTATATTATTGTATACATAGTGTGTTTATTCACACACTATAACGCTTCGTATACTGTAGTTTGCGCGCGGGAGAGCGAGAGAGAAAGAGATAGATATAGCAAATATACGTCTATATATGCGTGTGCTTAGGACGAGGCCGGAGTGAAAGAGAAAGTGTGTGCGTGCGTAGAGCAGCGTAGAGTTGTGGAGAAACACGAGACGACGACGACGAGTGCACGGCACGCAACGGACGCGCGACAAACGGTAGCTGCTGCTGCTTTTTGGTGCAAAGAAGTGCATAATCGTGTGTGTCCTCTTATAGAGTAATGTGCCTCGCTCTCTGATATCCGATGAACATATACATACATTGCCGAGAGGGCGACATCGGGCGTAAATTTGGCAAGTAAGTGCGCGGGCGCCCATTTTTCTTTTTATTTGCTTCCTAGTTCCTGCACGACAGACAAAATAGAGTGTTTGTACAGGAAGCTTAATTCCCTCTTGTAAGGGGCTTCGCGGGCGCGACTTTGCGCAGGGCTCGTCCGCTTTTTTCGACTTCTCTTTCCCGTCATAACCTAATTTTGCGCGCGCGTACAACTACACACACACACATACACATACAAAGTTACGTCCCTATATACTGTACACACCGGCAGTGCTGCTCTACCGCAAGAAAGCCTCGCACCGGCCGTTGACGAGGCGGTTTTTTTTTTCAAGCTTCTTCGTCTCGTCATCGTCGAAGAAGAAGAATCGCCGAGATAAGACACGCGAGTGGTGGTGGTGGTCGTGCGCCACAGAGAGTTTTCCCGTCTGCCACGGCCGAGGGGAGCTATATAGCAAATAGATAGGAGAGAGATAGCGATAGAAAATAATCCACATATAGGATGTAATATATACACAGGCGAGAAAAGAGAGAGGGAACATACAGGAGGCGAGAGAATTATATACACATCGAGTAAGACACGCGCCGTCGCTTCTCTCTCGTGGGCGCGCGCAGTGCTGCTCCTTTTTCCGTTCTGAGCTGCTGCTGCTGCTGCTGGTGTTGTTTGGTTCGTGTGCGCCAGCATTGGCCGAGGCATAGAGAGAGGCGAGAGAGCCAGCGGAAAGCGCTATTTCAGTATAATCTTTCGATAGGTTTGGCCCGCGCGCGCGGCTCGCACTGCACGCGACGACGACGACGACGACGAGCAGAAAAACTGGGACGTTAGGGGAAAGAGAAGAAAGAGGAAGTGTTATAAAGAGATCGGAGACGCGTGTGTGTGCGTTAACGGGCGAATCGCGAATTATAATTCGCGCGGGCGAGCCTCATCGTCTACGCGCTAATTCCCCTAGGAATAGGCGCTGTGTCTTCTCTTCTCCTGGCTGAGCTGAGCTTCTCGAAGTCGTACCACTGAGAAGGGCACGCAGATAATTGATTTTGCCGCTGCAGGGGCCCCGAGACGACAACGACGACGTGTTGGGTGTTTTTATATTATACCTATATAGACTCCTGCGCGCGCGCGAGGAGTTTCGGAGCTTCGTCCGAAAAAAAACACAGGAGCGGAGCGCTTCGCGAGAGTGTTCGCGTCGACACAATTCGTCGCTGCCTCTCTCTTGTGATTATCTCTGGTGTACGTATATTGTGCTTGTGCGTTTGCTGAAAGTTCGAGTTTTGTTATCTGTGTATTTGGAGGAGAAAAAGGAAAGGAAAGAAGTGTGTGTGTGTGTGTGTGTGTTTTTCTGTGTGTTCTCGAGCGCTTGATTAAAAGCCCCTGGGCTCGGTTATAAAGCTGCTGTTCTGTTCTGCTGCATCACTGATTATTGCGTTTGTAAGTTTTCGTTTGCTTTGGGCGACTCTGTCTATATACGGAGATTGTAGATTGAATTTATTCAAGGTAAACAGAGGCTATTTCTTTTTTCATTCATATCAACGCTTTATCGGACGACTTTTTTTTGTAAAAGCGTCACATGATCAAGATTAGCATTTTGCTAGTGTTTGTATGCCTGTTTATGCAGTGTATGTCCCTGCGTTTCTTTGCTAGAGAGACACTTGTATGTTGTATAACTTATCAAATGTGAAAAAGAAAAGCAAAAAAAAAGTGCTTATATCGCAATAAGCTGATGCAGCTGAAGTATACTTGGGTGCCACTATTTATTTTAATTGGATTTATTTGGTGTTCTATTAGATTTGGATACCTGAAATTGCAATTAAATTGGGAAACTACACTTGAGTAGTGCTAAAGATAGCATTTAGATTAATGTGATCAAGATTATTTGTGCTTCGAGCAGGCTATGCAAAATTTACAATCAGTGATAAATACTGTTTTTTTATTTCTTTTTTACATTTAAATAGATAAAATGTATTGCATAAAAATAATTTTTATCTTGTTGTCAGTAAAGTTTCTGCTTTATGTAATGCAAATGAATTTTATGTTTGATTTTAATTTTAAAGAACAAGAAAATATGATCTCTTTTGCATGCAGAGTATATCAATATAAAGCTTTAACTAAAATATACATCATAATTATACAATATATATAAATATATATGTGTATAAGAACTCCAAATTGGCAAATCTATTATTTTCCAGCTGATTTATAATATTAATTGCTAGTTAAATAAATATTTATGAATGCTGTTTAAAATTGATTGTTTTTTTTTTTCTAGCTAGAAACATGCCAACTGTTCCTTCATTCGATCGATGGAAAATGATGGTAAAATAATACGAAGACAGAAGAATAGTGAATTACTTTAGTGAAGAATTTGTTAGGTAGTAATGGGGGCATTTTTAGACACACCTAAGACAGACAAGTACAATGAACACGGTGAAGGCAACGGTCTCAAATATGGGGTCGCCAGCATGCAGGGCTGGCGACTGGAAATGGAGGATGCGCATAGGGCGATAACCGGTCTCGAAGGTGGTCTCACAGACTGGAGTTACTTTGCTGTGTTTGATGGCCATGCGGGTGCTTTGGTATCAGCGCATAGTGCAGAACATTTATTAGAGTGTATAATGCAAACAGAGGAATTCAAAGCTGAAGATGTGATAAAAGGAATACATTCTGGCTTTTTAAGTCTGGATGACAAAATGCGAGGTCTTCCAGAAATGTGTGACGGTACCGATAAGTCCGGTTCTACTGCGGTAAGTGTATTCAGGCTTTACATCACTACCTCATTTGTTTTGACAGAACTAAATACATACATATCCAAATGAAGATAAAATTTTTAAATTAAGTAAAAAGTAAGAATTTATTTTAAAATATTTAAATTAAATAAATGGAAAATTCATTTTTGGTACAAAACTATAAACATGTTCAGTTTCTTAGACACATATAACACTTTTTCACTTGCAAATTTTTAATAAAAAAATATTTAGTTCTTTTCTTCCTATAATGAATTAAGGATCATAACAAACTATCGATTTAAATAATATTTCTGTAACTAAAGTAATATTTATTTGGACCTATTACATTTCATTTTACAACATTGAATTTTCATTTAAAAAAATCTTCAATCCCCTTCGAGGCAACAGTAAGAGTAAGAGTAATTCGTTAACGCGACCCATTGAAGCTCATACACTTCCCATGCAACGAGTAGAAAAGCCTCGTAATAATCGTTCTCCCCGTTTGTGTGCTCCCCAAATCTCCCCCAACAGGTTTGTGCATTTATCTCGCCGAAGAACATCTACATAGCGAACTGCGGCGACTCGCGAGCGGTCCTCTGCCGGTCGGGCAATCCGATCTTCTCGACGCGCGACCACAAGCCCGTCCTGCCCGCGGAGAAGGAGCGCATCCAGAATGCCGGCGGCAACGTCGTCATCCAGCGGGTGAACGGCCTGCTGGCGGTCTCGCGGGCCCTCGGCGACTACGAGTACAAGAACGTCGAGGGGAGGGGACCCTGCGAGCAGCTCGTCTCGCCCGAGCCCGAGATATTCGTGCGCGACCGGGACGACGAGCACGACGAGTTCCTCGTGCTCGCCTGCGACGGCATCTGGGACGTCATGACCAACGAGGACCTCTGCGATTTCATACACTCCAGGCTCCTGCTCACCGACGATCTCGAGGCCGTCACCAATCAAGTTATCGACACCTGTCTCTACAAGGTGAGAGAGTCTTTTTCTTCTTTTTTTTTTCTTTTGCCCGGCGTTCGCGTGGACACGACGAGGATGATGTAATCGCGATGAGCGTGTATACGATCTGCTTTTTTTTTACGATTTTTTAAAGACTGGGAAAGTAGCTTACTCCGAGAACTTACGAGTTTTATACTCTGTTTGAGTTGAAAATACATGTAGCTGAGGAAAAGAGCGTAATGCATTTTGTTTAATTGCTGTTTTTGTTGAATCGTTTGCAGGGTAGCAGAGACAACATGAGTATAGTGTTGATCACGTTTCCCGGAGCTCCAAAGCCGAATCCCGAGGCTAAAAAGAAGGAAGCTGAACTCGACATGTTCATTGAGAGGACAATTAAAGGTTCATTGTCTATTCCATATATGTATTCGCTACTTTCCCTATGCTGTTGCATTAATAGGCGTTCGCGATCGCGCGCTCGCGAACGCACCTGACGAGCATATGAATCTGCAGACTAGTAACAAATTCTGCAGTAATTCTTGGTGCAAATATATGAAATAGAAGTATGTTGACAAATCTGCTGTGCGCGCTGGTAGCAGATGGAGTCTTAGTCTAGCCAGGGATATGCTAGAACTTTGCCAACAGAGAGATCCTATTTATTTATACAAAAAGTTACATATGAAACAAAGATTATTATATTTCCTACATAGTAGAGTGCGAAAAAGTGATGTTTGTAATGCAAATTGACATTATCTAAGATGACAAATTTTTTGCATATTTTATTGAAAATATTAAAGATATTGCTAGTGTAAGCTAACTAATCAAAATAAGAAATGTTACAGTAATTTTAAATTACTGTTACTATTATTGTCTTTGTAGGCTAGTAGTTTAAAATGTATTAATAACAAATACTGCCTTTTATTAGAGCGTTGACAATTCCCAAATAACTAGCTTTGATATGCAGAAAATATGAGTCAATTAACCAAATATATCTATTAAAATTGTAAAGTATTTATTATATATGTGCTTTCAAAAGCACATTTTCATAAAAGTTTGATTTTCATTAAAACTAAACCAATAATATCTTGTAATATATAACTTAAAAGAAGAAATAAGTGAGACATTAAAATACAATTAAATTAATATTGCTGTATGATACTGAAAGATACATATATAAATGGTTTTACTTTACCTTCTTAAATTTAAAAAGAACACTGTTTTAAGGACATCTATGCACTAAATGTGTATCAACGTATTATTATTCTTTAAAACTAAACGTTGGACAGTTAATATTGACTTAAAAATGAGGGAAATGCATACACATTAGGAAGTAAGAAATTGATTAGCAATTAAAAGTTTAAAAATACATAATTTAATTCTCATTAGAGTCTGATAGTATAAATTATAAACAATAGTTATTTTAAAATTTGCTTATTTCTAATATAGCTTTTATCATTAAAAAAAATACATGGCTTATCAAAAATCTTAATTATAATGATTGTTATTGTTAACTTTTTTACAAAACAAAATTGGAAATCTTTATGTTCGGTAGTTCAATGTAAATTTGTATATTAATAATATTAAAATTAATTCCAAAACGAAAAGCAAAAAAAGTTGCTAAAATTGATACTTGTTTAAATTTATCGACATCGACTCAACGAAATAAAACTTTAATGTGTTATTTACAATAAACAAAAGTTATCCATACTTTATCTTTTTAGCAAAAATTAATATATTTAATGCTAAAAAAATATTACCACACTGTACTATACTGTGGTATATTTATATACAAGTATGAAAATAATGTAAAGCTATCGAGATATTATTAAAATGTTTTCTTTAAAAAGTGTATTAACATACATATCATCGCTTATAATTAAGTTAAGAGCTTGATATTTTGTCTAAAAAAATTTTATTGTCCCAGGAATATAGTACAAAAGCAATAAATATTATTATGGACTGTTATTAATAATCTTAAATGATGTTGATTTTTGTATCCAATTTTAGAATTTTTTCATTATAATTTTGTATTCTGCAGTTACTTAGACAAAGATAGTTCCACCTTTGGAGTTGTTAAGTTAAAATAGAAGTAAGGTTTGGAGGGATTCTTTTTTTATTTTAAAATTTTTTTAGAAGATGTGAATTGACAGGTAGGTAAGAGAAAACTGATTACGTTTTAGATTTTTCTTTACATTTTATAATTAATTATTCAATATAGATATAACGGCAATGCATTTCTTATGGCATAACATTGCAGTTGCCGTTATCGTATATTTAAATTTGTAAGACTAAATTTTTAAAAAAGTAGAAAAAAAAGAACTAATTAAACAATTCCAATGGTGGAAATTTATACCATAATAGATAAAATTAAAAAAAAAATTAAAATGACAAAAAGAGAATGTACCTACTTATGACCGGAGTACCATTGAGTGCCATTGAATAATATTTATCATCGTCCATAAGAAATGTACTGTAAAATACACACGAAAATTCCAGTCCTAAGTAGCTGCATGTTTTTTTGAAATTCACGTAGTAATTTATTTGTTGCTTATGAGTGTATTTATTATTTTTAGCATTACTCTGTAATATTGCTCATTTACCATCATATATGCAAGCTTCAATATTAAGCAGATATTAGTATCATTAAAAATCATTTTAATTTATTAAATGTTTATATTTAATGCATATTTTATTTTAATGTTATTTACAAGGATAAAATAATGCGAATGATAATGTTCATGCGAATGCAACTTGCTTGTACTATTAAATAATATATTTTGATTCTTATGAAATAAAACTTATTTTCTCTGCAATTTATATGCACACTGCATTATAGGTTATTAAACAATAGTTTACTGTTATATTAATATCACATTTTTTTCCAACAGATATAGTTGTACAAGAGGAAGGGAAAAAGGATTTTGAATTCATGAAACTTCTTCATATTCTCATGGACCAGGGCATACCAAATCTGCCTCCGGGAGGTGGGCTTCCTGCAAAGTAAGTAGTTAAAAATATTCCAATGTCAGAATTTTAAATTAAGACAAATAAAAGCTATTTATTTATTTTCTATTTTATTTACTAGACTGCTTTTTTTTAATTCACATATATAGGCCTTACTGCCCATAACCAGGTAGCGGGTTGCAGGCCCGATCTCTGCCACTGAAAAATCCGGAGAACATTTTCTTAAAATGTCCCCAAAAAATTCGGACTGACGGGGATTTGAACCCGCACCCCTTGAGCGGCCGTTGTCTCAGGACATGCCGAATACCAACATTACAGTTTTTCGTTTTATTCAGAGAATATAAAAGATTTTCAAATTTCGCGAACGTACGCACAATCTAATTATCACTTAAAATGTGCGTACGTTCGTAAAATTGCGTTTAACTAAATATTGACTGCAAAAACGAAAATTCGATACTGTCGGTAATGGGTACAAGTTATAGGACAACGGTCTCCCCTTAAAAGGTACGCTTTTACCACTTGAGCCATCTACTTCCCCTTATTTTAAAATATTAAATATTTGTTTTAAGGAAGTATTTTTTAAAAGTAGTCTAGAAAATAAAAGAGAAAAATTTCAATCTGTGTAAGAAAAGAATTTTATTTTAATTGAATCTATAAAATAAGTAAGAAATAATTCTTTATTCTCGAAATAACACTTGTTATATTGTATAAAAAATAAAGATTTAAATAGAAGCTTCTTAAAACAATATCGTTTAGATTATTTTTTAAAATATAGTTCAAAATGAAAAATATAAGTCTAATAATGAAACGACATTGTTAGAAGCTATTACGAAGTATATAATAATAATTATTAAGTTAAACACTTACTTGTAATTTAAATGCCGCACAAAATTATAATAATATTACAATAAAATTATTAACATTAATACTCAAAAGTGTTATCTAAAATCTACTTGCCGAGATAAAGTGTTGCTAGTTTCTTGAGAATCGAGCGACTGCCGGGATAGCTGTTGCTTCACGGAAGTAATTTTATGATTCGGCATAACCCTTCAAAAACGTAGCCAAATCGCCGAACGCACACAGACAGCCGCTTACGTAACTGAAACGAGCGAAGGTCTCGGCACAAAGAATGAACAGTGCATTAACAATTTGGCTTGTTTCCCGTGCACATAATTAGATTTCTTTCCAAAATAGCATATTCGTTGATCTTAACCTTGGCAAAATCTGAAAACCTTGATTTTACACTAGCCGCTTTATAATAAAGAAAAAATTTCAAAAGCCAAGTGTAAAATACTAATATAAACTAAAATGATTAATTAGGAATTGCGAAGTTTTAAAAACTTTATTTTTTCAATATAAAAATATAAGCTAATATATTAACTTTATGAATCACATATTTTTTATTATATAAATGCGTGTATAAATCTATTTTAAATTAGAAATTTATGATAACAATTAAATTCATAAAAATGGTCCTTTTAGAGTTTCATTTAATTAACTAGCGTGATATAGGCATTATAAATATGCATACGATTAAAAAATATTTGTCATATTTACGTTCCTATGAAATGTAAATTTTTTTGTTACAGGCAAAAGTTTATCGAAAATGTGTTTCGGCAAGCTTGTCCCAGCAGAGCGGATAGTATAGGTCTTTCGTACGATTTTCTTCAATATAATTAATGGCTGATTTTATTCTAAACCTCATCAGATGTACAAATACGAAAACAATACAGATTTTACCGAAAATCGAAATTCATAATGTATTCTTCATCACGTTAATTGCAAGTTTATACAAATTGATTATCGACTAAAGAAAAGGCGAAAAATATGTAATAATCGACAAATTTGCCACTCATTCTTTTATCGCGATATTCGTAAAAGATTGTACAATATCGATTTATATAAGCGTGGCATAAGCTTTTACTGACAGGCGAGACTTTTATTTTTTTTCTTTGTATTATATTTTTTTCAAATCAAATTTATCGATGTATGATTGTGTATATCTAGCTTTAACCAACAGACAGAAGACGAAATATTTTTTAGCTGTGAACTTTTAATTTTTCAGTTGAATGATCAATAATTGCGTCGAGAGAATTTGAAGATGTAGCAAATGCGTGTCAGCTGCATGATAGACATTTTATTATTCAAAGAACAATGCCATGGTTTGTAAGATCAGCTTTTATTCTACAATACGTGCACTGTGAAAATATGCGAAACTTTTTTTTTAAGTACAAAAACAAACTGAATAAGAAAGTCACTAGAGCTGTAAAACATTTTACGGAGAATTTGGAGTGAACTATTGTTTAATATTTCTCGATACATACTAAGTTAACGAGATATGTGAATGTTAGAACAGACAAAAAAATAATTTGATATGGTAAAACTTGCAAAAGAAATCACGCATAATATCTATAACAGTGATTTAAATGATTATTACTACACTAATATTGTTGGATTTTATAAATTTTCCCTGCATCGAACGAGCGAAAAAGATTCTATTACGGTTACTAAAAATGAGGGACGAGAAATATTCAATTAAGGATCATATAGTCATGTATTAGATAAGAATCAAGATTACATGCGAACGTATTTTGCATTAAGAAATAAAGAATGTACTTTGTAAGCTTTTTGTAAGAAAAACCATTCAGAAACACTTTTTAAGTAAAAAGAAAGTCTAATTAGTAACTTATTAAAACAGTAGTTTTGTGGTACAAAATCTGTTTTTAATTTACTCGTTAGCCTTTTTTATTTAAACTTAGTACATAGAAATCATCTTTTACGTGCGGGGCATGCTTGAATGAAAAAAATACTTTTATCAGTGAACGAGAGAGTACGAATCAATGTAATCTAGATTTCTATCAAATCAAAATCATGTTTCTACGGTTCCCTCTGCCATGTTGACAAGAAAACAAATGTGCGTAATGTGTAACGACACGCTATAAGTACATAGACATACATATATATTTTTGTAGTTCTAGGAGACTTGCGCTCAGAATACTTACTCGTAGCAGGTTGCGATTTCCCGCTCTTCATGACGGCCGTGACGTTTTAGCGTTTATAGCAAAAATTCGGATAACTGTCATAAAAAAGAGCGCCACTAGGCGACGGCATTTGCGTGTGCAGGGCTGGGAAAAAATTGACCACTTACTTAGCAGTAGATCTTAGCAGTCCTGTACATAAACGTATATAGAAGTATAAAAAAGTATAAGAAAACTCTTCAAAAAGGAATTACACAGTAAACTTGGTATTAGTTACGACGGAGGCCTTGAGCTTTAGTTTTGTTGGTCGCGTTTTTAGCACTGCTTTTTATTTATATATCACTCTTTATGGAAGAGTTTTGTTACCGAAAGCCTCACGACGACGCAATATGTTTGCACATTTGAATATTCATCTTTTGATTTATTTCAAAGATAATTTTTTATTTTGTTTTTGATTTTTTTTCTTTTTAGAAATAAAGGTTGAAGCCACATTTTATGCGATTTTCTTTCATGAATGCAGACATTTTAAGCTTTCAATACAAACCTACTGAGATTTTTATTTCTTTCGAACAAAACTTATTAATGATTAATTGAGATTTTGTAAGTATTTTTATGAAAATTGAAAAGAAATTTATAATGCTTTGATATATATCTTTTTTTAAATTTATATTTGAATGAATGTACTTTTTTAAAGAAATAAAGAGTCTGGTAGGTTTTTGTATGTAAATAATTTTTTTTGTTCGTTTCAAATAGTCCTTTTCTGAGTGCAAGAAATAGAAAGAAAGTTGATTGTAAAGAATCCGTTTTAATATGCTTGCATAATTCCTGTTCCAAGTAAGACCAAAGCAGAAGTAGATTTTCGAACCTTTTGTCACTTGGAAATTCGGAAGTCGTGGTTTTGCAGAGAGACTAGTACCTTCCAGAATAGGACTATTTTTTATAAAAATAAGAATTTAATATTAATAACGATGAATGATTAGAGGAAAAGAAAATAAAACCTAGTGTTCTGGCGGATTTTTTGTCGGCAAGTCGTTAAATATTTAATTTATATACTCGTCGAGACTTTGATTGTTTTACTTAAATCATATAACCATTGTACAGGCGACGACTTACGCATTTCTTTTTTTCGCAATTTGTTCACTCGCACAAGAGAGTATCTAACCGTCATACTTTCACATGCACTTACGACTATAAATGTTATAATACTATTTGTTCGTTTAGAAAAAAAAACAAATCATCTTACCTAAAAAATTGTTGTAACACTTTAAAAACCAATGGGTTTGAAGCATCACAAAGGGTGTGAAAAAATCACAGAATAAATTTGTAATTGGAACATTGGAAAATTTTTTTATTTATTTTCTCAAACATTAAATCATTACTACCGTGTGATTCTTTAATATAACTTTACTTTTCACAATGAATGTACAAAGTAAAATTAATGAATATGCAAACAAAACTGGATAATTTCACTTTATTTCTGAGAAAATGTAGGAAAACTGGAATATTTTTCTTAATTTAAATAGAAAAACTTATTTTATATGCAAATAACCCCATAAATGTGAAAAGTAGAATGGTTTGTGATGACTAAACACATAAAATCATTTTTCACCAGAAGAAGAATTATCCGGTTTTGTTCACAGACTCGTTAAATATTATAAATTAAAAGTCCCTTCACGTAGTATCTTATCCTTCGTTTAACAGGTTTTCTTTAATTATCTACAAAATTAATTTAAATTGAAACATTCGATAAAAACTTGATGTTTCTGCTTCTTTCTAAGAGTTTAAAGAATACAGTAACCTGTTGCATAAAAAGTTTCATTCATTTTTACGATTACGGTAACACGAAATGCAAAGAAAATTTGCGACAATTTATGAGTCATTTTTGACACATGCCGGCGTGAACCTGTTATAGTGTACAATATTAATAAAAAGAAATCAAATTTCATACATATTAGGAGAGCATAACTCGATCACTAGGCATACAAAATCAAATTTAAATTTAATCATGACATTAAGGGAAGAAGATACAGATACCTACAGGTATTTTAAACCGATTTTTTTTATTTTATATTAATTGACTGTTTTACTTAATAATAAAAAAGGTTTCACAAGAAAATTAGACTTTTTTGAGCTGATTTGCTTTTTAATATTTTCATTTTTATCTAAAATTTAATGTATTTCATCATTTACGTGACAAAAAAGTCAAATAAGTGCGGCTTTAGCAAGGCTAAAGGTCAGTAAGAGTCAAAAATAGTTATAACTCTATGTCAGAAACTTTTATTTAACTGTTATTATTATTTAACTTTAGTCATTTTTCTTAGTTCTTTATTTTCATAACTTCCAGTTACATTTTACGCGCCAAATTTTATTTTCGATTTCTAAAATTACGGTAAACTACTTTTTAAATACATTTTTTATAAATCTATTGAAACCTATTGATAAAAGTTAAAATATAAATTATTTAGCAATAGATTTTTTAAAAGCAAAAAAAATAATATCGCAACGTAGATTTCTAAGTGTTACGAAAAAAAATACAGAAATTCGAGCTGATCAAAATTCACCGATGCCTGTTGCACAAAACGACAATCAAAATAATGTCCTTTTTCAAAGGTTTTCTGGCTGCACTGATATTTTAAGGGCAGTTTAGGGGATCTTAGCTGGTGCAAAATTGTCCTTTTTGGATATTATGTACAAAAACAGAAAAAAAATGTTTTTAATGCTGAACTGATTTTGCTTTTTTCTGTATTTTCTTCCCTTAATTATTGATTATGTTTAAGCATGCATTCTTTATAAAAATCAATATATATCAAGATTTGAGGATTTGTTGTGAACAATACCTAATTTGAATAATTTCAATACTTCTTAAGGAAGTTGTATCGCCAGAAACGGGCATTATCGAAAAAAAATTTGTATAGTATCCAAGAGTATGAGTATTGGAGAAAATATATGAGGTAAATATGTATGTTACGAACTATAAAAAAATATTTTACATAGATTTATGTTTTTTGAACCTAGATAATTTGGAAAAAGGCTCTTACATCGCTATTTTATTTTAATTTTTCAAGGATTATATTTCTCTTTTTAGTTAATTATTTATAACATTCTTTCGACGGTTGATGTGAAGATATGCATTTAAAGAGAAATATAAACCTGGAAAAACTAGAATTAAATCTAAAATGATAGATCTGGTGTACTAATGGATAAACTTTCTCATAATTACACTGATATATCAACTAAATTGAACATACCCTCTTGAGATTCATTCTTTACATACCAAGATTTGTTATTTATTTTCAAAATTCTAAAAAATCGCATTAACTCACCGGCTCTATTAGCCAACATTAATTTCTACGTACCAGGTCGCATCAAATAAATCCACCAACGTCAATGGTTTGAATATATTAATTCATCTGTCTCGAATCTATTCATAAAAAAATGTGAAAAGAAAAAAAAATTACTTTTGGTTAACAAAGGAAATCTTTTTGTTAATACTTCATAGAATTTTTTGTATTGTGATTATTTACTAGGTAACTAGTATTTTGTAAAATGGCTCATATCCCTTATATTCTCTATAATAAAATAATATAAAATGGAGATTTTTACAGTAGCGAAGTAAGTGCTCTTTTTAAATAAATAATATCTACACGTTCAACAAATATTAATTAATTTAAAATATTTTTCTTATAGTTCGTAACATACATATTTGATAATATACAAATAAAATTTTCAATAAGGCCCGTTTATGTCGATACAACTACCTTAAGGGGCAACACCAGTTTCACCTACTGAAAATGGGGCGAATTTTCCGGATTTTTTGTAAAAAAAACTATACGGCCAAATATTATAAAGTTTTGGGACTATATTTAGCATCATTCAATAAAGTTGTACAAATTTTTCACAATAAAAATGGCATAATAGCCGATATATAACTCATTCCTTGGAGGTCTATAAAGAAAAGTTGCAAAACGGCTGCAGTTGTAAGTGACGTCAGAGTGCCTGAAATCATAATAAACAAAAAAAGAGTTAAACTATATGACATTGTCCGTACCATGAACCACCAGTTTTAAAAAATAGTTAAAGTTGACAAAATGGCGGTGTTTTGAAAAAAGTTACATATTTTGCCCAAAAAAACCGTCCGTTTTTAGCATTGCAAATTTGCATTTTGCAACGGATCAAAAATTCCGTGGTTCATGGCATGTAAAAACATGTGCTGAGTATACCCTAAAAAAATCGAATCGATTCAGCAGTTTGTTCGTGAGTTAGAACTGCAGCCATTTAGAAAAATGCCGTTTTGAGGAAAACACGATTGAAGTTTCAACTACTGATTTCTATGTAATAAAATTAAATTTATCATACTTACAGCTAGTCTGCTATTCCAGGCCCATATAATTCACCTTCCTCTTGCTCAAAAAACTCTTGTTCAACCGATGCAGCTGCCCTACGAGCTGTCCGACCCTCTTTTGATGCTGCCTGTTGTATGATCATATATGTTGCCTTAGCTCCGCTAGCTGCATCCACTTCATGTCGCGCCTGTTGACATATTCTTTAGCACACTTTCCAGCAATTACTCCCATTGTTTTGAATATACTCAATATTGATCGAAAGCCGTCGTTAAAAATTCCAGTAGTAAAATAATTAGCAAGTTGAATACTTTTCAGGCCACTGTGAAGGTGTTGTGGAGCAAAGTGCCATAACAAGCCATTGTAACTTTCATTGTTATTTTGAGTGTTGCCTCCCTTGCATCTGTTTAATAATTCAGGCCTACTTAAATTCTTGTAAATTGGTTCCAAAACTTTTAAAACTTCTGGGTCTAGAGGAAGATAATCATGATTGAACTTTGTCATATCAAAACCTTCAGCTTCCGCTCGGTGATACTTGCACCAGCTGTCGACGCCGGCCGGGCACTTTTGGTGCTGCGGGATTTGGTCGGTTGAACCCATATGAAAGTATGTAGCTAAAATCGCATTTTCCATTTCAACTACATTATCTTGATGTCTAATAATAGCTAAACCATAGTATTTTTGAAGCTTATTTATTACTTTGTCAGTTAATTTGATCGTGAGCTTACTTCTCCCTCCTAAACCTTTAACTTTCTTCTTTTCATTATGGCATCGTGTTCCCATTCTTTTCTTGACGTGTAGATAGCATTCCAGTTTTTCTACTTGTACATCGTATGGATTCATATCTAAAATATTCTTGAAAGTAGCACTATCGCCGTCGCCGATGTAGCGCGTATATTTCACATTGTAATTTGCAAGCGAGCGACCAAACATTTCTTTTACGCTCTCGACCTCCATTTTCGCAGCCGAACCTTCGTGGTTAGCTTGACAATCGTGATTTAAGAGCCATTCTGCATAGGCTTCTGGATCTTCTTTTTTTTTCTTCTCTCAGAATTCACACCCCTTGCGGTAAGATGATTTTACTGATGTGTCGATCATCTTTTTACATACTTTCCCGCGAGTGTCGTAACGCCGAAACGCGAAGTCTGCCCACGTTTTTTCCACGTATCATCTCCGGAAGTTGTCAAATTGGTATCTGAACCTTCTTTTTCTAGAGTTTTTTCTCTTTCTTCTTTTACAGCTTTATTCACCGATAATTTATAAACCGCTTCTGCAGCTGTCAAAACATTTTGAAAACATCCGATGAAAGTATTTGTGTAAAATGTCGTCATATCATCAAGCCACAAAAAATATTCAGGCCCTCATGCCCGATCCTCAAAAGCCGCATCATAAGCACTATACGCCGATTAATTTCAAATGCTTTACCAATCCTAATTGTGTTGATTTCCGCTGAACCTTCTCTTCTTGCTTGCAGATCTGCGCATTGGAGTTTCTTTCGTTCATTTCTGATGTACGTATGGACTATTTTCACTCATTTTCAAAATTAAATTGTGGCTACGATGTGCTCTAAATGACTGCTCGAAGCGGATGCTCAAAGCGGACTGAAGTAGCCGGTTTCTTACATTTGCGTCGAAGCGTTTCGTACGCACGGTCTCTTATACCTGCGTCGACTAAGTATTATGAATGAACACAAAGGCTATATCGTGAGTTCAGGCAACTGCGAGGCTCACATTCATACCTCTCGAGTCAGTTTACAATGACGTCAGAGCCGGAGAATGAGCGCAGCTGCCCGACGAGGGTCGAGTTATAGGCTGCCGAGTAGCTGCGCTTCAGCAGCCTGCCATTTTTTAAATATTTCAGATCCGACTCTAATACTTTGGGACATTATTATATTAATGATTAACTATCGAAAAATGCAATAAAAAAAATCGATTTTTTGAAATTGAGAAATTGGTGTTGCCCCTTAAAGTCTTTTTAGTTTCATGCTCTGAAAAATATAATAAATCTCTAATATTTTGAAATTATGTTAACTTATGGAAAAATGCAAAAGATGCTCATCTTTCATACTTGTTCATTTTTTAAACTACGTAGATTGACATTTGAATAGCTTACAGTTATAATTACATTTTTTCTAAATTTTGTATTTCAGTACCTACATCAGTTCCCTGGTAGAAATTTATCCCGTCCACTTTATAGATCTATGTAGAATAATCTCGCGCTGTGTAGATCTATGTAGGCAAACTAGATAGCTACTATAAAAGCGTGTAACGGTCGTCCCTTCTAGTTTCCCATATTATTTGCCCCGAAAAAACTAGATAAGCAAAATTATGACAATAACAACCACTTAAAGGTTATGTTTTAAGAAACAGACGCATAATCTATTGAACTTATTATGTATTATTTTGATTTAAAGGTATTTACATGTTATTGTTCACCTATTACCAATGTAAGTAAATGTAAATAACCTCTAAAGTGTAAGGTTATCAAATTTTAGATGCATCGAGTTTTTGTATTTAAGAACTCAATAACAATATTATGTTACACATATATATGAAACAATCAAAATAAGAAAATAATCTGAATATCTAAATAACTATATGAAGTGTTAGTGCAAATATTTATTTTCTTTGTGTAAAATTGGTTTCCTTATATTTGATTATGTTCCATCCTAAATACATGGTTTCAAAACCTGTATGGTTTATGTAAGGAAAACTATTTTCACATACATTTATTATCAACTGATTAATTTTCTATTTTTAAAAAGAAATAATGTATTTGAGTTATTATATATATGTTCTATTTTTGTATTTCCTACTGTGATTAATTTATAATCAAACACTTTCATTTGACATCTATGGCTAGTTAAGACATAGTAATTTGTTACTTATAAAGAAAATTATCGTCTACGTGTGTTCGACTAATGTGTTTATCTTTGAAAATGTTGTCACGGACGAGCAGTTTATGTATTATAAAAACTCACATACGGATACAAAATTATTTGCAATTCTGAAATTAAAATTCTAGTATTTAAATAAAGCATCTCATAAAGTACATATTTGTAAATATGATATTATTATTTATATATTACTTTTCAAGAAACAACTATATCAATCAATAACGTTATTTTGTAATCACTGTTTTTCATATGCAAGGAAAATTATTTCTAAAATTTCATTTTTTAGGTTACATATGCTTTCTGACTACTTTTATATGTAAATAGTATGAATAGAACTGTAGATCTTATTATTATAATTAAAAACTTGCATGTTAAACTTTCTTTAACATTAATTTTTACAATAAAAGTTCTGTTCAATAAATAATATATAACCTCACAGATTTTATACGTACATATTATTATTGAGAAAACTATGTAGATCTGTGTGGATTTATCGAGTTTTGTACAGTCTAGTACTATCTAGTTTGCCTATAAAGGCCATTATAGGGAATGTGGGCGCCACGATAAGATTTCTACCAGGGTTTAAATTTGAAATGTAAAATATTAATTTAAATTTACTGTAAGTACAAAATTAAATAGTTATATATGGTAGCAAGCATTTAAAATAAATGAAACTAAGTATGTATAATAAGTTTGGAAAACCAAAATCTAAGTATGTGTATATATTTATAAAGATATACCCTGGTAAAGAAGATTCATATTTGATCATATATGCTCATATATGATCACATGTAACCAAAATTCGGATATGCGCATATATGATCGTATATAACGGATACGACCTACATGAATATTTGAATGAAATTTTCGTGCTCAGATGTAGTTTTTATAGATATAGTTGCCTATTTAGGATGTATCATGCGGATGATAACACTCAAACTGAAGGACTAAGCTTAATTTAAACAATAATTAGTATTTTTATGTAACATCCATGTATGCTCATATATGATATCATATATGATTATATATGATCATACAACAATTTCATATATAATCATATATGGTCATATAAGATCATATATATAATTATATATAAAATCTTTTTTAGCCGGGTACTGAATTTCTGTTCATTTTTCATCAGACATATGAAATATCAAAACCAAAAAATGAAATGTTAATGTCAAAGTGAAATTGATAATTGTCTTAGACATACATTTTAAGCTTTATGTAAAGAAATAGGTTATAAAATATTAATATTTCTTTCTTGGCAAAAATTTCATATACATTGTTTTTAATTTAATAAATTTAGTAAAAAATTAGTTTCAAATTATTTAACACTATTGAAGTTAACGATAAAAGAAAAAAATAACAGTTTTTATAAGGTTCTATGTCTAGCAGCTAGTATAATTGAAATTAACGTAAATTTTATAGTAAACCATTCTTTCTTCTGTGCTGCTCCCAAAAATTTAATGTTTTTTATACGTGTGATAAGAGAAGTGATAATAGATGTGATAACGAGAACGAGAAGCACGCAACAATGATTACAGGCATATTTGAAGCATCAGCAAAATAAATATAACTATTACATACATGAGAATTATACACAGCACAATAATTACTTAATTTCTGTATCTGAGTATTATGGAATCCTAACTGAATATTCTGAAGAATTTTGAATTAACGTTTTTCCAAAACAAAGAAATGCATTTTTTTAAATATTTCTTCGCGATTAACCGCCAAATGCCTGAATTATAGTTTGAGTAGCATTGTTTTCCATATACAAACGTTAGTTTCGGATGTAAATATGGTGCTTCCATTAAAATGAGGAAGGGAGAATAAGTTAGAATTTTCAAAGTTAAGATCTTATGATTACCGCTGAGGTATAGATTTATTATAATGATTTAAGGGCAATAGGCAGTCAATTTTTTTATTGCATTTTCCGAAAGTATGTAAATTGTCGATTGGACAGGCATAAATGTAAAACGATCGCGCATGCTCGTTATTACAGATACTTTTAACGTGTTTTTCTCGAATATTTTTTCTTTTGTTTTGCAGTAATTGCGAACAAACGGAGGTTCAGATCGACTTGAAAAAATTTGAGATTATGTAAAACATGTATCATTTCCCGCGAAACATCCGACATACCTAAGTTAGTAAACACTTCTGTTTAAAAAAAATCCGTAAGTCGTGACCTTTTTAGTGACGTTTGAAAAATGACAGTTTTTGGACTACCGAATTATTAATTCTTTTTTCTTCTGATTTTTACAGCTTTCGCAAAACTATGCATCTAACCGATTTTTCACTTACAAAAGTTGATTACACTTGTTTTTAAGATGGTTCTTCGATGAGAATCGATACAACCAATAGTTTATATTTGTACATATACTAACGTACAAAAACACGAATATGGACTTAAAGAATTACCTGTAACTTTACAGGTTATTCGATTTTTTTCCAATTTTTATATCAGTAAGTTCCCTTGCAATCATTCAAGGAACAGAATGATACCTACCACATTGAAATCCGATGAAAAATAAAAAAGATTCGGTTTTATTGTCAAATCATCCTCTACTTTACGCGATATCTAATTTTGAAACATCAAAATTATTATAAAAAAACTTTTTGGTACTTAAAGTACCCTTCTTTCATGTTTTAACGTTTCTCATATTGTAAAATGTAAACGAGGTAATCAAAGAAATTTTTAATTTAATATCGATTCTCGTGAAAGAACCACCTTAATATGAATATCATAAAAAAAACAAAAAGGAACCTAAATTATTTTTAATCTCTTCTGTGGTTATTATGTTTTGAAATTAATGCTTTATACCAAATTTTTTTTACACTATATTATGTGAATAAACACCGCTAAAAAGAATTTTACAGGATTAGCAGCATTCAATTTTGTTGCGAGACATGAAACATCACAAAAAGCAATTGACTAATGCCCATACGCAGAGCGAAATTCAACCCACTGCAGCGATATCGGAAAAAATATATTTCAAAATTTGTAAATTATTCGATATTATTCAAAACTTCAGTCACCTCATATTACTGTTATTATTTAAATGAGAAAATATCAACACGGATTGGAAGGTTCAACTGAATATAATGACGAAAATTGAGGGACACACCGGCAATATGTACGTTTTCGTCGTTAATTGTAAGGTGAAATGCTTAATCACGTATTGTACATAATATACATAATATACTTCTATAAAATAAGCAAATACATTATTGAATGAATAAAAAAAATAAATAAAAAAGAGAAATTACGTCCGTCTTTTACCAATTGATATGTGTAACTCAAAAACACTGAGAGACTATATAGTAATTAATAAGTTACTCTATGATTCTTGATTCACCCACTCATCTAAGACAGTGAATAAATATTATGTTGTAGACAATTCACTTTAAATCATCGATTATTATTTTAATTAAACTTGACTTTGTTATTTACAAATTTTATATAGAAAAATACGCATATTATCTGAATTTCATTTCAATTTCAAGTTACTCTTCTATTATCTACAGATTTTTTCTAATAAATATACAAAGGGAAGAAATATGATGAAAATAAGCTTTATTTTCAAAAGAGCCAAGTAAATTTGCATTAATCAAATAATGTGCAAAATTAAAATGAATTGTCAACGTATTTTTATGATTCGTTGTGAATAGATAAATCCGTCATTTCGTATATATAGATACGTAGATAGATAAAATGGTATATACTTTTTCAAATGAACTGTAACACTGTACTGGTTACATATATTTATTGTTACATTAAAAGTATTGTATTTTACATGTTTACAAAACTGTGCGATCGAAAAAAGATCAGCAAAAGATGTTTATATAATCGGGAATAAGTTCCACGTAACTCGCTGTATGCGACAATTATTTTGTAGTGTCTTAAGACTAAAACAAGAATGGGCGAATGATCGAGAAAGGGAGAAAAAGAGAAAAAGAGCTAAAATGACAAATTAAGTCAAGAGGACTTTAATGTCTACTCGATGTAGCTATCGCATTTTGTCTTGCACGCTTGCAAAACAGTCTAATATAAATCATCATACTTTCTAATCACTTATAAGATTCAATTGAATTGTTAAAAGATATTATGTTTCGTCATTTTAATTAATGATAAGCAAAATAATGGTCTGATAAGTTATGATTTATTGATTTTTATTTACAGCATATGAACATTGTGAAGGTGATTAGAAAAATACGCAAACAAGACCCAAAGAGTAAGGCAAATAATTTACTGATTATACGAACAATGATAACAAAAAAATTAATTTAAAAATAAAAATCAATCGAGTTCAGTTTGAAAAGACTTTTTAGTACTCTGCTTTAGCTTCATGATCAATATAAACATCCTGCAAATCATCGTTTTTTTAATAAATAAATAAATATCTTATTTTTCTCAACAAGTGCATGAAAAAGACCCTTTCCCGTGCTTGCAAAGCGAATGGAAAATTGGGTATTCCAAACGTTTTCACCTGAGCGGGAGATAATATGTGATTACCCGCGGTCCCGAATTTCATAGGTCTATAAGTGGACGACTCGTAATGCCCATTCCCCATTCCCTTTGCATACATGAAAAAAGTCCTATTCACAAACTTATTTAAAAAAAATACGATGTATAATACAAGTGGAAAGGGCTATTTCAGACTCGGATGATGATGATTTCCACTCTTGCTCAATCATCATTCTCGCTTAGAAAAAGATCATTTTCTCCCCTCGTTGCACAATGTACTATTCTAATGAATTCATTATATTGTACTACATCGTATACTTTTAATATTCTTTTTGTAAATATTCTACACTGTAACTTTTTATTCCATACCTACCTATTGCTTCCAGAAAATAATTTTTGCATTTACGTCTTTACGTTAATCATACAGTAAAACTATACTACTTTTGCATTTTGAGTCACTAGAAAATATAATAATTGATAGATACTTTTCTCCGAGTACACAAATTGAAAACTAAATCGTTGGCTCAAGGTCAATTAGAATTTGCATTCCAGAGCAGGATTGAAATTTTTCAACGTGTACGTGTGTGTTTAAGTAGAAACTCAGTTATATTTACATGCGTTAATTCACTTTTATTATCGAAATAATTAAAACTACCTATAGAGTGAGCATATAGAGACGTAGAATAAAAGTACTTAAAGTTTTTTGAGTGAATGTAATACTTGCAGATATTAAAAATTATTCTTATTAGGGATACCTTAATATAGTTTACATATAATTAAATTGAATTTCAATTATCACTCTATTGATGAAAAAATATGTATCGATTGAATATAGTATACTTAATTAATTTATTAGATTTTCAAAAAATACTTTGCACGTGAAAGACTGACATATAAATAAAAAGACATGTACACTCGACGTTAAAAATATCTGGTCGAATGTATTTGAAATTATTTGAAATGCTGCAATTTCATTGGTATGGATCGAATGCTCGTTTTCGCTAATTTCATTGGCGGATTTCAGGAAATTCGAACAAAATCGACCAGATATTTCTAACGTAGTATACAATACAGAAGGACATACATTATAAAGTTTTAACGATGGGAACAATTATTCTTTTAAAGAGAAAACTGTACTTTTTTCTAAAAATCAACAATTTAACAAAAAGCATTATCATGTGCATTGTTTTAATTATTATCAACATTGGATTAAAAACATCTTAGATGCTGCAAGTACTTTTTTCTACTTCGCAAATTATGATAAAATCTCGTTTTTGAACTAATTTCTAATTCATCATCAAATATATCATTTAAATCACCAACCGATTCACTGGAAGAAATGAAAAATATTTATAAATTTATTTTTAATGATTCTATTAAATTTACTTAGCTGATAATAAAATTGGAACTTGCAGTGATTCGTTGTGCCGATATCACGTAATTTATGATTTTCATAATGAAATGGCATTAACGAATTCATTTTGCATAAACTTCGATGGCAAATAAAATTTATGCGAATATTCAATTGTTTTTATTTATTATAACCCATTGTTTTATATTAAAGATTTATATGTATGAGAAACTTGCTTTTATTAAATTAAATTTGATAAAAAAAATTTTATACACACTTGTTACAGGTATAGCTAGACTGAAAGGCTGCTTACTACTTCCGCGCACAGTTAAAACTAGAACTCGATGATTATCAATCGTTTGTCAAATCAGGAGTCATAAAATTTGATATGAAACTTTGTACAAGTCTTAATAAGTGTTGCACTAAAAATACTGAGAAGAATTGCTTGAATATAAATGTGAAAAATATTCTTATTATACTTAGTAAATACTTGCTTTTACAAATGAACATTGTAATTTGTATAATAAATGTATATAATGCCGCTTATACGTTTAGTTTAGTAAATATAAATTAAATAGATATTTATGTCTAATTAAAATATTATTCAATTTTTTTAATACAAATAAATTGAATGACATATTGACATGCGATGCATCAAGGACAAAGTTATTACCTATTAGAATGGAAAATTCCAAAAATATTTTATTAGTTTAAATTTAAATTGAATAAATGAACAATTTTAAGTACCTATTCGGATTATTCTGAAAAAATTCAATTTTTGCAAATGTATTATGTTTTTAAAAGAACAGTTTATTATAATAAACTTGCAAAAAAGGTTGATTATTTCAAGATAATATCAACGCTATTGTGCATAAGGACATGCCAATGAGTTGAGTAGTTTTTAAAGGCTGCGTGTCAGTTTAACCCATTTCTTTCCAAGCGGCCATTTTATAGTCGATTGGCTTTTTGCCTAAAACCGCCATTTTTAAATTTTCCAACGGATATTTCAAAATTCTGACTTCAGAATCGTAAAGAGCGGACAATTTTACTTCAAAAAAGTGCTATTGGTTATTATTATTCTTTTTTTCGACAATTTTTTAGGCAAAAAACCAATCGACTATAAAATGGTCGTTTGGGAAGAAATGGGTTAAGGGGAGCACTCCATGTAAATGGCTCAAAAATTGTTTTCCTTTCTCTTTGCGAAAATCGATAGTTTTTCATGTGGAAAATACGTTCCTAAAGTTTCAAATTGAAACTCGTTCTCTAAAAGTGTCTACAGTCTACTTGGACGTGTGCGCTCGCATGCGCGCTGAACAGGTCCGTAACTTTAAACGCGCTTTTCTCAAAACTACATTTTTCAAAATGGTGGGACAGAAGATTTAAAAAATATGGGGTCAATAGTGAGCAAACGACGCACATGTATACTTTATCACATTGTTCACC
This sequence comes from Gastracanthus pulcherrimus, assembly GCA_949152435.1. Classification (NCBI taxonomy): domain Eukaryota; kingdom Metazoa; phylum Arthropoda; class Insecta; order Hymenoptera; family Pteromalidae; genus Gastracanthus; species Gastracanthus pulcherrimus. Next base: position 41,700,973 of record OX424576.1, read on the forward strand.
GACTGAACCTATCAAATAAACAAGTTCTTTGAGTCTTATGACAGAATTCAAGCAATTTTTTTTCGTTAAAATGTAACTTTTTTTCAAAATTTCATCATTTGGCAAATTTTATAATTTTCTTTTGTAAAAATGGGTTCAGTCGCTGCATATTATCATAAAATAACAAAATATTTTTGAATTTTCTACTTTAGACACCTGCAGTGGATGCTATATGTCAGACCGTTTCACACTTCTGGTGCCGAAAATATTGTAAACGTCTCCAATATATCTGTATACAAGCTTTTAAAAAACCTCAAAGAAAATGTTTTATGTTTCAAATATGTATCTAATACACATAAAAAGTTTTAGCACTTTATAATATATTATTTTTGTATTAAAAAGTCATGGTACATTGCCTTAATTTTAAGCGTTTACATGGAGTGCTCACCTTAGAAAAGTTGCACTCTTGGAGCGAAACCAGCAGTATAAGACCATTTCATATTTCATTTATGAAAATTCTTTCTGAAACTTTAGGAATTAACATATTTTTGAAATGTCTATTTATTTTGTTTATCCTAAAAACTATTTACCCTCCACCATTTGTACTATTTGCAAAATATCTAAGAAGTAAATTGTACCCTATTGCTTTAATACAACCCTCGCTTTATGGGGTCCCTTTCTCTATTGTTTTGCAGTATCAAAGAGGCTTCAGCTGTAATGCAAGGAATAAGTAATAAGATTTCGGAATGTCGAATACATTCGAAATAGTAGATAAATTAAAATAAATAATAAATAAATATCTAAGTAATAATAAATATAGGGTAGAGTCCCCCAAAATGACCCCCCTCCCAGCATGGACACTCCACGGCTATTGGGCTTCTACTGCTACATAAAAGCATTTTAGATGTTGGATTAGATACATGTATAGCTCTATTAAATATGACCAGAGGTTCTTATTTTTAAATCAACCCTCTGAAAGTTTTTGCGATAAAAACGAAAATGCCGTTATTCTTCGAGACAAAAGTTATTTCGGAAAGGTCAAACACATGTCCAATACATAAGTTAATTAAATACTTATTATTTCATATATAATATAATTTAAATTAAAACAGCTTTAAACAACATACTATTTTATAACTTTTGCCTATCTTTCAAGCAAAATTTGTAAGTATTTAGAGCAAAAATACACTTCTATAAACGTTAGGTGGTCATACTGGGAGACACTTTTTCAAAAACTCGAAACCTTCATTTTTCGTTATTAATTAATACTTAACTCATATTATTAACTTTGGCCAAAACTAATTTACTACGTCAAGAAATTATTAATATTAAGTATTCATTTTAATTATACATATTTATGAAATCACAAAATGTTAAGATAGTCATATTTGAAAAAAATTTTTTGCTCATACTGCAAAGTAACTTGTAAGGGCGCCTATTCTCTTAAGAAAGCTCCATACCTAAAGGAAGCGAACAAATGGTATGGACGTTCTAGTAGTTTGATTCATCAAATAATTTCTTAAAACAGTATCAAAAAGTTCTTTTTTAGATGTGATAAATAAAACCAAAAACCTATAAACCCACTAAATTTCTGACCACAAAATTCAATTATACTAATAAGGAGAGTCCACAACCTGAGGGAAGCGGTTTTCGATGAGGCTTCAGGAAGTGGTTTCTGGTACCTAAAAATGATACCTAGCACCCGTAGTTTGGTCTCATAGGCCTCTGGGGTCAAGATATGACCTTTTGTATTAAAAATACGCGTAATTTCAGTAAAAAATGATATTTATACATCGTATCATTACTCTGCAAGTTTTTTTCGCTAGAGAAATGATTTAGTCAACTTTTCTTATCTTATTACATCGAGCTACAAAGAGCTTTAATTTAAGCTTTGTATCATATAAAAATATTATTCTGTTGCAAAGTTATTAATCATGAATGATGACGAAAAATGCATGGAAAACTACTCAATTTAAAGAGCTGAGAATTCTCAAATTTTCATGCATTTTTCGTCAGCATTTTTGATTGTTCACAACTTTATAACAGAAAAATATTTTTATATGAAACAAAGCTCCAATTAAGGTGATGCTAAAGCCACCAGTCACCGACAAAGATGAGGAATCACTTTTCTTATTTTATTTTTAATTTTGAGTAAATATCTCTAAGAAACGTTATTGTCCCACTCAAAAACAGCAACTTTTCAGATATTTTTTCAAAATTAAACATTGAATGAAAAAAGTAGTTCCCCGTATTTTACGGTAACAAGAGGGTTTAGCATCACCTTAAGGTAATACTAAACCTCTATATTACTGGTTAATACGGGGAATCACTTTTCTCACTTAATTTTTATTTTTGAGAAAATATCTCTCTGGAATGTTGTTGTTTTTTATTGGAACAACAACGTTTCATGGAGATATTTACTCAAAATTGAAAACTAAATTAATGAAGTGGGTCCTCATACTTGCCGGTGACGGGTGGGTTTAGCATCACCTTATAGCACCTTTGATCAACTTTTGTATCTCGTTAAGTACATTATTTCTCTATCAAAAGAACTTGCAGAGTTATGATTCAAAGTATATGTACCATTTTTTATTACAAAGGGTCATATCTTGACCCTAAGAACCTACGAGACAAAACTACGGGTACTAGGCATAATTTTTAGGTACCAGAAACCACTTCCTGAAGCCTAATAAAAAATCGCTTTCCGCAGGTTGTGGACTCTCCTTAAAAGTTCAATAATAAAATCTTAAATCCAAGATAAACAATTTTAATTAAAAAATATTTACTACCTCAAGCTGTAATTGTAGTAATTAACTGTAATAATTAACTAAACGGTAAATTCAAAAACCCTCAACCCAACTAATCCAAGCTGAGCAATTTGCAAGTAAAAAGATTTTAAATAATAAAACCCTAAATCCTAAACTTTAAACCCAAAACTCATCTAACCCAAGGTGAACAATTTACAATAAAATAAGTTAAAATAATAAAACCATAAACACTAAAACCAACTTTTAGAGCTTAGGGTTTATTATTTAGCTTTTTTCATTGAAAATAGCCCAACTTGGGTTAGTTAGAAAATGATTATCTTGGATTAGTTGGGTTTAAAATTTAAGATTTATATAGGTATTATGGTGAATGGATTAATTATTTAAACATTTTTTAATTACAAATTTTCCAGCATGGGGTAGTTTGGTTTAGGATTTACATTGGAATATGTATAAGCTTTTCGTTTTCTTATCCAAAAGAGGCCCTGACCTATCCCATACCTACAAAAATTGGGTTGCATTGCCCTTGGTCACTTAGTAAAATCCTGTTTTATTTGTAACACTTGCATTGCAATTGCACTTGCACTTACTTAGGAGTATTTTGTTATTTCCACGACGTGATTCAATTATTTTAAAATATTGTTTGTAATATTAACAATAGTTACAGTTCGTATTGAACTAGCACTTGATTACTGAGTGAGCTTGAGAGGGCGTAAAAAAAAAGAAGGAAAAGAAAGTCTGTTGCGCGTGCAAAGCGAGAAAGGGCGAAATACGATGACATGATAAAGAAGCAAAATTTAATCCAATAAAGTATTTACTTTTTATCTGAAACAATAGTAATTGGTAATAGTAAAATAAAATCATTAAACTTCCTTTGTAGATTATGTTTTATTACAACACATAATAACTTAGTTTTTAAAAAACATTTTAGTTTGTCAGAGATATCACATTGAAAGTTTGTTCAAATAAAACATAGCCACCTTATACATAATGTACATACCGCACATTTCATTCGTCTTCATGCTTTAAGTTAGCCTAAGTAACAATATTTCATTAATGTTCAGTTACCTAGTGTGATGATTTAAAAATTCAAGTTATGTATGTACAAAGTTACAATATCTTAATTATTAAACTGTTGATATGAGCAAATGACACATCAACAATGGCTTAGAAGTCGATCTTAGAAATTGTGCCGATCTTTCAAATAATTGGGATAGTCAGTTCTAATTATTTTGCAATATTTTTATGTATCTATCTATATTATAATAATGAATAACCACTCTCACGAACGATTTAAAATACATAAAGGATAACAAAGCTTACGAAAACAAAATTTCAATGCCATATAAATAGATATATGTAATAGTTTTTCATATTTTTCTAAAATTTTTTATAAACATTTGTACTTTAAACTTCCCAGCAGCACTTAATCCATCATCAATGTACATTCATGGACATATTTAAAAAAAAACTCTCAATGTAAGCTTTTATCCCTTTATGTACTTTTCCTACAAATACTTCGAACTTTCATACCTGGAAAAATTAATTTGATAATAATTCTGTTGTAGTTGTCATTCATTATAGTTATATTACTGTGACTAACATTATTATTAAACTTATGACAAATTGGTTGTCTTGATAAAGAAAGTTTTATATATTTTATATCACATTAGACTTTTTTATAAACAAAACGTAATCCAAATCGCTATTTTGCTTCTATTTATTAAGATAAATTGTACACAGGTCCAAGTGATTTTCTTCTGTTTCTGATCCAATGCACTATGTTTATAACAGATTTGATGATTTTTCTTATCAGGAATTTTAGAACCCTGCATTTGTTATCTATTTTATTTTTGACTAATGAATGTCAGTACATGAGTCAATTAAACTTTAGAATACTAAACGAGTCAAGAACATTATCTAGCTGTACAAAAATAACATCAATTTTCTTTTGTAGATCGATGCATTCATAATTCCTGTACACTTTTTCTCTAATCAGTCAACAGTCATTGCATACTTACAAATTTTGGACGTCCATAGTACATAAAATCATGTCACACAACTTTCATTTATAATCACTACGTACTTCATTACGCATAATCATGACTGCATGGTTTTTTCAAAATAACGTACCAACTTAAAATACAAAATATCTTATTTTTTACAAGCGTTCCAGTAAGGTTTATCTCATTTTAAACTTAAACTTTGTTTAATTTTCACTTATCATGACACATAAACATTCTGATAACCTAATGAGACCAATCGATTTACACTTAAATTGAATGTTCCTTCTTATATATTGTCAAATGTCAACTTCACAATTTAAATATACAAATTTAAACTGTAAAAAAATTATAAAATTGTAGAAATCGCTATAAAAAAACAAATAAAAAATAAAATTAAACTATTACTTTCAATAACTAATTATCTTTATGATTCTAATAAACTTAAAAAGAATCTACAAGATTTTCTAGCGAAATCAATTTAAAAAAAGTTATTCATTAAATTAATGATCAGTATAAAAAATTTTCCTAAGGTATAAATTATACAATTAAATATGTAATTAGTTCTTATCGAACGTTTAGAAGATTTTTCTATTAAATATTGAAAAAAATGAATAAATATGTTTTCCTGCCTGCAGTAATCATGTAACATAAGAAACTTAAAGTCAACCTATTTGTTGGTGGTCCAACCTCTCCATATGGAAGCAATACTGGCCGCTGCACTTGTTACTAAACCTCCAGCCACACTTTGATTTACTTGCATGCTAGAAGACTGTTGGCTAGTCATTGCACCTGGGATAGGAACAGCCATTTCAGGACAGGCTACATTTGGAACCTAAAAGTTAAAAAATGCATAAACATTTTTATATAGAATAAACGAAATTTTAATTTAGAAAAAGAAAATTTTAATACTGTATGTTTTTTCTTGTAAAAAACTAAAAGCGTTATAATTAATATCTAGTTTTCTGATGACTTGACATGTAAGCATCAACTTTTTTACTATTAGAATTGATCTCAACTCATTTATATTTATATTTATATTTTAAAACAAAGCAAGAGCTTGAAAGCGATGTTTTGAAAGGTGCACATAAATTAACAAACAATATAATACCTATCAAGAAATTAAATACATAAGATTTTCATCTTACCGCTTCCCATTCCCAATTGAAAGCATCTTCTTCTTCATCAGAAGCAGAATCATCACTATTTTCTAAATCTTGAATTAATTGATTGTGCAAATGTGCAATTATATTAGGGTCGACTTCAATGGGACCGATTCTGTAATAAAGCGTTAATAATGGTTATAGAATAATAATATAATAATGAATTTTTTTTTAAGAAGAATAAACCCATTACCTTCCTAAATCACTGATTTCAGTATTGAGCAAGTGCATAAGATTTTGTAATGTATGCATTGGATGCAAAACTGATGTATCAGTGTTTTGTGTAAAGCAAAGGTACAAAATATTACTGTTGAGCCTGGCTACTTTTCGGGTAAACTTTTGATCAGACATTTCACTCCCATAAAATTCACTAAAATTAAAAATAAAGCTTTGTTAAAATAATGTTTACATAAATTAGTAAATCAAATTAGAAATAATACTTTTATGCAATAACAAACCTATATGCAAGTTTGTATGGAAGTCGAACGTTGAGGTAATAAGCAATAATATTTACTAGTTGCGTAGCATAAGTGAGAGCTGCATTAATATTGTATGCAGGATTGTGTATCGCATTTTCCTTATTTCCACCAGGTACACTATCTTTATTTTGAGCAACTAATTTTGAACAATGATTAATGTTAATTTTAATTTAACTTTTGTAATTCTTGATAAAATATGAATTAGATTTATTTACCCCAAAGAGAATAAGCACTATAATCTCCAGATCCTGGTAAAGTTGGTGCAACTATTCGATGATGTACTTCTAAACTATTCTCAGTATCATTGATCCATTTTCCACGAACATATGATGTTCCTGATGCATCAGCAAGAGCACAGGTGACCATATCTGTACTGGATCCATCATCCTCACTATTGCATAAACTAAAATAGCACAATAAAAATATTGCATAATTATATAGATATAATATAATGTATCGTAATAAATTATTCAACCTAATATATATATATATATATATATATATATATATATATATATATATCATTTAAACTTTGTATTATTGATACAAAATAATAAAATAATGTAATAAGCGAAAAAAATTTATTAGCATATTATATATAACAAAAATGGTATTTTACCTTTTAATAGGTTCAACTTGGCTCAAAGGAAATATATATTGAATTAATTGTTTTGCAGCAGTTCTTATAACTTTTTTTAACTGCTGTCTTTTCCTCTCTACAGACTCTTTTTGCTTTTCCTGTTTGACTTTTAGTTCAATAACACGTTTACGTAACTTTTCAATTTGCTCTTCATGCCTTGGTAATTTTGAAACTATTTGTGAATTAACTTCTTTCAAAATATTTAATCTCTGATTTCCTGGAGAGTTACAAAAAATGTAAGCATGCATTAATATTAAATTTAAAAATAAATAGACATAAAATAGTCATTTATATACCTTTGCTTATATTTTGTCTTGTTTCATTTTCAAGGTTTTGGAGCAGTCTTACTCTTTCCTTGCAAGCATTTATATCACAAATCTGAAATATGTAATATGTGAGGTATATATGAAGATAATTGAAATTATTAGCAGTAGCATTAGGTAAAAATAATATAAGATTTCATACCAATTTATCACGTTGTTTATGTTTCTCAAGGGCTTTTGTACATTTTTCCTCCAACTGATTTCGAGCTACTTTTAATCGCATCAGCCGTTGTTGTTTATCCGCAAACCTATAAAAAAAAACAGCATAATTTGTATAATCATAGTATTCGTTATATTCTAAAATAAACATACACAGTACTTTTCAATTAGAACATGACCTACAAAGTTCTAAAAATAATAATATCTTATAAAAATATTTGAATTGCAAACTGTACTACTACTTCTAAAATATATCAATATGCTAATGTAAACAATATGAGAATGCTTTAAAATATTTGTATAATTGAGTTATTATCGATAAAGTTAGCAAATATTTTTGAAATATTTCATTGTTTTACCAGTTAAGCTATATTTGGGTTAATTAATAACCATATCCAATAAGAAACTTTCTGATTATTCCCTATCTAATATATAAACAATCGGAAAAAAAAACAAAACGTCTATCTCACGTTAACGAAAACACAGTGATTCTCGCAAGTTATGCGCACAGCTATCATCATCACAACATTCTAGAAACTCAGTGCCGTTTATTTACATATTGACGAAATGCACAAAAATAAAATCGACTGTCAATTGATATGGAGCGCAGGTCGAAAACTTATCGACAGCAGCCGTAAACACCTACGTAAAAATACATACCAACGGGTAAACGGGTAAAAAAGCTGCGTCGAGTGCATCGCAACAAACGAAACAAAAAAAAAGGAAGAACAAGGAAAAAGTAAACAAGGAAAACAAAAGCCCACCGAGAGCGCTAGAAAGCACGCAAGAAACAAGCAAAGCCCTCTCTCACTCTCGGTGCACATGGCGGGTCTCAAAAGTCATCATCGCGACGACGACGAAGACGATCTCTCCCTTACCTCTCCGAGTAGACCGAGATCGAGTGGACGAACTCCCCGTTCTGCACGCACTGCCTGCAGTAGAAGTTCCTCCGACCGTTGTGACAGAGGGGACACTTGAGGAGATTGACGCCGAGCCGCTCGTTCGCGTCCTCGAGCTCGGTGGACAGCTGAAAGTCCGCGGGCGCCGTGCAGGATCCATCGGAGCTGCTCGTCGCCATAGCCCGCGCGACATAGGACTGCCACTATACCTCTAATAGACAGCGACAGCAGCAGCAGCAGCAGCAGCAGCAACAGCAGCAGCAGCAACAGCAGCGGGAATCGAGAAGAGCGCGCGAGCGAGCTGCTGCAGGCGAGAGTTGCGAGAGCGAACAAACAAAAAACAATGATGGGCGCGCAGCTCCAGCGGCTCAGCTCGCGTATATGTGCTTCTTCTTCCGTCTGCTATCGCTCCTCATCAGCTGATCCGTTATTTACCTTGCTCTCGCGACGCACAACACACTGCTGCTGCTGCTGCTGCTGCTGCCGCCGCCACCGTTGCAGGCACATAATCGGCCGTCTCGGACAGCTGAGAGAGAGAGAGAGAGAGAGAGAGAGAAAGGAGGCGCGATATTGCGTGTGTGTATTATTATGTATTTCCCAAGGCTACTGCTGTCGCTCGACGAGTACGGGCGACTTTATCGCGCGAAAACAATCGCGCTGCTGATTTCTACTGTCTCGATGGCTGCTGCTGCTGCTCCTCGACAGCTGCACTCCATAATATCGCGCTGTCTCCTCGTGCAGCTGCATCGGGCCCGTCACTGTCCGAACTACCGACGTTCACGTTCACGTTCCTCGTCCTCCTCGTCGTGCGTGTAGGTGTGTGTGTGTGCATGTATATAGGTATACATTCACGAGCCCCGCGCGAGAGCGCGCAACTGAATCATAACTGCTGATGATGGACTCTCTCTGCATCGGCTATGCTCGCGCTCTTGATTCGCGTGGCCCGTCTCCACGTGGACTGCGATTGGTTTTTGCGTCAAATGACATTTGTCCCGTTCACGCTCAAACGAATCTTAATTGCTATTGAAACAATGGGGGAGCATTGTGCTCTGCTATTTTATACTCCGGGTAGCTTTGTAATGGTCCTAGGAGGTGTTTATTCGATATCGAAAGTTGCAGGGGTTTGTAGTGGAGACGGAGCGTTAATGTGGAGCGCCGATGACGAGGTGCGGTCCGCGGGAACTATTATAACGCAGTGACGTTGTTATTGTTTGACGGATCTCGCGAAATTTATAATTCGCGCGGGCCGCGCCGAGCGTGGACCATGAATGATGATTCTCGATGAAAGATGTAGTGTCTCGTACAGATCTTGTTGCGCTGGAGATTGTTAGATCGTTTGATCGATGTTATTGTACCTACGTTGATATATCTTCCCTGATTATGGGAATGTTTGGAAGATTTTCGGAATAACTGATCGCTCCACTGCAAAAAGTAACAAATCAAGTGTCATTTATATTGTTTAGCTTTAAGAAAAAATTAATAGACACGAATTTATTTTTAGTGTTTAATTATACTCTTGACTAGTTGGCGAATCTTGAGTGCATATCATTATTCTTAATATTAATATTTTTATTAATAATTATTATATTTAGGTATTTTAAAATAAATATATGGAACTCCGTTTTTTACGAATTATAGATGCAATTTTCACATTTGCAATAAATATAATAATATTAATATTTTATATTGAAATATGCTCTATTTTATATTTTGAAATTTAATTATTGTACAAACACGTCATGCAAAATATGCTGATGCAAATGCACGTACATACAGATTTAAAAGCACACTTTGTTTATTCTTGCCATAAGCTGTTCCCAGATTGCACGTGTCGCGCAGCAGTCACAAACTGACGGTTCAAAATAAATGAACAAAGCACTAATTTTTTAAGCGTTTTTATATTTTAAGATATTATCTTCAGAACACTCACGTGATCGACTGTTGAACGCGGTTTTGATTTATTGCTTTCTTTTTTAATGAAAGAACAAGGAATTTCGAAATAGTTATGAAATAGTCACTGTGCTTTGTAATGTTAAGGTTATAATATTTTTAGAATGTTACCTTTTGCCTCTGTATACTTATAATTATCGCTTATTATTTCTAGAATAAACCATTATTACAGTAATGTACAACTATGACTGCATTTTGATAGTTTATTTATTAATTTACGTAAAACAACACAAAATTGAATTATTGCGTTTTATTGTTTGGCTATCTCAAGAAAGACTGAAGAGTTTTCGTAACGCAGTGGAGGACAAGATTTTAAATGCGTAGCTTATACAACATTATACGACGTTAGTCGAATATAGGTATTTGACCAATCAGCGATGAGAGTATGAGACTGCAATGCCGGTAATCTGGATATATATAATATGAAGGAACACATGTTTGTTTATTGAAAATATTATCGAATTAAGAATGAAATGTAAAAATTGAATTTATTATTTGTTCTCAAACTTTCATTTACAATTGTATGCTTTAGCAGATCTTAAAATATTAATTTTGATCATTGTAGAACAGATTTTATTTGTTTTTATGGATTTCATATCAGCCAGAGCTTTAGGTATATATAAGTATTTTAAATTATTACAGCATTCTTTTATAAAAAAAACAATTTTAAATTTCTTCGGTTATCAAATATTTTTTCAAGTATTTATTTTAATAATATATACACATAGTTAAGAGTTTTAATTATTCTTTAAGGTTAACTTTCTTACATCTGAATTTTTAATTATACCTACTTAATTCTTAATCTTTATTATATTTGTATTCAATATTGGCTCAAATTTAAATAATCTTCTTATTTTATTTTCAGAATATAAGACAATTTGATACAATCCTATTTGACATTTTGGAACAAAATTTGATCAATTTTGAACAATGGCGAGTGCTATTGGAGGTAAAGTAGGAAGTTTTCGAGATACATTTCGAGTTGCAAATAAAGATGCATTACGTTGGTTTCCTGGACATATGGGTAAAGGAGTCAAACAAATGCAGCAAAACTTGAAAAATGTTGATTGTTTAGTAGAAGTGCATGATGCACGAATACCAGTGTCTGGTCGTTATGCAGATTTTAAAAAAACATTATGTGGCTTAAAACCACATATTTTTGTTCTCAATAAAATAGATTTAGCTGATAAAACATATATAGCCCCTGCTTTAAATAGATTAAATGACGAAGGTATAAGAAATATTGTTCAAACGAACTTAAAGGATGAAAGTTGTAGGGAGTCCAAAAAGATATTACCATTAATGCAACAGCTTATAACAGACTCAAATCGTTTTAATAGAGCACAAGAAGCAGACTTTTGTGTTATGGTCATTGGTGTTCCAAATGTTGGTAAATCTTCACTTATAAATCGATTAAGAAATACTCATCTACGTAAAGCTAAAGCTGCACATGTTGGAGCTGTGGCTGGAATTACACGGTCGGTTATGAATAGAATTAAAATATCTGAAAATCCTTTAGTGTATTTGTTAGATACACCAGGAATTTTGCCTCCTCATATTAAAGATGTTTATTGTGGTTTAAAATTGGCTCTAGTTGGTTGTTCTCAAGATCATTTGGTAGGACCACAACTTTTAGCTGATTATTTATTATTTTGGTTAAATAAAAATCACAGATTTGAATATGTAGAAAAATTAGGTTTAAAAGAAGCCACTGATGATGTAATAGAAGTTCTTATTCAAATTGCTGTTAAATTAAAAAAAGTTAAGAAAATGAAAAATTTTGATGGACAACATGTTTACAGACCAGATCTATATCATGCAGCAGAACATTTTATAAAAGTTTTCAGGAGTGGAGAATTAGGTCTTTATTGTTTAGATAGGGATGTGTTATAAAACCATTAAAGTTCCTTTACATGATCCTTTAAAATCTGCTGTGAATAAATCTTGTATAAAATCTAATTATATTACAGATATTTTAAGATTAAGGAATCTTATAGTTTATTTAAAATTGGCATTTAAAATAATTTTAAATTAATTTTGTATAATTTTAATTTTATCAAAAAGCATATTTGTAAAACAAAATATTTTTAAAAGTTTATATGTAAGTAATGTAAATAAATCTTATTATAAACAAATTCTATTGATTTATTGTTGTTATTAGTTTATTCAAGAATAAAGAAAAAGAGATTGCTTACTTTGAATATGTTTGAAAATAGAACTTTGATTTACACTACAAAGGTTGAGAATAAATTTTATTTTATCTATGAAACTCATTTTAATATTTATTGTTAAAAGTATTAAATATTAATAGTGTGATCAATAGTGACGATAAAAACGCGCAGTTCACAGTTCATGCCTTTTCAAATAACATTTAAACTGGTTTAACTTCCAGCCTTCCAGGGTCCCACTTTTAACTCTCCCCACCCTTTGCCTCCAGCTTCAATACCTCTCTTTTAGTTTGCTTAACTTTCTCTGTATAGTTTCTCCTCTACTTCCGTTTAAGCGTGTGGCAACTTCATTCCTTGAAAAATTCTTCAATGAAGAATGAGAAAAAATTGATAAAATTGATAAATAACGAAAATCGTTAAATTACCGAAATTGAGTTTACGAATTTTCATTTGAAAAATATAATTAATGTAAATATAACGTGTTTCTATTAAAACTGAGTTTATGATAAATTATTTTTATCTGAATAATTTTTATTACAGTAAAAATGTTTGCAAGAGTTACTTTTTACCCATCTTTGGTGTACAATGTATTTATGGAAAAAATTTCAAGTCGCAGATGGTACGACCACATTGATGAAACTGTTATTCTCGGGGCATTGCCTTTTAGATCAATGACAAAACAGGTGAATTTTTAAAAATATATTTTATTATTAATAAAAATTAATATAATACCCATAAAATAATTTTATATTTTAGTTAATAAGTGAACAAAATGTCCAAGCTGTTGTATCAATGAATGAAGACTATGAATTATGGTTACTTTCAAATACTGCTGAGGTAATGAGAGTTTTTATTTTAATAAATAATGTAATATTGTAAAAAATTAATTTTTAAATATTTATCAATGTCAACAGGAATGGAAAAAACACAATGTACAATTTTTACAATTGTCAACAACAGATATATTTGAAACACCTTGCCAAGAAAAGCTTAAACGAGGTGTAAATTTTATTAATGAATTTAGAAATTCACAATCACAAAAACAAGAAGAAAAAAGGGCAAGAGTGTATGTTCATTGTAAAGCTGGAAGAACTCGTAGTGCAACACTTGTGGGCTGTTACCTGATGATGGTTTGTATACAATTCAATAAATAAAAATAATAATTGTATTTAAAAAAATAAACTTCTCTTATACGTACATTGTTTTATAATTTGTAGAGGCATGGTTGGACTCCCGAAGAAGCAGTAGATCACATGCGAAGTAAACGACAGCATATACTCATTCATAAAGCTCAATGGCAAGCTTTAAAAATGTTTTATGATGATCAAATAAAATCTAATAAATCTTAGTATATATCCTTATAAAAAAAATGTTATGTAAAAATATAAATTAATTTATGTACAGTACACTGTTAAATTATCAGATATTGTTTTTTTAACAACCATTTTAAAAATATTTATTAAATAAAATCTAATGACACATGTTTTTAATAACTAAACTTACATTATTTGTTTGGTTTATTCTTTTGACTTCTATCAACATAAGTTGATGCGAATTTTGTAGCAATCACAATAGCTTTATCAATTAATACTTTACAATTATCGTCAGAAGTTTGAATCGGTTGCATGTTATAAGCAATGAGTGGATCTTCACCTTTTCCAACATTTCCTCTAGATTGGAACAGTTGCAAAACTTGTTCCATCCATGTTTTGGCATTGAACAAAGTAGACTGTAATTTCTGTAAGTTAAAAATGTGTAAGATTAAGTTAGATAATAGTAAATATTTTTAGTATTTTATTTTTATTTTTTATTTTTATTTTACTTCTCAAAGGGACATGCCCTTTTACCATATTTTCTGATTTATCTTTTATTTTTGCCGCTTAGGTCATAGTTATCGGGCTAAGTTCGATCTCCTTCAGCGATTAGTCCGAAACAACGAGTTGCGAATTCGTTGCCGATAAAATCGACCCAACAGGGAATCGAAACCGCGCCCTTGAGACCAAACGTGTATCAACCAGACAAGTCATGCGCTCAGTTGAGCCACGGTGGTCCCCTAGTATAATATAAAAGTTTTACCTGAGGAACAAAGCAGCGAGCTTTAACTTTGTTTTTACAATGGACGATAACTAAAACTGGAGTTGTAGGAGGACAGAGCTTGATAATATTTTTTAACGAAATATTTTCCAAAGATGTATTATTTGGTTGAAGACAATGCACAACAAAGGGCAATGATGATGAATCTAACATTTTTTTTATTTCTTCCTCAATAGTATTCCTTCAAGATAATTGGTGTTAATTAAATTTCAATAAATTCAATTTGAAAATTAAATTAAATTTTATAATAAATAAAATGTTTGATTTACCTCGTTTGTTCTCTTTCTTGTATTCTTATATTTTTTGATAAAATTTCTAGTTTTTCTAAACTTTCTTGTACAGTTACATAAGGAAATCTTAGTCTCTCCTTTTTATCCAATAACTCACGTTTTTCACTATTAACTTTTGATTCAAGTTCTTTCAATGCAACACTAGCTGTTTTGAAATCATTTTCTAAATTTAAAATTCTATCTTTTAAATTGTCACCTGCAAGTCTTGTTAAACGAGCTGATGGTCCTGTCACAGCCTTCATACTTATGTTAACATTTCCTTGAGATTTCAGACTTGTAATACAAAAATGTTCTAGAACACCTGTTTTATGTACATGAGTTCCACAACATGCTTCTCTACAATGTAAAATTAGAATTTGGTTTAGAAAAAAATTCATTTTAAATAAATTGTAATAATTTGACATACTTTGAATTTAAAATAGAACTATTTATTTCAACAATCCTAATTCCTGTGTCTGGATACACTTCTCCTGGAACTACCGTCAAATTATCCTCATTTAACATTTGTAGAATATTTACAGTTTTTGTTTTGACAGGAACATTAGCTTCAATGATTTGATTTACGGATTTTTCAATTGTAATAACATCTTCGATTGATAATTTCCTACCAAATGTACTGCATTCAAAACTCAAAAAATCCTTAAGCACATCGCTTCCACGTTGACCAACAACAGGTAAGATTTTTTGCAGAGCAGCATTTAATAAATGTGTAGCAGTGTGATGTCTCATTGCACCTACTCGATTTTTTTCATCTATTGAAATTAGACATTCATCTCCAACTTGCAACTCATGTTCTGGATTTCTAAAAATTAATTTACAAGATAAATAACAGTTAAATACTTCTTTCATACTTTTTCAAAATTTGTATCTCTCACTTATTAAAAGAATACTAATTTGTACTCGAATTCAAGTTTTATGTCTACAAATCTATATCATAGGCACTTACAAGAATCCTACATTTATAATTAGAGAATTCCTAAAGAGCATGAATTCGAATGGAAATTAGCAAGCACATTGCTACACTGAAGTATTTGCTCCTGATTTGTATAAAATCTGGGATACCCTTCAAAGCCAAGGAAAAATAAATTTGTAGAGTTAATCACGATTTTTGTACTTTCGAAGCTTTGATAAAAATTATGTACCTATATTCGTCATTCTGTCATCTAAAGCCTGGGCCATTTCCAAAGAAAGACCAATTTAGATTATTGATTATGATTTTTGTATTGCTGAATCTCTGATGAACAACCCAAATTCATATTTCTTCCACTTAAAGCCTGCATCACCATCCGAAGCTCAAGCTTGAAGTAGAGAAATGATTAATTTAGATAGTTTTGATTGTTGATCAGAGTTTCAACATAAAAATCATGACCAACTATATGAATTCCTCTTTCCTCCACTTTAAGCCTGTGCTCTGAAGGATGACCAAGATTTGATACAAACCAGGTTTTAAATGCTGTATACTTTCTTGTTCACCAATTCGTTTGCGAATTAATGCTGATTCAGAATCTTCTAATTATTGAGATTACTTTAGGCATTTAGCATATTGCTTAGGCAATGGTGTAATAACTTGAATAAATAGACATTTGATTGAAAGAAAATTTTTTGCTGGTACAATCGTCTATTAGTTGACATTATAATACCTAGGAATTCAGCTAAATATCGGATTCTTCTAAATGCTTACAACATATATATTATTTACTTACAACTCATCCCAATCCACAAAATGTCCAATGTGGATCACATAATCACGAATTTTCCTGACTTTTACAAAATTAAAAAGAAGATCCTTTATTTGAATGTGACCTTTATCAGATATTTGACTCCCTGCAGGAGAGTAAGCTGGCGTCTTATTTAATATTATGCCAACTTCAGCATTTGTATTAACAACTGCACTACTCTCAACAATATTACCACTGTTTGTGACTGTCGCTTCAACAATGGCTTGACTTTCATCTACATTTAAAGTAGACTCAGGTTCTGATATTAAGTTTCCTATAAAAAAGTGCTCTTGTAAATGTTTATTATCCATAACAGATTACATTACTGTACTACAAACTAATCAAAGTACCAATAATTTATCCCTAAAATTACCATTCATGATCATTCCTAATAATTTACATTTAACTACTGGAAAAAGATACCCTTTATCAGTATATGTATAATTGTATTTCAGTGAATCATCAGTTATTGGTACATTTCCTGATTCAAGTAAATTTATAGAATAATTGGATATAATTTCATTGTTCAATTTATCAGCTTCATGTCTGGAACGCTTTTTAGCTCTATCAACTGCTTCCTTAAAGGCATGCAAATCAAATGGTATCGACTCAATTTCTGCTAATTTACATATTGTTTCTGAATTTAAACCATAAGTATCATACAGTTTATATGCAAAATCTCCTGGTAAACTATTAACTCTACACCTGAAAATTAATTTTTATAATAAGCACAGTTTAAATGAGAGCAATGAATTGCATTAAATGAAAATGCATACTCTGATTTTAACAAAGTTTGTAGTTCATAATATCCTGCAGTCAATCCAGGTAATGTTGAATCAGTAATGGCTGAAAGTTCAGGTCGATTATCTACAACCTTTCGCCAATTTTTTGCAGCACTATTTCTTGCTGATTTCATGATTTCTTCTTCATATTGTATAATATGTTGTACCTAAAAATAGATGAAGTATCTTTACCAGGTCTGACAAAAAAATTAGAAAAAATGTAAGTATTTAAAAGCTATTCACCTTGTTTAAATTTTTGTGGATCTCTGGATAAATATCTCCTAGACTTAAGGCAACATGATTTGTCAATTCTGATAGAAGTTTATTTGTTTTAAAAATATCTTCACTGACGTCAATTGCTTTTCGTAAAATTCGTCTAAGTTTATGACTAAAAAATATTGGTTAAGACAAAAATAATTAGAATTTTAGATATTTTAACATAGATTTGACGATATAAAGAGCATTACAAACTTCTTGTCAGGTAACATTCCATCAGCCAATGCTACAGTAACCATTCGAGCATGATCAGATAAAATTCTATATCCATAATCAATTTTATCTTTATCGGCTACACCAAATCTTCCTTGATATTTTGGAGCATGAGAAAATTTTTCGATAGCTTCAAACAATGGTTGAAAAATATCTGTATCATAATTTGATCTCTTTTCTTGTAATACAGTTACTAATCTTTCAAATCCCATACCAGTATCGATGTGTTTCTTTGATAAGGGTATTATTTGACCATTTTGTAGTCTAAGAAATATCCTTATTATTATTCTTTGGTTTAGCTATTTAATTTTTTAATTTAGAAAATTCATACCTCTGAAATTGTATAAATACTATGTTCCAAAGTTCTGTAAGATCATCATGACCTTTATTAACTCTAGAACCTTGATTTTTTGATTGCATTGTGTGATCTATATGTATTTCTGTGCATGGACCACAAGGACCTGTTGGACCCATTTCCCAAAAATTATCTTCAATACCAAACGGCAATATGTGGTCATCTGATACTCCAATCTTTAACCAGATTTCTTTGCATTCTAAATCTGGCTTTAAATTTAATTTTTCATTACCACTAAAATATGTCACATACAAGAAATCTTTTTTGATTCCATAAATCTGTGTAAGTAAATCCCATGCATATTTGCAGGCTTCTTCCTGTAATTTAATAACTTTATCTTCAGATAAATGTAACTTATTTGTATTTATTATGTTAGTTGTTAATAAAGTTCTACCTTAAAGTAATCTCCAAAAGACCAATTGCCAAGCATTTCAAAAAATGTATGATGATAAGAATCATTTCCAACGATATCTAAATCGTTATGTTTTCCACCAACTCTGATACATTTTTGCGAATTGGCTACTCGAAATGCTGGTGGATTATGTTCAGCTAAGAGAACACCCTTAAACTGAAAATTTTAATTGTTTTTTATATGAAATATACTATATTTTAATTAAAAGTTCTTGTATACAACAAATTTAATGTTTTCTTTGCTATTACTCCTCTTTTTAAACAAAAAAAAAGAACCAAGTTAGATGTATATATTTTGAGATTCAATTTATACAGAAAACTTGATTTAACAGTTTGATTAAAGATTTTAAACATTACCTGATTCATTCCTGCATTAACAAATGGTATTGTAGGATCATTTAAAGGCACTACTGGACTCGAACGAACTAATGCATGGTTATTCTTATTGAAGTAATTTAAAAATTCGTTTCTTATTAATTTTGCACTTTTAAATGATTCTTTATTCGTACTCAGTGTACGAATAATTATTATATTTTTCACATATTTAAGTCGTGCGATAAACATTTTAAAATTAGTTTTCATTTAAACATATAGGTTATATTTTGGATCTTCAGGTTTATATGTTAAATAAATCGAAGTTAAAAAGTATGTAATTTCACAAAAATTATGTTGACCAATAAACTTGGCCAGAACCATTGACTCTTTTTAAAATTCATTTTAAAATACTAATTTTTTTAAGCAACATAACGTGAAAAAGTGCAGTCTAGTGCAGCACAATGCAGTGCTTGTAAGTCTCTTCTGCTCCTCGTTTTGTCTGCCGGTAACGTTTCACATGAAACTGCAGCTACGAGACTTCAAATTTTTTAATTATATAGGGCAGGTAGGTATAGGTAGGTATGAAGTTTTTTTTAAATGCACAAATAAAAACACAAAAATTTAATACAATATTGTTATTTAGGTAGTACTGATAAATATGACGTTTTTATATGATACAAAACATGTAATTTAAAAGCAGTTTTTATATTTCATAAAATTATGTGTATTCAATTTATATACGTATGTTAAACATAAATGTATTACACTATATAGGTAAATATAGATATATAAAGGTCATTTTATAAATGATGAATACAGTAAAATTGATTTTAAAAATACTTTATATACACAAATATTTTATTTTTCTTGCAGGAAAAATTAGGAAACATAATAATGTTCATTTTACAAGTCAGATTATACTACAGTATTTTTATAAGCTATTTCGTTGCAATATGTACATAAACAGTAAAAAAAAAATCATTACTTATACAAGAATTATTTTATTAATAAGAAATACTTTGACGCTTAAGTTGTGATTTTCATAGTATTTCAATGGTTCTCGATAGATGACATAATTAATCTTAAAACCTATAAAATAAAAATGATTATTGAAAATCAAATGTCTTTATTATTTACAATTTTTCACACGTGAATCTTATATGTTAAACAGTGTTACAGTCTTTTCTTTGGTAAAGAACCAAAAGCTGATATTACCGTTGCTTTTGTACCGGTAACAGAAGAGGTTAGTGTCGTTAATGCTGGTTGAGCAACAACACCTGGCTTTGCTGCTGCTGCAGTAGCAGGATTTGTAGACACTTGATCCCATTTACTTTTTCGCTTTTTAGCATCTTCTTCTACAGTTGCAGCAGCATTGTTTGGTCGCTTGGCTGTTCCGGAAACTATTTCAATTTTGGTTTTCTCTTTCCTTGCTTTCTCTAGTTTTTCCATCTCCACCTTTTGTATCTTTGCCAGTTCCTCATAGTAAGAGTCCTTACCCCACTTAAAAGGATCAAATCTGTCAGGAGGATAATTAGTACCCAATTCATTGATACTACAATACTGAATTAATTTTTCATAAATGGATGGATTTCTAAAGTCTTTCCTCTGTTGTATAAGTTTGTTCATATCCAAACGTCCAGATTCCATTTTCTTGTAAAGAGTTGTAATTTTTTCTTGCAATTCTATTGGGCACGATCCAGTTGGGTCTGGTGGTATTATTACGCCGTATGCATCCGCTTCACCATCTGAAATCAAATCCCCTTGACGATCGGGAGACTGCTGTTCGGCTATATCCGAAGGTAACCTTCCATTTAAAGAAGATAACACTCCGGCTGCTACTACCGCAGTTCCCTCATCGTCAGAGACTATTGTGTCATCAAAATAGGAAACTAATCTATGCACCTTTGACGTTACATCCGTCACTAAGGTGGGTACATTTGACAAGCTGTTATTATTCTTGCCACTAATATTGGAGGTATTGATGGGGCTATTTGAGGCTGATCTGTCAGATTTAGGACTGATGAGAACCTGGGGCTGACCACCTTGGGCATTTTGTGGGGCAGCCCCTCTGGGAGTATTTGAATTCTCCTGAAAGTCGTCATCCACCCCATCCTCACCCTCCGAGTCGGTATAGGTGGCCGTTAGAGATGCCAGAGCAACACTTTGTACAGACATGGTTAGTTGACTTTGAGTGTCCAATTTGCTACTAAGCAATATTTTGTGTGGAAACTCACCAGTATAGCGTTGCTTTCGTTTCACAGGAAATCTTGTATGTTTAGAAAATATCTGAAAAGAATAAAAGATTTATTAATAAATTCATCTTTTAATTCAAGATACAAATATGCACATTTGAATCTACAAATTAAATCTATGTAACAGTGATTGTCAAAAAGTTGGTTCTTTTACAATTTGAAAAAAATAGTCTGAAACCAAAAATAAAAAATATGATACAACAGCACTGATCATATGAATAAAGAAAATTAAAATGGCTGATACCTATCAAGAAATACTTTTAAGTTGTAATAAAATATTGGAATGTTGAAACTTCTTCATAATTCATTACCCCTTAATTGTATAATAATATAACAATCACGAATCTTGAATCTGAATCGAGATTGATATCAAATTTTTGAGATTTAGCGTGCGAAGTTTAAATTGAAACACAAATTATATACTTAAAATATTTGAAGCATAATACTGTAGCACATTAAAATCTATCTAATAGCGTATTTAGAAGTAATCTTGTATTAAGTATAGGAGAGTGAAGCTAACTCGTACACGTTAAATATTTAGTTTAAGGATGCGTTTTTTAGCTGGGTCGATAATGTACCTATATTGAATATAGAAGTATTCTCTGTAAATGGTGCGTATGATCAGCGGTGTCCTGGTACACGTAGACACCGCTATAACACATTTACCCTTAAAGCTTTAGATATAACAATTTGTACTACATCATCGCCGACTTTACACATCTGAACATCACATTAACGCTTTTGTATAAGTAAATAAATTTGAATTTTGCGCTTAAACGCACAACCAATTAAATCGACAAGAATCGTTCAGACAATCATCTTTTTATGATATAGGAAGAAAGAGAAACATTGTTTGCAAATAGAACCAAATGAGGACGTAGCTTGGTGCTTATACCTCAAGGAAGAAAGAAAAATAGAACCAAACAGCGAAGAAAGTCCAAACACGACAAGGTATTGTATATGTACAATTAAGAGGTTATGTATACACAGTATGCCTTAGGCCATGTCAGTATGCTGGCCTGGCCCTTACTCTGTACATACACACTCACTCACTTCAGATAACGAATAGAAACCCTTCAATATCTTCTTTAGAATATAGGAAGACCATTCAATCTCTTTTTTAGAATAGGATAATGCTCTGATGTTTTGTAAAATAGAAAGGACAGAAATTATTCAACTTTTTGACAATCATCTATCTATCGAGGCATCTACGATTAAAGTATATCAACAAATTGATTCTTCTGAATTCAAATATTTAATTAGTAATACTATTGAAATCTGTGTGTTAAATATAAAAGCAGCATAATTATCAAATTTATGAAACGCAAATCAGTATAATGGTTGATAGTAGAAGCTAATTAGGTTAAGTCAGCACTATAGCTATCACCTACAAACCAAGTAAAATCCTCAAATAAAGATCAAGGATTACCACTGACCTGATTTGTAATCAGAGATGATGTAGTGTATATACGTCCAGTGGTCCAATTTTATGCGCAAGGTACTTTTTAGCAAAACGTCAAAAAGGATGAATTCAATCAATGAATTACTTCGTCGATCGAACTCTCCGAACTTCGCCCCTCGACAGCCATTGCTCGCTCCGATGCTCCGAATTTACCGAATGACGGCAAAGTGAGAAACATTAATTTACCAGTCACGTGTAAGAAGGTTGTCCGATGGTATAAAACAATAATTAAAACAGAATAATCACCATGAATACTGAATACTCTTTTTTTGATGTTTCTCGCCTCTTCCGTGGAACGTGAATGAAGACTCTCCTCACTCCTGAACAGGGTTGCCACTTTGCCAGACGCTGAGAAGCCTATGTCGCCACCTATCGGGAGAAAAATCGCCAGAAACCGCCAATTCAACCTATCAAAATCGCACAAAAAATCGCACAGCATAAAATTAAATGAACAAATCTAATTAATAAATGATTGTTTTAGGAACCAATATAATTAACTTACAAATCGGTTTATTACATAAATTTATTTATTACAAATAAGTAACAGTTTTATGAGAGTGTGTATAAATGAATGCTTAAAATAAACATTCACTTATGCTAATACATGGACAATCTAATTCTGATAGAAGGTTTTCTACTTCTATTTCTTCAACTATTTGAGACTTATTTTTTGATTCTTCAGTTTCAGATTCATATTTGTCAGCATACTTATAAAATTTTCAAGCATATTTTTACTAGAAACAAAGTTTTGGCAACATGTTTTATTTGAATAAAAATGCATCCTAATCCTCAATATGGAATATAAAGGTTAATTACTATAGAATAGACTATATCCCAGATAGCAGCCCGTGCCGAGCACGGCGTGCTGGCACGGCGTGACGAATTTGTGCCATCACTGTGCAGTCGCGGCGTGCTGTCCGATTCGGTGGCACGTCATGACCGCCCTGTGCCGTCATCGTGCCGTCACGCAACATCACTTTTTTGAACTTTCAGATTCCAGCAGAATGACGGCACAGTGCAAGCCCGCCGTGTCGGGAAAATCGTGGCCGCAATGTGACGGATTATGGACAGCACGACGTGCCAGCAATATAATTATATAAAAATATAATTTAATTGCATATTTAAGTTATTATTTCTATTACAAATAAAATTGATAATAATAGTAATGATTTGTTAATTTATTTATATGGGGCTCAATTGGTGTAATTGAATAAATAAATAAATATAAATAAATAAATAATAGTATAATTTTATGATTTTTATTTTTATTAATAATAAATATATTTGTTTATAATTGAATATTAAAATTGATTTACATTATAAATTTAAAGTCTTGAAATAATTTTGAACTTTGTGTTGTTTGAAGAAATGTATCGCATCCCGCCATTGCAGTAATCTCCCTGCTTTCATGAAGACTTGATCTTCAATTGCAGACGCGCGCAATAAGTGAAATTGTTTTTAATAATTTTAGCGGTATTATTGTAGTTATTAATTATTGTAGTTATCTGTGGTGTCATTTGGAATTCTGAATTATATAATTCGACGGTGGCAAGTTTGTGGTGGACGTTCGAGAGGAAGTGCAGCTCGTCTTGAGGATCATCCTGGCGCGCGCACGTGCAATTGCAGTTCACAGTAAATAATTACTATCATTAATTATTTACATGCTGTAATTTGGATTTCCCAAGAGAACTGTGGAATTTTCAGAGGGAAGAAATTGTCTTGAGGATCATTCTGGCTGAAATGTAAAGTTTTTTTATTTATAATTATTCTAATAATTATATTAGTTAATAAATTATAGGTTAGTTTTCATGTTTGAATAATACTAGAGTTTGTTTTACATTGTCTTCTGAAATCAAAAGTTGCTAAGTGTAATAAATATTAAATAGTCTTATTAGGTTTCTTTATTGATATTAGTATTTTGAAATTGTAGAATTTTATTAGTAATTACATTGATTTTTTTATTTATAATTATTCTAATAATTATATTAGTTAATAAATTATAGGTTAGTTTTTATGTTTCAATAATACTAGAGTTTGTTTTATATTGTCTTCTGAAATCAAAAGTTGCTAAGTGTAATAAATATTAAATAGACTTATTAGGTTTCATTATTGATATTAGTATTTTGAAATTGTAGAATTTTATTAGTAATTACATTGATTTTTTTATTTATAATTATTCTAATATTTATATTAGTTAATAAATTATAGGTTAGTTTTTATGTTTGAATAATACTAGAGTTTGTTTTACATTGTCTTCTGAAATCAAAAGTTGCTAAGTGTAATAAATATTAAATAGACTTATTAGGTTTCTTTATTGATATTAGTATTTTGAAATTGTAGAATTTTATTAGTAATTACATTGATTTTTTTATTTATAATTATTCTAATAATTATATTAGTTAATAAATAGGTTAGTTTTCATGTTTGAATAATACTAGAGTTTGTTTTACATTGTCTCCTGAAATAAAAAAGTTGCTTAAATTATTACTAGAAAAATTACATGAAATATTTCTGAAAAATTTCTGAAATATTCCCAAAATCAAATGGTTTTACTGAATCTTTTGTGGAATATTTCAGGATTATTTTAGAAATGTTAAGGTGGTTCCCTTGTACAAAATATTACCACTTTTTTATGGAAATTATGTTATTGCAAAACCATGTATCTTCGATTGAAAATCGTAACATGTTCGTGCATTCTAATTTCTTTTATTTTTTATCCGATTTGAACTTTAAACCACTTATTTTGATCGTTAAACAATTTCAAATCAATTGACCGTTGGAAATTAAAAAATTGGCAAAATCAGCAAAGTTAGAGCCTTAATTGTTATGGGTAAATTGTTACTAATTAAATGTGAATAAATTCATGAATTCATAAATTCATTCACATTTACTTTAAACAATTGGCTCTAACTTTGCTGCTTTTGTCGATTTTTTAATTTCCAACGGTTAATCGTTTTTAAATTGTTTAACGATTCAAATGAGTGGTTTAAAGTTCGAATCAGATGAAAAATAAAAGAAATTAGAATATTGCCCTAATATCGGTTTGCACTGCAGCTGTGGAACGTCGTATTGCGATGTTTCGACGATATTGCAGAGATACATTGATACGATATGCAACACTCCGGCATTGCAAAATATCGCCATCATATTGCCTTGCTCCAAAGCTGCCGAAAATCGTATCACAATGTTCCCGTGATATCGCAGTGATATATCGTGATATTTAACTTTGCGATATTGCAAAATATTGCTGTGATATGGCATTACGGCAACGTTGTATGTATGTATGTACGTCTGTCTGTATGTATGTATTTATGTGTGAAGTTTTAATGTATTTACATAGAATCAATTTTGTTACGAAGCGAATCTTCGTTATTGTTATTAAGCATCCTACTGGCACCACATTTATTTTTTAGATGTATTCACGACCGGCTAAAAATCGTGGCGGAGTGTCACCCGATGTTGCTGCTAAAAACATTTTCGACCAAATGCAAAAGATGCGATCTGGAGCTTCGACGAATCTTAAGTCTTCCCACCGCTTTCAGCAAGCAGAATCTTGTGGCATGTCGATTTTATCACAAGTGGGTGGACCTCCGATAAGAGCATCGTCCCAATCGCTATCAAGTCTAGCGCATACATCAACAAGAAGCGACTATACTCCAAGTCCAGTGCATAAATCACATTTTGCACAGGAAGGGCTGCCATCTGAGCCTTTTCGCCCGCGCATACTCCAACGAGTGCGCGATATGCAATCACCTATCACTCAACAAAAACCACACACACTTGACAACAAGTCTTCTTCACAACAACAATCACGAACACCAGATCAATCAAAACAATCATCCTACACTCACCAACAACCACCCACACTTCACAAGCCATCTACACAAAAGCAATCACGCGCACCAAATCAATCGAAACAAAAGCCATCATCCACTCAACAGAAACCACCCACACATGGCAAGTCATTTACACAACAGCAATCACGCACACCGGATCAATCGCACTATAAACATCCGCGCGATAAACAATCATCCCACACTCAAGAACAACCATCTACACGTTACAAGTCACCTACACAAAGTCAATCATCCACTCAACAGCAATCACCCATACTCGGCAATTCACGCACACAAAAGGTGAATATGCAGCATTCGCTCGCGCTCAACGGATCGCAGGTAGGATTTCGTCAAGAGGAACCAGCTGGTTTAATGTCTGATTTTGGGGACGCAGGTTATTCAAATAAATAAAAATGGTATTTTATTCTTCAAGGGGGTGTCAAACCATTCAAATTTCCCGCCGACAGTCCTAACCTCAAATTCTTTAACAATTGATTACAATTAATAAATAAACTAAATTATGAAAAATCAAGGCATCATTACCCTCCATAATACAATTATCTACCACTGTGCGAAGTTTTAAACAAAAACTTCAAAACCTCTACGAATGCCATTGGAACGAAATTTATATTAGTCTAGACTCGAACCTTCAAATTTCGTTCCAAAGCCATTCGTAGAGGTTTCGAAGTTTTTATTTCAAACTTCGCACAGTGGTAGATAATTGTATTACGGAGGGCAAGGACCTCTTAGTTTTTCATAATTATACTTATTCTTTTAATTAAAGCCAATATTTTATAATTCTCGGGTCGGTAAGTAAGGAAGGATAAAAATTGACTTTGACACTCCCTTAAGGTGGCTCCAGCGGTGGGTGCCGTGTCAAGTGAGGGCTTTGGGAGGTTTTATTTTCGTTTTTAATTTTGGTTCAATTATATTATATAAATTTTATTCTAAAGCATTGTGAACTATTTCTCAATGTTTATAACAAACAAAATATTATATTAATACGTAGAAAACGTCGGCGTAACTTGATATTATTAATAATAACTTAAAGCAGCTCATTCTCATAAGTTACGTGTTAAAAGCTAGTTGAAAGAAGTCGTTGACCTCAGATTTTCTTTATCTATATCAAAAGTTTAATGAAGATTTTTGGAAAGATTCAATGACGTCTTTGTTATTATAAAATGTCGCTGGAGTCACGTTAACTCATAATTTTATATTAATCACTAATACCAATTAATGTTCTAACAGCATCATCATCGAGGTTTACGCCATTTGAGAATGCTGTTATGCAAGCCCTACAGTACGTAACAATACGCAGATACATATATACATTTTATTATTTATGATATATAATAATATTACAATTTATCGTAGAAACCTTAATTCAAGGATGGCTCATGTTGAACAATTAGCTAAGTATGTATAAACTTGTATGTATTTTAATACCATAAATTACTTGATTAAGAATTAATTATTAACACATTTTTCAGAGAAAGCCATAAAATGTTAAAGGATCTGTCGAAGAGTAGGAAGAGAACGGCACGAGATATTCCAGACTGCCTTCCCTTCAAGACACGTGAAGATCTTCTAGCTTTTAACGCTGTCGATGAAGACACATACAATGATGTTGTAAGTACGAAATATGTAAAAATATTTATTAATATTATTTATTTATTTAATCAGAAAAACATGTCATTAACCGTCAAACCCCTGAACGCAAGACTTAGTTTTATAATTATTTAATTTTTCATTTCTTAAATATATCGTTTATGTTTAGGTCAACTACTTGATTTATCTTGGTGGTAGAAATACCGATGACTCTTCAGCAATTTTTTTAAAAAATTGCTTTACAGTCAACACAGAGCTTCTGTGCAATGTTACTTGGCTTGGAGATAAGAAAAAAAATGTTACAAGGTTACGTGATACCCGTTTTGTGGCAGCTTGTGAAGGTATATTGTTTTATATATTTTATTTAACTTGTCACACTAGACTTATTATATTAATTATGAATGTTTCATTAATTTCTTATAGAAGCCATCTCCTCAAATGCCATGATCTTACCGAGGCCAAGTAACTTGCAATTCACAGATTCGATGACCAGGGCCCTGAAAAGCCTTAAGCAATGTCTACGGCGTCTCGAAGAGAACAAGATACGCAGAGACGAGCTACTGCCCGAAGAAAGAGATGAGGAGCAGCTGCCACCATCTCCGAGGAGAAGACGAGCTCCTTATGAAGAAGAAGAAGAAGAAGAAGAAGAAGAAGAAGAAGAAGAAGAACATCAAGAACCCCTGCCACCCAGTCCAAAAAGAAGAAGAGTTTTAGAAGAAACTTCAGACGACGAGAGGGAGAGGGATGATCATCAGCAGCTGTCCAGTCCAAGGAGCTATGTAGGATTCGATAACCTGAAGGATGAAATACCCGACGAAGATGACGCACCTACAGAAAATTTCGACCATTTACAGCAGAATCCACCTGATAAACTCTGGTAAGTGGCCTCCTGTTAAATATTATCATAGAACATGTAAAAAACCGCTGGCAATTCCTTGGCACTTTGCTTTCTCAAACTTCATTGATTGTTTCAATATGAAATTAATTTTAAATTTACTTATCTTTTTTTAATCAATATCTTAAAAAAGCTGTATTTTTAGTATTGATGAATTGTCAAAAGATAATTTTTTACTAAAATTACATATTTAGATTAAATTACAGTTTTTCACGTCTTTTATAACTATTGTTATAGGTACGTTATATCTAACATTCCAAAAAACCCTACAATGTGAAAGTAGATTTCGCGGGTGATTACTGCCCGCGGGAAAAACTGCTACTTTCGTCCCTTGTTGTAATAATGTACTATTCTGTCCGGATAAGCGGGTAAAAAGGTTTTTTTACCCGTTAACCATTTTTGTTGCCCGCCAAAAAATTTCTTTTTTGCCCGTTTATTTAAAAACTTATTTTAAAAAACGCAAAAATCCATACATGTGTTACAAAAAAATATGGTGTGACACACACACACACGCACATGCGCACACACTAACTCACTCACTCGCACGCACACACAATCACACGCTCGCACATACACACTCACTCACACGCACGCACGCACGCACGTACACACACTCACTCACTCACACGCACGCACACACACATACGAGCATACGGACACACACGCATGCACATACACATACACGCGCACACACATGCACGCATGCATGCATGCATACACGCAGCACACATACACGCGCACGCACTCACGCACGCTCATTCATACAGACATTTTCTAAAAATAGTGTATGTTGATTCCTATTGTCTCAAAAGATATTTCTATAGTGATTTTAGCAAAACTTTTTTATTACCATCCCAAAGCTTCCTCTGTGATGAAGCAAAATCAAATTAATTTAAAATAAAATATAAAATATATCAGGGAATCAGAGGACGGAGAATTCGATGGAAGGACCCACTCTGGCGAATACCCCGCGGAGTATTTGGAGGAGTGCCGACCTGGCAGAGGAGGTGCAGAACCTTACCCGGACGATGACACGGAGATCGAAAGCGACGCCGAGAACAACAAGGATCATGACGACCACAGCAACACCATGATGGAGGACAACGGCCAGCCTGAGGATGGGGCCGAAGAATTTCCGGACATCTACGCATTTATAAAACACCAAGAAAAATACTAGCTTGCTACATTTTTCTTTGCGTTTTATAAAGGCAACTTTATTTATTTTTTTACTTTTTAGGGAAGTTCATATAAAAAGTACACGTTTATTATATTAGTTTGCATTCTTTTTATATTATCACTTGCTGAAATTAACGTGGACTTTTTATATGAATAGAACGTTTTCTTACATTTTATATTTTATTTATTTGTTCATTTATTTACTAAATTCAATTATCAATTTACTAATCTTTTATTTTTTAATTATATTTTAATTTTTAATTACGTAATTAAATTAAAAAAAATGTAAGGAAGCGTTGGAGGGGCAGAGAATGTTGGTTGTGCCTCACAGAGATGGGCGAGGACGGGGCCCTCTCTCACATAAAAAAAAAATTCTTTTATTTTTGTTTGAAAAAATAGCAATATTGAGGTAATTTTTACATTACAAGAGAATACTTCTAATAACATTATAATTATTATGATTATTACCCAGACAGCAAAAAATGAATTTGTTCTAACGATTTTTTTCGAACACTTTAAGAATAATTATGAATGTAAGTTAGAAAAGGATTCTTAAACAGTTTGAAAAGAGTTCATAAAGAATTCTAACATCTGCGACATTCATTAAATATGTTTTTCCGTCTGGGAATTCTTTAGTGTTATTATTACTTCTATTAAAATAAAAATAATAATTGTTTTCAGATGCCGTTGAGAGACGTCAGAAAATAACTCTAGAACCGATCCAGCACGTACTGAGAGACGACGTCAAGGAACAAAGACTGCCGATTCAGCGACTGACCCAAGACTGAGGTAGACAAGCTGAGGCTGGGAGCGACAAAAATGACATCGTTTTCAGACTTGCAAGCTGAGCTGCAAGGAGGGCCTAGCAAAGGTAATTTATTCATCATTCTATTATAACTTTCCAACCCATAATGCAATAAAAAATTTTATTTTTTTCGTTTTTTTCAACAGAGTTCATAACACTTTGGGCGCAGAAACGGTGTGCGCCTGCCTGGATGTGATAGCGATCTGCTGAATGGTTCCCAAGGTCATGCTGTTGTCGTACGAGCGCATGGACATGCCTGCAAAACTCTCGATGACGCAGGGGCAACGAGAATTGAGTAGGAGGCTTCTTGCGAGTTGCTGCTCAGGCGATCCCTGTTAAAAAATTGAAGCTGGATTTCAAGCTTGAAATTCAACGATGAGCTTGAATCTGGTTTGATCGAACTTAAAATCCAGCT
Source organism: Gastracanthus pulcherrimus (assembly GCA_949152435.1). Taxonomy (NCBI): domain Eukaryota; kingdom Metazoa; phylum Arthropoda; class Insecta; order Hymenoptera; family Pteromalidae; genus Gastracanthus; species Gastracanthus pulcherrimus. The sequence continues at coordinate 41,732,404 of OX424576.1, forward strand.
CGATTTCAAGCTCGAAATCAAACTCGAAAGATCCACCCTGATCGACCTACATTTCAAGTTTGATCAAGCTGGATTCAAACTCATCGTTGAATTTCAAGTTCGATCGAGCCGGATTCAAACTCATCGCTGGATTTGAAGCTTGAGATTTAGCTTGATATTTTCAATAGGGGAACCTGCACAAGGACCAGCTGGTTCAGCCACTGGTCCGTTTGAGTGACCGTAGCCTCCTGGAGCTGCAGGCTCCCGAAATATACCATTATTTACGTAAATATTTTCAGAGACTATATATATATATATTCCACGTCGACCAGGGAAGAAATTTTTTACATTTCGTTCAAAATGTTTTTACTAGTTCAGAATAGTTAAAAAATGTATGCAAAAAAAATTTAGATCACAATACCCTAACTATGCAGAACTGTGGCCCTATTAAAATAAAGTTTTTTTCAATTCTTAGAAACATAGAAAACTTTAATGATTTTTAGCTCCAGATAGGTGCAATTTAGGTATTTACACATATACATTTTTATTATTTTTCTGTAAATTTTCTATAGAATATGCTAACACTTTTTTTAGGCCCTAATTACCACGTTTCTGATTGATTTATAAAAGATATACCGTTATATAGTAATAAGAGCTTCAAAATGAGACCAGGTAGACCATGGACCGAGCTTTTTACTACAAAATTTTGAGATTAAAATAAACTGCCGAAATTTTTTAAATAGCATATAATGGTATATCTTTTATAAACCAATCAGAAACGTGATAATTGGGGTCTGAAAAAAATGTCAGCATATTGTACAGAAAATTTACAGAAAAAAATGCATATATATATGCATATATCTATCTATATATATATATATATATATATATATATATATATATATATATATATATATATATATATATATATATATGAAGAAATTTTTTACATTTCGCTGAAAATGTTTTTACTAGTTTAGAATAGTGAAAAAAGCATGTAAATAAAATTTTAGCTCATAAGACCCAAATCTTGCAGAACCGTGACCCTAAAAATAAAGTTTATTTAAATTTTTAAAAAAGTAGAAAATTCAATTCGAGATAGGTGCAATATATATGTAAATACCCAAATTGCACCTATCTCGAATTGAATTTTCTACTTTTTTAAAAATTTAAATAAACTTTATTTTTAGGGTCACGGTTCTGCAAGATTTGGGTCTTATGAGCTAAAATTTTATTTACATGCTTTTTTCACTATTCTAAACTAGTAAAAACATTTTCAGCGAAATGTAAAAAATTTCTTCACGGGTTTACGTGAAATATATATTATTATGAAATATTGAAATTCGTTCAGAATGAACTTTTACTACAGTTTTTTTTTATTAGTCTTGACGTTTATTTCGTCTTTACAATACATCAGGAAAGTATAATACATTTTTAGGCCAATTTTTTATTTGAAAATTTTTATATATCAAATTTTGAAATTTTAAATATTACCTGAGATCTTACCAGAGATCTCGTGTGAGATTTTGAGTAAAAATTCATGAGGTTTTCGTATGATATTTTACCTGAGATTTTTTGGTAGGGATATATATATATATATATATATATATATATATATATATATATATATATATATATATATATATATATATATATATATATATATATATATATATATAATCATGCGAAATATCATGCGAAAACCTCATGAAATTTTACTCAAAATCTCACACGAGATCTCTGGTAGGATCTCAGGTGAGATTTAAAATTTCAAAATTTTATATATAAAAATTTTCAAATAAAAATTGGCCAAAAATGTATTATACTTTCCTGATGTATTGTAAAGACGAAAGAAACTTCAAGAATAATAAAAAGAAACTGTAGTAAAAGTTCATTCTGAACGAATTTCAATATTTCATTAAGTGAACATATAATAACATGAGATTTTCGTATGAGATCTCAGGTGAGAATCTTACTTGAGATTATTCAGTAGGGGTATGTGAATAATCATAATTAAAGTATAAAATTATAATTAAATTTAAATATTTACGTAAATAAATGGTATATATGTGTTATTATTGTATGTATATATCTGCTGCGGATTCCCGGAAAAACAACTCAAGTCCATTTTTTTGAAAATTGAGTTTTAAGCGATTTTAATATCTTTATATAGTATATTTTCAGATAAAAGTGCACAAAATCAAGAAAGTGTAAAAATAAGTAGCCTTATCTACTATTTATGATTTTTTTTACATTAGTTCAAATGGAAAATAAAAATTTTAAGTATTAGTATCTTCAAAACAGAAAAGTGGACTTATGTTGTTATTCTGCAAAACCATATATATATTATGTATTAACTTATTAATTTATTGTACAAAAATTAAATATTTAAAGTATATAAATAAAATATTACAAATATAAAATACAGTATTTTTATTATGATAAAATTATACATTTAATATAAATAATATATATATATATATCGCCGTGCTGGCATATTGTCGGCAAATTGCACCGCACAGTGCTGACACGTTGCCGGCACGCGGGCCGCAGTACCAATCGCGCATGCAAATTGCGTCGGCAAAATGACGGCACTATGACGGCCCGCGTGCCAGGACCGCGTTCCTGCACCGTGCCGTCTCAGAAGCGGGGCAGGAATCCGTCACAATGCCGGACCGCGGGCGGCCCGCGGGCCGTCAGCGTGCCGACACAGTGCCGACTCAATGCTATCTGGGTGTACATATTGCGAATCGCGTGAAGCCGCTAAAACTCAAAAGAAAAAACAACCTTTTTACTGTCTGACAGATATCACCCAAAATCGCACCGTCTATGGCAAAAATCACCAAAAAAATCGCATGTCGCTAATCTAAAAATTTTGTCGCCCAAGTAGCCTAAAAATCGCATATTTGGCGATAAATCGCCCAGTCTGGCAACCCTGCTCCTGAATCCGATTTCCGTATTACAGCATTCCAATTTAAGAAAATAAAAAATGGTTACCACGCATGACCGCACGCTGACGGCAGAAAGCCGTCACGCGTGCGAGCACGCCATGAGCACACCGTACCCGGCACGTGCTGATATCTGGGTACTCATGCCATGGTGGAATATTTTCATGTATATATATGTTATGACGTATATAACGAACACGAACCCTTTCAACAAGCAACAAGCAATTTGAATATGAACGAATGAGAAATGAAACGGAAACGAATTTATGATTAATCGTTATAGTAGGTAGGTAGATTAATTTATGACATTTATAAAACTTCTTCTATAAGTAAAATTAAAGCTATAAATATATATTATAAATAAGTTATAAAACAACCATTGAAACAATGTGCATTAAATAAATAAAAATAAAACAAGGAAATTGTTTATAAAATGATAAAAAAAGCACAAGTTTTCAATTTTAATAAATCAGAGTTATTTATAAAAAATAATATTTTGTTTGAAAATAAGCATCTTTTTCATCATACTCAAAATAGAATTATACTGAGATGACATCTATTTGTAAAATATAAAAGTTTCTTTGATAAAGAAGTAACCTGCAGCATAAATCGCATATATTACCATTATCCATCTGACGCGCCAGACCCGCGTCCTGCGGGTAATATATGAAATTGAAGAAAATGATGTTGCCATATGAGAATTTATTCTTGATACTTATTAGTTCGATGAACGTACGTTTAGTTATAAGGAGCTGATGTGCTTTATTGTATATAATATAGCGGTAAAGTATAAACCTGACTTATATCAGAGATTAGTCTCTGCTTATATACATATGAATATTATTTAAGAATATAAGGAGGATGGACATGTTTATAAAACATTTATTAAAGATTCACATTATATATAATTAAATAAATAAATTAAATAATAAAAAAATTAATAATTAAATATAATTACTTAAGGCGGCATTTTTCATTCACCTCAGCCGAAAATTCGACCGTTCTCCAGTGTTGTTCTTATGATCAGATCAACGCCCAATACGAAGAAAAACGCGTTTCAGTTTTCCGAAAAAAGACTATTTCATTTTATGTTTATAAACAAAATATTATATTTGGAAGTTTCAAAACTATATCAACCTGTTCACTTTATCGATATATTATATTTTTGTTGGACATTTTTTTGGTTATTTTCATCAGTTTTTCATCTCATGAAAATAAGACGATTTTGTTAAAAACTGAAACACGTTAGTCTTCGTATTGGGCGTCGAGATATACACTAAATCATATTTTTTGGTAGCTCCGTCATTTTTCCAAAATCTATCATTTTATTAAAATTATGGTTAGGTG